>OX638112.1:33017243-34217243 GCA_951804975.1 Anthophora plumipes
TCACCATCATCATCGCCATGATTATTATTATTACTATCACTGTCATCATTATTGTTAGTATCATCATCATCATTATCCTCACCATCGTCGTCATCATCATCATCATCACCATCATGATTATTATTATTATTATTTCTATTATCATCATCATAATTATCATCATTGTCATCATCGTTGCCGTCATTAACATTAACGTAATCATAATTGTCATTATTAGTATCATTATCATCGTCGTCGTCGTTATCATTATCGTCACCATCATGATTATTATTCTTTTTCTTCTTCTTCTTCTTTTTATTATTATTATTTTCATTGTCATCATCATCATGATTGTTGTTATTATTTGTTTTTATAATTATTATTATATATTTTTATTCTTATCATCATCATCATTGCACATCCTGAGATGCAATGGTGGTCAATATCCACTTCTCGTAAAATCGCATTAAGAAGTTTCAGAACGAAACCACAGAAAACTATTAGAAAAATGTATATTATAAAATCAACACCCGTTAACGAACAAAGAACGAGTCTCCACATATTTCTAGTAATTACAGCAGTTGTTAAACGTCACTCTTTCGAAAATTCGATCGAGGAATGCGAAACGATAAGATCAAACATATTCCGTTTCATGTTGAAAAATGGTAAACAACGTGAACGCGCTTCTTCCATTTTAAACTGAAAGTAAAATTATTATCGTTTGATGAATAGACAGCGGAATTTGTAGAAAATACTTATCGTTGAAATTTCCAATCGAAAAATTCGAAAGACCGAATATTCAATGTGAAATTTCGTGGAACGTTCGAACTTTTAATTCCAAGTTTTGTAACGTGGATATTTCCCCTTTCGCGGCATGTCAGTTCGTGTGAATTTTATACAGGATTCATTTTTCCAGTGAAAAATGTACTATAGAAAGTATCGTTTAATTGGATGAACTTTTCATGGTATATGAGCAACACATAAATCGTTGTGTTTTATTTTCACTTATAGTTAGCATTTCGTATAATACTCGATAATGTATATACGATAAGACGACCGATTTAGATCACGTTTAGGTTAGTTCAATAATACCAGCGAAAGTAAAGCAACACACGGTTCCATTTTTTTCCTGATTTTTCGATTCTGAATAAGCACGACAAGTTACTGCATTGGATAACCAGTATTACCAAATTTAGATGCAATCTAACTCTATGAACCAAAAAGGAACAAGTTTCCTGTGCAATTCGTTTTCAGCTTTCCTACTTTCCTGCACGTTCCATTCGATAAATTAATATTTCACTCGTTATTAGACAGTTCTGTACAAAACTTCTACCGCTGCCGGAAAAATATAGAGGTAAGAATTATCGAATTCGTTTTTTATTTAATTCAGTTAGAATGTTCATAAATATTAAAGTACCCGTCAGGTTCGTGTAGAAAGTGTTACACGATTTCAATTACGTTTCCTTGTTGAAGTCAGTGTCATATTGTTAGTAAAAGCATTCATATGTGCTCGCTTTACTTCGAGATTTTAGTAGGAGCAACTTTTTTCTCTCTTTTTCAGAATCTTAACTCTTTGCGAATGGTGACATTCACAATACACGCCAAAATATCATTCCAATTTCATTAATATTAAAATAACAGAAATGAACGAATGAAATAAATAAATCTATGAAAAATTCATCATTTCTTCTTCTCGAAAGAAAAGTTTTGATTTTTAAGATTTTTACTGACAAACGTGTAACAGTTGATCGTACAAAAAAGTGCTCAGAGTGCAAAGAGTTAATAATTTTGTAATGATTCTCCCATGTTAAATAATTTTAAGTTAAACTTGTGACGACAATCAAGCTTGCTCCGCATTCACTAAGTAGATTTTAGTAAAATTTAGTAAAATTTAGTTGGTTTAATAGGTTTCAAAAGATCTCAGTGGACATTAATAAATATGATAGATTTTCATAGAATTCAGCAGATTTTTAAAAAGATTCAAGTAACAGCTAACAAATTCACGTACAATTAGTGAAGTAGTACAATTCCACTCATAAGGCGTAAAATCATGCGAGAATCGGACGAAAATTACTTCACAATGAATTATAAATATTCCATACAAGTCAAATACTATTGTATAACGTAGTTTCAGTAACTAGAACCATTTTCATCGCCATAACAGGACACGTTTCGACACCGTGACTACGCCCATCGGCCGTTCCACAAGGCTAATTAAACGAAATCGTGATCTAACCAAACCTTTTCGCGTGTCATACCAAGGAACTCCGGGAATAGAAGTCGAGCACTGAATGTTGCACGATTAGCATAAAGGATATCGTTCAGTTATCATTCAATATATTTTCTACACGCTAGATTTTAACATTCCAGGCAGAATATAGCCATAAACGTATATTAGATGAGTGTATACTTAAATCTTCGTTGATCGATCTATAGATACAGTTACACGTTTGCAACGCTTACGTGTAACGCAATACGTTCGATCTTATCGCGATTAATTCTACGCGGTGAAGATATTTTCCGAGCTGATTTTATCGCTGATGATTCGAATAATGTATAAAGGGTGATTGAAAAAGTTACGTTTGTTACTTTTAATACTGTACAGAGTTGGAAAGAAATCTCACGCGATGCATAATAATGAGAACACGTGTGTCTAATTTCTACGATTGTCTTAGAGAAGAACTGGAGATAGGATACAATCAAACTCGTATTCTTTCCAGCTCTACTTTGTCGAATAATATCCTGTGCAAACTTGAGACCTCAGGCGATCGTTAGGATCGAGAGATGGAGAGATGTATAGTCTAGCGAAGTAAACTTGAGATGTTAGGTGATCGTTAGGGTCGAAAAGTGGGGGAAATGTATAGTCTAACAAAGCAAACTTAAAGCCTCAGGTGAGCCTTAGGATCGAGAGATGGAGAGATGTATAGACCAACGAATAAACTTAAAACTTAGGGTGGTCCTTAGAGTCGAAAAGTGGGGGAAACGTATAGTCCAACAAAGCAAACTTAAAGCTTCAGGCGAGCCTTAGAATCGAGAGATGGAGAGATGTATAAACCAACGAAGCAAACTTGAAACCTTAGATCATTCTTAGGGTCGAAAATTGGGGGAAATGTATAGTCCAAAAAAGCAAACTTAAAGCCTCAGGCGATCCTTAGGATCGAGGAATGGAGAAATGTATAGTCTAGCAAAGCAAACTTGAAACCTTAAGTGATCCTTAGGGTCGAGAGAGATGGAGAGATGTATAGTCCAGCAAAGCAAACTGGAAACCTTAGATGGTCCTTAGAGTTGAAAATTTTAAGTGTAATAACCTTATTCTATCGCTATTGACTGATTATAACAGTGAAACAACACGATTTCTTCTACATCTCCCACTTCTCGTCCCTAAAATTCACTTGAGGCTTTAAGTTTGCTTTGTCACACTATACACCGCCACTTCCTCTAAAATTGCTTCACGTAGATCTTAAATAGTGAGGATAGTTTGTTCGCATTTGTTTTGCTGGGCAATAATATTCAAGAAGTTTATAAACTTTTCTTTTTTGTTTTATCACCGTGAAAATCCAGCGTAGTAATTAATACAAATGAAATAATGAACGAAGTGAATGATATACTAAATGAGTAACAATATATCACTTATACTTTCACCGATCACAACGATCCAGGAACCAAATTCGATACCGAATATCACTTTCCATGGAAAGCCACGTTTCTTCGTTTGCAGAAACGTGATCAGTTGTTGTAACAACGACACCGATGAAAACCTCTGCCAGGTTATCCGTTAAAGAAGAACAAGGAGCACGTTCGAAAGGAGCTCGTGTGTCTGCTAATTATTCGATCAACCTTTCGAAACACTATATTTGCGTATTAGATTAACTAAAGTGTCTTCTCGTTCTTTTAAATACTCAAGTAACTTCGGCGAAAATAACTATAATTTGAAAGTAGACGTTTCGATGTGTCATTTGTAAATTAAAATGTAAAAATTAATTGTGCTTTAAAATAAAATGCATTTTCGATGCATTCTGCTGGATCATGAATTATTCGTTATTCGTGAACAACAAATAAACTAATAAGTCGTTTAATAACTCAGTTATAATAACAATGATAACTTGCTGAAGTCGTCTCATATCGCGATAAAAAGAACGTAACATTCCATTTGAAAAAATATAAATAACCTTGAAATATTCTCTATGTCTCCGTCCATGCAAAAAAATTTTGTATCACAATATGACCCTCTCTATATTATACAAGTTTTGTATGTAATATTTTTTCATATTGCTACAAATAACAATAATGTTCAAGGTGAATATAGCTATTACCCCACATGATTACATAAGTTGAAAATATAAAACTTTTCGGTTTCAATATTATTTAACAACATTCACCGCTATCAAGTGCAAGCGTAACTAATATATTACAAAGTTTCATGTCGCGTTACGAAGACAGAACGGAGTCTGATTTTAATCATCGTAAAATTGCACACACTGTGACACGAAAAATCTCGTCAGGTGTAAATCAGATTCAGTCACGTGAGCAATACACCAGAAATGATTTTATACACCGTGGAGAGGAAGAAAAAAGAAAAAGGAAAGAAAAAAGAAAAAAATCAGTGTAAATCGATAAATTACGAATTCTGCTTTTCAACGGTACACGCTGAATTATCGACGCGTTGCGTTTAGAAGGAAACCGTTTCTCGTTGTCTGGGTAGCGGCGACTAATCGCGATCGAACGCCGTCGAACGAGTGATTGTAAGAGAGAAAGGTCCCGTTTTTTTTGCGACGAAATTCTTCTTGTGCCGGTGCATTCAAGCCACAGGATACATGGCCAACATCACAGAACGATTTGCATCTTGATTTATGGGGCTACTTTGAGATATTCGCATAGAAATATCTGTGGTTAGGTTAGGTTAGGTATTTTTTATTCGTGGCGAATATTAAGCCTCGACCAGCTCTCATTTTGCAAATTACGATGGTAACATTTATTTTATGTGGTTGTTAGAGCTTGTATATTCGATAATTAAGTAGCTGTATTAATTCGATAATAACTAATTAAAACTCGATCGAAGTTAATTGATAGATAATCAGTTTTTATGTACTGGGTGAGATGGAAATAAGTGGTCAAATTTCGATATGGTATTCTATTGCTTTAAAGGATAAAAAAAGTGTCGTATAAACGTATGTAACTCTGAAAACTCTTATTTTTCGAGATATAGACACTTTTGGTTTGCGTACAAAATTTACTGGAATGTCAAACGTAGTTTTTGCTATATGTAAAAATATTCTGAAATACACCGAGAAATTTTAAGCAATTTTCGGCAATTTTTAAAACTTCGATATGAAACATATACAAACATATAATTGGAACCTCCATATTCATAAAAAAAAGCAACAAAAAACGCTTGGAAATGAAAAATTCGATTCTCGTTTGGTCCCTTAAATTATTCCTCAGCTCCAACAATATTAAACCATTACTCTTATCTCTGAAAGCTTTTTTCACTTCTTCAATGTGAGTATGGTTGTCGATAAAAAAAATACATATGTCAAATATTTTGACAAAATTGATGTGTGTGGATGGGTGATTGTTACCTTGTAAAATATATTTTATAACTTTCAATATCTCTATATTTCTTCCACAGACTATACATCCAATATTCGCATGTAAACGTCCCAATCTTTCATATTTAATTTTCACATCTTAACAGTCAAAATTAAGACATACTTCAGGCTGCTTTAAGTGAGATTTTAAACTCTTATCGTCCCAAATTTCTGTCAATTTGATGGAACATGTAAAGTTTGACTATCTTGCGACCTTAATATGTTGCTTACACCGACTATACATCCAATATTCGCATCTAAACGTTCCAATCTTTCATATTTCATTTGCAAACTGTAACAATCAGAGTTAAAGCATAACTGAAATTTCAAACTCTTATCTTCTCAGATTTCTATGAATTCACCCGAACCTACTCAACATTCTCAAACATTTCAACTTTGGTCAAACTTACGATATCGCTATATTTCTTCGACCGACTATACATCTAACGTTCATACGCAAATATCCCAATCTTTCATGTTTCATTTTCAACTGAGATTCAATCACAGTTAAAACATACTTCACGCAATCCAAACTGAGACTTAAAACCCTCATCTTCTCAAATTTCTATCAATTTGATAGTTAATATACTCGAACATATAAACTTTGGACCAATCTTACAACTTCACAATATTTCTTCCACCGACTATACCTCTAAAATTCGCACATAAGCATTCCCAATCTCTTTTATTCACATTCTTCAATAAACTTCTTTAAAAAAAGAATGTCTGATAAACAGTCTATATACACAGTGACAAATAAATCGCCTTAAAAAGAAAAAGTCAGGAACACGAATGAAGTAATCAGTGCCATTTAAATAGAATTAATTTAATCCTAAATATATTACAATCCTCAACTCTACATTAGACTAAGTGCTTGACTTGCACCACAACCAACACTGCCTTGCATATAATCCGGGAAGTTCGATTCAAGCACTCGCATCCTCCCTCTCTTGTAATCCGCAACAACATGAGTAGCAAGGGAACACTCGACGCTTGTGTAAACATGTTGGAAACATTTTGGATCGAATGGAAGCGTTGCGTCCCATCTGTAAACGTCTGATTCGCCTTCGTAACGAAAGAAGAGCGCGCTTCCATTGTCTGTGCCGAGAAAGACCATTTTCTTTGGTTTCTGACCAAGATCGTGGATTTTCCCATTTGCCGAACCGTTCCTTAAATGATGTGTCCGGATCGAAAACATACGGCTGCTGCTCAGATAAGTGAAAATCAGGCATGTACTTCCGTCTGAACGTCGAAGAAGGGCGAGGTATAAAACGTCTCTTCTTGTGCAACCGATTGCAACAGCTTGAGGCAAGACAACGCGATAACCGCGTCCTGAGGTCACATCGTAGACGAGGATTGCTCTTGAGGCTGCGTCTGACACGTAGATGAACACCCTTCCGTCTTGGCTGTAGTCCGATACCACATATTGTAGGCGAGACGTGGTTGTCGTTAGTCCGGTCAATTCCACGGTCTTCACCAGCTACGGGAGAAATGAGGGGGCAGGTGAGTAAAGGCTGCGATTCGAAGTGATATAGTGCATTAGTATTCAAAGGGGGAGGAGTTGTGTTTTGAGGATTGTGTAGTAAGTGTTAAATGGAGTTATAGGTGATACACTTTTATTGGAGGTTTGTAAATTTCAGCGAGAGGAATAGTATTGTTAGTGTCGAGAATTACTGAGATTTTAACACGTCTGTTAAGGTTAGGTATGAGACTCAATATGGCGACCATTGTAGAAGATTAAAAGAGAAATAGGAAGAAATAAATTTATAAATATTTGAAAAGTGAAATAATTTTCTAGGTATTGATGAATGAAAATGAGTACAGTATTAATACTAATCTGTACTCAGTGAAATATTATTTTTCCCGGAAATGAGACCCAATATGGCAACCGTGAGTAGAAAATTAACAGTAGAATGAAAAGTAAAAATTTGAAAAAGGGAAAGAGTCTTTTAAATATTAATAAATAATGAAGAATAGAGTATTAATACTGATCTGTACTTAGTACTTAATAGTTTAATTGAAATATTATTTTTATCGGTATATGAGACGCAAAATGGCGGCTGAGGGTCATAGAAAATTAACAAAAGAACAAAAAGTAGAAATGTACAAAGCTAAAAACATTTTTTAAATGTTAATAAATTATAGAAAGTACAGTATTAACGTTAATTTGTCGTCAGTACTTAATGATTCAATGGAAATATTACTTGTGACAAAAATGGGACTCAATATCACCGACCATCGATCCTAGAGGATTAACAGAGAAGGAAGAAGAACTAGTAACGTTCGAAAAGTAAAATAACATTCCAAGGATTAGTGAATGATAGAGAGTAGAGTATTAATGTTGATGTGTGGTGAATGACTAACGGTTTGATTGAAAGGTGATGTTTATCTAGGTGAAGGGCGCAGACAGCTCGACCTATTTTATTCAAACCATGTTTCATAGCTTTAAAATGCTTTCTATCCTTTGCTTCTCTTCACTTTCATACAGTATCGCTGACTAATATTACGTAAACATAGTCGTATTTTACAGAGAAATATTAAAAGAATGAAATTATCGACTCTATTTATTGCTCGGAATAAATATCGTCTAGTATATCTCTAATGTATGCATATTACGTGTAGTCGAGTTACATAATGGATCACGAACGGAACGTGAGTATAAGATTTTTAATACGGATCTAACAGAAATCACGATTCGAGTGCAACGGTTGAAAACACGAACGATATCGTCCATTACTTCACTTGAACCGCGGAATAGTTGAAAGGATAATGATTGCGACATATATCGACGTACGTGATAGTATTTCAATCGTCAACATCGTGACACACGAGTAATCGGTGATTTATACCGGTCGATCAACCTTGCGAGGCTACTTTTTTCCCCCGATTCGTAAACCTACAATTTCTTACGTGATAACGTAACGCAATTAACGTAACAACGTATCGAAAGTCTCGTTCACCTTTCCGAGACTTCGCTGTTCTAACGATATTTCATACACGTTATGTTTCAAAGAAAAAGAAAGAACAGAGTAGCTATTCTTGACGAAAAAGTAGAATTGTTAGGTTAGGTTTGTTTTACGATCGTGTTTTCAGTTGTTTGATTATTTTAACCCTTGGAAGATAGATGAAACTGAACTTGGGTCCTTTCAGACCCGAATCAACTGTCTTTTAACGAATATTGTAGATTGAACTCGGAAATCGAGGGTTTTTTTCGACTGATTTTCAAAAGTTTCTACTTTCCCGCCTTCCAGCTTTTAAATTACACCGTTAAAATGTTACTAAATTCTGGGGAAAACTAATTTAGCTGTACTTAGAAAAATTCGAGAATCGACGTGGACAATGGAACATCTAGAAAAGTACAAATCCCGAATGATTCCTTTTTTCCTGTTTATTCTTCTCTCAACGATATAAAAGTGAAAAAGCTCTGGGTCCCAATGGACCCAGGTATCGTCTGTCAAGGATTAAAGGTTACAGTCAAGTGCAATTATCAATTTTTTTTAACAACGAAAGGTTATTTATAAGAGAAACTAACAATGTTCTCATAACGTGAATGAATTATGGCTTCGATTGTATTATGCAAATGTACAGTGTGTTTAATAAAAACGAGTAACACTTACCTTTCCTGTGCTCACGTTGATGGCTAGAACTTTTGGGGGACACTTGCGTATAGGTTCGTCCAAAGTGTTCACTACTCCTGTATCGAGGATCCAGAGAATGTTCTGAGGATCTAGATAAAGATCTACGACGTTTTGTAACGCTGTACAGGTTCCTTCTTCCTGAAGGGACCAGCAAGGGTATGGAACCAGAGTTGCCTCGCAGCTCTTGTTGTCCTGAGAAATTTTGGCCAGTGTCGCTGGTACACCAGGCTTAAACCTGTATTCAAAACCAATGTATTTGATTGATAATGTAAAAAAAATATATATATTCCTGTTCAACGAAAACATATCGTTACGTAAATTTAATCGCGAAAGGAATCAACAGAACACGGTTAAAGAAAAATTTAATCGTGAAAGGAATCAGCTGAACACGGTTAAAGAGAAATTTAATCGTGTAAATTCATCATGTTGATATACAGAGCGCTTCAAAAATATGTTAACACTGAAGTGAAAGTAAAGAAATGAAATATATCATATTAAAAAGTGTATTTTGCTTTCATATTATCACCAAATGTTCACAATCATTATCTACACACTCTTGAAACGTTTAAACGCACTACAGGGAGCTTCAAAAACAATATTAATACTTATAAAATCGTATTAATTTTCAACAGAGTCAGTAAACACCGAAAAAATCAAATTTTTAATTAATTAAAATTAAACTTTTAAACTAATCGAAAAAATTCACTGTGGTGATGTACAGCATGTTTCAAAAACAACGTAAAATTTAAAAATAATTTGTTTAAAGCACCCTATATTTTTCCTATCATCCCCCATAGTAAAATTAAATTTTTCAAATAAAGTTTAACTTCTTTCTCTACCTAGGAAGAGCCACAATGGCGTCGTCGTTGTACATAGCAGCCCTTGTAGCGATCACGTTCTTCGAAATATATTTCCCGCTGCTTTTGAACATGTTCTTTGTGGTGGTACAGGGCCATTCAAATGTTCCACCTGTCCATTTCACGATCCCATCGAGAGATGCACTTCCGCCGTTTACAAACGCGAGAACAATCACGATAATCGTGATTGTGAACGCAGATATAAATTTCACTTTATGCAACATGGTGTCCCTCCAGTTCCCACTTCAATTTCAACTGAAGAATCTTTAAAACTACACCAGTTATATACGACGTTGCAGTGTGTCGCAATGCGAAAAGTTTGTTGATACATTTGATGTTTCGTTTAAATCGTTCCGCGTTCCCTTCACATCTCTTCGTATGCTTCGAAGACCGAAAAAAGAAAAAATCGAAACGAAACAACGATGATTAACTGTTACACAAAATTAACATTATTAACGTGAAAATTATTAATTACTGCAGCTTAATCGATCGCATAATTGAAGTTTAATATTAGACATTTTGATTATTTCATTTTAACTGTCGGTTAATTTGGGCGAATTTTCAAAGTGAAGGAATAACTTTGCTAAGTAACTTTTCGTAAAATTGTAAAGCAACGATGCTTGATTAATTACTTGGAATTATTAATTGTTATAAAAATGATACGTAATAGCAGCTTGTCTTGCGGATGCAACTTCCTGAAAGTTCCCGCTGTTTAGTAAACAATATGGAGAAACACGCTTCCTTGTTGCACTCCGGACACTGTGCAGTCTTCATTGAAGCGGAAGCGTTGCGACAGACGGAAGAGCATGTTAATTTATAAATATACAAAATATGCACGATCGATCAATGATGGAATTGTCCGGTCACGTACGTATATAAACGTACAGTTGAATATAAGATTCGCATATCGAAGGATCTGTGATCGTTCAGGACTTAAACACGCGTAAGTCATTTGTACTAATCCGCCAGACTCGCGAATTTTTATGGAAATTCGTATATTTCAGAATATAGTGAAAACAAAATAGAAGTAGAACTTTCGTGAACAATTATTTTAATTAGAAGATACAACAAAATAATTGTTATTTCGATATTTTGTATAAAATGGTGCATTCTGTGCAATTTTCTTTTAAATTTCTTATAAATGCATAGAAATCCGCAGTCTACTGATTAATTATCTCATAAAAGTGAGGAATATTTGGAAAATAAATTGGTCGCTTTAATTTCGAACTTAATTAACATCTCGAGAATAATCAATCACTCTCCTATCGATAAATGATAGGTATTAGAAAAAAAACACTATAATTTGAATTTTTTTTGTAAATTTTTAATATTCTGCGAAATTTTACAGCTCTAAATTGCCTGTAAATGCATAAAAATTAGTAACTGATCGTCTTGTAAAATTAGTGAATATCTGAAAGATAAATCAATCACTCTAATCCTGAAACTAATTAATATGTCGAGAGTAATTAATCACTTTCCCCTCGATAAATGGATATTACAAAAAAAGCACTATAATTTGCATATTTTATACATTTTTTTCACTTTCCGTGCATTTTGTGAAATTTTGCATATTTAAATTTCCTATAAATGCGTAAAAATCCTCAGTCAACGAATTAATCTCGTAAAATTAGCGAATATCTCTAAGATAAATCAATCACTCTAATTTCGAAACTAATTACTATCCCGAGAGTAATTAATCATTCTCCTCTCGATAGACAATTAAATTCACTTCAACTTATCCTAATAAATAATCAAAAAAAAAAAACAAAAAAGAAAAGAAACAATTAATTACTTTTCTTTCAGAAGATAATTCTCAGTTTATCCTCCACCATCAGGTGCTCCTTCTTCTTCACAGAATTCTGAAGAATTAGCGTACTCTGACACGATGAAGAGACATTTAACCACCATTCTCTGTCTAATAACTTTAACGAAGAACTTGCCACTAATTTACGGCAATGCAGTGTTACCACAGCCAAAGGTTCTCTCAGGGCTCAGTCTAAATTGGCCCTGTCAGAGTACAAAGAATATCTACGAGACCAGTGGACGTTATATTTCTAGAAACGTGATAGCAACGAGGGCTCAAATCTACAAAGACGAAGCAATTTTGGCTCTGCCACGTTACAAACCAGGTGTACCCTTCACTTTAGGCGTACTCTCACTAAAATCGGAAAACTGTGAGCCAAAAATAACTCCGTTCCCCTGTTGGGCTATTCAAGAGGAAGGGAATTGTCAAGCTTTACAAAGTGTCGTAGATATTGTATTGGATATGCAAGGGATCTTATGGGTTCTAGACGTTGGTATCGTGAACACCCTAGAGCAACCTGTGCGCAGGTGTCCTCCTAAGGTCGTTGGAATCAACGTTAAGAACGGAAAGGTAAGTGGTAGCTTTTACATCGTTGATCTAGGTTGGTGATTACGTAACACTTGAATTAGCCTTGAGATTGCCTAGAGGTGGAACTCCTGTTCGTTGTGAGCTGAAGTACGAGCTGGATTAATCAAACGTAGAATCTTGAGTTAATGTAGAATTTGTTAAATGTAGAATTTCTGGGAAGGTGAACTCGAATTTATTGTGAACCAAAGTAGAACTTTTGATCGATATAGAATTTGTTAAATGCAGAATTTCTTAAACCTGAAACACCAATTTATGATGAGCTAAAGTACGAATCGGATTAATTAAAAGCAGAATCTTGGGTTAATATAGAATCTGTTAAATGTAGAATTTTTAAAAAAATGAAACTTTAGTTCTTTTTTTTTAGCTGGAATTCGAGCAGGATTAATTAAAGATAGAATCTATTAAATAAAGAATTTTTTTCATGTTAACCTCCAGTTTATCGTGAGCTAAAGTATGAGAAGGATTAGTTGAAAGTTGAATTTTGTATTAACGTAAAATCTGTTCAATGTAGAATCTTTTAAAAATGAAACTTCAGTTGTTTTTGAGTTAGAGCTCGTGCAGGATTGATTAAAAGTAGAATCTTTAATTAATATAGAATCTGTTAAATGTAGACTTTCTTAAAAGTGGACCTGCATTTTATTCTAACCTAAAATACGAACACAGTTAAAAATGGAGTCCTTCGCTAATCAGTTATCTTAATTCTAGTTAAATATAGAATTTCTCGAAAGTAAAATTTCAATCTCCAGTTATCATACTATTCCAGAATCTCCTAAAACTAGAATCGCACAAAAATAGACTCTTCAAAAATAATATATCAACCTAACAAATAAGAAAAAGAAGATATTCCTTGTAACAACAGAATCATCGTAATGAAAAATCTGAAGTCATAAAAAAGATTGTCTATAATATAAAAATTCTTAATTTCAGGTTGTAAAAGTGATAGACCTAAGTTCTCTAGTAGACATTGCCTCACGTTTACAATATATGGCCGTCGACTACGCGCAAGATGGCCAAGTTTACGTGTACATCTCTGACGCTGGTACCGGTGCCATAATCGTTTACAATGTCACCACCGATCGTGGATATCGCGTGGTCCTTCCACCAGCAGTGACTGCAGATTTGAATAAACCTGACGCTTTGTACATAGCTCTGGTTAGAAGACAGAGCTGCGGCACTCCAGTCCTCTACTTCACTTATCTCAACTCCAACAGAATGTTCGCAATTAAAGCTACGAATCTCAGATCTGGAAACGCGAATGGATCGATAGTGGACATCGGTGGAAAGAAGAATAAGATTGTGATACTTGGTACCGACAATGGTTCCGCGATCTTCTTCAGAATAAAAGGTATGGAAATTTTAAGAAACAAACGTGATCTAATTCCACCTCTAATTTTCGATTTAACCCATTCAATCTGAATTTTTTCTATTTGCATTTTATCATATTTTCTTGCTGACATCGACTGTGCTGATAAAGTTGAAAGTTGTACGTTAATTTGAAAAATTGGTACATACTCGTGTGTCCCAATGTAATAATTTCATTTAGTATCATCCTATAAATTGAAAATGGTACGATAAAAAAAAATTTTTGTATCATTGCAATTTGCCACAATATAATTTGCAAATTTACACTTTTACCACATACTCTGCTAAAATGAAAATGATCTTGTACGTGATGGTGTGATTTATTCTCATAATTTCCTGAACAAAGATAGTATATATATATAGTCGAATTAATTAAAGAAATATAAGATAATGCACAGAAGATCATAAAAGTTCTTTAAAACACATTTTCCCTAACAGAGTCGAAAGGGTTAATTTTGCACTTTAATTTTTAGGTTAAGATATCTAGCTTAAAATTAAAATAATAGATATATAGTCAAATTAACTAAAAAAGTACAAAATAATCCCCAAAAGACAATAAAAATTCTTGAGAACACTTTTTTCCCTTCAGGGTTAATTTTGCACTATAATTTTGAGGTTAAGATATTTAGCATAAAGAAAAGATAGTAGAAATATAGTCAAATTAACTGAAAAAGTACAAAACAATGCATAGAAGATCGTCAAAATTCTTTAAAACATATTTTTTCCTTCAGGATTAATTTCACCCTCTGATTTTGTAGTTAAGATATCTTCTCTTATTCTCCTCCCCTTTTTTCGTATCTTATTTTTAGGAGACTCGAATATATATATGTGGAACACTGACACCCCGTTCACCAAGGATAACTTCCTGTTAGTCGAGAAGGCTGGCGAATGCCGGCTACCAACTGCAGTTATTCCTGGATACAAGGGCCTAATGTGGGTGATAGGGAGTAACTTCCAAGATTATATCGAGAACTCAGTCAGCTGTTCCGGTGCTTCAGTCGCTCTGCATCCTCTGTTGAACTCGTGTGACGATTCGTATTGAGACATCGAAAGGAACTCGATGAGAAACATATTCTTCACACTGTATATTCTTGATTAAAATTAATTAACCGTTCGGACACTGTTGGAGAACATAAATATATCGAGACATTTACTATAATACATACTACATCTATCGTGTACATTTGAACAGAAGAGATTCGTTGTGAACACGGTGGCCGAAAGGTTAGTCTAGTCATGAGGAAAGATTGAAACTGGACAAATATCAACCAGTGTCAGATAGAAAGCTTCAACGACTATTTCTTTGCAAATGGTCAATTCGAATGATACAGAACGTGTATACTTTCATTGTAACACTTATGTAGACGAGTAGATTCGTCGTTGATCAAATAAGAATTCTGTAGACGAATAAATTCACCGTTGATCATACGAGAGTTCATTTATATTATTCCTTCTGTTCCTTCCATTGACCGTCGAAAACAAACGATCTGAATTGTCGCGACAGATATCTTTTTACCGTAATTTATGCTTCATAATTCCTCGAGAACACGTAACACTCGTGTAAAACGTCGTGTTTGCTGAGACGTCGAATAAAAGTACCGATACCTTGAAATCACCGGGAAGGCGTGATTTCGCCAAGGTAGAGAATTTCCAAATAAGAATGTGTTCCGGTAAACTCACTGCCAACATGTTGTTATTCGTTGGAATGCAAACAAACATAAGGAGAAGAAACGTTGTCGATGTTTGTAAAAAGCGAAGGGTTTCGAATGGAGCATGCACGGCGAAAATCGACACGAACAAAGGCATTTAAATATTTTTGCAAATCGATCGACGTGCTTAGATCGTATCGTTTCCAAGAGACCAGTCAGCAGAAAGTTTCAAGTATTTGTATGCATTCGCGTATCAGCATTCTATGAAATACCACAGATGCCGTGACTGTGCTGCGAAATGCTTCGCGCACGCATTTTACGTATAATTCACATCGACGGAAAATGAAACGATGAATTACGAGGATCGAAGAGCAATCTATATACACTGACACCTATAAGTATTCGAACACCATTTAAAACAGAATTACTTTTTTAAAATTGGACCAAATGGACTGACTTTTCGTGAGACATTAGGAAGGTTAGTTTACCACCGAGTAGAATAGCTTTCAGCAATTCAGAAGCTTTGGTTTATGGTTTAATAATAGTGAATAATTTCCACTGTTCCTGATTTTAATTCCAACCACTAATAGCGCGGTGATACAATAGCAATCTCAATCGATACAGTAAAATGTGACAGGAAAATGGTAACGGGGATCTAGAGACCCGGAAATGTGTGACAAGAAAATACATTGGATCGATACAGCAGAATGTGACTCGAAAATGGTAAAAGGAATTTAGAGTCTTAGGAATGTGTAACAGAAAAAACTATATTAGACGTGCAATCTGATATACCGTAATTCCCATTAATGTTTGGACATCCTTTAAAATAGAGAAACTTTTTCAAAATTGGACCAAATGAACCAAATTCTCGTGGGAAGTTAGAAAAATTAGATTTACTTAAATGACGTCTGAAGACATTTCTCAAAAAATTCCATCTGATCCGAATTACGAAAAAAATTCGAATATTCAGATTTGTTATGATTCATCTTTAAGTTATGGCATTTTCGAAACGTTAATTTCTTTAAATAAACAATATAAGCTCAAGATACCAAAAATATTTAATTTATTTTAGCGTAAATAAGAAATTAAAACGGTGGTTCAATCACACAGTTAGGAAAGGTGTATCCGTCCATACAGAGCGCTTGACTTTAAAGTACTCCGTACTCAAAGGGTTAATAGAAATCACTGCATATCTCGTCTGTGTTCACAGTAACAATCATCGGTTAAAAGACACTCTACCATATCCGCTATTTTCGAAATAACGGTCAGCCCTGAAAGAGGGCGTTTTGATCGCGGCAAAAACGCACGGTCCAGTCAGTTATTTCGCGTAGTCTATGGTCGAAGCGTCATGGAATCGTGGAAGCCCGTGATAAAGGCAAATGGCCGCCGTAGTGTACGAGAGCGGGTTACGCGTATGACGTTTTTCCGCGGGCTGTTTCTGACGTACGGCATGTAAAAGACGCGCGGGTCGAACGTTCTTGGAATAATCGTGATGTGAACGGCAAGCGGAGGCTTGAACGGTGTTATCCGTGGCCGGCGATGGACGCTGAGAAGGCTAGTGCGGTGATGAAATCGGTGTCGGAGGGTGAGCTGGGCGTGGAAGAGGTTAAATTATCTGAATCGAAAATACGAGATTCCGCATCGCGTTTGAAGCGTACGTTCACATTGCCGAGGAATCCGTTTCAAAGTGCCAGCAGTAGAATGTCGCGACGACGTCCGAAACAAAATCGCGAGTCGAAAGACGGCGGCAGCGCGGCCACCACCAAAGACAGAAACAATATGCAGCAACATCAACAGCAACTCGAGAGTATGCAGCAGAATATAGGCCGATTGCATAGCAGTCAAAGTTATCCGGAAAGGCCAGGTGTTAAGAAAGTGTTCCGTAGACCATCCTGGAAGAAGTTCATCAACAAGATGGTACAACACATGTCGAACGTGGGCACGCAGAATCATAAAACTTCTCACAGGGACGATCTTGGGTCCAGTGCTGGAGATATTAGGGTACCTCCACCTAGACCGGCTCATATACCGCCTGACAGAGTGCCAGGGGTCATAGGTTTACGCAATCACGGTAACACGTGTTTCATGAACGCCGTGTTGCAGTGTCTGTCGCATACGGATATACTTGCGGAATACTTTGTCCTGGACCAATACAAGATCGATCTATCCAGAAGGAATAAACTGAATTCAAAGAAGTACGGTACCAAGGGGGAGATCACGGAACAGTTGGCTCTTCTATTGAAAGCCATCTGGAGCTGCCAATATGACCCAGAGATGAGCACAGCATTCAAGAGCGTCGTCGACAAATACGGAAGTCAGTATCGCGGGAACTTGCAGCACGACGCTCAAGAATTTTTGCTCTGGCTGTTAGACAAAGTGCACGAGGACTTGAATCAAGCAACCAAAAAGAAGTATAAAATTATCAAGGTGAGAGGAGAAAAAGATTCGAATTAATTCTCTACGATTTACCGCATAATGCAATTATCTCTCTCTCTCCCCTTTCCTCCCCCTCTCTTTCTTTCTCGTTCTTTCTCTGTCGCGTTGTACGTAATGAACAGGTTTGTAATCGTTTATGACAATTGATTATGTAATACAGATAATGATTAGTCGGTTAATTCATTAATTTTTGCCCCGGTTTTCTGTGACTGCGGGAGAAGTTTGCGAGTCCACGAACGCACGGAAATGTTTCGCGTGGATTTCAAAATACTTTTACAGTGTCCACGTATTCGCTCGTGTGTACGTTCGTACGAACATAAAGCCTTGAGTAAATTTTATTTATTACTTGGAGAAACAGTGGTGCCCAGTCGATCGCGCGATCGTGAACAGGCCTTAACCTAAATTTGTTCCACGTTCGAAAAGTACGTGCGGTGCTTTTTGAAAGGTTCCCATTGAAATCCCGACGGATCTGCGGGAAAGTGAGCATTCCGGAAGAAATAAAAGACAAATGGATATTGTACATTTACCGTAGCAGTACACTCTTTGTAAATAGAAGAATAGGGAACGTTATGCTTATTCTGATTTAGTTTCAGATGTATTCACGTGGTATTACCGTGATAAATTAGTTTCTTTATTTTTCTTTCAGTTTCATACATTTTTATCTTGTTTTTTTTTTTTAATCATCATTGTAATGCTTGGAAGTTTTTAATTAACGGAAGATACGCGTATCGATGAACGTCAAGAGACAACAATATAACATTTATTTATCGATGACGGGTTACGAGTGTTTCGATTCGGAGAAAAAAAAAATTTCGATTCTCCATCTCCCGAGACTTCGATAATTGGTAAATCATAATTTGCTATCGATATCTGATATTTAATCTTCGGATCGACATCTGTTGCGCGAGCGATAATTACAAAAAATTGATACCACCGCTATCTTTCGTAATAATTTACGTAAAAATGCCATGTGTAATATCAATTCCGAATTTTTCAACGTTTAACAATACGCGGAACGATCGTCTTATCGGAATCTTCGGAAACAATAGCATACAATCGCGTTTTCATCGACAGAGGAATGTTCGTTAAATATACGAACTGGCATTAGTGTTTTGTGGCTAAAAATAGTTGGCACTCAATAAGCCGCGAACTTGACTAGCGGAGGATCGCTTTTTATGTCAATGCGTCACATAGAAAGAGACGAGGCGAGAGATGAATAGGAGCGGAATAAAGACCGGACAAATTTTAGTTCGCTGATTCACCGCAACGAGATGCCCGCGAACGATAAATGACGTAACGGAGGGGAAAGAAAAAGTGCACATCACGCCCGTCGATTAATTATGTGTCCATTTCCCACGTGTTTTTCTTTTTTTACGTAGGATATTCGCGTGACTCGGTGCGATCGACTCGTGATCGATGACTTTTTTTTTTTTGTTCTCTCTCTTTCTCTTTCGAGACACACTGTCGATCGTTTCGTCTGGTTACGCGTGGCAGGCGGCTACGTTGCATTCCCTCTTGCCGGCCAATTCTCAACGACGCGACCGCAATTACATGAACGGTGAGGTAAGAGGCGAAGAAAAATGACTACAAACAGAATCGTGAATCATTCGGTGCGTTTAAACAAAAAGCCAACAAATCGCGCAAGACGGGAGCGTGAAAGTGGGAGAAAAGTCAGAGACAAAGCTTCGAATCTATAGATTCTCTTTTTCTCCAAGCTTTATCAACGCCTAGGGGATTAATCGGGTATCGGTATCTATTAACGCGTGCCTCCATGATCGTGCACGTGCAATTCCACGCTTTCGTAATAGAAAATACCTGCACGATTCGTATCGTGAAATTCTTATGAAAGTTTTTTTCCCTTTTTCTTTTCAACATAGCTGAATAACAACGATCTTTTTTTTGTTTTTTTGTTTTTCAAAGCTAGGATATAGTTTTGAAGGAATGGCTCGGAACTTAACCGGTAGGCGGACGAGTTTAATAAGTAATTCACAACCCTGCGGCGTTCCCTGTGTGCCTCTTCTTGCGTAATACCTGCAGCTAATAATTTTGTTAAGTAGTACGGTCGGATTGTCGCGGCTTTTTATCGTAGTTTAGAAACATTATCTAATGAACGAACACAATTATACGTCGTCGTAAGAGTAATAATTGTCGAAGAGCTATTTATATAACGTCTTTATTTAGTAATGCAGTTTCTTAGGGTATCTGTCGCGTGTGGAATAACAACGGTTCGTATTCATAGTAGAAGAGAAAACGTGAAATTATTCCGAGCGTTTCGCCGTCCCTCTATTTGCTTCTTTTCTAGTGAGACTAATAACCGTCGTTGGTTAACTCGGTAAAATTTCATCGCTAATTATCTAAACAGGTGAATTTCCTTTTAACGTATGGGTCGGACTTTCTATTTTACGCTAAACGCTCGTTAAAATTCCATAGTCTGTTTTTTTATGACTCTGTTATATTTCTAGCTAACCTAACCTAACCCTCTCCACCCTCCCACTTTCTCGCTGTTTCTCTTTTTTACACGTACCTCGAATAATTTACAGATATCAGTTAAAGAGAAGTACAATGAAAAATAGTGGTAATAATAATATTGTAGTCATGTTCAGACTGCATTGCTAATCGCTCTGTATAATATGAAATTACGAGGTTATGTGTGGAAAAATTGAAAACAGGGAAACTCGTCGGAGCAGGTTTTCTCCCTAATGAGACATTTGCCCTTTTCCAAGTTTCTTATCTTATTTGTCTAACCGGACTGCTGGATGACTGCTCTCATCCTTTCCTTTTTCTCTCTTTCTCTGAGCGAAGCCGTTGCTGTTCGAAACGTTTGACACATTTACCATAACTTGTTACCGACTCGTCACATCTCGCCAACTCCGCTCTTCTCTATCCCTCTTTCTCTATCTTTCTCTCTTTCTCTTTCGTACTTCATCCTCCGGGTACATGATTCCACTTAGTCCGTTATCTTATCAGCCATTTCTTGTACACCGTCGAAGTGTTTGCCGAGCATCAGATAAGGAAGCGATCTTCAGCGAGAGCAAGTCGATAATCCAGATCAGAGAGACCAACAATGTCCGGACGTGTCGCCCCTGGTGGGGCTTGTTAAACTCGCTGGTTGCTCGTGCCACTTTTTCGTAACCAGTTTTTACCTCAAGTGCCCTTCGTCGGTCACGATGACCGACTTCTTCGGAAACCGGTCATTGAAACGCCTTGAAAATTTCGAAGATGCTCGACGGGAAACGTTAAATGCCCATCTCCTCGTTGAAAGTTACCCACCCCGCGTTCTTTTTTATTGCACACTTGAAACCACGCGTATTCAGATTAGTTCGCTATTTACGAGACAGATAGTGTTCTCATTTCGACGATACGTTCTTCTTTTTTTTTTTTCTTTTTCGAACGAAAGTAAAGAGAAAAGAATTCGAACGATCAGCGATAAAACGTGCTTGTTGTATCTGGTAAATATTGTTGAATTTGTATGTTTAATGGATTACGAGGAGAGGAAACTAGATCAAGGAAATAGATGTATATTCATGCATGTACGCGTGTATGTTTATACATATGCAACACGGCAATAACGAATGAATCGACGCCTTGGAAAGTGTCCGGGGACAGGTTCGACGCTTCTCAAAATGCACGGAGCCACTCGAGCACGTGCTAAACGACGGTGCCACGTATTGTTGACCTTACGATAAGATCGTTAGCTCTTGTCCTTTTAAAATTAGGATACTCGTCGAGATACTATGCTGCTGACGTTATTATTTATCATAAATTGAGGCGTTACGAAACGATACGAACACACATTAAACATCATTAGCATAGGGGAAACGTGAGTGAGTGTATAGGTTAAAAGGCACGTGTACGAATAGAACTTTCGTAAATGTGTGCGTATGGCTAACATGCCGTGTAACGAAGTGAATTCATTCTAATCTAATTACCATAACTAAACACATCGTTAAGTCATATTTACCATACAACGTGTATACGATAATTAAAAACGTTTAAAATTTAATTAATCGTCGCTTTTATCCTCCAATTATAACCAATTGTTCTATCCTCGATCGATCAAACAGATTCGTCGCGCTCCCGTTATACCAGATCCCATGGATTACCCCCGTAAACATTTTTATCGCTTGTACACGATTATTTACCATCCCAGTTTCACAGTGTTTGTGAGATCGTCCCGCTCGTGGCGTCCGTCAGCAAATACCACGTGTCCTTAGTCGATCATTTTACGATTCTCATTACCGATGCCTCCACTTATCGTTTGTTTTTTCCACGAGTTGTGTTATACGTTCGTTCACGGCAATAGAATTCGCTAAACGTCCTTCACCGTTCTGCTTATACGCAGACATATTGAACATATCTCTGTGAAATGAGATGAAAGGAGACGCGAAGATCATCGTCACACAGAGGTGGTAGAGACGTTTAAATTCGAAACACCGTGACGACGCGTTTCATGAAAACACCACCTTCGACGAGGCCTTGCAACGCGACACGCGTTTTTATAAGCGCGAGAGAGGTCGTCTCGCTCTGGCGATCGGAAAAGAAAACCCGAAGGAAAATTTATGCGTCTGAATGTAAAGTGGCTTGTATTCTTTATTTGAACAGTTACTTGTTGCATGTATTTACGCGGCGACGGTTAGTTTTTGTTATCGTACATTTCATAAAGTATTTTGTACGTATTTGACAAGTTCCGTTCGATTATTAACGAACGGTGTAAACATGTAAGCGATGTTTTTCCGTCGTTCTCATTGATATTGAATAAAGTGTACGATAAGTGTTACGCAGAAAGAGAAAGAGACGAAGTACGATCGAATATTTATTGTCAAACAGAGATCGTTATCGCGCATCTGCCTTTCGTATATCCGTTGGCGCCAAAATATCTTTTCTCCCCTCTCCCCAGAGGCGAGCTCGTATTTTTACACTTGAAAGTGGAAACGACAGACCGATAAGTGTGTGTACGAGGTTACCGAGCCGTTCAGCGCCATTGTAAATCTCTCGCTGACTTTCGCAAACGTTCACCGTTTGCTTCGTCGGTTCGACGTTGAAAAATTTCTGTACACAATTCTCCCCCCCTTCGAAACATGAGAGAGTACAGTTACAGTTCGAGGCACGATTCTCTTGCGTTAACTCCCTGCCACTTCGCTACGTTTTTGACAAATGTCTATAATAAATTATTCGTCCGTTGTAACCATAGTCGTTGGAATTTCAAAACCAAATTCGTTTCATTCCCAATCGTTTCTCTTAGCAGTATTTCCCTTAATTCTGTTTCTTTAAGATCAATAAAATATTTCGAATTAGCATAAATAAAATTACTATAGTAAATCTTGTTTTAGCTATTAAATCTTCCTAACAAAATTAAAAGTAAATGACCAGCAATTAAATTAGTAAAGGGGAAAAAACCAAGTTGCACAGAACTTTTTTTTATATATAAAAAAGTGGAAAAAAACGTTCATTTCAATTATTTAACATAAAATATTACTCGAAATGAGAGAACACATAATAACAGGTCGATAAATCTTTTATTACAGAGTGGTACATAAATAATCCAAAAACAACTAATGTTTTAAATGAAAGTTCTTGAACCATCTTTCTTCAACTTACTAATGCATTTTGACTTGTATTAATTTTTCTTTTCGTAGCATTGTCAACTGGATGAAAAACTTTAAATAAAATATTAAACTGTATGTCTATGAGTAACTCTAGAGTTAGGTGCTAAAAAGCTAAGCAAAAGGTGGGACAGTTTTTAACCTACCTAAACTCCAAAGAGTTAAGCGAATTGATGAAGCAAATGGACGAATTGAATTTCTAATAAATTCAATTAAAAGTATAAAATTTGTTAAAAAAATAGGACAGGTGTATTTTTAGGAACTAAATGACTAGGTATTTTTATGAAATCTTATTCCCGTTTCTGTGCAATTGTACGAGGAAAAGCTAAATTCAACGGCATTGGACAGCGGCAGTACCGTAACAAGAATTGACCTTGAATGGGGCCACGAACCAGTCATCGTTCCAGAGCCACATTACAGAACACGGTCAACGTGACTTTTTATAGCTTCCATTTGATCGATCGTGCCTTTTTCTCAGTTTCACGCGTATTAAGTTCAAGATTATCGTTATCGCGATTTCGTTTTAATGAAAAATGATAACCGAGTAACGGGCGAATTTCAGCTGACCTAGTCCAATTCTCTACAGCGGAACGCCGTGATTTCGTGGAACACGGCGTATTAGCTGTCGGGTGTATAAATACCTTCTGATTAACAGGTTAACCGGCGAGTCCAAATTTCAAGGCTAAAAAAAAACGAAACTGTCGCATCATCATTGTGTTTTAGCGAGAGATACACCGATGTCTGTTAATTCCGATTTGCTTATATATTGTCTCGAGTGTCATTTGTTCGCGAATGACGTTTTACAAAGAGAAAATTCGTAGAACCGTGGTTAACTCATTCGAGGCGAAGAATTATTTCGAAAACGATCTCCGGAAGCGAAACAATTTTTTGTTTTTTGTTTTTTCGTTTACGTCGAACATTTTTAACGGGAGAAATTGCAAACACTTCTCGTACAAATAATACGGTTAGCACATCCTCTGTGTAATCATTCGGAATATTTCTATTACACCGTGTGTGTAATGCATAATAAAAGAAAAGGTGCAATTAAAGTGGAAGAAAATTTATTTCAAAAATAGTAAACAAACGTGAAATTATTATTTTAGGTTCAAAAATTAGAAGATAACCCGTGAATAAATTTTAAGAAAAGATTAGAGGTAATGAAGTACTTGTAAAATTTTTCTCCAGAGAGACTTATTCCTTTCGTTTCTGATAATCCTTGAAACATTCTAGACTCTTTTTTTCTGTTTCTTTGAAGCGAGAAATCTTCACTTTCATCGTCGCTGCTCATTTTTTCTATTCCCAACGATTCTGGTTGTGAGTTACTCGCTTTAGGGTGTAACTTGAAACCAATATAATTTTCACGGCCACTTTTTCACTGCTAATAGTTAATTGAAGTTCAAACTCACGGTGTGTGATCTGTCTCGAATGAGTTAAATCTGATTTGCTTATCTATCGACTTGTGCATTTGTTCAAGTATCATTTCACAAAGAGAAAATTCGTAAAATCTTGTGTTAATTTGTAAACGTTAAATTACTTCGTTTGTCTAACTTTTTTAAAGTAATTATCATCTGTCGGTAACGTAAGAATGCCTTCAGAAACATCTCAATTGAGCGTTTGTATTCTAACAATAGACACGGTCTTCTAAAAAAAAAAGAAAGAAAACAGAGTTGAGGTTAGAAATCCTCTGTTCCCTCCGTCTTGAATGAATGAATCATTGTTTTCTTTAAATACGCGGATTTACGTATTAGAGAAGATTAATCGTTAAATTGTAGTTGTTAATCGTTTACATAAGCGTAAACAACTGTTGCACAGCTCTAATTTCTTGGTTACGTTCTTAATTACGATGTCCCGTTTCTATGACGACCTTCGCATAGTGTTACGTACACTGGATCATAACATCGAATTAATTACTATATCTCTCCACTCGTCTAATTATCGCTAATCAGAATTGGATGACCCTGAGCCTGTCTTCGCTTATTACCGAATCTAATTAACGATTAAACTCACATTAAAACGAGCAAAAAATAATATGCATTAACACGATGATCGATATCTTCGTTTGCTCGATCGTAACATAGTGTTTTACATCGAAATACGAAATAATGACATTACCAAAAAGAATATGAAATTCTCTTTCATTCTGCTATTTCAAATTTATCATTGTATATTGTACGTTTTAATTATATTTAATTATAAATAATTATAATATAATTTAATTTAATCCATTCAAGACGAAAAATTATTTTGAAAAAATTTTTTTCTTTTACGTTGAACATTTTTAATAAGAAAAATGTCTGAGCGATGAAATTAACATTGCAAACATTCTTTGGAATATATTTATTACGAAAATACACACTATGTATGTGTGATGCGTAATAAAAAAAAAAGAAAATACAATTAACACTAGATCTACCAAAGTGATCAAAATAACTTGTTTCTTCAAAGTAACAAATCTTCACTTTCATCATATCTGTTCATTTTTTGGATTATCGACGATCTTAGCCATAGATTTCTTATCTTAGAATCGAACTTAAAACCAGTACAAATTTTACGATTACTTTTTCATTACTAAATGATAACTGAAGTTCAAGATCATAATGTGATTACATCAGTCTGTAATCTGTCTCGAAAAGTTAACGACAATCTAGACTCGCGTTAAATTTATTGTTTACCGATTGAAACTGTTAATGTTCAATTTTTACCAACATTAGAATGCTCCTGCAATAAATGATTTTTTTATCACTTTCGTGGTAATGTTCGAAATAAATCTCGATATATTTACACCCTGTCGGTAACATTATATACACATATTGAAAGATACCGAAAGGGGAAATCGAAGTGTTTTCGGATTTCAGCCACCGAAACACCTTTCAACGCATTCCATCTCTGACAGGTTGAAAGAAGTTAATTATAAGCTACCGGTCGAGAGTTGCTGATTGCTGGTGTTACGTAAAGAATGTTTAGAGAAGCCAAACTTCCTGCCTTTTGTTTCGCGACCATTGTACAGTACGTAGGAAATGAACTATCGATGCGTCGATAGTTTCTTGTGCATTTGTTGTGCATTATCGACAAGTTTTTTTTACGATTTAACCCTCTATACCCCGAATTTGTTTCGTGACAATAAAAAAATGTATGCAACGCGAAATGAAACAAATTTCAATCTCTAAATACAAATTAACAATGAATTCGCTACAACATTTAAATCTCGTCGAAATTTTAAGGCTCGTTGAACGTTTGAATCATTGTTCTAGGAAAACATTTTCTGGCCACGTAAATTAAGATCGCGCGTAAAAACTACCGCGTGAATTGTGTTACAATTTACCTCGTAAAAAGAGAGACTCGAGTAAAAAAAAGTGCCGCGTAAATTGAGGAAGAGATATACGTGACTTCAAAGTCATAGCGGACTGTACAGAGTTAAATCAGTCCTGGTAAAGAATTGACGATGTAAATCAAACTGCAATTTACATGATATTTTTAATGTATCGTGTTTTCATTTATCAACGCGACGTCGTGCAGATCGATTATCGTTACTTCCTTCAGCTTTTTTATCGTACCATGTTCCGGGTTAGAAAGATAAATATAGCGTAAACTAGTGTGTAAATAGTGGAACGTAAATAGCGTTAGTCTACGTCGTCGAGTAAAGAGTACGGAAACGCGTGAGGTTAACGGTCATAACCTAAAAGTCGACACTCGAAAGATAAAAAGAAAAAAAAAAGATCAGCTCGATCGATAGTAATGCATTCCATAAGGGTTACCGACCGGCTGACCAAACTTACCCAACCTTTTTACACGAGTACACGTGTACCAACGTGACATTGGCTAGGCTGTGAAGTCGCGAATTGTAGCGCGAGTCGTTACAACCTGTAAGCATCGAAAATTACTTCCGGCAACCGGATCGGCGATACATCCTGTGAACAGCCGCGGCGACGTTTATCGCGTTTCACGTTTGACTTTTCGAGAACGTACGTCGAGGAGTTTATCGCTTACTACATAAACGATTAAGCCTTATCTCGGAAGGAAAAGGTCATTTTTCTTTACAAAGGAAAGTCTTTTTTCTCCGTTAATAAATACAAGTACAATAAAATTACTTGGAAATTCGATTATCTTGTTTGCGTATAAAGGTTTTTCTTCTTTTCTCGTCCAAACGTTTTTATTACTTTCCATTGTTAATCTCTTGTACGATGACGTACAATTAACAAGTTCGAATATCTTACAATAGTGGATTTCGTTTGAGATCCCTTAACTCAGATTTCACAGAATTATCTTCCATCAATATTGGGATACGTTTTGAAACAGTGTAACTTTTTTAAAATTGGTTCGAACGATGTGAGATTCTTCGAGAAGTTAGAAGAATTGGTTTACTGGATTTACTGGATTTATTGGGTTTTTATCTGAGCTTGTAATGAGAATTTAAAAAATATATTTTGTAGATTTACGTTCGTTATATGCGAATTCGGTCGATGTAGGAACAAAAGACGGACATTGAAAGATGTACAAATCTATAAAATGTACTTTTTAAAGTTTCATTACACGTTTAGACAAAAAAGTTGTAAAAGGCGATTTCTATTTTCTTCGCAATTTGGACCAGTTGAAATTTTTTCAAAAATTTCTTTACATTTCATTTAAATAAACTAATCTTAACTTCTCACGAGAACTCAATTCATTTGGTTCAATTTTTAAAAAGTTATCCTCTTTTAAAGGCTGTCCGAATATCAATGGGAGTCACTGTATTAGTTCAGACTTGGATGATTTCTTATTGAACGTACGCCACGTTTGGAAACGATGCAATTTGAAGGTCAAAAAAATATCAGTTTCGTGATCTGATTAGGGGAAGCCTTCCATGCCGACCGAGCACGCTGTCCTGAGAATCCGCTGATCTGAAAGGGGACAGAAGGAAAAGCACGCGAGGCTTATACGACGACGTATATTATTAAATACTCTGTTGCTGGTGTACTAATCGAGTTATCATTTGAAAAATTTCCAACGTGTGCAAATGCTTGTAGAAATGCCTGTACACAAATATATATACTTGTAACTTAATACGCAAATAAACGTTGATTACAGAACATACTTGACTTCTTCGAACTAGCTATATTTACGTATGCGTGTGAAAAAAAAAATAATAATTCTTCACGCCTTTCTGTATCATTTGTCAAGATATTGTTCTGGTTGTTCTTGTACACATCGTTCGCAAACTTGCGAATTTTAGCAGGGTAACGACAATTGTTCGGCGTCGATTAGAATATTCTCCGCTTACTTCGTTCGCCTCGTTCTTCGTCTCGTGCCTGTTGCGAAATCGAAAAGTGCAACACGGACGCGTAACAAACTGCCGGTAGACAGTTATTATTAGAGCGTACGGTTTATAAATGATCGTCTTTGTGTATCTTGGGCGATAAACTGATCTTCCGAGTGTCGCGCGTCTCGATCCTTCGCATTGAAAAATAAATCTTTCCGATCGCTTGTTACACATGCACATGCAAATGCACAGGTTCCCCGTGCCTGTCAAAGACGACAGTGGCGGCACTGGTGTTCAAATATAGAAATACGTAGCGGGAGACCTAATTAAAAACATCGTACGTTCGAATTTTAATATCGATCGTCTGACATTTTCTCTTTTTAATGTCAGATGAAAAAAAAACGAAAAACCTAACAAGGGAACACCACGAACCGTAACTCACGAATTTGAACGAAACTTTGTGGGTTTACAGAATGATCCAAGACAAGAATAACGGTACGTTTTATTCATGCCTAATCGCCCTTTAAAGGTGTGAAAACTAACCTCAAAGTCAAATCGGCACCACTTTTTTGCGTATATCTCTTATAATACAAGAGATAGAAACAACTATTGTAAATAAAAATTTAATCGTACAATGAGTGTACAATTTAATTGTACAATGACTATAAATTTACATTAAGAAAATTTAAAAAAAGTTTTTTTTTTTTTTCTCGAAAAAAGTCGGAAATTCCTAAAGGTGACGAACTCGTTAGATATGTAAGATACAACGTTACTCATCGTTAATACTATTTCGACAGATTCTCGCTCGATAAAAGAATCTCTTTACCAACCACAGATACTTATCCTCGTTACTCGTACGTGTTCCTGTCTCAAAGTACAAAGCGTGCAAAGAAATTTTACTGACTTTTAGGTTATGTTTTTGTATATAGTAAATTAATTCACGCGAGATATCGTTCGTTTGGCTTCTCATCTTGTTTAACCTGCAAATGACGCAAAGTGAAATTGTCCTAAGCCTTGTTTGAATGCAGGCGTGGAAAGAATTGGCGCGATTATTTGCAAGTTTTTGCGAAATGTTATCCACGTTCTTACGATGCTCCCTCTGATAAGGATTAATTATTTCGTCATCGTCCTCGTGTTTGCTCGAACGATTTCCCATATTTCAACGATAACGCTGTTGGTATTTCGCAAACGATCGTAAATCCGTATTTCGTAAGCAATAAACTGACAAATAGGCTTGCAAGATAAATTAGTATCAATCGGAGTAACGATATGCGATAGTAAACAAAACGTCCCGTCGTGTGTTTACAATTGTAATTAGCAACCACCTTTTTTTTATGTAGCGCGAATTTTGTTATTTTTCAAAGCAGCTTCTATTTCACGTGTGCATTAATTCACGTACGACGGATGGCCATATCGAAAAGGAAAGCGTTACATTTGAATGCAAGCGTAGCGTGAAAGTTTTGTATTCCCACTGATGAAATTTTCCTGTGAGAATTGAACGAAGTAACAGGTCGGAATGCAACTGGTGCGACGCGCATTCTAGAAATTCCACGCCGATACGACGATCTACAACGATCTAATTAACCGTCGAAAATAGAGCAAAACAATGGAGTTTTACAGGTTAGAAAGTTTCTCCGCTCGCCTGTTAAATTACCGCGCGATAATCTGGGTCGTCGACGATAGGAAATAGTTTCGATAATTTATTCGAACGTACAATCGATGTATTACAAATAATTTACAAAAAATATACAATGGATTCCGGTTAATTGGGACACATCCGGATCTGACTAATTTGTTCCAATTAAAAAATCTGAGCAACGTGAAAATCGAAAACAAAAATGATTTATTCAAAAACGTATACAATATTCGGTGCGCGAACAAAACTAACAATAAATAATAAAATAACGTTAATGAGTAATCAGAAATAAGTCAATGAACACATATATTGTGTAATGTATCAATAAATATATGTAATTATTTTTTTAGAAATTTATAGATTGTAACTTGGTGCATTTTTTTTCTTTTTTTCTTTTTTTTTTTGCTCTGCAAATGAAAATCGTCACAGGCATCAAATGCAAAAAGGGGTATTCATTTCCAATATTGCAGAAAATATTATCTGCAATATTCTACTGTATCTCCAGTTGTAAACTGTACCAGCGTAAACTGTCCTAATATTAAACGGCGATATGTCCCATATAAGCGTACAATAGTGTTTGTTTCCATTCATCGATATCTATCCCAAATAAACGGAGGCCCACTTAACAGACGTCCCAATTATCCAGAATCCACTGTATTTGTCTATTAATAGATACATGTAACATTCCAGAATTCCTTCGGTAGACCGGATGACATCGTCGCGGCGGAAACCCTGGCGAATCATGTCCGCTGCAACAACTCGTTCGTGCACGCGGTGTTCCAAGCCCAGTTTCGGTCTAGTCTCACATGTCCAAGATGTCACCGGCAGTCGAACACTTTCGACCCTTTCCTCTGCGTGTCAGTTCCCGTCCCGCAGAATCATCGACAGATGAATCTTTTCGTGAACGTCCTTTACACGTCGCAGCAGCCGCGACAAGTGAAGATAGGCGTGAGTGTTAACCAGACGACAAACGTGAGAGAACTTCGAGAGATCCTTGCCAGTGACACTGGGATCGATGAGAATCACATGTTACTCACTGAAATTCACGACGAAGGATTTCATAGGTAAAACATATCATTTTCTTAACTCGTTGCGTACGAGACGTAACTGACGAGATATCCTTTTTTAACGCGTTTTTTATGCACGCGTATCGACGGTTCGACGAATTGTATATCGTTTGAACTGTTTTTTATGGTTTTTACATTTTCCAGCAATTTTTTGTCGACTTTTGTTCGTAAAACGATACAATTATATATATCCAAATTTATAAGTAACTTGTTTCTAAATTGCATGAATTGATTTTTTGAAAAACAAAATTCGGGTTTTCGTTCACTCGACAATTTCACGAATGTCTTGTGCAGGAAAACTTGATCATCTTCGATTTTTAAGTTTGCATTTTATCGCTCATTATTTACGTAAAAATCAGAGAATCTTGCCACTGGTGTTTTTCAAAAATTTAAAGACAAAAATACAAACAAATAAAAAAAAATAATAGAGTGTAAATGCGTTCTTAACCGTCTTTAATTTTTAAATTTGCATTTTATCATTCTTTATTTACGTGAAAATCGGAGAATCTTGCCACTGGTATTTTTCGCAAATTTGAAGACAAAACAACTGAACAAAAAAAAAAGAAGATGAAGTAAATGTCTTTGACCACCTTTGATTTTTAAATTAAAAAAAAATCAGAGAATCTTGCCACTGGTATTTTTCGCAAATTTGAAGACAAAAAAACCGAACGTATTAAAAACAAAAAAGAAGATGGAGTAAATGTGTTCTTGACCACCACTCGTTTTCAAATTTGCATTTTATTACTCATCACACGAAAATCAATTTCTCGTTTGTTCATCTGACAGTGTGAATAAAATCACAGATACACGATACTGATTGAACGAAATCACGTGACAATGGTCATCGTAGCGTTAATAATTCAAAAACTACTTACATCTCGTAAAACCTCGTTAATAAATATAATCTACTTTTTGCAGAACTTTCTCAGATTGCCAACCCCTATCTGTGATCACGGAAAACGACCCTCTCTACTGTATAGAACTGCCACAACTGAAAGAACCTGCGGAACAAGCATACATTTTGCTTGTATGGATCAACGTTCTCGTGAAAGGTGACTTGAGGCAACGTTTCGGCAGTCCGTACACTATGCAAGTGTCTCGAGAAACATCGTATGAAGATTTACAAAAACTTCTATTGAAAGAGATGCACAGTGTTCTAGCCGATGACGTGCTCACGTCAAGCCAAAGTCCTGGATTGTTCAACATCCGTGTAGCAGATCCTGCAGCCACTCCGATTCAGGACGAACATCCCTGTATAGATCCTTGCATAGAACATCCACTTTATACCGAGCAAATTGAACAAGCTTTGGCTCTGTGTGCAGACGATTCTGGTCCTCAGCATGTGAAATTAATCCTAGAATGGGACGAAGCCACTAAGTGTAATATCATTCAGGATGATAGCGACCAGATAGAGGAGCATGCCAGTGTGAAACAATTAAAAACTAACTCAGAACTAGGAGGAGCTGTTACTTTAGAAGAATGCTTTGATCTGTACACAAGGGCCGAGATATTAGGAGCTGAAGACGCGTGGCATTGTCCATACTGTAATAAGAAACAAGAAGTTGTAAAAAAGTTAGGCCTTTGGTCTTTGCCTGATATCTTGGTCATTCATCTGAAGAGATTTCGACAGCAATCCAAACAGAGATCCACGTCGAAATTAACTATGTTAGTCGATTTCCCATTGTACGGTTTTGACATGACTCCTCATCTAGCTCATAACGGTGTTCAAACACATAACAATGTTAGTAGCTTAGGTGGGCTAGGTTGGTCGCCTTGGAAAAAGCCCAGACCTCGTCAACAGAACATCCCGAAATACGACGAGAATGTGTACGACCTTTACGCGATTTGTAATCATCACGGGCAGGATTTACAAGGTGGTCATTATACAGCGTTCTGTCGAAACCCATACGATACACAATGGTATTGTTTCGACGACACAAGAGTAGAAGCGGTGAATGACACTAATCTGATAACAAACGCAGCGTATATGTTGTTCTATCAACGAAGAGGATTAACAAACAATTCAGGAAACTCCTCCGCCGCTTCTACGAGTTCAGCTGGTTCAGGACTCGATCATTGGGTTTCGAAGATGCCGCCGTTTTACTTCAACAACAAGACCAACAACAACGTCACGAATAATAATCAAAGTAAATCGCAGGAAGTGTTGTGTCAAGATAAGATCGTGGAGGAGAAGAACATTACGAATTTCAACAGGGGATGTCGCAATTACGCCACGTTGCAGCCGAAGAAGAGGAACGTTGCAACAGAGACAGATATCGGACAAATTGACCATTACTCAGACGACGAAGCACCGTGTAGAAGGGAATGGGTGAGCTCGGTTGCTAATTATACGAGGGTCGTTCGAAAAGTTCGCGGCTTCGTTGGATAGTCGTAATATTTACTGTTAACCCTTTCTGCACTTCGAGTATTTTTTTTTTATAAGATTAACACACTTTTGCAACGATAGTTTCGAAAAGAAAAAAATTGCGCTTTACTTTTCGCTTTTCTCGTCAATTTCTTTTTCTTCAATATGAATAAAACTGCAATGGAGTTGCAATGCGTATTGTGAACGTCCATGTAGCGGCGCCAAGGGAGCGCAAAGGGTTAATTTTTAGTAAATTAGACATTTGCAAAAGTTTCCATCGATCGTCTTGAAATCTCAGCGAATTTTTTTTTTAACGACAGTGCTGATAATTTAACATGTGTAACATATAACAGAATACTTTGTTTAAAATTAATTACAATATAAAAACTGGACAAATTCCTTGGCCCGCGACATTTTAATGTAACGAAATGAATTTTACATTTTTGCAAATTAGTAAAATTTTTAATTCTTAAATATTCGAAAGCAATTTGTCAAATTTGATGGCTGAAAATTGAACGTCTACCTTTCCATCGAAAACTGCCATAGCAAAAGGGTTAAAGGCCTTCGAGAAACGGATTTCCAAAGTGACATAAGAGCACTAAAGTATCGCTGGATGAAGTGCATTAAAATTGAGAGAGATTGCATTAAAAAATAATAGCAATTTAAGGCTAGGAATAGTACGTTTTCATTTTAAAGCCGTGAACTTTTCGAATGACCCACCTATGTAACATATGTATATGTATAATTTATAATTGTAAGCTTTTCTAACACGTATTTGTGTGATTTCAGGCCTCTCCGAAACCCGTGCGAAAAATGTCGTCCATCACGTTAACCCCACATGTACCACAGTCCAATGACACAACGATAATCCACGAGTCGACGTTGTAACACACAATTTAAGCCAGACTTTTGATCTGGCTCGAGCTACGCTCAATGTATAGTGCCTGAAATATGGTGTGTGAACGGCCAGAAAAAAAAACAGAAACTAGAACTGAAAGAAAGAAAAGAACGTAGAGACAATTCTTTTCTCGCGGGAAACTTAAATTCATTCTTATCGAAGGAGTCGATATAGTCTTGTTTAGAAGAGAATCTGAGAATCTTTCGCTCCGAATTTATACATATGAAGAAAAAGAACAAAAAAGCAATGCTTCTCTTTTATATTAGCGTGTCGATCCGAGCAAAGAATATCGAGAGCTATCTCTCTTTCTCTCTCTCGATATTTGAAATGTGAGATGAATGATAAAAAAAACACATCGCGACATTCGACGAACGTGTTCTCTGAAATAACGAAAGCGTCAAACTCAAGGCATTAGAGATTTTTGTATTTATAACGTGTTTATATACAGATTGCGTGAATTGTATTGTACATTGTAGTTGTTAGAAGACTTTTTAAAAGAAAAACGAAAAAAAAGGACAAATATTCATAGTGTCGGAAGCTAAGGATCCATCATTAACGAATCGTCTGTCGTTGATACTTAGATTTTCCAACGCAATAGGTCAACTAATGTTCTACATATGTCCGGCAAGAATCCGTACGTGTGTCAAAGAAACTTTGTGCGTGGCTGCTTTTCATTCTTTTCACCTCTTGCAGTAAATCGAAAGTCGCTCGAGTCGCGTTACAATGAAACTATGACAATAAACTGAATCATGCTCTGTGTGAGGCACGATTCACGTATTACACTGGCTTTGTGTCTTTTTTTTTTTTTTTTTCTCAAGGATAATTCTTGCCTGGACATAACGAATGTAGTCGCTAACCGTTGCTTTGAATCTATGCTTAACTGTAATATTTATATTATATTTGTATCACCCACTAGTGGCCTTATCTCAGTAATTAATATTCGATATTGTCATTTGCAATTCATATAAACATAACTTACACTACTCCGACGGCGTTTTATTACCGGACATCGACGTTATACATATATATATATACATCGCAAAAAGCCACCGAATTATAATGTTGCGTAAACGATCATTTTTATTTGGATTCGAACGAATCGACGACCAAGAGAATATATATACATATATATCAGTATACTTCCATTCTTAACACGTTAAACGCCATACCGATTTCGGTCGACTTCTCGTTTAGACATTTAGTTTCGAAAATTTATTAAATACGAAGAATGTTACAAGAAATTTAACGAAGAAAGCGATAACTTTGTAACGCCCACAGAGGAAAGCTGTATCTTTGTTTTAACTATTTTAACGAACCTGATGATGAATTATTTTCTAAATTTGTAAGCTGTTCATTTTTCGAAAATTAATGCCGCCTAAACGAAAAATCTAGCGTCGGTCCGCAGGGACCGTCGTGGCGTTTAACGTGTTGAAACTCTAGTTCTTCCTACGATAGAAGATCGGCGTAAATCGAACTTTCTTTCATCGTTCGGAAATGAGAAACGTGTCGATCCACTGACAGAATTGCTTATCTCGCGTCGACCTGTATCTTTCAAGTGATCTTTTTCTCGTTTCTCTTTGATTTTTATCGTCAAATACTCTAATCTCCCAGTTGTAACGATCATTCCACTTAGGACACGTGTTTTTTTTTTCTTTTTTTTTTTCTTTTTAATACAGAAAGCGATGGGAAAAAGAGCGGAAGCATGAAAGTGAAACAGATTTATATATACATTTGGTAATGCATATACGCGTGTATATGCACAGTGGACAGGTGTATAATTAGCGAGTGAAAGATATTTAAGTTATTTTAAAGTGTAAACATTTATTGCTAGTCACACGTATCGTTGACCGAGGGGATGGGGTGGGGGTAGTAGCGAATGGGGAGTATGTATGTGACGAATTTGTAAATGTCCGGTTGTAGTGACGGGTGCAGCGTTAATTGTATAATGAAAAGGCGCTCGATAGAGGGATAAAACAACATGTAAGGTAATACTTCGGTAATACTCGTTTGAACGGTGTTACTACGTAAAAGCTGGTTCCTGTGGCTAAAGGTTAGGCCGAGTCAAGTGCCATGAATGGCGTCCCGAAGGCGTAATACTCATATTGCGATCGAAATAAATATTTTTACGCTCGGCCGTCTGACAGATTTGTTAGTCTTCGAATCTAGCTATTGGAATTTCCTCGATAATTAATTAACCCTTTCGCTACGGCAGATTGTAATAGGAAAGCAAACAAATGTTCCATTTTCAGTCGTGAAATTTGTCAAATTGTTTCGGAAAGCTTAAGAATCGATAATTTTCAATTTATAAAAATGTGAAATACGTCCCATAAAATGGGAATATGGAAAAAATAAAATTCAGACGAAGAATTTCCAAAACTCCTATAGGCGCCAACAGTGGTCAAAGGGTTAACGTTGTAATTTTGAAAAACCATGAACAATCGATCAATTGTACTGTGAAGATGATTTTAACAAAAGATATTCCAGTTACTGAACTTGAAAACGAATAAATCCAGCGATCAGACGGTCGAGTGAGGTTTTATTAAACGTAAGTTGTTCACTTCGTGGCACTTAACCAAACTGTTATGGTGGGATGAATGGCAGAGTGTGTGGTAGGGGAAAGAGAAGTAGGAGAAAGCCGCTACCCGTTTATTATTCTATGATTTTAGAATTTGCGCAATCATGTTAACCGACTGAGGGATATGCTATTAATTATTCACATTATCGCTGCTGTTTTTTTTTTTTCTTTTTTTTTCGTTGAAATAAATTAGACAATGTATACATAGACGAAATGTCATTCCACTTTGTGCACGCTGAACTATGTCGGTTTTAATCTATGATTCTGTCTGTATACTTCTCGTCTTCTTGGTTTTTTTTTTTTTTTTCAAATAACGATCATCGTACTTCGTCACGTTTAGCACACGCGGGAAATTCAAATTGACGAAACCTGAAAATATCTGACCAATCGTTCGCTAGTCTGATATATTTTTATTATAGTTTACGAGGAGCACGATAATTTGTTCTGACACGACATAATACTGGAACGAAATTATCCAAGTTCACCGGATCGTTTTATTTTAATATTCAATTCGCGAATCATAGAGCCGTAGATCGTGTAGACGAAAAAAGGAAGCGAGTTGCGTATCCGAGGCGAAACGTTGTATAATATTACTAATTCAAGTCTACAGTCTAATGTAAAAAGTTTATAAATAATTAGCGATAAAGTAAATCGTAATATACAGAGATTTTGTCAATAAAAAGGTAATATTCATACATAAAGTATTTGGAGTATAGTAATTTAAAGATATCTATTATGTATTTGACTATTATTTACATTAAAATTCCATTACAAAAGATGCGCCCCGTCTAAAAAATATAACCTCCGAGATTTTTTTTCTCTTTTTTGTTATCGAATAAATGTACAGTCTTCCTTTTCTTATAAAAATGTAGGTATACTTCGTTGTAAATATTTCTGTTTGTTTTTTCTTTTTACAATAAGTAAAATTTCATTCTCTCCGCGTTTCCATCTCAATTTAACGAAACAGATGTTAGGTTTTTACGAATTTAAAAATTATCAATTCTCAAACTTTCGAAACCAATTTGACGAATTTACCGATTGAAAGACTAACATCTACGTTTTTGAAATCCAATCGTAGCGAAAGGGTTAAAGACTCGAGATATTTCCGCATCGTCGAAGTGTAGTGTCGCAACGTTAACTCGACAATGTCGTTTAATTTGCAAATGCTTCTTTTCGCATTCTCTGCGTGTATGAATTAAACACGTTTTTTTTTTAATTTCTGTACCTCGGTAAGTAATCATTACCAACAGTCGATAACTTAAAGATTTATTAAAATGATTAATTTCTATGAATAATTATTTTACGAGAAGAGAATTCATAAGATTATAAAAAAGAATTGTAAATGTAAAAATGTATTGAATAAAAAAGATTCAATATTTTTAAAATTTGAGTCACATGACTACGCTTTCCTTTTTCTTTTTAACATTTAATATGTTACTTGTTTAAACTTGAAATACAAAATCATTTCTGTCGTTCTATTGCTGATCACCGATACACATTTATTTCACTCAAAAGCATATTCGAAGAAGCAATCTAACAATCGTCTAATACAGCGAAACTTTTAAACTTAACTCATTACATATTACTATACAGTTACCACACAAAATGTTAATCCACAAATGAGAAAGACTTAGCCGATAACATTGACCGTTCCTTGTTAACGATCGGTTCGTTACTGTAGAACATTATTTTATATTTCAAACTTTCGTTCCATATCCTTGATCGGTATCAGAACCACAGGGATATTCGAATCACATAGAAACCAACGGATAATCCACGGATATCCTGCGCGCTTATTTATTGCACACGGAGACATATCGCAAATCCATAAATATAAGCTACCAAACAGATTGCTCCGTTTCCACAATGCATATCGAAATTCCTATTCCTCCCGCAGATAGAGGAAAAGAGAATTCAAGTGGTTCCCTTCCTAATACAGTCTGCTCGAATAAATCCTTCCAATTTTTTTTTTTTTTTTTCAGCAACACTAGTAGCTCTTTAACCTCGTACATCCTAGTACTACGAGTATCGTAAGCTTGCCTCGTGATTAGCGAATAGGAAGCAATGTCATCGGGCGTTTAATCGAGGAGCGTGTCGAGCATCAGGAAGCCTTCTCTCTCGCCCGATATTTACCTCGAGCGGAACAATTCGTCGGAGGGAACCGTACATACATCTTACGAGAGAAGATAGAATTGCGTGCTAGTAGAGTCCGGATTGGTCGTGGCGCCACCCCACTCCGTGAAGGCTTTCAGTCGAGCTCGGACCTTCGTCGGGTGTGGAGTGTGTGTTGTATCGTCGTGTGTCAGTGTTCAGATTATTCACTGAAAATTTCAGGTAAGGCTATCTCTTCGTTTAACATGCATACGAATATACAACAACGAGACCGTGTTCTCTAGTTTCGTTCAACAAATGGGTACCGGTTAACCAACGAAGCCGGTAGACTGTAATCATCCTCCCCTCGATAAAACATCGTCCCTTGTTTCTTTCGTGATTTTTCGCTTATGTTGCGCGTCAAGACAAGGAGAGTGTCGTACGCCGATCGAGTTTCAATGATTTCTTTGCTCACGCTCGAAATACGTACACCGGAGCCATAAGTAACCCCGTCGTCGGCGTTCTAACGAAAGCAACAACAAGAGAGACCAGCGCCTCTCCCACGAGATATAAGAGGGACAGAGAGAGAGAAACGTGGTGGTGGCGCTCAGAGTCGTCTTCGTGTGTACTCTCGGGATCGATACACAGTACACACTTGGCGCGACGTTCGTGTATAAGGTTACGGGTTCCGTGTACGAGAGAATCCCATGCGGGTGTGTATGCCACTCTTTCCATGCTTGTCCCTCTCTCCCGCCGCTCGGTCGTTGTTACGTGTCTGCTGGGTACGTGCGTGCCTAACCCTAAGAGGCGAGGGTGGAATTTTCGGTGTAGCCACGGAAAAAAATTCAAAGAAATCGAGAGAAGCACGCTCTCTTTCTCTCCGCCGGTCCTCTGTATATGCGGGTAGTGAAACGCGCACCCCTCTCGTTTTTTTCTCTTTTCTTTTTCTCTTGGGGCGAGTGCGCGCCGGTAGGCCGATGTTGAAAAGAAACGCGCGTGAGAATGACAAGTAAGCGTAGCAAGGATATTTAAAAAAAAAAAAGGGGGGGAACTCGCGGAAGCAGGAGTTTCCACCGTGCCAGGAATTAAAATAATGAGACTTGTCGCGTATTCGTGCTTCCAGCATGAATACACGGGAGATACGAGACGTTGCCGATTACTGTTGCTTTGAGAACGCGAGAGGACACTTTTGTTAGAACGAAATTAGAGTGTAATTTATGCGGTAACGTAGTCGTTTGTTAAGGGTGTAGGATGAGAATATTTATATCACTGTGCACATTAAGTTCTCGTTAAAAAGGAACCGTATAAAGGCATTTGGGGATCGTGGGTAAATTTTCCCACACAAGAAGCGTCCGAAAGTCGCATTAACCGCCAAATGCTCGTTTAGATTCGGCGATAAGCGGCGAGTTATTTCGAATGTCGATTACGGCGAAAACAATTCCACTCGTTGCACACCTCTTACTCTCGATTTGAAAAAAGGAAAAGAGGAGGGAAAATTCGTATTCCGAGCCCGATAAATGTGGCAACGTGTAATAGCACGAGGCAAATTCTTTTTAATATATAGTAGCAGACCTCCACGCTATACGTTTCCGATATTCTATCTGTTGAATTTTTCACATTCCGTTTTCCTTCTTTTTTTTCTGCCACGCTGAAGATGAGTAGAGGTTAGGTTAACTCATCGATATCGATCGGTCGATTATTCGGTTATAATCTCGTATCGAACAATATTCGATAATTTCTCTGTAGTTCTGAAAGTTAACCGTACAGCAGCAACCGACAACAGGATAGTCATAATACGCTCGACTGATTGTGGGAACCGAAGAACCGCAGCGCGCGCGCGAGATTAGGATAGGTCTCGCCGAGCCGGTCACTTTTTACGTAATGAGAAATTGTAATATCCTAACCTATTTGTCGGTTCGACGAACAGAGCCTGTATATTCATCAGGGAACGTATCAACAATTCTATATGTTCCGCGAAAATTTTTCCGTGTGCCGTTCCTCTTCTTCTGCCCGTTTACATTTTCGATTCGTTATATTCTTTATTTACATACGTATTTCATGCTTCGCGGTGGAACCAGTCTCGCTAATTCGCGTACCGTAGGTGGTTATTACTGTTACTTTAACAGGAATTTTATGGAACGGATTATTACGAAAGGAAAAATCCCTCACTAGGACGCGTAATTAAAATCGAGCAACGACAAGTATACACTGACGAAGAAAGTACTGAAGCAAAACGAGGAAGGATTATTTGTTTTTATTTGATAGAAAATTAACAATTCATCGTTGAAAAGGTTATCGTTATTAGAAACTTAAAAATTCTCCAAAGTAATAAAATTCATAAGCAAGAAAAATTAAAGAAACAGAATAATTTTATTATTCAGTTTCAATTTAATTACACAATTTACGAAGTTTATGTTCGCTGAATTGCATATTCAACAATTCGCTCAGTCTGTAAAAGGCAATACATCTTACGGGGAATAATCGAATATACCCAAGAGAATAATCAAACTATTTTTTTAATAAAATACATGGCAGTTTCGTTAATAATATAAAAGGAAACATATCAGCAAATGACGTGTTTATTACTTCTGACTGAAATTTCGAATTTTTCTAGTAAATTGCAATTTTTTATTTTACACGACGGGTATACACGTCGAACGTACCGAAATCGTTTTCAACTGACGTGTAGGCACACCGAAAGCAATTGACTGAGTGTAGCTGTTGCTCGAACCATCTGTGAATTGTCCTGTGACTCGCCTCTAACCTACATTAGATCGTACGTGTTGAACCGTACCCCCTTACGCAAGCTCGTCTATTTTTCGTTGTTTCGAAGGATTGGTCAGAGAGCCCATTTATCAGAGTGTGCTTGGGCAAAACTGTTGTTTCGCCCAAGCAATGGAAGCGATCATCGGTGCATCTCAATCGCGTAGAGCTTTACACGACTGTTACTCGCGCGTTTTTTACCTCGTTGCCACGGCAACGAGGATCGCACGACGTTACTACCAACCTTAACGTTTCTTATACCCGCGAACGCCGTAAAACGCGGAAACTCTTGCAATCGATTCGCGATAACAGTTCCATCCTTTAAAATTATGTGTATATTCGGTGTTAAACGTTCAAGTATACCTGTACAGAGTGTTTCCGAATATATGGGCATAATTTCGGGGATAGATTCAGTAGGTTAGAATAAGAAAAAAAGTTTATATGAACGTATACCCGATATCAACTTATTTCCGAATTATATTGGTTTTTATGTGAAACCTGTAATTCAATCGTTTTCATAGAAACTGCTCGAAGTGACCACCCTCAGCTTGAATATAGGCTTAGGTTAGGTTAGCAAATTTTCATATATGCTATTATCACCAAGAGCGTGTATTAAACTGACTGAAATGTAGACTACACGCTCGAAGACGATGTATGTCGAGTCTTATTTGGAAAAAAAAAAGTATCTTTGTTTCCTAGAACGGTGTCTAATAGTGTTTACATAGCAAATCAGAAAGTCGTGCACACGATTAGAAGCGTTACTGGTATACAATTAAAGGAAGCAGTGAACAGAGTTATAAGATTTACCGTAAGACGAAAACGGCTATAATTCAGAAACAAGGTTATATCGAGCATACGTTCATATGAACTTTTATGCTTATTTTCTATCCCCGAAGTAACGCCTACATTTTCGGAAATAGCCCGTGTATTATGTACATCGATACACGAGAAACGAAATACTTCAACGGTCGTGGCTCCCGGCGTGAGATTACTTTTATCCTTGTGTACACTCTCGACGAGGTAGGTTTGTAAACAGCGAAAGAATAAAAAAAAAAAAAAAGAAGCAGGCGTACAAACTGTGTGTATGTACACTGCATTAGCAACGCATTGATGCTTCAAACTGGCCGGTTCTTGTTCGTCCTCGTTTATGCGATGATTTAAAACCGATAGAACGAGTGCGTATATCCGAGTAGTCGTGAGAGTGAATTTGCATATTCGAACTAAATATTAATAACTGTCAGGATGAATTCCCCGTTTCGTGCAACAAATTAAACTCGATCTCTCTCTCACTTTCTCACTCTGCGTCTCTCTCGTTTGCTCTCTCTTGCTTTCTCTCTCTCTACGCCTCTCTCGCTTTCTTTCTCTCTCTCGCTCTCTGTGTCTCTCTCGATTGCTCTCTCTCTCTCTCAGTTCGCTTTATTCGACGCAGAAGCTATCGAGATGTCCCGAATCAATAACAACCGGCTGAAAGTGGTGTCAATTTCAATGAAACTGGAACGCGACGGTATTATTTCGTTTAAGCGCGAGCGCGTTCGCGGGCGGTTAGTCTCGAGGCGTGCGGTGAATTCGAACTTATCGACCGAGGAAAATCTGCATTTTCGACTTTAATAGCGAATCTCGGTTTGTTATTCACCGCGAAAGAGTTTGCCGGCGAATGGAGGGTGGAGAGGTGGATACCATGTATAGCGACAGATTCCGTGGGCAGAGATAATTAACCGGTCAAATAACCAAACGAAATAGTTTTTGTTATTTCGTTTAAATTACACATGTAGTAACTCGTTAAATACACTCGCGACCGTTCCGGTTCCGATCATTTAACAGCACGATGTAATTATCCGCTGTTTGGTAACTTGTTCGTATTCGAAGGGCAATTAATGTTTCCGATTTGTGGACGTCAATTTATAATTTAGCACTTGTTAATACTCGCACCAGGTTACAGAAACTTTCGAGCTTTGTAGCGTTTCCACGTAGTTAGGTTAGGTTAGATACTACACACTTATTTTCAGAATTTATTGACGCGAGTGTGGTAATACCCAATGGTGTACCACTTTATGTCACTAAATCTGTATGGTAACTCTAAGAAGTGGTATCTATTTAGTCTTTTTCGTTCATCTGAGGTGTGCAAGAGTTTCGTGGCCAAATTGTTAGGATGATTTTTTAGTTTTTGTCTTGTCTCTGAATGAAGAGTTGAACCCTTCGATGCACGACACGTTTACAAATTCTCGCTGGAAATAATTAGGCCAATCAATAGTTACGACTGCCCTTAGATTGCACCCTTCGTTTCCAACGAACTCTAACCGCAAATTCATAAGCCGGGTTAATGCGTTACAACTTGTTACGTTTGATTTACAATCTGTGCCATAAAGATAACCGTCAATTGGCTATTATACACACGACATCTAACCTAATCTAACCCAATTTCGTGGCGTAGAATCGTCTTCAATTCCAGTTTGAAATAGTCGAATCGGAACGGTTTTAATTGTCTCACATCCTTGACACTGGTGATCCACTTTCACTCTCGCTTCGTTCAGTATATTAAATTCTCCCAAAAGTCTCTTTCGTCTTATTGTTAGACACGAGATGTAGAATCGTTTATTCTTTGTGTAAGTCTATAGAATTCCAGTTGTTTCGCTAGAAATTGTTCGATCCTTCGCAGCAATTGTAAATTTGGTAGGCCATTGAGCATTTCAGCGTTCATTTAGCATAATATATCTTAACCCCTTGCCTTACAATAACGAGTCACACTCGTAGTGTAGATTATGATCAAGATGTGGGAAAAGAAAAATTAATTTCATTAATTTCTCCACACCATTGTAATAACGATAATAATATTGAAAAATTTTAAAATACCGAAATTTACTCGAATTATGGATTTTTAGTAATTTTTCTTCGCCAGTCACTGGTGACCCCCATGGCGCTACGAACAAACTCAGTGTCGGTCACCGTTGACCCCCATGACATTCAACGTGTTAACTCTCTATAGGCCGAATTTTTGTTTTAAATCCAAAAAAATTGGGGGAACGAAAAATCAGCAATTATAAACCTATATATGCAAATGAAAAAAAAATTTTTTCCGTTTAAACAATTTTATTGCAATAATGTCGATAAATTAAAATGTGACCTGAAAGTTACATGGGCCCATAGATGGTTAACCGAGTTTGGGTTAGAGTTAGACGTTGGGTTAGAATCCCTGAGTGGAACTCGTATCGAAAGACGATTGACAGTGTATAAATCGTGGTTCGAGTAAGAGACAGTTGACGCAGATGAGATTCTCAGTGTTTGACACGCGACCATGTGTTCACGGGAGAGGGAGACACGCGTGTTCCTGCGGTACGAATCGAACGGAAGCGTTATCGAATCGGCAAATACGTTCGAAGCTCATTGGAATGCAGTGATGCATCGCTATATATACGTCAGCGTAGCGCGAGAGAGAGCTGGTGGCCAGTCTTATAGCATACGTCTTCGGCTTAAGCAAACGATCAGTATGCAAGGTGAGAGGCTGATCTATTCAGTCTCTGGACGGAATGCAGAAAAAGCCGACGTTTCAGACAAAAGACTATTCCACCGCCACGGGTCTGACCGAGTGGAAGTCTTTCCTGATGCCCCGTTATATTCTCGCTTGTCCCCGTCTGCCTTGCCTTGGCTTCGCTTCTTCACCCTTGGAAACGACGCGACTTGAAATCTGAGAACCCTTCCCAAACTGGGACTCGTTCTCTATTATGGAACTGGGATGGTTCACGTGCCTGTACATTTCTATTTGTGAAAAATCTTTCTTTCACGTGTTAATCTATTGTTGTACAGGGTGTTTCACCTGTTCATCGACATCTTGATTTACTATTATTATCCGCAGAGAAACACGCGTCGGATGAAAGTTGCAGGGCTTCAAGGGGCGCATATTTTAATTTTATTAATTTTTTCTAGAGGTGCTTTTTTTCTTTTTTTTTTTAAATGTAGGATCGTATGTTTTTTAACACGTTGAACACCATGGAGCTCATCGGTGACTGAGTTTATTCTGTAGACAGGAAGGCTAGAGTAAATATAAATGCCTCTGTTAATATGGTTCCTCCACAATTATTTATTTTACTATACAACTGTTCGTGTACGGTCGTTTGTAGCACGTGTTCGTGGTGTCTCAGTTGTCACTTACTGGCTAATATTCTCAATCCTCCTTTTAAAGTCACTCGTTAGAAATAGGGAAAGAGATATAGAAAGAGAAGTAATCATAGAGAGGAAGAGAGAAAATCGAGAAGGGAAAGTTTAGAAGTTGTGGAACATTTCAGAGAGACATAGCGGAAAAGGATCATAAAAAGTAGGGAAAGTGAAGAGGTTCGCAAAGGACCTAAGAAGGGACACTAACCAGGCCCAGGTTAGAACCTGGAGCAAGCGTGAGAAATTATAGAAAGTGCAAAGGATGGGAGTAAGAAGAAATAGAAATAGAATATGCAGTGGCGCATGTGGTACCATGATCGCCATAGTTTTAAGCGTCATGGGGGTCACCGGTGATAGGCGAAGCCAAGATTACTAGAAACCCATGAGTAAATTTCAATAGTTTTAAATTTTTTAATATTATCATCGTTTCTGTAATGGTGAAGCCAAGATTATTAGAAACCCATAATTCGAGGAAATTTTAGTATTCTTAAATTTTTTAATATTATCATCGTTACTGCAATGACGAAGCGAAGATTACTAAAAACCCATAATTCGAGTAAATTTCAGTATTTTTAAATTTTTCAATATTATCATCGTTACTGCAATGGTGTGAAGAAATCAGTGCAACAATAGAACACTATTTAAAATATTTGATGTTTTTCCTCGTGTCTGAACAGCCATTACTGTTTCACAAAAGTCATTTAAGTAGAATTTATTGGCGGGTATTCGAACATTCCGTCGTACGGCCCTGGCTAAGGTTTCCAGGCCTCTAACTGTCTTGTATTTCTGTCAGTTCGATTGTCTCGACACCCGAAACATGTTTACTTCGACTCCTGGATGATTTTACGAGCTTGATGTATCGTAGAAGACGAGTTAATTTGTTATTCGTCTGACGAACGATTAGAATTTCTAATTAAGAAAGAGTATTACTGTCTGTATGCTTGCAAGAGTATACATTATTCCTCATAAGTATTTTCCTAACTATTTTTCTTTTTTCTTCTTCATTGTTTTTCTTTATTTAAAGATGTGATAAATTTCAATATATTCGAGACAGAAGACATGCGGTATTAATAGGTCATGCAGTATCTCACCCGTTTAACCGATGACTCGGCATGTAGGTCATGCACAGAGATTAGTACTTATCGCTAGACTGATGTCTTGCAGAATAGGGCGTATGAAGAATAAAGTTTCAATTGATTTTTAAATCAACCGGAAAATTAATAATCGAGAAATAAATAACATGATGATAACATTCAAATGACTAGTAATGTAAATTAATTCAAAATCAGTTGATGGAAATGTTCACTGATTTTTAATTCTCGACTGACTATCCATTCTGACCCAAATCAAGTGGAAAATTAACTGTGAAATAAATAACGATGACGAATGTAATTAGTATTGTGTATAAAGTCAGGTGATGGAAATTTTCATCGACTTTTAACCCTTGACCTACAGCCCTCGATTATAAGAAACGAGCATTTTTTTTTTTTATTTTTGAGAAAATAACAAATGGAAAGAAGACCCTAAAAAACGTAGAAAGAGTAATTTTAAATGTGTATCGCAGAGTGACTAATTTGGGTCAAAACAGACCCAGCCAAACTCTCTTATGCGATTGATCCACTATCCCAGGATTAATTAGCGTTTAAATCGAGAAATAAATAACGATGATGAGTGTCAAGCGACTAAATGATGTCAGTTGATGGAAATTTTCATCGACTTTTAACCCTCGACCTGCATTTGGACCCTCGATTAAGAAAAGAACGCTATCTTTTATATTTTTAAGAAAATAACGAATAGAAAGAAGACTAACAGAATGTAGAAAGAGTAATTTAGAATGTGTATCGCAGAGTAGCTACCTCGGGTCAAAAGAGACCCAGTCAAAGTCCCTTATGCGATTGATCCTCTGTCCAAGGATTAATTAACGCTTATTTTTGAGGAAAACAAAGTTTCAGTTTCTTTTTGAAGAACTTTTTTGGATTCAGTATTAATAAGAAAGATGTTTATAAAACTTCCAAACTATACGAATCGATTGTTACCGACTGTCGTGTTCGATATAATACATAGTACGTACACATCGGAAATTTAAGCTACTCGAGTTCTGTTGCTAGAGGTGCTCTCCAAACCTGGAGATTGACGAAACTCTTGTTATCGAACCGAGAGGAGTACTCAATTATTTCGTTGTTATGCTACGAACTTGGCTTAACTTGAAAAAGCTTCTCGTCGAATTTATCAGGCTCTTGGTTTCGTTGATCTGCTCCGAGTGGTGGGTTTGAAAACGATTTAGGGATGAATCATTTTCCTACGAACACTCGAATTGCTCTTACTTAAACTCTTGAATCTATTATTTTTCAATTACACTTATGTATTAATATCAACTATCAAACCTTTGTCTTATAACAACTAGACTAAGATTCGACAGAAATAGTTATATTATTAACAAGCGTTAAATTTCATTTGTAAGATAGTTTTACAAGGTTTGTGGGGCGTCTAACACATTACCAAACACATAGGAAGATCTCCTTTGCTTTTAACCACTTGCGCTGGCAATTAATTCACAGATGCGCGTGTCAAAACTTTTTGCCATTACTATTTTCTTACAAACTAAAGCATAAACATTAAAAAGTGCAATGTCCACTAAATAACTGTACTTCGACAAACAATTTCAATCGATTACAAATCAATTATAATTCTCTCTATAATTACCTGTATATCCAACAGTGAATGAAGAAAAATATCAGAACCGATGGACTGAGAATTGATAATTGGTGGCAATAGCGTAAAATGTGTGTTAGTACTCATTCAAAAAACACTTTCGCGTACGGACTTGAGTGAACTGGTCGCGGAGAACCAGCTTACCAAGATAACTTCTTTCGAAGCTTTCTCCTTCGCTTATCGGCACACAAGAACACACATATAGAAACAGAACGAGGCAATAAACCGTCACAGAACGAAATTACGTAAACCGTTCTCGAATTTAGAACCGGATATACACGACTAATCTCCCAACAGCGTTAAAGAATTCTTTTCCGCGACAGTTGTTCTCGTTCAGTATGGCGGCATGAAAAAACGCCGAAGGCGTGTATAACGCAGCGACAAAAGAATATCTTTCACTCTTTATAGTTCACTCGACGAGCAAGCAAAAAATATGAAACAAGAGAGCAGCAACGATGGAGAAAACGAGAGAAAGAAAGAAAAAACTGCCTCTTTACGAACCTCTTGTGTTTTTATATTATACTCGAGGCTTCGAAACGAGAGAATCTCTCAATTTGAATTACGCGCGTTCGCGTGAGTTATCGAATATCATTTCGACGCTCGTTTTACATTTTTACAAATTTTATAGTTATTCGTTTGGAAACTTTTTGACAATTATTCGTTTGAAAAATGTTTTTTCTTACGATGAATAAGTTACGAGTGATTCGAAGTCGTCACGTTAGAAGACTCATTCTGTACATTTTAGAAATACATAGTTATTTCAAATAACTTAACCCTTTGACTGCTATGGACGTATATATGCGTTCGACGATTGTTTCTGTTTTGTAGCATCGATAAAAACAAAAATCGTCAGCTTTTAAGACAAACGCATTTCTTTGTATTGCATAGCAATAAAAATAAGAGAATTCTGTTAACACTGAACATTTATTCTTTATTTCTCAGAGAGTTCCTTATTTCTTCAGACGGTTGCGATTGATGTAGTATAATATTTCACTTTAATTTCGTATATTACTTTTTATTACTGTGAAACTTTAAAAATGTAATTTTGAAGAAAAAGTACCGCGTAAATTGTGTTACAATTTACGATATAATTTAGATAAATCGAGGAACGAGTGTACCTAACCGAAGATAGAAAGATTAACCCCTTGACATGCAAATAAAATGGAATTTAATGCGTCCGAAAAATACTATTTAATTTGGTTCAACTGAACAGTTATATGCAAGCTTAGAAACAGAACATTTTATTTTGAAATTTGCATTGCTATGTAACATTTAATCAGGATGATATATAATGTTAATGGAAAATAATTAAGTATTCCAAAAGTATTTCTACCATTTTCATTCAAAATTTGGTATTTTGATTGTCCGCCGGAGACAGTTCTTGACGTCTCGAAGACGTCGAAATCTACAATGACAAATGAAATGGATGACGTCTTCCAGACGTCATTGTATGTCAAAGGGTTAACAATTTTTCGTACGAACAACTAAGATTGTATCCTCAGTTTTAGTCATTTCTCTCATCCACGGTCGAGAAATTCGAATTTCCAACAAGGGGGAAGAAGAAGAAAAAAAAGAAACAGGTAAAGATTCGAAACGAAACCGACAAGAAAAGACGAACGAGCCCCGCGGACGTTTATTCGCGAAAAGAAATCCGACGTTTTAACTTTAATATTACTCCCGTTTTATGGTAATTACTTTCCTCCGCGTCCATTACGTTCAACGCTGGACGTTTGTTGCTGGATGCACGCGAGGCCTGTGCACACGTTCCAAGCCCAGAGAGTAACGCTGTTTGCGCTACTTTCTGGCTCGTTTTTAATTATAAAAGTTTCCCTTTAGCCCGACCTTTCCGCGTTAACCCGCGCGCCTCGCCGATCCACCACGCTTGCAACTTTTTTAAAATGCACTCGCCGATGCGCAACTAACCCCACCTCCGCGTTTTTCCTTCCAGAAAATAGTCTAACAATTTTTCTTCCTTCCTTTTCTTTCCATTTCCACCGCAACTTTCCTCGTCATTCAGACGAAATTATATTTCGTGCTGTTCGTTCTCTCGTGGATGTTTCTTTTTTTTTTTTTTTCATAAATAATAAAACGTTTTATTTCTTTCGGATAAGGAATAAAAGTATCGAACGCAGTTATTAAACGATTTACTAATTTGTTTGTTATTCATGAATAACGAATAATTTCACATTATTCTTAATTTAAAATGACAACATTTTTCGCGATACCTATGCTGTGCCAGTACGTGTGCCGGGTGCCCGACCAAGCACCCGCGTATAAGAGCCGTGCATACGTGGTTGAGCGTGCGGTCTCTGGGCGCTGTGATTGGCCAGTGTTTTTCGTTAATAACTCAAAAACGAAGCTTCAAACAACATTTTGGTAAAGGAAAATGTTGTTCAGAATCACCTCAGCTACCCCCCATTTCCGGATGTTACACTAGTTCTGGGACACCCTGTATATAGTTAGCTAGATCAGAATCGAAGATATTTCGTCGACAGATAGACTTTTTGCAGTTAGTTCGATCTTTCTCGTTGATAGTTCGAATGACACATTTCAGTATCTTCACAGTTTCCTCCGCAGCTTTGAAACTGGAGAATAGTGAAACGACATATTGGAAAACATCCTTGTGCACGAATAACAAAGAAGGGAAAAAAGGAGGAAGGAAGTAGAAAAAGATAGGAGAAGAGAAAGTACTGGAAAATTTGGTCAGTGCATCTGTTTTCAACACGCGTGAGTGGCCTGGTCGCCACATGTGCGTCCAAGACTCTGCGAATTCGATTTTGATGACTGACTTTGCTTAGAAGAAGCAAAAGACAGAAAGTGTGAAAGTAAAATACTATCTAATTAAAAATACAATTCCCTTTTTGTCACATCTTAACTATACAACCTGTACAACAAGTACAGCAAGCGTGACTCGTTTGTTGCTAGAGTAACTATTTCTGTCGAATCTTAACCGGAAACTGTGTCACGAGTTGAACTCGTTATAGAGCAAGTGGGTTAACTAAAACTTGTTCATTCACTTCCGTTGCCTTCCATCGTCGCTCTGTACCCTAGGAAACCCTATAAAACAACAGAGAAAATAAAAAACTCTAATTGCCTCGCTATTGAACGTTTGCATATTCAGTTCCACACGAGCGATCCTCCAGGCGTTAATAAGCTACCCTAGTCGCTTAAGCCTGCACGTGGCTGAATAATCTTTCGAAGACGTTGGACACAATCTCCTTGTCCAACGGATAATTTTCTATACGCCTTCTGGTCGCTGGGTTAATTTTTCTTTTCATAAGGAAAGCTACGCGAAGCAACAAGGGCGAAGGTAAGATGGAGAAAGTAAGACGAAGAAAGAGTCTTCTTCGCCGGGTGTACTATACCCGAGGCGTTTCTGCATAGTTTGCTTTGCAATTCTACCGCTAACAAGTCCCACCATCACCCTTTCTCTCTCTCTCTCTCTCTCTCTCTCTCTCTCTCTCTCTTTACTTCTCTCTCACTCGTGTCGTTGAAAACGAGGCCTGAAGCGTTTGCACGGAAAATTCAAGCACTGAAAAGCTACGTCTCTCCGACGCGATGAAACGAGATAGAAAGACCGAACCGGAGTGTCTTCGTACATGGATATTCCTTGATGTTAATTCAAAGATAATTTCTGGTGGAAACTGGCTGTGAAAAGCTCTCGCCCATCCTGCTCTTCTTGGTTCTTTATATCTAAATGATTATAAGACGGCAAGCTTTCATCGTGCTGTTGTCCGATGCCACTTTTCACATTTCCTCTTCGGAGGTCACCTAACCAGGGAACCATTTTTTACAACCGAGTTTCCTCGCTTTGTTTTCCAACTTGATAAAACGTAAGAAGGAAAGATGTCGTTCTTTCCTGTTTCTAGATTTACACTCTGGTACGGTGGTTCTTTAATTAAAGAATTTCGTCGGGGTACCAGGGTACTTTGAGACCTCAGGATTGCATCGATCACGCTGTTAATTGGCTGCAATTTTTCCCCTTCTATTTCGTTTCGGTCGTTTCGCGATCGGAACAGATTAAGGTTCAAGAGTGTTCTGTTGAAACGTTAGAGAGAAAACGGTGGCAGAGGAGGTGATTGGAAGAAGGAGAGTGACTAGTTTATCGAGCTGATAAAACGTCGAGGATCTTGAAAGCTTTAATATGTCACGTGGTAGGAATGTTTAATTAGAACATTGTGTTGGTGGTTCGATAAATTTGTGACAGTTCAGATTGCTGATGGATGAAGCTTGTAGTAATTTACTATAGAACATTTAAAATTTAACTGTCCAATTGAGAACGGAATACAATAGAGGGTTAACATTCACCAAACACATTCAGTCACTGATATCCTCAATCCACTTACATCTACAAATCCTCTTTGTCTCTGTAACAGGTCGCAAAGAACATCAAATTCCCGCGGTGCAACTCTGTCGAAGTCGAAATTTACAACCTAGACTTTTCTTTTTTTTTAATAACGTTTATTGACCAAAAATAGTTGTACTTAGAAAAAATATTATTCTCAATAAACAAGGAATCGCAGTTGTAAAGTGTTTCAAGCAAAAGTATCATTAACGTTAGTTTTTTTATTCTGAGCGATAATTGACCACGTTAAAATTGCTCATAAAAAAGCAGTTTTATACAATATTGATTTTTCTTTGTCCTAAAAATTTGTTGATAAAACTGAACAATTCGGTAGTTACAACCTAGGCTTTGTGTCATCAGCACTGACCGCATACTCATCGCGTGGACAGGATTAAATACTCTATATTAGATACTCTATACTCTATACCAGTGGTTCCCAAACCTTTCTGTCCTACCGCCCCCTTTCCAGAAAAAATATTACTTAGCGCCCCTTGGAAATTAATTTTTTTTTAAATTTTAATAGCAATTAATAGAAAATATATATGTATTAATGTTTCTATCTTTTTCGTAAAATATAGTAAAGAAAGGTGTAAATTAGAAACATTGAACTTTGAAATTATGAAACTATTTATTGAACTCAGAATAGAATGTAATACAATCACCGCCCCCCTGAATTGCTGCAGCACCCACCAGGGGGCAGTGGCGCCCACTTTGAGAATCACTGCTCTATACTATATTACATACTCTAATTCGTGTAATTAGATTAACAAGTATAATCAACTCCGTACAAAAGAACATCAAGAAAGAAACAACGTAGACATGTTTTTTTGAACGATCCTGTATGTTCTTCAGTTTTTACGAGTTCCATAGCTACGCGGTCAACTCGATGTCCCTAAACCCTCGGCGTTCCACGTTGGAAACGCCATATTTATTCTTCCTCCGTCAATACGGCCGGTCAATAACAGACACGGAGCTCAAGGAACAAGGGTATTGGAAATCTGTTAGAACGGCTGACCAGAGAAAAATTTTCTAAGCATCTGGTCGGTAGGTTTGTTTACGCGAATACACACCGCGGTCACATGCTGCCTGCACTCCTCCAGATCCTTTGGGAAACATCGTAAATCGTCGCGTTTAGAGGGTCACCAGGCATATAACACACACACACGTATATACCATCTGGTCGAAAATCGTGGTTCTCCATCCTGGCCAATCTTCCATTTCTTCCTCCTTTTTTCTCCTCGATGTTCTAAATGCTTTTTCTTCACCGTTAGAAGAGAAAATCGTTTCTTCTTCAGTGTCCCCATAGTTGGGAGGATTTAAACTTGCTGAACTTCCGGTTAATGTGCTCGCGGCAGATATTTATTTTGTACCTGGACAGAGGAGAAGGAGGCAAGGAGGATTTATCACTGTTGGTGTACCGATGACTCGCGCGATTCTTTATCCGCGACTTAAATCGTTTTTAGGAGGAGGGCGGACGCTAACGTGAGCTGTGACTTTGAAATATGCAAGAAATCTTGGAACAAGGAAGTGTATGGCACGGCTACTTCCGCTTTGTATGGTTTGATCCTGATTTCTCGAATTTCTCTGATGGTGCAGTTCTTTTTTCCGCTTTGAATCGTGTTTCAGTGAAATTTAGTTAGCTGCTTCTTCGTTCGTTCTCAGAAGTATGTGTAGAAATGAATTCTTTCCTATTGGAATCACACAATCAGTATAGATAATTGAATCGAATCTCATAAAATCCCTTTGGAACGATAGAAGACATAGTACAGTCCCTGGTATGCGTAAGAATTAAATAAGAATTGTGTAAAATAAAACTACTTAGATCATCTTTTATAAAGTTAAATAACTAAATTAAAGCTAATTGATCAATTTAAAAAAAGGATACTGTGCAATATGTACTGTATTAAGTAAGGACAGTATTTAATTGGTGTTAATTTTAAAAAGAACCTTAAAAAAATATATTAAACCATGTACAGAGATATTTAATCAGAGGAGATTTCAATATCTTATTTTTAATCAAATTCATCGTGAAACGACAAGTCAATTTTGCATCGAATCAATCCATTGTTTCGAAGGTTGGCAATCTTCATCGATACCTAGCCCCGGGAACTGGTTCGCATTCCCCATTGAGGAACTCGATTTGGTATTTGCATTCCGTAACCATTCCTTGAACGGCATTATTGGTTCCTCCGAAGTCCTGACAGCGGGGGCCAGAATAATATGAAGAATTGAAAGGGACCTTATTCCTTCGCCGGAATGAGGAAACGCCTTTGAAGGTTTAAACAGTGTGTTCCTATCTTTCCGAACTTTCCATCTCTTTCCCTCCTCGTTTACCAAAAAAGTATTAACACGCATTAATCTCCGTGTTAATAACGTATTTAATTTTAACGTATGCCGCATGAGGAAAAAAGAAATCATTTTTCTTAACACTTTGACTGCTATGGACGTATATATACGTCTTCCTGAAGCTATCAACGTGGACTATGGACGCATATATGCGTTCGACGATTGTTTCTGTCTTACATCTCTCATGAAAACAAGAAACAGCAATTTTTAACATAGACACATATCTTTGTATTGCATATCAATAAAAATGAAAGAATTCTTTATTTTTTAGAAAGTTGTTTATTTCTTCAGACAACAGGTGATTATATTTCCCGGCTCATAAGACGCCCTTTTTTTACTACAAAATGTGCCCTAAAATCAACCTGTGTTTTATAAGGATATAATTTCGTCTTCTAAGACGCAAGCTGATTCGCCGGGAAAAATACTATTAACCCCTTGCCTTACAATTAAATTTAGCGCAATTCTATACGTGGAGTTATAAAATAAAACTGAAGTATTCTAGTTTTTATTTAAAACCGTTATCTACAATAAGGTCATTTTACCTAGAAAATAAAAAGAAATTTATGTGCTTTTTAAACGTTAAAATGTACAACGGGCGTCGCCCGCCAAATTCGAATTTGGTACAGAAAATCTTAACGAGCGAGGCCTGTCATTAGAAAATGGTTGCCTTTATTATAAATATCGATAATAATACTATTTTCTTTGTGTAAGTGTTATTATTAAAATAGGTACTTTGATCCTTTCCTGTCTGATCCAAGTATTTTTCGTAAATTCTAACCTCATAAATCACAGTGCGTCTTATAGGCCAGAAAATACGCTAATTGTTGCAGTAGCATATATTTCACTTGCAGAGATGAGAATCAGAATATAATATTTCACTAGACAGGATGATAAACGTTTCTCCGTCGGTTCGAAGGGATTATCGTTATTCAGTGTAGTGAATTTTTTTTTGTCTTGGTGGCAGCAATGCATGTTGGTCGGGTGGGTAACCTAACCTATGGAGAAGTGACGAACGAAGTTCAAAGGGAGCCTAGGCTCCATTTCGTACAAGGGGGAGGAGGTGAGGTGGCATCGACGTTTTGAATGTTTGCAACAGACGGCGGGCGCGCGCGGTTTAACTTTGTAACGCGGATAATAGCGTCGCGGCAAGTTTTCTCTCAAACCGCCCTCATTTCTCCCTTCGTAATTTCGTTTCGCTGGAAGCGTACACTTTTATCGTAACACAGGGCGGTTTTCCCCGGCCTGTGCTTATCGGTAGCGCACCTCCTTCTTCGACTTCTATGTGTACATTTCCCTTTGGAGTTTCCGGTACACGGAGGCGAAAGGAGAATCGATCGATCCTGGGAACAATCGCGTTTCGATAATGAGACACATTGTGTAGAAGTTTCGTTCGGTGATTTCCTTTCTTCTGTTTCTCTCCGTAGATTTTCTTTGGAAATCACGGTAATTAGTTTGGAGAGAGAGAAGCCTTTTCAATTTCGACGATTTTTGAATACGCTATAGGAATCAATGTTTCGAACCACTTTTTCCATTATATGTAACCACCAGAGTCTCTCAGTTTTTTTTTAGATGATCGCAAAAAACTGTCGCTACTACTACAGTGAATTCTGTCTAGAATTGTATGCCCTTGTTAGCGTGTGCGTTAGCGTTGGTTGCCCTCGTTTATATATATATTATAAACAAACGATAAGAATTAGGTTCAGGTTAGGTTATTCTATCCGGCTACCTCGTGAGGCAGCCTGCAACCTATACTAACGTATACGCTGTTACATGCGCGCACGAATATAGGCAGAATTCCCTGTAGTGGTACTGACAGTTTTTTGCGAGTATCTCGAAAAGCCCGATGGTTACATGCGCAGTAAAAAGTTGTTCAGAATGTCGATTTCTATGGTATATTTAAAACTGAACGAAATTGAAAACGCGTGCAAATATAGTTACCGAAATTACGTTGGGGAGATTAGTGTTTATCGTGTGATTTTATTATATTTTATTAAACAGATAAAATTATAACTGGATTTAAATGTATTTGTTTTATTATTATACCTTGTTTGTTGAATTTACCACTGACTTAGCCAAATTATTTAATTTCTCTTTTTTCGAGATATTGAAAAAATCTAAGCAAATCTTTCTTGCATCTTACTTTCTTTGATTTGACAGCTTCGCTGAATTCTTTAAGTTTGTTTCAATGAATCCAAAATTATGCTAACTCAATGCTACTGTTAACAATAGCCTTTTATTTCTACGTAAAACGAAAATTTACCATCTCGAATACTGTTCCTTCAAAAGGAATTGAAATATTGTTTCTTCTGTACAGCTTCGACTCTGTAATGCCTTAACGAATCCCTCGGCAGTGTGTCTTATTTCCGTAACAAGCGACACAATTAAGTAAATTCGAACGTAACAATAAAAGAATGAAAAAAAATATTCTAATAGAACACCAGTCACGAGCAATTAATTCGAAGATACGAAGACCGCGTGTTGCTGTGACTGCAATGGGAATGTAACACTGGACCGGTAGGGTATCAATATCGTATCGATTAATCGACTTACAAGCGCGATCGGGTATCAGAGCGGACGACAAGCGGTAGGATCTCGATCGATCGGATTAAAGTGTCGATAACGAAGCGAAATATCGAACGCTGAAGGCGTGGCATAAAGGAGCCCACGGGAGTTAACTGCGAGAGCGCAGAAATCGATCGGCGGAAGTCGTTGCTTCCTATCTCTCTCCCTCTTCCTCTTCCATTCGCCCCACCCCCTCCCCTTCTCTCTCTCTCTCTCTGTTCTCGCTTCTCTTTCACCCTTTACTCTACCTTCTCTCTCTCTGCTTGTTTTCTCACATTACTCCTTATTCTACCTCTCACTCTCACTTCTCTCTCGCTCTTACACTCTCGCTTTGAAACTCACCCTGAGTCTCTCTCGCCCTGAGATTCTCTCGTCCTGAGACTCTCTCTCTCTCTCTCTCTCTCTGCGACTCTGTCGCTCTGAGTCTCTCTCTCGCTCTGAGTCTCTGTCTCTTTCTCTATGCTCGCGCGCGCGTATATGTGAGTCGAGTGTGAGCGAGCAAGTGTTAATCTCACTATCTTTGTCTACCCTCCCCGTCTCATCCCACTCTCAGTTTTCTATCTCTCATTTCTCTCTCTCTCTGTCTCCCGATATTCGCGTATCACGCTCAGCCGTTTCCTCTCCGACGTATTGCTGACATTGTATCGGATGACGCATGGAGTATGTACAGTTTCGACGTACACACCCGGTATAGGTGAAGAGAAGAAGAGAGAGGTAGAGAGATAGAAGAATTCATTCAAAATCACCGGTGAACTCGCGTTCCGGAAATATCCGCTTACGAAAAAATACCCCGGCCCAGATACAGCACGGAGGAAAAGCCGCGATTTTTAGATCACCGGAGACAATACACGGTGAGACAAAAGCTGAAATTCTTTCTCTCTTCCTCTTTCCGTTTCTTTCTTTTTTTCCTCTGTTTTTTTGTTTCAACGATATAACATCTTGTTTCGATGATTCGACGCATCGTGTTTCGATTTGCGTATACAGCGGGAAAGCTTGGGATTTGCAGGGATAAATTTAAAAGAAGGGTAAATGAAGGAGCTTTAAGCTTGACCTGGTTATGGTTCAAGAGATACAGTGGTTTTTGGTGTAATTGCACGGTGAATATTTCAACGATACAGCTAGGCTTGCTTTTTGGTTTACAATTTTTCAGGTAGTTTGTAAAGAAAAAATATACTTTCATTTTAACCACCTTAATACATTACGGAAGATTATTTAACTAATCATTTATACAGATACATTTCTTAATCCTTAACGCATTGCCTAATAATTAGATAAAAGTACAATTTCATATTGTATCATTCACAACGAATAAAAATTTATAGCGTTCAAGTGATAAGCAATGCATATGTCAACATGAACAAAAATGTTTCTTGTTTATCCTGACAATTTTTAAGTCCGATATTTAATCCTCTTACAGTTTCGACTTTTTTAGCCCTTGTAAAACATTGGTTTAACAATATTATTCAATTACAATTCATTCGAGTAATTCTATATTGTTCGAAATATTCCAAGTTCAGTTCAAATCTCTGTAATATCTCTAATTAGGTTAGGTTAGGTTACAATCAAAAAATTTTCCTTGTAGCAATCTACACCAACGTTTTACGACACCGTGTCGTGCCGAGCTCAAGTGATTCCTTAATTCAAATTATCCAGACTTTTGCAAGCAAGTAAGCGACACGGTCGTCTCGAATTTGTCGCTTAACGCGGTCCTTCGCCGTAATCCTCTTCCTCGCTAGACGCACAATCCTCTCTCTCGTTCATTGTATCCGGCTCTGAATAACCCAGCGCAGTAGTTTTTTTATCCACGTAGTTCTCGTGCCTCGAATCGAACAAACTTGCTCCCCTCCTTCCCCTCAGTGAAAAATATTTCGTTTCTCGAAACACACAGCAGAACACGCAGATCTTTTTCTTTTTTCTTTTCTTTTCCTCTTCTGTTCTAACTTCTTTCTCCTTTTACCCCCTTTTTTTCTCTTCTTTGTCTCGTTCTTCTTTTTCCTTTTTTTTTGCCTTCGCATAAAAGAGCTTTCCAACTAGGAAAACAAAAACGAGGAAAGTAAAGGGGAGGGGGAAAAAGAGAGAGGAGTAAACTGCTCAGTTGGCGGTCGTATAAAAGAAAAAGAGAGGAAAACTCAGCTACGATAGAATTGTATGTTACGCGAATCGCGAAATATAGAAATTCATCTGAGGTCGCATTTCGAAGTGACATGGCGGTGAACGGCGCGCGACTTCCAGTTACTCGTAAATGTGCGTGGCCGATCGTAAAAGGAAAGGAAAAAAACCCTAAGAAATCCTTCTTGGAAAGCTTTCGATGCAATTTCATCGGGAATAAAGCATTTCTCCGGAAATGATAAAACGAAGAAAAACCTGGCGAAGGTGGGTGAGGGGGGATGGGAAATGCAATAATTCTGCGCCCCACCATAAAGCGTGCACTGGCTCGTAAAGGTCCTCTGTGCACGTGTGAACTTCTCTATTTCACTTACACTCTCTTTCTCTATCTCTAATCTTATTCCTCCTCTCTCTCTCTCTCTCTCTCTCTCTCCTCTCTCTCTCTAAAAGACTCGTGCTTTCTCTCTCTCTGAGAGTATCTCACTCTGAGACTCTATCTCGCTCTGAGATTCTCTCGTTCTGAGGCCCTTCTGCACTGAGACTCTCTCGCCCTGAGACTCTCGCGTTGAAACTCTCTCGCTCTGAGACTCTCTCGCCTTGAGACTCTGGCGTTGAAACTCTCTCGCCCTGATACTCTCTCGCTGTGAGTCTCTCTCTCTCTCTCTCTCTCTCTTTCTCCTCTCTCTCTATATTGGTGCGTACACGTGCTTTGGGAAAATTGTGACACTCGACAGTCGAAAAAGGTAACGATCGAAACTTTATGACTGAGAGACAGGTAGGTTAACTGGTGCGTTGTAAATTTCCTCTTCTTTGATATAGAATTCATAGCAGAGAGGCCTGTTCGTCGCAGAAAAAAAATTCGATATTTCTCTATTTTTCTTTTTTCTTCTGTTTGTTAAGGAAGATACTTTTTATGAGTGACACAGATTTTCAACGGGTGGTTCCTACGGGTACAGTTCATTGCACAATTCGAAGTCGTTTTATCTGAAGGAATCATCCTCGCTCTTCCTCTCGCAACGTGAATCACGCCGTGTATAGTGAATCACTTTTCTTTGTATCGAAATTGCGTTCGCGTTTTTCCATTCGAAGGAATAAAACTGACGGTTGCCTGACCTCTGTTCCAATCGCTTTGCCCTCGACACAGTTTCTTTCATCGCCGATATACCGTCGTTTTCGGTGTAATTTTTTTCTTCACTGAAATTCCCTTCACTCGCAAATTTCCATCGAAGATATATATATATATATATATATGTGTGTGTATAAAGATAACGATTCACAATGTGAAATTTAATAAAAGTATTGTTACAATTCAACTGTGAAATGTAAGGTATATTTTTCAACGTCACTTTCATATTTTATCACGTTTTCTCTCTGAATGTTACGTTTCAGTGGTTTCACGATTATTAGTCTCGTGAACCGAATGTTATTTCAATCGTTAATCATTTCACTTCCGGTGTCTCAGTGTTTTTTCATATGTTAAACTTCCTCCTGAATTGTTGCGCTACGCAATCGAATTTCCAGAAAACGTTTCGTTTTCCCTGTAGTTTTAAACGATTAAACAGACATCGTCGCGTCTTAATCAATCCGTGAATACCAGCTGGTAATCACGACGCGATGCGCTGATTGCGTCACCGTTGTGTTTCATTGAAAAGTATAATCGGTGTAGATAAATCGATTCTAAGTTGGCGTGGCATTAGCAAACGTGTTCGCAATGAACTTGATTCGTAGTCGTTCTACGCGATAGTAGTAGGCCCCTCATTGCTTGGGAGTCGTGTCGGTATAATTGCTTTTGGCGGAACAATAGGCGTGTTTGTTGCGCGAGGTGTTTGGAGTTGCGGAGAATTGTGAATGGTAATATTTCGCGAGGGCGTCAATTAGTCACTTTCGTTGAGATTTATTGGGTGAGTCATTCAAACTTGTTACAAATTATTATCCGAACGAATTCACAATTTACGTTGGAAATATTTCCAATTTGTGTCAGCGGTGTTGGAAACTTTTTTTTTTTTTTTTTTTACGTTAACCTCATGAGAAGTTACATGCATGAATTTTTCGAGGAAGGATATTTCTACTTTCAGTTTTATTTTGAATTTCCTGTTTCCTTTTTTATCAAATATTGAAATTTTCGTGAGTTTCATTCTGCAAGGAGTAAAACGAATGTACAAATTATTACTTGGACGAATTTACTTTCGAAATGTATCTTTTTTTTTTTTTTAATTTTATTTTGAACTTCTATTTTTTCTTTTTTTATAAAATGTTGGAATTTTGTGGTTTTGGAAATATACCGAATAAGGTAGATATACGAATCATTATCCGAAACAATTTTCAGTGACCCTGGAAATATATTTTTTTACGTGACATTTGTGTTAAAGGAGATAAATGCATTTTTATTTGGTTTTATTTTGAATTTCTTTTTTTTATAAAATTTTGGAATTTCATAGTTTTGAATTATACTCAGGAGTAAGGCAGATATTCAAATTAATACCCAAAAGAATTCACAGTGACGTTGAAAATATATTTTTTTATGTTAAATTTGTGATAAGGGAGATAAATGAATTTTTTTGTTATTTTGAATTTCCTTTTTTCTTTTTTAATAAAATGTTGGAAATTTCGCGGTTTCGAAGTATACTCAGGAGTAAAGCAGATGTTGAAATTAATATCTAAACGTTAGAGATGTATTAATGTTAACCCTGTGACAAGTAGAGATGAATTAATTTTTTGGTTTTATTTTGAACGTCTTTTTTAAATTGAAATTTTCGCGGTTTCGAAATACACCGACTGGTAAGACGAATATAGGGGTGCCTCGAAGAGCGACCTGACCTGACCTAATATCATTGGAGGATCTTCCTTCTAAAAATTCTGCTAGATCGGATCTCTCGTTCACGGGTCAACCATTTCGTTCTATACTCACTTTACCAACATATGGTATCTACCGAATGAATCTTTAACGAACATCCGATGCTTGGGAATATTCAACCAATGAACACACCAGTGGAGTACTCTAAATGCACTCGGTTTATTGGTCAGTGAGTAATCTAGCTTTGCTGCTACGATGCTTCACAATTGCTTTAACTACGATAGCTTGCTGTTGTGTTCGTTACCGAATGGTTTAATTTAATAAATTAGCCACGATAATGTCTACTCCGATTGTCAGACAAACAAATGAAATTTAAACTATGATTATCCATTAATCGAGTAACATTTAACAATTATTGTTTCCTGTTGTTTGATTCGTTCAAGAAGTATGTGAAATATCTTTAGTAGAATAAATTACTTCTAATAAATTACGAATGAATGTCACTGGAGACATAGCCATAATCTTCTGAAGTGAAACTTTAATTAGACGAAAAAGGATATTCTCGGTGCTCGAGAGCGTAGTACTTACGCGCGAAAGAGGATCAAAGTGGCAAGAATTCCTCGCTATTGCTATTTCTCTGTTATTAAATATCCTCCGACGAGACTTTTCCAATCTCGTTTCAACTAATTCTTTCTCTGTACAACGTCTGCTAAATTAATCAGTGGCTGTTATCACGTATCAATTCAATTTGAATTATCGTTCGTACCGTTACATCCATATCCGATACTCTAAATCACCAGTGTAGTCTAATTAGGAAAAAGGAAGGACAGTTATGCTCTCGTGCAATGAATTGACGGTATAAATTGATCGTGAGAACGGTACAAAAGAATTGACTCACAATGGCTGTCTAAATAATTCACAAAGCTTTACTGTTGCTTTGAATCTTGGTCCTACTTGTTACTTCTGTTGTTGTAAATATAACTTCTAATTTCCCTCTTTCTACTAATCCGGATATTTCTATCAGTACCGTTACTTCTACTATCACTGACTACTGCTAGTATTAATAACTATTATTAGTTTGATTATTATTGCCACTATTTGTAATACTAATTTCTATTACTACTAGCATTGATAACTGCTAGTACTTATAGTACTACTAACTACTGCTTCTTCTAGTATTAACTAATTGCTGCTAGTATCAACAACTACTAGTTTGTATTACTTTGATTATCCCTGCTAATACTATTAAATACTTCTATTACTAGCACTAGTAACCACTACTAGTATTACTGACTGCATTTATTATTAATAGTATTACTAAACCCTACTAGTATTAGTTTTATTAACAATTATTAGCATTAGCAGCTTCTACTTCTACTAGCATTGATAACTACTATTACTACTACTAGTATTATCGACAACTATTACTATTACTAGTATTAGTTGCCAACTAGTACTGCTACTAGCATTACCAACTATAATTTCAACTAGTATTTCCCACTACTGCTAGTATTACTAATTTTTACTGCTACTTGTATTCATAGCTATCGTTACTGCTACTAGCATTACCAACTATTGTTTCGACTAGTATCGCCCACTACTACTAGTATTACTAATTTCTACTGCTACTTGTATTAATAGCTATTGTTACTGCTACTAGCTTTACCAACTACTACTTCTACTAGTATTACCACCTATTACTAGCATGTCTAATTGTTACTACTACTAGTGTTAATAGCTACTACTGCTACTGCTACCATTGTAGGTATTACAACCACTGCTGCGACGGTTACTATCACTTTCTAGTATCGCTACAGTTATAGATCTTACTGTGACACCTATTCCAATCACTTCTAGAATACAAACCAGTACTGCTGTATATACGCACACTTCGAGGCACCGATACCATTCTAAATCATTATACCACCCATAATGTATCCGAGGCCATAAAGCAAACGAAACATCTTACCAGCGACTTAATCGCACTTTTTCGTCAAGCGTCTCCGGCTATTCGAGATCGTGTCGGCCTGCATGGCACGAGACGCGGCGTGTGTTCCCATTTAAAATTCAACGCGCGTTGCATGCATGATAACGAGCGATCAGCATCCAACGGTTCAGCTAGGGGTAATTCATGCGAGGCGAAACTTTTCCGAAGGGAAAATCTCGCGTATCCACAATCGCCGTTTCATCTCTGTGTCTGAGGAAAATGTGTAAGAAAAATGGAGGGGTGAAGAGAGAAAGAGTGAAAAAAATGAAAAAATAAAGGAAGGTTGAGAGAGGAAAGTCGATTGACGAAAGTTTTCTCATTGTCTCAGAGGGAGGAAAAGTTCTGTTGCAATTCCGTGGAAGATAAGTATCGACAGCTCGTCGTACTTCGCTCGAAGCGTCGTGCTTCGCCATCGAGTTCTATTCGCAACGAGCTTTTAACGTTAATAACGTCCTCTGATCCTTAGCCGTTACGGATCATGGAAATCCGCCGCGAGGAAACGTGTCTTTGACGCGTTTTGAGGTTCGCAGGATGAGCAAACCTTTCTTCTGAAATTGTCCATCTCGACGAGTGGAATTGTCTCGGGATATTTTATTTGAAAAAGAAAAGAGGGAAAGGGAATTTTAAAGTTCATGTAATAGTGTGATTCTTTCGTGTTTAACCTTTTAAGACAGAATACTTTTTTCTCGATTGAATTTCTAAATGATTTTGAATTCGAAGGAAACCAAAAATTCTTTTGAGAAACCAAAAATCCATTGAGATTATTCCTCCTTCATAGTTACAGAAAAATTTAAATTTCTAAATAATTTTGAATTCGAACGGAAAAAAAATCTTTGAAATATTGAATCGAAGATTTAAAAAATATAAAAAATTGTCGTTACTGAAAACTATAACGAAACGTTAATATCTCCATCTAGCGCAGAAAGTATGGAATTATGCTCTCCCATAATCCACCATTGAAATTATTCCTCCTTCATGGTTAGTTACAGAAAGATCTAAATTTCTAAATAATTTTGAATTCGAATGAAAAAAAAAAATCATTAAAATATTGAATCGAAGATTAAGAAAAGACACAAAATTGTCGTTACTGAAAACTATAGCCAAACATTAATATCTCCATGTAGCACAAAAAGTATCAAGTTATGCTGTTTCATAATCCACCATCAGAATTCCGTCTTTATGGATATTAAACGAGCCGGAAATGTTCTACGGCTTTTCGAAACGCAACCTTGGTAGTTTGTGTCCGGGGCAAAGTGTCGTTATATACTTGGAATGTGGATAGGATTAAGCGGCGGATGGTTATGTTAGGATCCATTCGGATAGTGGGGCTCATGCTGGTAGCGTGTTTGTTTTTACCCGAGGGCAGATGGGCGAGAAAAATTGGTTTTTTATTAGAGGGGAAAGTTATAGTGGCGGTTTGTTCGAGGGTTGGACACAGCTTCTTTGAGTTTCAAATTACATTTCCGTTTCGTTCTCACTCATCTTCGAGAGAGTTTGCCTTTACTTAGCACGCGATTCAAAGGGAAAACTTCCTTCCTCAATCTTCCCTTTCGTATCCTCGGTTGGAAAACTTACGCCAACTATTTCCGAAATAAGGAAATGCAAATTTTTCTCGCTCTTTCTCTTCCTTTGGGGATAATTGCAATTTTTATTCTACTATTCATTTGGAATTTCTTTGTTCTGCAATTCTCCGAGGATGTTTCAGACTAGTATTAACTCAGAAACGTCAGATTATACGAAAATTTATTTATATTTACATTGAATCAAAGAAGTTTCCATCCTAGATTAAAATTTCTCGATTAATTTATCAGAACGTCAAAGTAAATATTTATAAACAATTTTTTACCAACAGATTGTGATCTGTAGAATCCACTAAAATTATACTCTATTATTAATTTGAATTTGGTTCAAATTAATTGTTACATTATCTTTATTTTATAGCATTAAACACGAAAAATAGAATTGTGTAAAAACTAGAACGCTCAAAAAAGTTTTCGCATACGATAGTTTCGAGAAACAGGCGTTTAAAATTTACCACGAGTATATTCGACAAGTAGCAATTTAAGATATCGTGTTTCACGTACAATGCCATCGAATGTACTTTAAAATAGAGCAATCAGTACAAGATTGTCTTCCCTACTTTTCGTTTCATTTCGATTCAAAGTTCTATCGTTCTTGCTGAAAGAGGCTGCATAATTTCCGGTACACGTTTCAAACCGCTTTTTCTTTCCCTATTCCTATACTATAGATAGAGAAATACGGAAGAACGCTCTGATTAACGCACACGTTATCAGTAAATTCCATTTCGCGAGAATTAGCTAGAAATTCCGCAGAAATGATTTGGCGGGAATTTTAAAATTTCCAATGGTACCTATAACTGCTGTATAATTAAACCAACTAGGAACTCCCCGGGAGTATCCTAAGCAACGGTATAACATCAATAAGAAGCATTCGCGTATAGCTGTATCACGTCTCTTCCGTGTCGGATAGACCGCATATGCTCGATCCATTTCCTCGTTTCAGAGGAACGTCTCAAACTAATAACCGTAATTCGATGGAATAATCAACGCTTAAAGACCGCGCGTTCAGAGAAATATTTTCCAATCGTCCAGTGGACGTTACTCTAAGGAGGAATGTAAAATCGTACGAATTCCAAGTAGGAAGTAATCGTGGATAACGATGCTGGAAAGTATCTAAGTAGATAAAACGTGGATTAGTATGCGTTATATCGTGCACCGTTATCATTCGTGGTTATCTAATAAAAAGAAGCGAGAAAAGTTAAACGAACTATTATCGATCGTCGATAAAACAGATCGGTATCGTTCTGTTATTTACGTTTCCATAGGAATGGGAATTTTTACGTGAACTTTAGCAACCGACGAGTGATCGAGTTTCGAGTGTTGGAAACGCCAGAGAAGAATGTGCTTAGGGCGTGACAGAAAAAGTTCGTAGATCGATTCATAAGTGTACATCCATCTTCATTTACGCCATACTTTTTTATTTCGTTTTATTTATTTATTTATTTATTTTTTTTAATTATACTTCTTTTTATGGGATACTTTTTACATGCTAGGATAGATTCAGTTTTTTATGAACAACGTATCAGTAAAATCTTAATAATTACAAATTACGAAGAAATTCAAGTTTCATGGATTCCCTGAATTTCGTTTACAATTCTCGTTTCACGAAGGAAATGTAGAGAATAATGAAACATTTCCGAGGAAGAATCGCGACTTAACCGTCCAATAGCAGAAGTGATCGCCGCGGAAATTACACCGATGAAATAATTAATCGTCGCCGCTCGGCCATTTCGATTTTACGCGTGCTAGCATAAACGTCGAAATTACCATCGTGGACTGTGTGTGTGTGTGTATAAGTTTGTACAGTAGAGCCTCGAGTGAAACAGATATTATCCGGGCCGTTTAAACAATTTCGTGGCACCGATGAATTATCGAGGCGAACCACTTCTATAGAAACCGGCTGTGACTCAACAGTGGTGTATTACACTCGTTGTCGACTCACTGAGATCATCGTGAATGGTCGACAGTTTCTTCGATACAATACTGATCGAATCACTCGCGCAGCTGTCTATAGTTTCTTCTTATAGAATTGATGACTATTTGTGAATCACCGGGTTAGTAGTCTTTGTGACTTGATGGTTGATTTAGTGCTTTGTTTTTTTTTTTTGCTTTGTGATTTTCTCTCTCTTTTTTTATGATATTGAATTTCGTGAGATTTTTTGTATTATTCAGTGGTGCAATGTGAAGTGTCGAATTTTTAAGCCGGATTAATAGTCATTGGTATCCGACAATAGAGTAAGTCTTGTCTTTTTTCTTTGCTTTGTGATTTTTTTTTCTCTTTTTTTTTTTTAAAGGATGTTCAATTTCGTGAGATTTTTTGTATTATTAAGTGGTGCAATGTAAAAAGTCGAATTTGTCAGCCAAATTAATAGTCATTAGCATCCAATGACAGGTTAAGTGTTTTGTGGTTTTTTTTTTCATTTTTTTCGGGGTTTTTTTTTAGGAATCATGTTAAATTTTGTGAAATTTTTTGTATTATTAAATGGTGCAATATAAAATATCAAATTTGTCAGCCGAATTAATAGTCATTCATATCCAATGATAGATTAAATGCTTTGTGATTCTTTTTCTTTTTTTTTTTTTTCCCTAAAGAAAGATGTTAAATTTCGTGAAATTTTTCATATTATTATCATTTCGTATTTATCATTAAATTATCCCCTCGTACTTTTCATTTCCCTCTTCTGAAAAGAAAACTTTTCCCTCTCAGCAATTTCGTTAGAAAAGTGTGCTGAAATTCCTATTAAAAAAAAAAAAGAAAATGCTCTTTTCTATATGCAAAGTGTACAAAAATTGTTGATTTTAAATTCGAAACAAAATATGATATCTTTCAAGTAGGAATATTAAAAAAAAAAAAAAAAGACAAGTATTTATGAGAAAAAATTCGTTGCACAGTGTTCCGTATATGCATATTAGTGTTCTAGGGTTAAACGTCGACTAATTTCTCTAAACTAACTTCGCCATGTTTACAGCGTTGTTTGTTTAATGCTTCTAGACCAGGGAATTCGAACAATTTCCCGTCTTATCAAAAAGTAACCGTCTAAAAGCACACATTATTCCTTACGAGTAACCTCGAGTGTCATCGTGGATCGATACGAAGCTTTAAAACGCGAGGTAAACAGGCCCGAAGAAAAACCTCGATGCGACACACCGCGGAACTGTGGGTAAAAAACCGTGCTCTGATAAGATAATCCTGCTAGCCGTGAAATCGTTGTCTGCGCACATTACTCGGGGAAACAAGAAATTCAAGTCGTTTCCTGATGTTCAGCTTGTACTGCCTTTTTCTTTTTCTTTCTTTCCACCGTTGTTCCCACGTTCTCTTTTATTTACACTTTCGTCCTTAATGGTTCTCTTAAAATCCTCTTATAAAATCACACGTATCATTTACCGCAATTAGATTCGCCGTAATGACCGTAGGAAAGTAATCCTGGGAATAATTTCTGACAATTCGAATTTTTCTGTAAATTCGTGTCTTTCTAAATATACTAAAAAAAGTAGAAATTCGATGAAAAATTATTGAAATGTCATCTGAGAAAAATAAAAAGCTCAGACCATTTCTTCTCGAATTACGTTTGATAATCCTCTCAGAGATTGCGCCATTTTCACGATAAAAAAAGAAAAAAGAGCGTTCAATTATTATACAATTCCCAAACTGTGAAACAATGAGAAGCATTCAGCGAATGCAATTATCCAAGCTGTGCTTCCACCATTATTTTCTCTAAATAGCGTCGTATTAGAGACGAAGGAAGTGGTTCGTCAATGACCAGCCAGGGAATCGTTTTAATAACATAATTGTCCATCCTCTAATCACTCTGATATATTTCTTCAACATCCACCAAACGTATTCACACGATTCGTCCAACTAGCTCTCGCATCTTTCCTTTCGAAACTTGTCCTCTGAAAGCGTTGCAACTATGCTAGATCGAAGTTGATTAAAACATAATCAACAGATAACACATCGTTCTATTAAACTCATCCTCAGTAAGACGTATTAAGATCCATTTCTATGGATTATATATCCGTGAGAAAGGGATAAGAAGGATACATCTCAATCATCACTGACGGTATAGCAATCAGTGTGGTTCTATTGGTTTACTGTCGCGTACAAACGATGACATGTGACTCTTTCGTGAGCTCGTAACACCGCTCGTAAATGTTAATCAGCATTATACCCCGGTGAGCTTAATCCACCGCGTTGTACTTCCGTCCCAACGGAACCAGGCTGATTCCTCCAACAATTTCGCGCTTGTTTGCTAATGCAGAACAGTTCCCAGCTGCTGTAACGTGTGTACTTAACCTTCGTACACTTCTGATGAAAAATTCAAAGTGTGCTGACTGTTGGATGGAAAGTTCGAAGGTATAGTCGATGAGATAAATGCATTCAGATTGCAGAATTCAAGTATTAATCCATTTGCACGTGATTGTGCAAATCTGGTCACCAGGTACGTTTAGCGTATATGGTGTTTGGCTATGTGAGTCTTCGACTTCGACTTTTTGGCACAGTCATCAAGTCATTGAGTATTTCGTATCTTTACAATCTGAGAGGTCATTTACGACTGAACATCCTACGATTTCAATATATTTCTTCCTCTGACTATACATTTCAAGAATCTCTGACGGTGTTCAGTGAACAATATACAAGAGTTTAGCGTAGATTGGTTCTTGTTGGATTTTAGCTTTTAGATGGTCGATGAATTGGGACAGGATCGTGGAGCTGATAGGCCGGAGATACGTTGTTGTTCGTGATTGATTGGGTGCGCTGGAAATCATAACTGTCGACGGAGAGACATCGGTCAATCTACTCTTGTCAATACACACGTGTAATATCTTGAGAGGCTGGCGCTCTCTATGCGACTATGTTTGCCGAGGTATGTCGCTGTTAATCAATCTTGGTAAATATCCTCGAAATTCTTGAAGATGTAACACACGGTGCTTCAAAAGTGGTCGTTTGATAACGAGAGTATTCGTCTTTCTGATTGTGAGAGATTAAATGTCAATTCACGTGTGTTTGAATGTTCTTTATTAACCCTTTGACTGCGGAGTACTTCAATCCTTAAACACTCTGCGTGTATGGAATATTTTTCTGCGTTTCATGGACTGTGTCATCATACCGATCGATTATGTCAATGTATAATTAAGTTAGTATTTTAATTTGTACAATATTTTTAACTTCTCCAGCAAACTCACCTCTTTTGCTACCAATTTTTAAAAGAGGTATTCTGTTTTAAGTGTCTGGATATTAATGGAAGTCACTATAATTCACCAGATATTGATCTACAATGACCTAGAAAATGAACTTAACGCGTACACTAATCAGACAAGTTGATCTCCTTGAACAATCGTCTGATCTCGCGGAATCGAGACGTGGCGCGACCTTGCGCGCTCGCACGGATTACACTTCCCAGATGGAATCCGTTGCAATAATTACACGGCGCGGGCCGTGAATGTACGCGCAAATAGTTCCGTAAAGTTATTCGAACCGCGTGCTACCGTGATCTTGCCGGAATGCGGCAACACCTGAGAACGAGTGCTGCGCTCGTTTCCTACGACACACAGCTTCTGACGAACTGACGAACAATCTCCGACTATGTTCCTTAGGATCCTTTTGTATCTTACGGGAATACCGCAGAGGAGCAGTGTCATAACATCGCGAGTACATCATGGTAGTTTACTGCCATTTTTTTCCTCGTGTCTTACATTCCTCTTAGCCGATTTGATCCACGCTTCAACTGAGAATCATCAGATTATGCGACACATACGCGAAAGTGTTCGAACGCTTACATTTTTCATATTTAACCCTTTCCACTCGGAGCCATCTCGAATGTTACATCTACCAGCAACTCGGCGACAATTTGTTGCAAAAACGTGGACCAAATTGTGTCACATTATAAAGAATGTTTCATAACTCTTGTAACTCCTGGAAAAGGAGGTTGCTGAAGTGATTTTGAACAACTTTTTCCTTTACCAAAATGTTGGTTGAAGCTTCGTTTTTGAATTATTAACGAAAAACACTGGCCAATCAAAGCGCCCGTAGAGCGCGCCACGGGAGCGTGGCTTTGAACCACCGCGCTCGATCGTGGTCGTGAACAAATGCATGAGTATCGCGGCAAATGTTATATCGTCTTAAATTATAATGTGAAATTTAGAATATTAAGAATAATGTGGAATTATTCGTTATCCGAAAGGAATAAAATGTTTTATTACATAAAATGTTTTATTTATTCATATTACTTATGAAAAAAATACGAAAGTGGGTCAATGGTACTAAATCATTGTGCCATAAGTAGTAATAACAGTAGATCGTAGTCCTCTTCATATAAAATAAAGTAAATATATTATATGTGCCAAATTATTTCAAATATTTTAGTTTAATGTACATATTTCATTCGTGAAATGTGGAAAATGTAGACGTTCGAATACTTTCGTGTATGTATGCATGTTTACCAGATAATATATGTGCAATTTTCCTATAGCACAAGGTTCATTGCCAGTTTCTCTGCGAAATCTGTTTAGCAATCTTAGACGCTCGTTCAAATGCGATTCGCTCGAAATTCAGGTTAGATCTTTTCCTCTCGATTGCAGGCGTTATCTTCGTATGTTTGTGAAGCAAATCTCGAATATTTGAGAGTATTACAAAATGGAAAATTTCGCGTACGAATACTGTTTCTGTGTAACTACGTCGAACGATGATAAAAAGCAATCACAGAGAAGGAAAATTTCTTTCTTTTTTTTTTTATTTTCTTTTTTTACGGACGTATTCACTGAATAGAATTGCGCCATTTTTTTCTTAATGGAACTTCACCATTATCCTCCATAAATCCGCATACGCCTGATGCATTAAACACCACTACTCTGTGTAACTATTACCCTTAATCCCTCCCGAGACTATCCTAAACTACGCTCCATCCTCGAGTCATTCATTTCTAAAATTTACTGCTTCATCCACCGTCTATCTCTCTCGTACCGTAATATTTTACAATCCGTAACACGTTCAGGACAGCCAGGAAATTCATGAAACACCTGCGTTCGTTACGACCGAATTGTTCGATTTTACCGAAGTGCTTAATATTGTTTAAGCTTAATCCTTTACGCTCCGAGTATTTTATTTTTTTATATGATCGATGATATGATCAACTCCAAGACACTTTTGCAATGAAAAGTTTCATTTTGAAAGGAAAACAATTATTACGCTTTTGCCTCGTTTTTCATTCTTGGTTTCGGATAATCTTGTAAAAATAGGATAATCTAAACCAAAGTCTAATTCCTAGCTGTGGAGTTGAATAAAACGAAGTATAAAGTACATTAACCATTTACTCTCCGAGTATTCTTCTTTTGTACGATCGATTTATCAGCTCCGACACACTTTTGCAATGAACCTTCTTGAAAATCAAAATTTACTGCATTCTTATGCAATGATAAATAAAATTTCACAAATGAAATTTGTTTGAACAAAATGTGAGCATCGCTCGATGACCCATGGTGGGCCACGTCGACAAAATATGAATGCCGATCAATGGCCCATTTTGGGTCACGCCGATAAAGTATGAGCTCTGCTCGATGGTTCATTTTGGGTCACATCGACAAAATGTGAGCGTTGCTCGATGACCCATGGTGGGTCACGTCGACAAAATATGAATGCCGCTCGATGGTCCATTTTGGGTCACATCGACAAAATGTGAGCGTTGCTCGATGACCCATGGTGGGTCACACTGTCCTGAAAATTTTAAGTCTGCCTATTTATCTACCTAAGAGAAAAGATATTCTCGAAATTATATCTAGGAAATAATATCTAGTAAATCATAATAATAATAATAATAATAATATCTAAGAAATTCGAAATTTTCGTTCTCGTTCGAAACAATATTAACCCTTCAACAGTCTGATAAAATTATGAAAATTAAGAAATGTATAGTTTACACGTGCTTTCTTAACTACGTTAAACTTCGTTATCATTTTTGAAACATGAAGTTTTTGAAATCCTACATCGCAGTTCTAAAAATAATATTTCCTTCCTTTTTAACTTCCTTCCTAAAAATCTCTCTCGTTCTAAACTGTTCGATACTCGAGGCTGTGCCCGAGACTCGCTCGGGATAAACTGTCGAGAGGTGAAGCGTGAAAGATCTCGAAGAATAACAGAGAAACGAAACGCGAAATTCAGGTCGAAACGGTTTTCTGAACGGCGGACATTATGTCAAGGGAAGAACGGACCAGGTGTGTAACGCAGTTTAAAGCCGACAGAGCGGCAGCTGATCTTTTCCCACGGTGTTTCGCGGAAGCGACAAAGTTCAAGAATGGACCTAACTTCCCTCTTGCTCTACCTTCGTCCATTTTTTCCCCGGTTTTGTTTAAGATGCCTGCGCCTCTATGGTTCGCCGTTTATAATTCCGACGACGACAAAGGAGAGCCCGCAGAGGAATGCAAAGTGAGGGCGCTCGTTCTTGGTCATTTTGACGGTCACACACAGAAAGTATGTCTCTCGTTACATGGCTTTCGAGGAAATATTCTCAGTGTAAAAAGATTCTTTTCGCCCTGAAATTATACCGCTGAAGACTGTTAATCTTCATCCTGGATGAATTCTAATTTTCATTTCACGCCACGGAGATCTAAATTTTCCTGTCACGCTTGCTCGAGGTTTACGGTTAGGTTAGGTACTTACGTTTGGAACTTTGTTCGCGTAAGAATGCGCAAAAATTTTCCAACCGCGCGATTAATCTCACGGGGAATATGCTTTATCATTGATGGTACCAAAATGGCGTTTGAAAGTACGCGATAAAAAAGAGGAAAGCCAGTATGTTACAGAAATATTTATTTCGCAGAGAAAAGAAATAGCGAAAGTTCAGAAAAGCCAAAATTGGTGCCTGTATTCTGAAACGGAGAATCTTTTCTTTCTAATTGGCTCGAAGGTGTATTTCAAAAATTATAAAATTCGAAAAATAACTTGTTTTTTGAAAATAAAAGATTATAAAAGTAATTCTTTTATTTTTTAAATGGAGTATTATTAATTTATGTTTAGCAAAAAATATTTTTAAATTTCCATGTCGGTAAATATCTCAAAATTGGTTTAAAGTCAGTTTTGAAATTACACAACTCATTAGAAAAATTTGACACGTTTATTTTAGCTTCATTATTAAAATATCTGTTTCTGGCTGATTTCTCCAAATTCTTTTTAATCTCAATAAAAAATGATTTACTTATTTATCAAGTAAATCAAAGAATCTGTAACAATAATTATAATACATTTAGAATTAACAAGGCTACACTCTGTCGATATCAAAGTGTAATTTACACAGGACAAACCGCAGTGATTAATTCCATATTCGCAATGTTATTTAGCACTTCAATACCAAAGCACAAATTTCACATTTTTATAAATAAAACAAATTCCGTAAATTATCTTTCACGAATTTAGCCGCTTTACTTTCTAAGCAACTGAATTGAAGCAGACCTGTAACAGTTAGAACATTCTCCAACAGAAACCAACAACTCAATCTCAGATTAGAGATGTTCCACCTGTTCATTGGTCAAAAGAAAAACGGTGAAAGTAGGAAGAGAGTCTGTGCACAATCGACGACGGTATAGCAAAGATTAACCTGATCGTTTTATATCCGCGAAGAGGATATTGAGTATCAATTCTATCTTCGAACATCACCCTACAAAACATACAATAATCTCATATAAAATCTTCCAATCTCCTGTCCGATAGAATAAACTCGAATACCATACACGATTTCCCTTAGACTCGTCTCGATGTATATTCACGCGAGGATTTTTCTCTATCTTCAAACGATCATATCCTGCGTTATATTCCAATGGAACGAGGAAAAGGAAGAGGAAGATACAACTAGGAAGAGCGCAATCGACGAGATGTCGTGCGGTTAAAAGGTTCGAGCCGGGAACGGTGGTTGACCTGTATCTAAGATTCCACCGGAAACCATCAATTTTCTACAGCCGTGGACGCATTAATATTCCGTTCACCAGTCTCGATACCAAATCTATCTCCTGCTGGAACACGTTCAACAGGCCTGCCTTCCTCCGTCTTTGATATCACGCGAAGAAGCTTCGTTTGTTTCCACCGATGGGTTCATCTCAATTGCAAAATTCCACGGTGAATATCGTGTAGATATTCTGTGTGGACCTAGGGGAAAATTGTATTTCAGAGTCCGCTGGTCAAAATCGACAGGCATAAAGGGGCTTGTGCTATGGGTGTGGTCATTGAAAGAGGGATGGAATGGAGGAATAGTAGAAGCTGATGGTGGGTTATGTAAATCGAGATAGTGCAACGTGGACTCAAAGCTATCTAATCAAAGATTTCACCTTCTGTTGCTCTCATGCTGGTCCAAAGAATTTCGTTTGATTCGTTGCACACGAATGGGGAGAAAAAAAGAAACGTTCCTCGCACCTTATCTTTTTTTTTTTACAAGAATATTCGAAATTTAAATGAATCAAAACTCTTTCAACTGTGGGTAATTTTAGTATTGTACAAGGATGTAGTTATTGATTAGCTAACGAGGGATGATATGGACGTATCAACGGATGATTTTGTCGAGGATTTTCATAGTGATAGCTTGTCGATCGTATAGAAGTATCAACGGGTTTGATATCGAGGTGTTAATCGATTGATACGCTGTCGACGGTGGCACATGAGGCAATTCTCTGTGTCTCATATACTACTACTATGGTGGAGAACAGCGTTCACCATAGTTAAGGGAGCTCGGTGATGTCACGTTTAAATACACGTGACCACGTCACAGAGTGGAGATAATAATTCTTGAAAAAGAATCCGAAGACACTTCCGGAAGAGGCACGTGTCGTGTTCTCGTCGGGGTATCGTCGTCGACGAGAAACGGAACGGAGCAGCTGGCACAGATTTCATTAATTAAGCGCTCGTTGCTTCCACAACGGCGCTTCGAGGGTAATTGAATCAAGCCGGGCAAAGCGTTTCGTTAGAGAGACAGACAAAGTGAGAGGGACACAGGGTGGTGCAGGAGGAAGAGGAGGAGGAGGGGAAAGGATTAAGAGAGGGCATCATTGGGCGACGTCGACGTATCTAACAAAGATTAAACTGCGTCGAGAGGCTTGTGTTCGACTAGCCGATTCGATTTGAAACTAAACGCTGTCGCGATCAAATTGGACATTCCTTTTTATCTATGGTGGTCACTGGTTTAATTGCACGCCAAATTGGTTAATCGGCCCGTGCTAAATATAACAAGGTTTATCCCTGGTTCCTTTCTTTCAGCTAAACGTCCATTTCTGGAACAGTGTTTCCGACGACAAGTTTCTCCTCTTTCGTTTTCCCTCTTTGACGATATCATCGATCGCTTTTTCTATTTTCTGTGTGTTTGTGCGTGAAGCGTGAGAATCGTTTCAGGAGTGAATTTTCCATGTTGATTTTGTGAGCTCGTATCGAGTTTCTATATGAATTTTTTTATTTCAGTTTGTTCTCCGCGATAGAATTATTAACACTCGCACGAGTATTGATAAATTCGCGTAAATAAAAAAAAAAACAGTCTCGTCTGTTAACTAAGGACCGACGTTTTAACCCTTTCTTTTATGGAACACGTGACTGTGAGGATGATTTCTCTATAGGGAGGAGCTGATGTACATAATTGTGTAAGATTGCAACTTGTTTTATATTATGATTATTGACTTTCGAATTAAGTAACTTAATTCATAGTCAGAAATGAAATTTTATCATTTCCTGCTGGATGTAACTAAAATTTTGGTAGAGGAAATCTCTGATACGTCGAATTTTGATCGAGTCGGTCATGCAAAGAAGAAATATTAACTTTGACAATATGTTACGACGAGAGGAAAGCCAAATTTGTATTTTTTTTTGTTTTGTTAAAAAATATTGAGAACCTGTGATAACTGTGCGTTAAAAAGTGTAAATTATGATTTCAAAGAGATATTTACCACTTTTCTTGAAGTTTTTTTAAAGAATATTAATTAGTCAAGAACGTAACACGATTGAAAAAGAAAAATTGAAATTTCCTCGTTAGGAAATAAAATTGAGAACCTGTGACAACTGTGCGTTAAAAAGTGTAAATTATGATTCCAAAAGGGTATTTACCACTTTTCTCAAAGTCTTTTTTAAAGAATATTAATTAGTCAAGAACGTAACGCAATTGACAACAACAAAACTAGAAATTTTCTAGTTAGGAAGTACCTTTTTATTCAAAAAAAAAAAAGGCTCTAATAACTGCACGTTAAAAAGTGTAAATTATGAAAAAGATATTTACCACTTTCCTCGAACTTTTCTTAAAAAAATATTAATTAGTCAAGAACGCAAAGCGATCGAAAAAGAAAAACTAGAAACTTCCCCGTTAGGAAATAAAATCGAGAACCTGTGATAACTATGAAAAAGTGTAAATTATGATTCCAAAGAGATATTTACCACTTCCCTCGAACTTTTCTTTAAAAAATATTAATTAGTCAAGAACGCAAAGCGATCGAAAAAGAAAAAACAAAATAAATGCGAAATTTCCCCGTTAGCCGTGTCAAGCGTGACTCCAAACGCTCCCCTACGCCAATGTGTTAATAAGCAAGTCTTTTGCATGAGCGAAAATATGTGTACACTCGTCTGAGTACATACGTATGTACATATGTACGAGGAAGTCGCGAAATCTGAAGGAGGAAAATGCCGGAAGTAATTATTAAGTCGTTGACTTGTTACTGTTGCAGGGCTTGTAGCATGTCTTGACGAGTAGGAGGGACTCTTCAACGGGGTTTTCGGCAGACAAGGGTTCTCCAAAATGGCGGGCGGTCAGCAGCTTCCCGAACAATACACGGTACCGCAGCTCGCTAGGGTCTTCCACAGCCTGCCGCACCTCAACATCTCTCTTCATACGGTCAACAACACCTTCAATCGACATTCCGAAATTTATCTCGAGGTATTTATCACTAATTTTCAAGTTTTCATTCTCATTTCAATCGCGATGTCTCCTTAACTCTTTCTACACGACAATTTTCATTCTATTTGTAACTACGAGCTGTGTTCTATTCTATTTACGAAAATCTATAGATTTTGCAGAATTCTAGAATTAAAATGCGAACAAATATGAGAAATACTACTGTAATAATATTATAAATTTTTAACCAGTTTCTTGAAATAGAAATAAATTTGGATATTGTAGACACGAGTAGAATATCTTTCAAATCTGTAATTATGAGAATATTCAAATTGCAAAAAATCTTTTAAAATTAGTGTAATATTTACAGAAAAAGAATAGTGAAATACTTTTTGTGTTTTATGTCAGAAAACACAGGTTTTTTAAATTTTCGTTAGATTTCTATTCTAATGATAAATGTTAGCCATAAAATATTCGTCTACTTATTTCTTTTATTTTAAAAAGAGAAACCGAGATATTTTAACACTTTGAACACCACGTAGTTACCTAACCTTTCAGACAGCGTTGACGAACAGCGTCGAACTTAGAAAATAGTATCTTACCATTCGTTAACAGAATATTGCTAAATTTTTTGCTATTTTTGCATCAAATGTTTCCTTAATCAGTATTATCATACTCGTAAAATTGTCGAAATTAAACCGCTCAACGAAAAATCGTCCAGAATCGACGAGAGACACCTTAACACATTGTACGCCGACTAAGTATCGCCAGCTGAGAAAACCTGGGTGCTGGTAGTCAAATTGCTTATTTATGGGGAATCGACACTCAAAAAAAAGTATATTAAAAGTTTTATACATTTTCACGAAAGAATATATAGTATATTTTTGTTGAATATTTGTCAGATACGTTTCAATAAAAATCGAACATTCGTGAAAGCCAATAAGTTGAAAATCCCGCAATAATACATGACCGGTGTAGAATGTGTTAACGTGTTAAAGTATCCTATATATAAACTTACATAAAATTACACTATCAACGTCGTTATGTATTAACAAAAAAAATATATATATATATCACGTTCACTTCGAAAATAATTACTCTTCTATGAATTCACGGTTACATTATCTGTCTTCAATGAAGATTCGTCAAATTTCCTAGCATTTCAGCAGAATTCTTTCAACTCGAACGTTCGACGGGGAAAAAAAAACACACACACCAAATTCAGCGAGGGTTTTGTAATTTTTGACAACTGTCAGCAACGCGTGAATCGCGTGCCACGCGGCCAAGGGATAAGCTTTTTCAGCTGGGTCAGCGGGAATAAATCGTGTGCCGTTTGCGGTTAACAGGGTCGCGATACTAATCCAGCTTGATTCTCTGGATCCTAGTTAAATCGATATACGAAAAGCAATTCCGGCTCGATTCCGTTTTGGCCACCGTACAAAGCGTTTCACGTTTATTTCCAGTAAAAATATCCCTCGATCGTGTTCCTTCTTCTACTCTTACCATCTAAACTCCCGAAGGAACGACAGATTCTTTGGCAATGCTTCGACGAACTGAACGTTCGTACGAAGAGGATACAACCGTGTTCCCCGTCGTTCATCGAGCGAATGAAAACGCTCTTTGGCTGAGTTTCTTCTCGCCCATTTTCAACGTATCAACACTTTTCGTTCTATTCACTGTATTTATGCATCTTTCACGATTGTTCGGTCGAGCGCAACTTTTATCAACACTTTTCACAGACGATAATTCGTTCGCCTTTCTTTGAAACTGGTTTTTAGCTTTGTAATTTTTTTTTTTATGCAATAATTTATATTAATTGTTTGTTTTCGAAAGATAATTAACAACGCTTCATGGTTGTTTTGTAAGAAAAATGCTAGTTAGTAATAGAGAAATAAATAGTATAAAAGAAATAGGAATGAAAATTATTTAGAAGAATATGAAGTATAAAATTTCCGTTAAAAATAATCGTAAGAATAAAATGTAAAAATGTATTACGTTTGAAATTGAGGAAGATTTATTGAAAGTTTATTTTAATTTTTTTTTTTTTTTTTTTTTGCATTTCATGCCGAATATTACGTAGATAAACGTATCTGTTTAATTTTCAGATTAAATCGAGTTTAAGTTCTGTTCAAATTTGCTTTGATTAACTTGAAGTTGAAATATTTAGAAGCCTACGTCAATTGCAATCAGATATGATTAATAAAAAGACGTAATACTACGTCAGCAACAGTAATCAGCTGTGATTAATGTAAAGACGCGATACATCAGCAGCTGCGAATCTGTCAAGTTCGACAGAGCGCTTCACCTCGAGCGAATATCACTAGACAGCAGATTTTTATGCAAATTGAGAACACAATGAAAAAAAAAAAGAACTCTGGGGAACTCTTGGAAAATTATTTCACCGGAATAAAATTGAAAAATCAAAAATTCTGTAATTTGGATGTTTCGTATATTTTTGAAAATTGAGAGTACAGCGAAAAAAAGTAGAACTCTTGAGTAGAAAATTATTTCACCGAAATAAAATTAAAAAATCAAAAATTCTGTAATTTGGATGTTTCGTATATTTTTGCAAATTGAAAGTACAGCGGAGAAAAAAGTAAAACTCTTGGGTAGAAAATTCTTTCATCGATATAAAATTAAAAAATCAAAAATTCTGTAATTTGGATGTTTCCTATATTTTTGCAAATTGAGAGTACAGTGAAAAAAAGTAAAACTCTTGGGTAGAAAATTATTTCACCGAAATAAAGTTAAAAAATCAAAAATTCTGTAATTTGGATGTTTCGTATATTTTTGCAAATTGAGAATACAATGAAAAAAAATTTAGAACTTTTCGGTAGAAAATTATTTCACTGAAACAAAATTAAAAAATAAAACACTATAATTTAAATATTTTGTATAATTCAATAACTTTGCATTTTCAAATTTTCCATAAATACAAAAAATTCCACGCTCTAAACAATCACGCTAGAATCGCCTATAGATTTTTCGAGCAATTCCAGAAAATAATTTCTCCCCGACGCAGACAATTATTCCATACAAATTTATTATTCCAAAAAAAATTTATTGAAACTCGAAACCTAGTTAGCGTGCTAATTGCAATGATCGTTTTAAATCGCGTATCAAAAAACCCTCTTGATCCACGAGAATCGCATTCCCGAAACGAGTGACGCGCGCCCACGGAAACATTCACGAAAAAAAAAAAAAAACACGAGAAAAAAAATCATCGAGCTTTCGTTGAATTTTATTAATGCTTCCACGCAGCGCGGTGTTCCGCATGTTTTTATTTTCACGTTGAATTAATTACCGCGTATTTAAAGCTGCTAATCCAGTGGAAACACGTTACAACGTTTCTCGTTCAATTTTAAAACAGACGGCCGATGTTCTCCAATAAAATGTTTCCTCGAATTGCACTAATTAATGGAAGCGCGCGGCGCTCGAGCTACGGAGGCAAGGTAAAATTATACCACGGTGTTGGAGTTCCTCGAGCCATCGAACGTTTCGATTCCTGTCCTCCTTCTTTACCTTCTCTCTCTCTCTCTCTCTCTTCGTTTTATCGATTGCATCGTACACGTGCGCCTACGAGAGTGAATCACCTTGCGCTCCCGTGCTATCCGACCAAGGAGGATACCAACATGTCCTGTTGCACTGTTCCACGAGATCGTCCCATGAGAACCGTTTCGAGAACCGATCGAATATATCCATTGTCGTGACTACGTCGAAAGTAGCCGACACATGAACGTGTTTATTCCCTTTGCGCATCACTTTTTTTTTTTTCGAGAATATTCCCCGAAACGTTTCTCTACCGTTTCGTTGCTTTTGGTTCCTACAGACGCTTTGAAAAATTAAATTTGCTTATGCTGTTCTATTTACCACCCTTTAACATAATTTCCAATTTAATTTTTGCAAATTTAGAATTTTGTATTTTTTAAACCTTCGAAAATAATTTTATAAATTTTGTGGCTACGATTGAAAATCTTCTATTTTGCGCTAAATTCTCCCATAGTGAAAGAGTTAAAAATCTAGCAAAGATAGCTTCTCAGATGAGTAATTAATTAAAACAATTAATTGAAACCTTGTAAAGATGTGAAAATAAGCGTTTATATTCTCACGCGATAATTCAAAATCAAGTCCATATTAGTAACATATCCGCGCTCTAATAGAATCGGTCGAAAGAGTGCTTATTAAGTTCAAATGCAAACGGTCGGTAAAGTGTTAATTTGATTTATTTAATAATTTGGTCCCTGGACTCGGAGACAGAATGATAATTCGGCCCCTAAACTGGGAAAAGTTGTCCATGTCTGGAGTAAACGATTCCAGACACCATGAGACATTTCTTGGGCGGTGAGGTATACTCTTCCGGCAGGCTGTTTCTGGTTTCTTGTCCCGTCCAGACGGCTGTCCGAAAACCAGCAAAAGCTTCTGCATCGGGAAGTGAATCGTACGGTTCTTCGTAACAGCCGAGAAGTAGACGTTGAGAGGGGGGCGAGGGGGCGAAGGAAGGTGTATCGGAGGAGAGACAGAACAGAGAGAGAGAGAGAGAGAGAAAGAGACGCGGATGAGAAACGAGGAGGAAAAGGACGAGGAGAAACGCAGCTGGATGCCACGAGTGCACGGGAATCCAAGCTGTGTGTAACTGGAAAGCACAATGGCCGGGAAAGCTCAAACAATGCACAAAGGCTTTCGTATAATGCGCCTGGGGCAACGTGTGGGCTTTAACGGGCTCGAAACGTCAGACCGCTAACTAGCGATGGACTGAAGACACTCTGAGTCGCTTCGAAAGATGCCCTGAAGTTAGGCACTCGATACATTTCCCAGTCGAGGACCATCAAATGCCGTTATATACCGTCCCGCGTTCCTCTGGATCATCCTTAAAAGGTTTCGAAATTCGATAGTGACAGCGGAAGGTGGAGAACGTTGCTTCTTTCTTTTGCATAGCTTATTTTTTATTTTTTATCTTTTTTTTTCTATCGATTGATATTTCGATGAAAGCAATGATGACATTACGGTAATTAATATAGGCTTGCATTTTACTAGTCAGTATTTTAATCCCTTTTGGTCAGTATTTAAATATGAAACTGCCCGAATCTCTTTCGGGCAATAAAATATACGAACGTGAAAGATGTAAGTCTTTCAACGATTACTAAAAACTACAAATGTATGGAAGAGGAAGAATTAAATGGGTACTATGGGAAATTTAAAATCGTACATTATGCTGGAACACCAATTAATCGAAGCACAATGATATTTCTATATATCTAGAAATCGATGAAATATCACACCGGATATATATTCCCATGGTTTTATTTCAATAAAAGGTTACCGAACGTATAGGGGAACAATATCGATATTTCACGTTTCGATACGAACCTCTCCCCATCGCTGGCTAGCACGGTATATTCCTTTCTCCCCACCAGCTGCCTGACGTTCCCCTCTGCCTCTCCTCTCCGCTCTGCTAAGGCATCGTGCTTCACGTAGCACTCGACAAGAAGCACGATCGCCTCGCGCAACGTCTTTCGTTGCAGACGTCGAGAGCACGGGCAACTTATTGCTACGGGATCGAGACGGATATCTCGTTGCTCTCTCGAGCAATTCGATTGTCGTTCGTTCTTGAGACATCCTGAGAAAGGCCGCGGCGGTTCTTGGTTGCTTGGTATTGCTTCCCTTTTCGCATCAAACGGCGCGAACCCCAGCTCTTCCTCCAATTATCGTTCCGGCAGGTGCAGAGCGGCGAGAACAACGGTGAGGAGGAGGGAGGAGGAGGGGGGAGAGACAGCATGTGTTTTGAGAAGGTTAATGTATATCGTACCGAGCCGCTCGCGGTTGCAGCGTGTGCAGTTCTTATTCCATTTTCGTAACTTTTTCCTCCGGCAGGTTTTTATTCGATTTAGGTCAGAACTTTTTACCTTACGAGTCTCGATATTTTCCGCGAGGCAGTTGAAACTTATAAACGTGTACACCCTTGTTAATAACGTGGATAAAGATAAACTTTGATGTGACGTTTTATTTTTTATTTATTTATTTTTTTTTTTTTTTATTTTTCTTTCAAATTTGCAGTTTCATTCGAAGGAGAAAAAGTTGAGGGAAATGAGAACGAGTGTAATGAATTCGGTGGTATTCGCAAAATGGCGCGCATTTCCCGGTTAACGAGGCACGTTTCATATCGATACCGATCGTGGCTTGCGCTTTCATTATCTCATACACAGAACACTTCCTGTTTCCTGTTCCAGTTTCTCACCGTTCATATTTTTCTTCTGTCTTCTTTGCCCGTGCGTGCTTTCAATCACTTTAGAGAAAACGGTTTCTCTCCCCGCGCAGTCGTGTTCCTCTTATCCACTTTTTTCTTCGTCCTCCTCTTTTGTCTGTCACTCTTCCTCCCCCCACCATTCTCCACTCCATCATTGCCGCTTTTTCTGCCTCAGTCGGACCGGTGGATATTACGTTTTTCCCTTTCTTTTCACTGTGTTTAACTTTTTTCTTCTGTTCCTTCGTAATCTCCATTTGCGTATCGCTTTATGCATTATTTCCACCATTTTCTATCTTTCTGTCGAAACAGGTCGAAATTGCTTTGCACGTATAACGAGGTTAATATCGATATTCTATGTTTGCTTTCCATTGATAGGGCTTATCCTTGGATATTTCTAAATTGAACTAATACCGGCGGAAACTCGTTTACCGATCGAATGAAGCAGAGTCAAAAACGAGCAAGCGAGAGGGAGAGAGAGAGACAGAGAAGTAAACGCTTGTGAATGTTCGTTGCTCTTTGACCGAACTCGTATATCGGTGACGTCGGGAGCGTGTGAAACTTAGCTAGCGTGCACACGTTCTCTCGCATGCGTCGGTAGGGTAGGTTGCCAGCGAAGGAGGAGCCTTGAGGAAACGCCTGTCTGAGCACCCTCGACGCAACACGAGCTCCGGTAATTGGGTCCCCAGCTATTGTTTCTGCTGCTTGAAAATATTTCACGACGCGCCCGCTGCAACAGCACCGGCGGGTAATTAAATCGTGAGATGGCGTTTTGTCGTATCTTTGGTCGTTTGTTTTCTAACCTCCGATTCGACTATTCATTAACGATCCTCTTTCTCTCTCTCTCTCTCTCTCTCTCTCAGCCCCATTCACTTCTACCATTTTCCCTCTTCTTCTCTCCCGACGGGTTTCATAACGTGAACACGCAATAAAGAACAGCAATAGTTTCCTGAAATATTCGATAATTCTCCAGGTTTTGTAAACCTATGTATTTTCCCGTCATTATGTAAATTTCATTTTAACGTGTCTTGCCACGCTAAACAGGTTGTTTTCATGAAGTTTAAAGAGGAACGCTTACTGTTCGAGTGAAAAAGAAAAAAAAACAATGACCTCTCCGAGATGATGCAAGTGCGTGACTGCCCTAAAGGAGGGCGCTGCACTTTAGTTAAGAGGATTTTCGTTCCAAAGGTATCTCACGTACAAACGCCTCGAAAGAAATCGGAGAAAAGCCCGGGTACAACGACCCTGGGCCTGCTGCTGCTGCTGGTAACCCTCTCTCGTCCATTCTATTTTCAGATTAGCATAACAAGCAGGTAATATGACACGGCTTAATTACCCTCGTTGCAATTTAAAGAATTACCATACCGTAGAGGTTTAAGCTAATGTACGTGCAAATAGAGAGAGAGGGGGTTACCATCGATCGAGATTAACCCGTGGAGAAGGCACCGTAATTATTTTCACAAGCGTCAATCTCATTCCATGGTGATGAAACATTTTGTTCTTGTCACGTGAAAATAATCGACAGTTTCGACCTGATGCTTACGCAACGGATACGAATAAACGGTCGTTTGTTACGTCGGTAAACGTTCTATGGCGTGTTTACTTTTATGCCGATAAATACACACGGGACGGAGGATATTACAGATTTCGGTAAAAATCTGTATACGATGAAAAAGATCTCCCGTAGTAATTTTCTCCGTTTAATTATTTCCGCTTAATGGAAAATTCGTATAATACGATTTCAACAAATTAATAACCCATGGTACCTTGTGATGTACAGAGAGGAAATAACAAGGTTCAACGATGGACAGAGAGGATACGATCTATCAAACGTGTGTACATCACTTATGAATTTACACATGTACAACATCGTAGAAGTTAAAAGCCAATTCGATGCGACGTTTCAACCGGTAAACAGATTTTTAAAACATCCTCCAGAATAAATGGGACTGTGATTACTTTCTCAACGAGATAAGTCTTTGCCGAGTAGTACAAAGAACGTGTTTAATCTAGCACAAACGACGGCGAGATTTTCTTGATTAAAGCCGATTTATAACGAGCGTTCCTGCTAATTCTGCCGAGCAATTGTTCGCAGCAGCCTCTCCTTTTCGATTTTCCTTCGGCTATACCCAGCGAATCAAGTTTATTCAAAATCCCTCGGACCAAAGAGTATGTTCTCGTTTTCGGCAACCGAGGCACCATGTGAGAAGAGAGCGAAAAAAGAGGATGAAACGTCACTGCGAATCTGGGCTAATGGTGTAAACGTCGAGCAAAGTGCAAAGCAACGCACGTTACGTTGCGGGACGAAACAAACGAGCGGCGTGTCCGAGACGGTAACGATCCTTTCGCGTTTTCTACGAAAATTCGGTGGAGAGAGAGAGAGAGAGAGAGAGAGAGAGAGAGAGAGAGAGAGAATTTCAACCGTTAAAATAAGGAGTCGAGTGTGCGAGGAGGACAAAAGAAGTGGAACATTTTCTGAACGATGCAGGGAGAGGGCGCTGTGAGCCCGTATTTATTCTTTCAGAGGTTCGCGAGCCTCGAAAGAGAATCCATTTGCGATTTTACATGCTACCCCCCTAGACACGCGAGTCCCATGAAGTTTGAGTCCCTCTTTCTCTCTTTTTTCTCCGCCTCCCTACCTTTCTCCCCGCTCTCTCTCTTTCTATATCTCGAGCGCTCTTCCGGATTTATTCCAGAGCTTACGTCGCAGTAGGTGCAACGACCGTCTTCAGCGCGTGTTCCGTAAACAGAGAGAATTCCTGTCTAGACGCGATTCAAGCCTCGAATTTCGGTCACTCTTTTATCCTGTCTTAGACTATTTAGCTCCTAACGAGAATAATTAAACATCCATTCTGACGCCCTTTTATCCTTCTCTCGATTCACAACCTTACCATATCTCTGTATACAGGGTGAGTCTCTTAACATGAGAATTTCAAATAACTCGGAAGTTATTCGTTACACGAAAATATGTTTCAAACAAAAGTAACATGTTACAACGAGGAAATCTCTTTTCCTCTGTGTCTCACTTTTCACGAGAAGAAAATTTTTCCTTGACATTTCTCTTTTCTTTCTTTCGACTAAACAAATTGTATTATCCTAAGAAAATCACACGAGCTCGATTCCTTCGGTGGTGAGCGGTGAACTTCTCGAGATTTCCTTCGGTGAACTTCGAAAGAAAAACGTAACCATCGTCAAATGGAAAACGCGTGCCATGGGAAGAATGATTTTCCATAAATTCACGCAGGTCCTTCCTCTTTCATTCATCTTCGAACTGCTTCAAACTGTCGACAAACTTCCCGGGTTAGAGCAAAAGTGAGAAACAGATATCTCTGCTGTCTACGATCGTGCACTTACGATGACTTCCGATTCTCGGCGGATGTAGCAACCCAAGGACACGTATCTATACTTCTACTTCTTGAAAAACATCGTTTCGTCTACAATACTTTACAAATCTACACAATTGTTTCGATCGAACATTCCTAACGAGTTTGTAAAATTGGATTCGACTTCTTTTTTCGTTTTTTTCTTTGTGCTACATTGAACGAGAAATTCGACGGGTTCCATTTAGAAATGTAGAAAATCAGAGGGAACGTAGAACGATAGGATGTGTTGTCCCAGTTACAAATTACGAAAACTATTGTACTCGAGAGCTCTGTGCTTTGTTATATTTCGCTAGAGCAATTATTTTACGAAAGCATTGTTCGGAATATTTGAAACGAACACGCTATACGTAAACCATCACCTCTCCGTTTTCTCTCTCGTGGAAACCCTGAAGAACCCTCGATTCCATTAAACCATTAAAATTTCCTTCCATCGTTTCTTTATTTATTTTTTTTTTGTCGCTGAAATAAAATACGAAACGAGATATCTCTGTAATGGTGATGCTGTAGGAAGATATGTTAGAGAGGATCGAAAAGGAAAAGTAGCGTTTCGTCCAGAGTTTCCTAGTAAGTAAGGCATCCTAGGAAACCCGGTGCCTTAGACGCGAAGGACTGAGAGACTCAGGTTAGAACTGGTATATTACAGGGTGTCCCATAACTAGTGTAACTCCCGGGAATGGAGGGTTGCTGGAATAATTCTGAACAACTTTTTCCTTTACCAAAATGTTGGTTGAAGCTTCGTTTTTGAATTATCAACGAAAAACATTGGCCAATCAGAGAGCGCGCTCAACCACGAGAGCGTGGCTCTCAACAGCCGCGCTCGGTCATGGTCGTGAACAAATGTTACATCGTTTTAAATTAAGAATAATGTAGAATTATTCGTTATTCGTGAATGCCAATTGGAAATTGCCAGTATACCACTGGGTGTTATCACGCTCATGTCAATAAATCCTCAAAATAAGTGTTGAATCTCATTGTATGATAGATAGTACCCAAGGAAGAAAAATAAAGTAAAAAAAAAAAGATTTTTGAAAATCCATTATTTTTAAAGCCGTGTAAAAGCGAGATTGCGCAAGAAAAAAAAAAGAAATTGTAAATCGGGAGATAGGTGTCTTTGTAGGAACGTTTACGTGATTTTTGGCAATCAGGATTTTCAGCTTACAGCGACCATAGAACTCTGTCTCAGAATTAAATCCTTCACAGCTGCAAGCTTATCTTCTCCACCGGTAAACAGCCATAAAGCTCTACGATAAGCTCGTATACCGACGAAAAAGTTGAAATTTCATTATCGTCCCACAGGTTGGAAGAAAAGGAACGTGTAAAATTCGCTGCAAATTCGCTGTAATGATCGCACCTCGAAGTACAGTAACACGTCGCTAGCGGAATTTCACGAAATCACAGGCCTCGTGGATTAAAGGCGAAGTTTATCGATGTCGCGTAAATAATGAATGCAATATGTACATAGAACGGGTCGATTTAGCGTTGAGGTTCCACGGGGTTGGCACGCGAGCTATCAAGGGTGATTGACCCTCGCCGACGTATAGGTCTTTGCGTAACTCGACAGAAAAATCAAATTTTCCACGACCGATGTCGATGCTCGTCGACAAAAAGTCTCATCTTTGAAACAAAGAAGGGAAACAAGTTTTCTCTCGCTAAACATATTCGTGCTTTTCATATTGAACGATTGTTAATCCAGTTTGTCGACGAGTCAGACCTAGAATTCCTCTCGAAAATGAACGGTTTAATGGAATAACGCCGATAGAAGTAATTACGTGAATGATAATGACGATACGATAGGTCCTTCTCTGTCTTTGTCGTTTCACAGAAGAGACTCGCTATAGTCCGAGCGAAATCAATTGGCCGCGCTCAAGGCCATTCAACAGAGCCACCTCCCTTTCCTCCTCCCCACTCCTCCTCCGCTGTATTTAGCCATTTCGACGCTTCGGCTATTGTTCTTCTTGATTCACGATCGGTTCGCTCCATTATATCGCTCTTGAGAGTGGACAATTTTCTATTTGATCTTGAATCGAGATCGTTTAATGGCCGATTAATAGGGGACAGAAAAGAAATTAACGGCTTCTGAACGTACAGGGCGGATTCTCGATAAAACAGAATTATTAATGTGTAACTCCTTTTTTACACGAACACTCGGTGAAATTTATTGCCTCTTAATCGCAGACGTATTACGTTTCATTTATCGAACGGTGTGTGTTAAATGTTAAACATGAAATTCTCGTTTTAAATTGAACACGTCCCTGTTATTCGGAACAAATCGTAGTTTACAGTATTGAGAAGTATATCTGTAACGGAGCATGATTTATGATCGTCTCTAGAAAAATGAAGACGAGATCTTCGACATCTGCAAGTTCATTTGCAAGTTAACACATTGTAATCGGGACACGCAAAAATACGTTTTTTGCAAACTGTGTGTAGAGTGCAGATCACGTAGTAATACATTTTTTACAGACTAATGGTGGAACACGGAAAAAATTGCTATTAGGGGTTACTACACGTGTATAAGTTTGTATATCGCTTCCTTATACGTAGCACTGCTAAATAATACTCGAATTAGTGTTCAATTTAACGTGATTTTACGTAGCGACAAAATTCCTAAAGATTTTTCAAAAAATCGCCCGATTACAATATGTTAAGAACCGTAATTGTCGAAATTAGGTTACAACTCGTTAGGGGATGATGACAGCGTCCCTCGAATATACCACTACTATAAACCATGACCTGCTACCAAAACTTTTTAAGGAAAAAACCAAGTATGTAGCGACTAATTCGCGTGCTTGACGAAAACTTAAGTTTAAATAATATATTAGGTGTAAAAATTAATTCTTTCCGATAGTCACATAATCAGTAAAGTCACTCATATGGAAATATTCGCGATGATATTTGCAAGCTGACAGAAAAATGGTAAAAGGTTATTGACAATCTAACAGAAATCATTTTGATCATTGATCTATTTTCATTCTTTCTGAATATAACTTTGACTCTACTCAAAAATCGGAATGAATTTGTTCCTACACCTATATTGACGTTTTTGTTATAGTGATATTATACGTAATCACCGGATTAATCACTTTTACCATAACATATATATTTTTACCCGAGGCTATTCAAGTGAATAGCACTGTACGTATACAAGGAGCATTCTGGAGCAACGCTGACGCGTCTATGATTCACTCCACACTGTCTGAGTCACAGTTAAGCGCACGGGCGACAATCTCCTCTAGACACGGATCTCCCTATCACCTTCGACATCCTTGTTGTGGCAGTTAATTAGCGCATACGAGATAAACGTGTAAAAGCGATTCCTGGCGTGGGGATCTAGTTCCTTCACTTGGATGCCGCACGCTAATTATATGCTTTCGATCGAGCGTAACCGGGTGCGGTGGTCCGATTAGCAAAAGAGAGGACGCATCCACCATGATCGCAGAGGAATGATTCGGTTCAACGTTCGCGTTATCGGGGTTCGCGTAGAGGAAATGAAGAACGTTTAAAAGAGTAACTCTTAGCAGCCGTTACTGGAAATACTTGTTCACGTGTTCTCTCTCTATTTTTTTTTTTTTTCTTTTTTTACACTTTCCTCCCCATCGTCGTTCATTTTTTTTCTCTCATCGAACCGATCTCTCGAAGAGTATATAACCGTATGGTAATTATCGGGGTAACTTTTTTTTTTTAGGGAATTTTTAATTAACGGTACCAACGTTGTTGAAGACACAGCGCGACGAGTATATATGTGTGTATAGTATAGGAATTAATTAGAAAGTTCGTTTGAAGCTTGCGTCGATCCACGGCAATAGGCAGAGGCGCGCCAGTGTCCATTTAACGTTCACCGGTAAAAGAGAAAGAAACGAAATAAATAAGGGAGCAACGATGATGATTTTAGATCTAATTAAGCTGGAAGATTTCTTCGGATAGAAAGAAACGATGCATCCTTGAAACGTTAATTACCCGAGATGATAAAATGACGGTGTATAGGAACGTACGCGTTAGCAAGAGAGGGATAAACCGAAAGGTGGATTAGAGGGTAGATTGAAGATGTGATAAGAAGGTTAGGTATACGCGAAAAAGATTTCATCTTTTCTTTTTCTTCGTTTTTTTGTTTTTTTCTTCTTTCTGTTCGCTTTTTGAAGATGCACGCTGATAAATGAACGTTTAACTTTAATTAACAGAGCCTTGGGATACTTGGCAGTATACCTGCAGCCTGGTTAATCCTAACGTTGCTGGTGCTCCTGGTTTACCTGGTAACGAGATGCTGCGACCGGAAGCCGCGCCCCAGAAGGTCGATAACCCTGCTGAAGTGTTCGCTGGCCATCCTGGCGTTACTCTGCAGCGGAGCTGTTGCCGTCGGCCTCTACGGTAACGACGACGTGCACAACGGTCTGGTGCAATTGGTCGCCGCGGCGAAGAACGTCGATGGTATTCTCATGGGTATAAGGAATCAGGTTGGTACTCCACGGAATTTATATACAGGGTATCTCATAACTCCTATAACTCTCGGAAATGAAAGGTTACTGAGGTGACCCTGAACAATTTTTTCCTTTACCAAAATGTTGGTTGAAGCCTCGTTTTTGAATTATTAACGAAATACACTGGCCAATCAGAACGCGCGCTCAACCACAGGAGTGTGGCTCTCGACCGCCGCGGTCGATCTTGTTCAATTTCTGATATTGTATAACTTTAAAGCCTATTATAACATCGCATATACGATGCAAAGAAATATATAGAACATTTCGTATTAAAAAAAAATATATATATCGAAGGTTATCTTCATTTCTGAAAGAAATAGTGCAAATGCAAAATAATTACTTGCAGAAAATAGTACTACTTTTTCCTCTTCTATTTTTTTCTAATATCTACTTGCAAGAGAAAACTAAAGGGAGCCTTTGTATACAGGGTGTTTCAAAACATGCAAACATAACTTCAGAGGTTAGGTTTGTATGAATTTCATTTTTATCTTAACGTACTGAAAACGAACCGTGAAGCTATGCCCACATATTTTGAATCGCACTGTATATCGAAGAGAACAGGACGAAAAAGTGACGCTGCGTAATTCTAGACTTTCTAAAGTGGTGAATAATTTATTAGCCAATGAAATCATTCGAGTAATCTTCCATCTAATTATTTCTAATCGTTGAGTTTAACGATCGTACGACTTCCCGCTGTTCATCTTCGTTATGCGCTCTTCGAAACAGAGACCACCTTTGGTCTTCGTTACAGTTTTCATTACCACATCGTTCGTACATTCGTGTTTACATATTTTAATCGCTGAAAAGTAGAGCTCTGCAACCTGTTCGTAATTAGTTCACGGTCTAGTTTATTTTTCTCTCTTTTTTCTTTTTTCTTTTTTTTTTGCATTTAAACGTGCCTTGGCTCGAACTCGCTAATTTGGGTCAAGAATAGCGAGGAACTTGCGGACAACCGTATAAACCTGAAAGAAGAAAGACAGAGAGATACCCATCTGATGATAAATAATCGGATTTCTCGGTGTCCAAGGAAATTCCATTTTTCTAATTAAAGATCGTTATCCGACGGCTTAATTTAACCGAATGCCGTTTAGATCGGATTAATTGCGCGTTTGAAAAGCTCTTGAAACTAGCTCGGCTCATGTACACTCTATAAGCTGACTTTCTTCGTAAAAATATATACAGGAAGTACACCGAGATTGTCAGATTTACAAATTCATTAAACATAAAGGAAGTAAATTTTAACGTAGAACAAATTTAAATGTGTAATTCGATAAATAAGAAATAAATTAATCTTGCGTATGAACGTTTCTAATCATTGTGCCAAAATTTCTGAACTCAATTTTATTTACAATTTATATATCATTTAATTTATCAAATGATTCTACGATTATCAGTTTTGGTAGTCCAGTTTACACGAAAGGATTTTCCTTTTCTTTTTTCTCGTAGACCGATACCATCGAGGCGACGTTGAAGAGGAAGGTGCAACCTCAGTTGACCGCTATGGGAGATGAATTCGACGCTCCTGTCAGCAATAGAACCATGCTCGATCAGCTGTTGATCGCTCTGCAGAACATGAAGGAGAACACGAACATCGCCGTGAATCAGAGCTACGAAATTCGAAAACCGTTGAGCGGTATCAGCCTTGCAGGCGCGATCAGTATGGGGGAGAAGATAGAGCAATTAAGGTGGCCCATCACTATGGCTGTTCTCAGCGCGCTGCTTGTTCTCTGCGTGGTGCTGGTCGTCGGTGTTGCGCGACATTCCAGATGCGTTCTCATAACGTACGTGCTTTGCTTCCTTTCTTTCGTAACCCTGATAAAAAAAAGAAAAAAAAAAACACCATGCTAAATGGGATCTGTCGTCCAACTGGGGAATCCTAACCTCACTGAAATTACCACGTTTTTGTTGACTTCCTGTGAAAGGAAGAGTGATGATTATTTTGCTTGAGACATCAATTTCAGAGATACTTTAAGAATGATAAACGCGATGAATTTTGTCCCTGTTTCTACATGAAAACACATTTCTTTCCACCGTTGCAACATTTAAAAAAATGTTTTTTTTTTACCACCCAGTTTCTTCACCAATAGAAATCGTTTCCACAGCTTTATTAGCCTGTTAGCTGCGGTTGACGAGTTAACTCGTCATTGCCTCGATAATACTTCGAAAGTCAGTAGTTTATTTGTTAATGGATTACTCATTTTTTAATTACACTGTTTGTATTAAACATAAAAAACGCCATATTTCACATTTGCAAAAATCCAAATAACGTAATTGTAATTTCTCGCAGTTTAGAGGTTAGAGAATCTATAGTACTGTATATAAATTTTGTTTTCCTTAACATATCACTGTCAACCGAACGATTTACGTTAGTACTCGAATACAGATAATTTTCGTGAAATGTTTCAAAAAAATTCCTAACACATTCTACGTTTCTTCTCTTTCTCCTGCGTTTCTAATACACCGCGGGAATAGTTCACCGATAAAAGTAACGATTCGTTCATCGAGACGTAGGATAATAAAACTCAGCTCCTTAGAGTAATGTGGAAGCAGTAACAACGAGGAAACGAAGAGGGCGCCTTAGCTCAATTCTTTCCTCGGCTCCTGCAATAATAAATTCATGAAATAGATCACGCAAAATATTTTTCGTATCATCATAACTTAAGGAGATATTTATGAGTTCGAATAAAGCAGCCTGTACATGATGGAATTTCTTTGAACCTTCGAATTTTTGTTACAGATTCTCTGTGTTCGGTTTGTTCGCGGTGATAGTCTCCTGGCTGATGGCCTCGTTGTACCTCGCTACTTCAGTGGCTTTAGGTGATCTCTGCGTGTCTCCGGACGGCTACCTGGCCAGGGCAGTACCATCTACGCTAACCGCCGAAATTCTTTCGTACTACACGCATTGCGAGAACACGCGTATCAACTCGTTCACGCAAAGACTGCGCGATGGTCAGACAGCGGTTAGCGATATGAGGGAGAATCTGAACATTGTGACGAGGTTGGCGCTTGAATTGTACAAAGGACGACAGCTACAATCGAAGCTGAACAGCCTCTCGATCGACGTGAACACCGTGAACAAATTGATGTCCGGACTGGCCACGTTGCTTGATTGTAAACCCCTTCATAAACAATACGTTCATGCTGCGAAGAGTTTGTGCCATTTAGGATTGTGAGTAAATTCACGGTTTCTTGGTGTTTCGCTTAGTTCGCAAGTTAACACGTTTCGCGCCGCGTCCGCCACCTACGGGAAACTTACTCAACTGCCGCGTCAGCGGAAATTCTTGCGTTTCGATTTTAAATTGCCTGTAAATGAAGTACTAAATATTTTTATGAGAAATTTTAATATCGACATTTTCTTTTGTTTTCTTTTTTTTTTTAATTTCAATATTTATGGCAAAAAAAAATGAAAATGCTGCATAAAAAATTAGATAATTTTGCTACTGAACTGTTTACAAAAATATTGTGTCTAACATAAATGTACAAAAAATATGTTCTTCTATGTGACCAGGGCGAAATGTGTTAATAGTTCAATGTACATTCAGAAAAATTGTCTTGCCAATTAAAACCTTAAATACCTCAATTACATTCAAGAACAATTCGAGAATAATTTGCGAGCAATCAGCTGATTTGCCAATATTTTTTGCCGAATGCCATTAATCTATTCACTTTCTACCCGAAATCGAATTCATCACACCATATTTAAAAATCGTAATTAATCTGCGAAAGATTTTTGTAACAACCCCCCTCATTAATCCTCAGAAAGGTGTAATTAGAAAGACGCTTAAAGACTGGAAATTTCTTCAGGTACGGATTAACCTTCATGCTATTGGCGAGCCTAGCCGCGGGTCTCTTCTTCACCGTGTTAGTCTGGGTGGACTCTCACACTTGGATCTATATTCGAAAGCGGTGAGTGTGCCAGATTCGAGGCGTCAGCGGTATATATGTAACGAGGCGGTGTATGATTAACGAGGACTTTGTTCTAGAAGAGATTACCATCAAGTCGACGAGCAAGACCCGTATCTACCGCCATCGGCAGCATCACAGGCGATAGCAGCGCGGACCCTTCGAGGCCAAGGGTCGTACCCGCCTACAGCCCCTTCTGTATTTTATCCGAATGCTCATGGCACTCAAAATACCATTAAGCAGCCTCTCTTGCTAACGCCGCCCCCGCCGTCCTACGCTACTGCGACTGCTCGAGCACGTCAGCTGCACGAGAGCATGCTAAAGTTTGTGCATGAGATTTTATTCGGTTTCATTTATTAGCATAACACGTCCTGCCTTTATCGTACGAGTCATTCGAACGAACAATGAAACGTTTCAGTTGTCAATTAAAGGAAGATTATTGATAATATGAAAGTGGAAAATGTAATTTTGAAGTTAGTCGGAAAATCGTAATTTTAATTAGGAGTATCAAACTTGTTTCTCATGAACGATAAAGGTTGGACAGCGTTGAACAGGTGCGCGAGCTGCGACAGTTTCTTAAACTAATTTTACGACGACGCAGTTTGAAAAGGGATTTTTAATCGTGCGATGAATGTATTCGTGGAATTGTCGAGAATAGTTGTTAAACGAGATTTATCGATGGAAGACGAAATAATGATCCCTTTTCAGAACTCCTAAACGAACTGAAGACTTGATGTGAGAATCTTTCGAACGTTTTGAGTTACGATTTTTTACGAGATCGATAAACATACAGAGTTCTTCATCAAATCTTTATTATTAATCGTTCGCTTTCTACATAGACCGATGTGTTTTTTTAATTCAATTTTTATGAGATGTGTTGATTTCTCAATTTGTTTTTCTTTTTTTTTTTTTTTTTTTATACCAGTGTGTCGAACTAATTCAGTTTGTCAATTTTCGGTGTGACTTGTTCAATGTCGATAGATTTAACTGTGTTAGGTCTGAATGCCGCTTTAATTGTGTACAACACTCCGGTGGCAATAACGCAAACATCGCAGTACAGTTATTGATCATTCACCACGGATAAAATGGCGATTAAAATCGTTTATTGACTTGCGAAACAAAGTTAGCCACAAATTGATGACCGATTGTTTTTCTCACGACAATAACTGCACAGTCGTTTCGTTTTCTCTTTGGTGTTCTTTTATTTATAAGCATCCTAATGAATTTTGAACGTTTTTTTCTCTTACGATACTCGTATAGATACTCGTTGTAATATTTCTTCAAATTTTTCAATATTTACTCTCTTTTTCTGTGATCGATGTTCGAAGCGAAGGCGAAAAGAAAAATTCAACGTATCCATTCTTTTTTTTTCTTTTCTTTTCCTTTTTTTTCTCTTATCTATGGAAACAATTAGCGATAGAACGCTTTTTGTGCGTGTTTTCGTTTTCCATAGCGTTTCTTTCATTGTTTAGATTGTTCTTAATAATAAGATCCAGAGTTCCCCTTACGATAGGAACATAGAAATCAGAGAACCGTCCGAGAGAAAGATAATGCTGCAACTTTGTTCGTTTCGGTTTGCTATTTACAGAGGTGGGGGTATTAACGGGAGCGGAGGAGGCGGGGATCACAAATCGTCTCAGCATAATCAGCAGTCGACAGGTGGACGAGCTGAACACCGTTCTGGACTCGGAGATCAACCTGGCCAGTACGCGACTCTGAGTAAACAATGCAAGACTCTTGAGTCCAGTGATTTTTACTGAGGGCACGCCCCCGCAGGGCCCGGTAATTACATCATTTTATACTTTGTATAAGCTTCTAAAATTCAAATTGAACATTTGCAATTCGTATTGCAGGTAGAGAACCACCTTGGACACCAAGCGTGGCATCCTTCACCGGTACCCTGTCTCACAATTCTCACGGACCTGCTCATCTGGCCACTTTCCAGGATTCCCGGAAAACGCAGACACTAGACCCGAAGAATCTAGCGAATCTGAAGAGAGGACCGACTCCAGCTTGGAATCAGAATCGTCCGTTGCCACCGAATCCTAGCAGCCAGCCCACCTGGGAGTTCGAATCACGCTCGCAGACGAACATGAATCACTTTCGGTCCCTTGTACGAAACAAAGCGCCGAACATTCGTATTCAGGATCAAATGCAAGATCAGGTGCGAACGTTGGATCGAAATTTCACGAGGAATCAATTCAATGGCACCACACAGAACAACGCTGTGCCAAATATGTACGGGACGTACAATCGGGCGCAATCGAGGCAAGAGAATAAAACAACGGTGGCGACGTTGAGTCAAGTACAGGGTAGTGATCCCAATTTGTACGCTGTGACGGAGCTGTAAAACGATCGAACGACACACCAACCGAATCCATGGTAAAATTGCCATCTATCGAAGAAACATTTTGGTATATCTTCCGAAGGAAAGATAACGCTGTAAACACTTTCTACCGAGAAATCACGAAGCAAAGAAAAACAAAGCACAATATACATATATCATTGTTCTCAAGGAACTCCTTTTGGAAGCGTTCTACATTTTTTAACTATTTAAATAACAACAATGTGCATGTTTTAATATGCATTCTTGTTTTATAAAGTACATACTCTCGAGGAGAAAATAAAAAAAAAAAGACATGGCTCAATCGTTTCGTAACTTTTGATAAGAACTTCGACATTATGCGGAGTAACGTTTATAATAATACGTTTAACACGTAAGATTTCATAAAAAGAGCTCGTCATCGTTCCACCGGAGTACAATCGACGGAGAGATTTTTACGAAGTATAGAAAGGAGTATCTACCGATGAACAAGTGTGTTTGGAACAATTTTCGAGGAAACACAAAAGAATCAGCGAAGAAAGAGAGGAAGAAAGAAAGAAGCATACATCTTTTGTAAAATTACATAGGATAATATCATCATGTTCTGCGCATTTAATCGTTTCTCATCAATTCTATAATGGAAAAAGGATCGTTGTGTAACGAAGAGAAGTTGTTGTCGGGGAAGATAGATGTGGCGAGATCTAATGGAAAAGGTCGGCGAGTTAATGTGAGTGAAAGAAGAAGGGGGGCGAAACGAAATGGTCTTGGAATCGAAGAGTTCGCAAGAAGAACGATACATCGCGTTGAAATCGCCGATAGAACGTTAGGGAAAGGGGTAAAAAAAAAAAGGATTCGTTTACATCGGTAATCGAGCATTACGCATTTAGATTTAACGCTAATATATGGAAATGTTTCTGTGCGAGGACGACCTTTCCTCTTGTCGTTTACTTGTCCAAAGCTGAACGTTCATCAGACCTCCGATGGTCCTTGTGCGTCCAAAGTTTTGTACTTGTATATCATGTACAGTGAATCATTGTCATTCTACGTTATCGCTTGCTCTCGTAAATGATCATCGACGCTTCCCGGATCGAAACGAGGCGAATGATAATTTACGCGAGCGAGCACGTTACGAGAGAGATCGTCATTTGTCGTATTTATTGCTTGTTAATAATTCATTTTCATCGAGAGAAGACACAAACTGTAAAGGCACAAGTGTATACACATTATGAATTAACGTGTATAAAATCGCATACGAAAAGAGAACGAAGAAGACGCTATTCATTGGCCATCCATTGAAGGCGCTGAACAATTCGTGAACATTTTTTCTTTTATGTTTAAATATTGTAACATAGTTAATTTTCACTTGTTCTCGTGGCCTACTACTTTCTCTTTCGTAATCTTTCCAAGCTAAGTTGCTGATTTTCTTTTAATTCTCCACGCGGAAGTGTCATCTTGTTCCCTGATAATTTTAACTGCGTTGTTGTTGTCTTTTTTTCTTTTTTAATTGTTAATATCACACCGATTCGTAGAGGTGGAATTTTTGAGAACAACTTTTACACGAATTTAAACACGGCGATTACACATCCGAACGCAAACGGTAATACCACGACACGATTTTTATATATACTTTTTTATACTTTTTATCGACGAGGAGGTGGAACGAATTTATCGTTGATTTTTGTCGATGAAGCATTTCAGTATATATATATATATGTATACAAAGACACTTCACACGTTTGCGAAAGACATACACGATTGATGTAAGGAAGTTACCGCACGGAATACGGAACGAGTGATATAAATATATGTATATTTATCAACGTTAATATTTAAAGTTCGTGAACGTGAGTACACCACGACAAAACGAAACGAGAGTAAGAAAAAAAAAAACAATAATCGACTAAAAGAACGGACTAACAAAGAAGAAAAATAGAAGAAGAGAATAATTCTGCCAATACTCAGGCGAGCATACGTTTTTAAGTACAAACACGGTGAAAAAAAAAAAAGAAGAAAGCACAAGCGTTACGTACGCCAGGTCTTTTCTCATTTTTTATATGAAAACGAACGTTCTAGAATCGTCTGATGTATCGATTAATCCAGAATGCATTTCGAGGATGTAAACACTTCGAGATTCGAAACGCTGATCGATTCAGTTTGTTTCCGGATAGAATTCTCGAAGGTTGGGTCGATGAGAATAGTATCGAAATTAAAAGAAACAATTTGTCGATGGGGGAGAATAAATTAGAAAATCTGAAAGAATCGATGGGATGTTTACTTCGATAAATTTTCTCGTTTGTTCGCAAAATCGTGCTATTCGTAAATTATAGCAAGAAAAATTAACAATTATTCTTTCTCCCCGTCGGAAATTATCATTCCACGAGGTTATGGTATTTTCATCGATCGTAAGGAACTTTTCGTAATATCGATGTTTCTTTTTCGGCCGAATAGAAGAAGCAGAACAAGGAGAAATATCGAGATTGAATGATTTGCGGAGCGCAAAGTCTTCCTTCGTAACGGGCGACCCAATTTAGAAAAAGTGAGGAAACCCGAAACGAGATCACACGCGATCAATGAAGATATCTGCAACGAACCAGCGGACGGCTTTATATTCCGCATCCTATTCACCGAGGAAAAATATGTGTACATAGGCAGTAAACGTAATAGGTGTAAGGTTGTCGAGTAAATGTGAGAAAGAGAGAGAAAGAGAGAGAGCAGACAAAGGAAACGAACGTAGATAAAAGAAGTAAGGAAAAAAAACAGGTGTACGTGTGATATAACTTGAATTTAGGTGTTGAGCAAGAAAATTTTACACAGAGATAATATCGTTCTCCTCTACCGTTTTCGTTTCTCAAACGTTTCTTCGTTTCAACATAGAGGAGAGAAGGAGGGAAATGAACGGTAAAAAAAAAACTTACCGATAAGAAGAAACCGTTGTTTTCGAAATGAACCTTCTGTTGCATTTTTACGTTTTTTTTTTTCTTTATTTTTTATGATATTATCCAGAAAATTTAGAGGAAATAATAATAATTAAAAAAAGAGAAGAGTATGATTCTTACGTTGATTGTTCGCTACGAGCATGGAAACGGTGTAGGTAGAAGCATGATTAGGTATATAAAAAGAAAAAAAAGAACACGTTTGATCCATTGTACATAGTTGTAATATTTATTAAAATGAGAAAGAAAAAAAAGTAACAAGGAGCGATCATAGCGCGTAGAATTAGATAGCGACACGTTAGATCCTAGCCGTTAATCGATTAATAATCTTAAGGTCGAATCGAGGAACGAGATATATCGGAAACGAGAATATCGACGAGAGAGAAAGAGAAAGAGTGTGAGAAGTTTCGTTTCCTTGTAGAATTTTGTCGAAGGGGGTTGAAACATCCTAGTCAGTAAAAAACAAAGGTTTTTCTTTTCGTATATGTACGTTCGACATTGTCCGGCTGTTGCATACGACGACGAACTATCTTGCCAAATTTTTTCTCGATCGACACGGCTCAATTATTTCGAACGTTCCGGAAGAGAAGAATTTCGTACACTACCGTTACTAAACACTTCCGTTTGAAATTTTCTAAGTGAAATTTTTTTTTCTTGTTTAGGCGTTAAGCGAACTTCGCCGCCTAATTTTCGAGTATTCGTGACGTAGTAAAATGTGAGTCGACGAATGATCTTTCAGTGTCCCTTTTTTTTTTTTTATTTTATGTTCTTCCTGATAAGGTAAGGTCGAAATGAAAACGATTCATATTTTCACTCGAAACGATATGTTCTATATTTTCTTTTTCCTTTTTTCGGTTTATTTTCTATTTTTGTGTTTAGTTTTAAGCGAAGCGTAAAAAATAATTACTTAATAAAAAGTAAGTGGAATTTATTTTGTTACATAATGGTTATGTTTCTTTTTTATTTTTTTCTTCATTTTATCGTGCAACCAATATTGTCTCCACCCTAACAGCAATATACATATATATCGCTCAGTACCAAGAGTTCGAGTATTATTTAAAGATTTACATGTAACGAGAATGTTAGAGTATTTAATTTTAAATAGACTAATCAGATCGTAAGGAGCGAGGCGGAAGGGAGGGGGGAATAGTAATACGGAGGGACACTGTGTAAACACGCAAGACGTCGACGACAGTCGAAAGAAAAAGCCTTGAACTTTCGTCTCCGTCGTTGAAGACTGTTACAAAACGCGCAAACGGGATCAATACAGTATTCACTGGATTTACAGAATGTCTACGGAAAAGCTAAGTGAGAATTTTTAAAAGATTCGAGGCAAAGAAAGAAAAAGACGAAAAACCATCTTGCACAGAAGAAACGTTATTTTCGAACGCTTGAATAATCGCACAATCGGCCTGACACGAAAATTACCGTGATCTCTCAAAGAAAGAAAGAAAGAAAGAATGAAGTGATATACGAAGATCCATGATTTTCACTCAAAAAAAGAAAGAAAAAAATGATAGAAGTATTATTAAAATTCTAAATATTCGAGTGCGTAGTCTAGACGATTGTTGACGGAACTTTGATTCTAATAGTTTGTCAATTTGTGTCGTTGTACCGAGCAAAGGAGCCTGTGTGAAATGAAGTTGAGAACCACTTTTTTCGATGAGTACAACCGCATTTAATTTTCGCATCATTTTTTAATACGGTGACCGTGCGAAAGATAAACAGAGAGAATACGTTTAACGTGTGTGTGTACTGAATGCTTGAGAGAGAGAGAGAGAGAGAGAGAGAGAGAGAATTCGTTATTTTCAAGAACAATTAATATATAGTGGAAATATAGTACGATTTATAGGATGTAACGATACTTCTCGAATTGGTGCGTTGTTCTGGCCTACGAAACTTTTTACTTAATTTAATTAAGAACATTAAAAGGGTTAGGTGATAAGAGGAGGATCAAGTGAAATCAAAAGTGTCGAGATGATCGAACGAGATGTACGCGATTTTGCGCGGGAAAGGCTAACTTTTCGAAACTGTCGTCTCCGCTTTATTGATTCTCGAAAAGTGGCGTTTAAAATGCCGGACGTCTCGATATCGAAGGATTAATCTCGTCGAATTGAACGAGTGACGAATTCGAGAAGAACAGAAACCGATTTAAAAATTTTAACGAGCTTCTCGTTAAAATTGGAATTCAGAGTTTGAAAAGTTACGCTTTTACGCGAACTTAAACGGCGAAGAAACTGTCGTTTTGCTCATCGTCGAACAAACCACAGAAGACCTAAACGTTTTTTCGTGCTGTGAGCAGTGCATCCTCGGTTTTATACTAGATACATTTAGTTTCACCCAATGAACTGTACAGTACGTATGATTTCAAGGACCAAATTGCGAAAAATTTTGAAATTGTTTACACACCTCTCGATACATGTTATATATGTAAGACAATACAACAATGTGTAAGATCATTTACGATTATTCTTACATATGATCGAACAATGTGATGTTTAATCAATAATCTTTTTACAAGTTATACATATTATATACTGCAAGTACGAAATCGATCCATCGAAATAATCGCACCAATCAAATCACGTACACTGTACAGTTCACGATACAAAGTATGCATTCGTGGGAAATACATATTGACACGATAGTTTTTTAGTGTACATCGATAGACGCGTTCGTTCGTTCGACCAAAAAGAAAAAAGAATTCATCTACAATCCTTAGGCCTTCGAACGTTGATTCGCGCGGAAAAGTACGCGTGTTGTTCTTTGTTTTTGCGTTTCTACTCTCTCGGCGTGCGAACGAGAATTTATTTACAAAGTGTGCAGAGGCTATCGAGAATTTTACGTAAGTTTTAAGATTTCTATGGTGTTTTTTGTACGCGTGAAAACCGAGCATTTTCAAGCGTCTATTGTAAAGAGAATTCTTTGAGAGGCATATATATATATATATATATATATATAAAAGTGAGCGAAACGAGAACTCGTTAATCGATACCGTTTTTTGTGCATTGCGAATTACGTCTAATTGCCATATTCCAGACTTAATTCCTCCTATTGTAATGGTAACACGAATATTATGAAAAGAGAAATAAAAAACATAAGATCCACGGTCGTGTACTTGTACTACGGTCTGTGCGAAAAACATGCAACCCAGTTTAGATAAATCGTTTCCCGATCGATGCTGATACTAGAAAAAAAATACATACGTATGCGTCAAATTTCACCTTCAGTTGGTAGTTTCACGTTTTAATTTTCGAGAAAGAGAAAAAAATAAGAAATTGTTCTCGTAAAAAATGAGCATTAAAATTTTTAACGAAATTATAATGAATTACACCTCGAACGCCATCTATCCGATACTTTATCGCATAGATATAAACGTGTGTTTACTTTCTACAATTTGTTTACCTTGTAACATATTTCGTGACCTTGAGAGTTTGAAACGAAATTGAGGTAAATTGATTTGATTCTTTTTCCGAGAGAACGGTTTATTGCTCGTGAAAAACTTTAGAATTTCAGAAAAACGTTAAAAATATTCTATAGATATCCTTCATTCCTTTATTCGATTGCAATACTTTATTACAACAATTTGGTACATAAATATACATACAGTTTAATTTCCCTTCGTCCATTGTATCTATCAACAATTTACCGAGTACTATAGTAATGCGAACGTTTTTTTATTTTTTTATTTTTTCTTAAATTCGACAAGATTCATACCCCGTCGTAAATTACATATTGCATAGTAACAATTCGAATCGCTTGAATGTAAATCTGTATACGTCTCTTTGGTTATCGTTTAAACATCGGAACGTGATTCTGATTTTTTTTTTAATATCTTTTTCTTCAGACGCGTCTCGTTGGATCTTTGAAAAAGCTCAGCTTTTTCGAACAAATTTTACAACGTCCACGTAACGATATTTTTTTTTTTTTTTTTTTTTTGGGGTTTTTGTTAAATACTCGAAGCAATTGCGAATTCATATACGTCTATCCCCTTTGTTCGCAATATACATTGTGCTTTTATGAGAGAGAAAGAAAAGAAATCTACTTAGATCGTCGTGATTAACAAAGAAACGTTATTTTGGAAAGTAAGAACTGGAGAAGTATAACGGAAGTCTTGTTGAAAAATTTATTCATATCGTATGTGCACATAAAGTCGGTGTAAAACACTGTCGTTGGGAAACTTAATTAACCTATCCTTTAGTTTATTTCAATTTCATAATATAGCATACTTCTTCATTAAACTAACTAAGAAAAAAAGAACAAAAACAGTTCAACAGGACAACTTTCCTCGAAGTTGCGCATCGAGAAAGCAAACGAGATGATGCATCTCCGATTTATTGTGCTATGAGAAACATTTGAATCAAACGGTAGATCGTTAGTACTCGCGTTACCTAGTGTGAACTGATCGTGAAAGCGACATTATTACTTTGTTGTCAGTCTAATAAGTACACAAGCCACTGTTCGAGATAGACCATGCAGCACGTGTTTCCAAAACTTACGGTCGGATCTTCCACGTAGAAAATGAAAGAAACGGGTGGTGAAAGAAATATATACGGTCGATGTACGATGACAGAAATGTTAGCGTAAAATAGTTTTATTGAGGAGAGAACGACGGGAAAGACTGCGCACGCGTCTTTTACCTTTGTCGTTCTATCAAGCTCTTCGACGTACGCGCTTTTGGGATACTAATTCATTATTTTTTTTTTTTTCCTTTTGCTGTGCTCTGCAAATTGTATGGGGTAGCTTTTTACCAGAAATGCTCGATCGTTTCACCTAGAGCATCGTTCCTCCGCCAAGTTCGCGGACCTGAACTGAATCAAATGAATTTGTTTTCTATCGATCAACCGTGTCGTTTAACGTTCACTACGACTTCACCTCGCCAGTTTCCTCTTTCACTTGCGGATGTGCTGTTGCGTTCGCGATCACAGAAATACTTTTGCCGCTCTGCAAGCTGGAATGACTGGACGAACGGCTGTGACTTTGACTACCAGCGCCCACCGGTGTTTGTACCAGAGGCTGCGGTGGAGTTCTAGCACCAGATCCATTGATCACCGTGGAATTCGGTTGTAATTGCATGTGATACTTGTAAATGTTCTCTGTACTCTCGACAACACCTACGTTCAACAGATACATCGTTAATCGATATTATCGGATATTAAATTTAGAGGAACGTTAGCTAGCAATGTCGATTATATACCGGCTTGCAGGTTTAAACTACGTCCACGAACTCCAGTTTCCTTCGAAGGAGGGCTCCACCAATTAACGAAGGTTCCAACGACAGGCACGTGTCTGAGAATACCTTCCTGCCACAATTTCTCAGCATTTTCCCTCTCCAAATCTGTCTGTGCAGCTTCGATACCTCTTTTCACCACTTCTGAGATAGTATCTAACAGTTTTGAACTGGCCTCCACTTCTTGACCAACTCGTAAGACTAAAGATAGTAATTCGGCCACGTCTTGAAAGAATAGGTTATTTTAACAAGTATCGATCCAAGACAATAGACTTAAAAATATGTGTAGACACGTACCTGTATCTTGCGTGACCATTCCAAATCTCACGCAAGCTAAGCCATCGGAACTTTGCCCTAAAGAAAATGCCGTATCCGTGTTTCTCAAAGCTTCGACCAGTTGCGTGTTTAATCTATTCAATTCCTCCTTCGCCTGATCGGTCATAACGTGTAGCCAAGTGGGAGAAGCGTATCGTACACCACCTAAACCTTCCCAACCAGGCATATCCGCTAAATGCAGAGAATCACTTTCCGACACTAATCGTACAAACGTCGCTTTATGCTCAACCGTTGCTTGCAATATTTCCTGTTAAAAGCAAATAGCAGCTATTAATTAACTAGTGATTACACTGTAGTATGAATGAACGTGACGCTTAAAATAAACTCACTATTTGTTGTTCGAGGTAAGCTACTACATTATCTATGTCGTCGGTCGAGGGTGGTTGTTCTGCATTTTCCAAAGGACATATGCGAATTGCTAGACCGTGATGTTCGATTTCGCATAACTCTATTTGTACATTTTCGATGTCCCTCTGAAGTATTTGCCCTAGCCAGGAGTTCAATTTGTCGTAATAAGGAGAAGCGCGTTCCGTCGCTTGAGGATCTCTGTCTGCAGGCACAAACTGGAACACCAAAGCGCTGGCCACGGCTTCGAATAGTTGAGGACTGTTCATGGGGTTCGTTAGGAGCTCATTTATGGTGTAAGAACCATTCTCACCACCGGGTGGTTGACTCTGAAAGATAAATTAAAGAATTCGAATACGTGTTTCGATGTTGGAACAACGATTCCGCTCGTCAGAAGAGAATTACCAATATCCTTATACAAGAAAATTTCTTGATTTTATTGTACAATTCTTCCACAGCCAGGAAACACCTCTTCAACCTATTGTGCACACCGTCTCTACCTAATACTTGCAAGGTTGCCCACAATGGCAACGTTGGTAAACGTCTTGACAGCGAATCTGTCATTAAACCCGACACCAGAGAAAGAGTTGTGTCTCTTGGAGTTGGACGACCGCCCTTTGTGTCCGTTAACCTGTACAACGTCTGCGAATTTATTAAGAAAAAACTCGGAAAGCAGCAGAACATTTCACGAGTCGAATGTTTCCTTGAAAGGATACAACTACTGGCAAGGATGGTATACCAAGCCACACACCGAGAGGCAACGTGACGCTATCGGCAATCTTCGAGGGCTGAAAATCAAAAGCATCCCTTGTTACATAATTTAACAAAAATAGAATAAACGATGAAAATAAATGGACATCAACACACCAAATCTTTCGCAGAATTATTCAACGCTAACGCGGCTAAAGAATGGCCCCTGAGATGAAGCCAAACGTTGTATTTGTCGCAAATTGCACGCAGCCTGGCGATATTGTCGCAATGTCCCGTTAATACCGAACCGGCTTCTGCCAGTACCAAAAGTGGTGTCACGCTATTTGATTGCGTGTCTTCCGCCAATCTTCGTTCCAATGCTGACACATCCATACTATACCGTGAGCCAAACATCGTATTATGGGGGATGGGTCTCACACAATGCAATGGTAATGAAAGCTGAAAAATGCGACATAGATGTACTCACACAATATACATTGTAATTACTAGGGTTTACATTGCTGTTTTTTTTTTTTTTAATATAAATTATAAATATACCTGTCTGCATAAATGTTGAACCACGCCTAAAGGCGCGGCTACCGAACTGTAAATTAAGGGTGGAGAAGCGGCGAGAGCGGTGAAGCCCTCCTCCATATAGTGAGGATACTTTCGATGTAAAGCCAACCTGGTCACCCTGACCAAACCTTCTAGATGATCCTCGTGAAACGAGAAGGCACAGTCGACGAAACGAAAAATATGACTGAGCCATCTAGTTGTGTCTGCAGCTAAACGACCGGCTAATCTCTGAGCGTGAGCTTTCGGAAGCGCGAGAGCGTATGCAGAAACAGTGTGCGCAATCAATGCTAATTTCGCCGGCTCCGTTAACGTTGGCAAGATAGTTACTTGGCTGGTTGCTGCTTCGGTTGAACCGTCTTCGACAGGTTGCGGAGCATCTTCGTGAATTACCAAATCCTGCAAAACATATTTCCCTTGAATTCTATGCGATTAAAGTTGTCACGTATGGAATAGCAGTTTAGCGATACTCGTAATTTCAAATATCTTAAAAAATCCGCCACATTAAAATTCTGTAAGAACAATTAACCGATTCGCAACTATTCTACGACCACGTGATGTCAGTGATCAGGATAGTAAAGGGACGAGCCAATCGAGAAGTGAACCGAACGGAAACAGCCAATAGCGACGAATCAATGGCTTCTGCTAGTGTTGTATTTACCTGAATTAAAGTTAATATCTCGTCGGTGGTTTTCGATTGTGAAAGGAACCCCGAGGGATTGTTCCAAGTGGTACCGCCACCGTCTGCAGCCCTCTCCACAGCTTCCTCGAGTCTAGATATTACCTGCGAGGCTTGGAACTCCAATGCGGCTACTTCGTTCGACGCAGACCCACCTTCGGCACTGACCTGTCAAAATGATTGAAAAAGCCCGGGATAATAGAGTACCGTTATCACCTGGACTTCTTTCGACACTTCGAAAGTCACTATTACGTTAATCACGCACTGTCCTGATCACGGCTGACACGAACCTCGAGTATGTTTTGCGCTATACTTTCCATCGTCGCTTTATCGTTTGTGTCAGTCTCCTCGGCCATCGTGGCAATAGTCGTCGTGGCGCAGTACCGTCACCACTGCGTTCCGCACACGTCCGACAACTGATAAAAAAAAATTTTCCTCCTCTCCTCTTCAACGAATGGAAATAGGTTTTCTATAAATGAGCGCACACGAAACTTGATCCTGCTTAAATTCGATAATTGTTTCGATGCATTTCCTATAATATTTCGCGAGATGATAAGAAAAGAGAGGGACAATAGAAATAATTGGTACGGCCCTTATTTTATCGATACGACTGTTATCGCAGTGTAAGTTTGTTCAATTCGTCAATTAACCGAAATGCGGTGTTTTGCATATGAATCGAGTTATCAACGCACCTGTATTTTCAATTCGAACGCAAGTTTCCGAGCAATGTGGTAAAAACACGTTGATTAATCGTACGGAAAAATTTACGAGAAAAAACATTTTTCTTCCGATAAAGATTTAATTGACTTCGATCGATCCTTTCTTTCGACTATATTTGCGAGAGTATTTCAAAGTGCAGTAAAAAAGTAGAACAACCGAATTCGGTAAATCCCGATATTCATTTATCATTTTGCACTTTTAGTTACGGAAATGAACGAGGCCGTTTAGATAAGGGAATACAATCGACGATATAAAGTAAATAAATCACGAGCATTCAAGATTGTAGATTTTTAATCAACTTTTACACAATTTCAAGTATAATATTTTATATACAGTTGATTTATAAAAGGACATTCATACTGAAATATAATATAAGAATCGTTGTCTATACACACATGCATGCGTTAGATGCTATTTACAAAAAATAACGGCATACAAAAGACGTACTTAACGAATAGTGAATATTCTGACAGATTACTTCTATCTAACAAAATGCATGTGTATGGAAAAAAAAGTTTCTGGTGATTTGTATAACAATCGATCGGTGTACAGATTTATTTTATTAAAAAATTCTATCAGACCTATAAAGTAAATTTCTGAACGTGTATTTACATAAAAACGATTAAACAATTTCGATGGTACCGCCAACTTTCGTGATCACCTCCTTCAATTGTTCAGCTTCGTCTTTCGAAATTTCAGATTTCACTATAACCGGCGCGCTTTCTACAAATTTCTTAGCCTGTTCGGAAGAAAGTATAACGAAATAAATCGGTAAAAATACAATCGGTAAAATATTACAGAATACAAGTTGAATAAATTACCTTTACAAGATTGCAATCTGGCAATATATTCTTTATCTCTTTTATCAGAGCAACCTTTTGTTTATCATCAAAAGCTGTTAGTTTAACTGTGTATGTAGATTGTACTACTTGAGGTGCTTCTTCCTCTTCCTGAAATAAAACAATTACATGTGCATTTGTTGTTAAATTTACAGGATTTTTATGGTAAAATTAATGTACATACTTGTGCAGCAGATGAAGCAGCAACGAATCCGCCCATGGGCATTATAGGAGCGTCGGGTAGGTTCAATCTTTTTTTAAGTACGTCGCTTAATTGCGCTACCTCTATAAGATTCAGAGTGACAATCTGATCGGCAATTTGTTCTACTTTGGGATTAACATCTAACTGTTCTTTGCTGGAAACATCCTCGGATGTTGAAGACGTGCTAAGCGCAGCTGCTACCTCTGTTTGTTGAACGATGCTAAAATATACGGAAATTAATACGAAATTAAACGAATCTATGTATTTCATTCGTATCCTTTCTGAGGTTGTAAAAACTACCATTATCAAACAAAGTAATATTTATTTTTATTTTATTATGTTATATTCAATACATAAAACGTGATTTAATATCCACGATTCTACGAAAGAAAAGTGAGGTTATGTAACCACACGTTGCGTTTATCCGTGTATTTAAAAAATGTTCATTCGTACCATTTGTGAAACTGACGGATCTGGTGGACATTTCGTCGACAGGCATATCGTAATAGATTCATTATGTTTATTTATCAGTGATATTATTACCGTATAATCAAAAACTTCACCCACAAATCAATGAAAACGAAAACGCGAAGAGTTACAATCGCGTAAAGAGTAAACTAAATAATATTCGAATAGCGATCGTCCCGCCATCTATGCGATACAATAGGTAGGCAAGTGACAATGCGATCAATGCTCTAGGAAATATAGGGAAATTGCACGTGAAACATTGTCCATCATGACGGTCGGTAAAATTGAGACGAAAATTTTCGGACATTTAACTAGGTAACGGTAATCTGTAGATTTTGAATCCAGGTCCCGATAATCGTAATTCACCTTAGACACTTGTAACCCTACGATATTTCAATATCATTTGTAAAAGGTCTACCATCTCGGATCGATCGATTCGACAGTTTTATGTTTCGTATACGTCACAAGTGTATCATCCCGTATTGCACCGACTGATGCGAAGCATCTGGCTCCGCTTAAAACATGGTCTAACCTCATCCACACGTGAAAATCGTGTTCAGTTTGAAAATTCAAAGGGAGGAAGTTAGTTGTCCGTATGAAACGTATCGAAATACTAGACGTGATGTAGTGTTCGTTTCGATGGCGTTAGAAGAGCAGCGCGTCAATTTCGAAAGCAGCAGTTTAAAATACGTGAACTATCTGCACGGAAGAAAGTCGAAGGGAGAGGGCTGAAAGGATCCTACCCATTTACCTGTGACCCGTTTTCATCTAAGGGACGTTCATTGGTCAATGTCAGCGTATACCTGCGGCGTTACGCGCAAGAGCGCAGGTATACGTATATCCTTTCTCGCCAGAGTGCCCCTTCCTTACGAAAAGGACAAAGCGGCGGGCTCTGTTGGTTCCCGTTACGGCAGACTTCGATTGTGGCTCGCGAAAGAAAGGCGGAACGACGGAAAAATCTCCGAACGGACAGTGCACGCCGGAAGAAGGATCACGGTAAAAATAAAATCGTGCGATCGGTGTCTCTTTGTGTGAAACTGTTTTATCATCGTGTGCCAAAGTGGACGTTCCCGGTTCTACTTGTGTGTGCATCGTGTGTGTTCACCGCGCATGGTCCGTCGAGAAGAACCACCCTGCTTTTTCCTAATTACTTTAATTACAAAGACGAGGCTATTCGGCGTGCGCGCTCCGTGTCCGGTGTACTTCTAAAGGAATAGTGCGAGCTATACATTCATAGAAACCGACGAAAATGGCGGCTTGAATCTGATCGATGATTGGACTCGTGAATCTTTTTCTGGCGGCAGATTGCGAATACATCCTTTATCACGCGATACCGTCGGAAACGTGGATTCGTCCATCGTACAGGATACACACGTCCTGTGTTGGTCCTGTTAATGGTACAGCCCGGTACAATTTCTTCGTGGACAACAGGATCGTAGTAGCACTTGTTTCGTTTAATAGGAAAACGTTCGAAACGAAATCGATCAAGAGAGAAGAAAACCGAAAAGGTGGCCAAGATCCGTGATAGGTTCAGTAATGCATATCAAGGCGCGAATGAACGTAACGGACGGTTCGCGCAAAAGTCCGTTACCCTCGGTGTTTCGTATAACGTCAACGTGCTCATGTTTGAACTGGAAATCGAGAAAGTCCGTGGCGTCGATTTAACCGAAGATCTCGATAATCGTAAATTACTCAAACGTGTCGCCGTGTCTAATGGTTACGATAGTCATTATTGGAAACATCTTGAAGGCAGAGGAAGAGAAATCGTACGTGCAGTAACGTCGAGCGATGAACTAGAACGAAGAAGAAAAAGAAGACGAATAAGAAGAAGAAGCGGAAGAATGCAATAGGAATTCTAGTTCTCGACTCGTGTAAACGAAGAAGTAGAATCCGAGGACCGTGCGTGTGTGCGTGTGTTTCTGTGTGTGTTTGTGTGTATACGGTGGAAAAGTGTCTCAAGGAGAATAAAAGCAGGAACAAGAGAATAGGTGACAGCAGGCGACGGTAGAGGGGAAAAAAAAGGCAGAAGGAATATATCCGTTAGAGATGAAAATCGGTGAATCGGGGTTCTGTAAGGAGTCGAATGAAAGGTAGTAAGGCGAAGAGGTAGTGGTGGCAACGAGAACGAACGAAGAAAAAGAGGACGGCCGTCTAACCGGGCCGTGGAAAAATTGTGCGTGCACTGGTCGGTGGTGAGCGATAGGCTACGACGACCGGAAGATACGCCGCTATGGAGATGAGACATTCGCGGAGCGAGGATCTTCTCGGCGTGATCTCTGGCTCGCGTTCACCGAGTCCTAACGTCCCTCTGCCAAGCACCGCATCTGAAGACGACCTTATCGCGGCCAGCGCCCTCCACGAGGCCAGTGACACCAGCATTGTGAAACCTGCGTGTTCCTTGTTGTCCTCGAGGGTCGCCGGACCGGCCGGTCTTCCCGCGGATCGCATCGATCCCGAGGATTCCATTAGGGATATCCTTACCGAGAATGATATCTATAGGTTAGTACAACCATTTCCTCTCAATTCTTGTTTTTTCACACCTTATTGTTTCTTTCTTCCTTCTTGGTTCTTTCGATTTACGTAATTATATTGGGTAAGAATAGCTGCTATCGTGCGTGACAATTTATATTAATGGACAGGCTGCTTCCTGCTAGAAAATTCGTTATTTTTCATTGCCCCGTTTACATAACGTATTCAGACAAGTAATTCTGGATGATTCTATTAACAGTGGAATCGTATCTTTTCGAGAACTCTTTTAATCGGTTAACTGTGGGTGACGAGTTAACTCGTCGTTGGTTAGCCAATGCTTGGAAAATAATAGTTTATTTATTATTTTATTAGAAATTCTTCATTTGCACTGTTATGTTTGTAATAAATGTAACGATACAAATATTAAAATTTTAAATAATTGATTGTAATTTTTACTCATTTTTTAATTGTAAACTAAAGAGATTCAGTTTCTGTTTGAAAGGTGAACACAGTTAAACAGGTTAAGATCGTCGACAAGAATTCTTTTTTCGCGTGAAACGAGTAAACGTGACGAGCGTCGATCTCTCGACTTTACTCATCAACGTAACGCGGTTTTTTGTGTTTCCCTTTTTTTTTTTGCGCCGCGAATGATATCATCGATCTTTATCGATTCTTCTTCTTTTTTCTTTTTATCGTGACTCGCTCGCTTTTCTCGATTACACTCGATCCCAGTCCAAATTCTGAAATGCCAAGCTGATATATTTGTATCACGGGTTTCAGCCTCTTATCTCTTCGTTCGGGTCAATCGAACGAACGTATCGCAAAAAATTCTAGCCACTCGATTATTTCGCTTCGTTTCCATTAGTCGCGAGAGCACTCGAAGCGTAAATAAAAGCGGCTGGAATTCACGATCGAGAAGCGAGGAACGAATAAAATGTAAAACGTTCTATATTTCTCGATAATTTACGACTCCGAGGTGCTCCTTTCGAAGCTGATGTTACAGATTTGCAAGTCGCACTACCACGTAGATCCGGGACTCGAAGATTATGTGTGTTAACTCGTCGAACGTCGACGAGCCACCATCGATATTTTACGATTTCCCATGCTTCAAGAGACAAACATAAAAGATATCGATTTTATATACACACGTCTACGAACCGGTGTGCCGTCGCCCGGTTTCGACGTCTGTGCACGCATTTTAACCAACTACTTCGCCAACTATCGAGAGTAATACACTCGGGAGAGAGTTTTCAAGTTGGAAAAAAATATATAGTGGCACGGTTCAATCTCCGTTTGAATAATTAATCTCGCAGATTTCTAGACTGTTAATAGCATTTTCTAACTGAACCTGGGTGTATTTTTTTTTTTTTCATATTTTATTTAACTCGTTTAAAATGTGCAACAAAGTACGTGATAAGATAAAGCATAAAACGCGTATTTAAATTAGAGAGTTAGTACATTTTTCCTCGGCGCGGGCAATTCTTTAGGCGAAGTTATCAAAAGTGGAGCGTGTTAGAAGGTTGACTGCAAAAGTAGACTTGTAACAAGACTGCTAGAAACAAATCGAACATAGAGAGACAAAAGAAAGAAGAAAAAAAAGTCAAGATTTAATCTCGCTACAAGATAACTCGGATAATCTCGAGCGATGATTACACTTATCTCGAGATATTGTCAATAAAGCAAAAACTATTCCTTTCGCAAAGAACATTTTCTAATCTCGCATTGTTAATTTTCTTATTGTAAGTGTTCTTTATCGTTCTTCCTAGAAATCTTTCGATACATCTTTCCGTTCAGGTTTATAAATCGACTTGGAACGTGTTTCGAGAGAAAAATTATTCCAGGCGAATAATAATTACAATTAACCGTGATCGTATTTCCGTTCGTGACGGCATCTCGAATCTATCGAATTGTTCCGGAGGCGTTCTTAAATGGCGCGTCTATAAAGCGTGTAAGAAAGCTCGTGAGACGAGGAAAAATCATTTCCGGTTTGATCGTGTTGCGTACAGATCGATTTAGTCGGTGACGTTGAATCATTGACAAACTATTCGAACTCCGCTTGTGCTCGCTCGCTCGCTTGCTCGCTCAGCTTGGTAGACGCGCGTGCACACATAAGCACGCGGAGCGTTTAAAAACGGAAAGCGAAGAGCGTTTCATTTTTAATGAAGAAGTAGGGAGCGGCTTCCGTAGGAGCCACGAGGTGTTCTCAATGAAAACAGCTTCGAAGGAAATTACAAGCGACTCCGGAGGCCGTCGGGCGTCCACTTGAAGCGCGATTTAATCAATGCAATTAATCAGCTCGCCTCGGTTTCAGCAGCTCGAGTAATTTTGTCCGTAATTAGAGATAACCGTGCCTCCTCTATCAATTTATAAGACAAAACCTAGACTGAATAATATTTTAAGAACTGCATTCCTTGTATTTTACGCTTCTCTGTTCCTCTGATATTTATTCCTTCCATCGGGAAGGAGAGATGGTCGGAAGCAGATACAGAATATTTTTTCGTTGCACGTTACAACGGTAAAAATACGAGAGTCTCGCGAATCTTCTAAAAATAACTTTCATTTTTGGCGACACTCTGCTCGATCTTACACGAATCTAGATTCAGAGGAGGTTTTACCGTTATTCGATTTACGGCGATGAGTGTATAAACAGGGAAAGAATTTTGTCGATATATACTACGGTTCATGGAAATATGGACACTTGAAAAGTCAAAGAAAAGGTAAATGAAGAAAAACACAAAAAATGCGTAACATAAAGTGATCTTATTTTTGATCAGATTTTCATTATATAAACGTAAATTATATACGTGTATTATATACGAATTATAAATAAATAATTAAATAATATTCAAACAAACAAATCAAGAACTTTTAGAACCTTTCTCTAATTTTTGAAGTTTTCTTTTCGTCAAGAAGGAAGTGTTAAATAATAAAAAAAAAAAAAGTTAGATGAATACACAGCAAAGAAAGAACTACCTCCAACTAATAACAAAGATTAAATTTTTCGGTTTGATTCGAAAGCAAGATAAGCGGAGAAAAAACTTTTTTTGAAATAAATTTTTATAGATCCTAAGAAAATAATATTAATTACTTATTATTTAGTAAATGGGTAGATAGATGGCAACATAAACATATTGTACACAAATCATGACTAATTAGTTATCAAGGAACACTTTTTAACGAAGTGTCCATACTTCCTTGACGCGAGATACACTTGGTAGCGAAATTAAAAGATTAGGAAATGCTACACAATAATCCGCCTGGTTTCGAAGGGCAAAGTCTTTACTTTCATCTCGCCAACTTGATTTTTCTCAAATGTACTCTCGTATTAGGAAGCGAGACGAAAAAATGAAGATGGGTATTTTTTCTCGAAAATTTGGTGGAGTTTACATAATTTTTTTCGCGACTCAAATCATCGTGAATTTGCTTGATCGCAGTTTGAATGAAAAGTATATAGTTGGAATTAGAATAACTCAAAATATACTACGAAAATATTCCACGATTGTACCATTTTTTTTTTTTCACGAAGTTATACCAGTTCGTACACAATTTTTCGCAAAACATTTCAGAATATTTTTATTCTGCTGTCGAGTATAGTTTTGTGTTTACAACTGTGACCTTCAGTTGGACTCGTGATTTAAGCTACAATCTAGTAACAGCATATTCCGTGATCCTTCGATTCACAGACTGTCAGTAGAGTTCGATCTCTATTAGTGGCAACATTTTTAACGAACAGCTAAGTAAAGGAAACTTAATTCTTCGTTTCCAGAGAATATTTTGTAAGTTCGTTTGATTATAAAACACAGATAGGCGATCAGATGAATTTGTTTCTACTCTTTTTAAATATGAAATATTAATTACATTTAGAAAATTGGAGAAATATAGAATACGTCGATTAAATATTTATTTTACACGTAGAATTTTAAATATCGAAATAAATACGACCAATTAAATTTGATCAAACGTGTTTTGAATATTTCGCAAATATCATAATCTTAACTTAACCTAACCTAACTTTTTTAGCATTACGAACACGTTTACAAGTTTCAAAAAATTGCTCACCGTACGCTGTGAATCCACCATTCAATGCATACTGCGAACACACATCTGTTTCGCGTATTTGTTAACAAATACAGTTATTTCTTCGCTGCCAATTACCGATAAAATCGGTGCACGTTCTTTATTTACGTACACCTCTTTGTGCAGTATTACTAAAGCTTCGTTACACCTGCTGTAATTAACCTAAAACTGTCTAAATAAAAATTGAAAAACTATTCAGTCTAGTGCACGCTTTATCCTAATAAATAAGTCATCGCACATTTCAGAGCTTAAAGCAGTGTTTCCCAAGGTGGGGCAATTTCATTGTTAAGGGGAGCAATTCAAAAATGGACTCTTAAAAATTTACTTATTGCGTTTCCTTAACAGTTTCCTAATTTCTTCCTAAAACCTACAATTCAAGTTTTTTAAGTGAACAATTCAATTTTTGAATATTAAAAATTATGTATACGTTACATAGGGGGCATATGAATTTTAGAAAGGCTTAGGTGGGGCAGGTTCTTTGTAAGACAACTAAAAAACGAATCATCAAAATTGACAGTATTTTAATAATTACAACAATCTTTCTCAATGTCTACGTAATGTCATCTGAGTTAATTATTCGCCCGCGTTTTCACTCAGTCAGCCGGTATAAATGGCCGGACGTCAAAGCGTTCAATTTCTCCGCGACGATCGCGAAGAGTTCGTAAACACTGTTATATTTCTGGAGTATCGAAACGATCGAGAGGAAACGTCTCGCGGTTGAATCGAGTTTCTCTCATTGTCAGCGAAAAGTTTTACGCGTCCCAATTTTCTCCAGCGTCGGTATTCGTGATCATCGAGCGACGTCAACGACGGTTTCGACCCGGCTAATAGGTATGATCCGGCGTCAGTCTGGCCACCGAATCGGAATCGACGATCAACGCGTCCCCCGATGCGTGACCATTGACTTGTGCCCGAGCCTGCTCGGCTATTGTTGAGAAAAAGACCGAAGCTAAAGATAGCGATATTCGAACGTTAGCAGCTTCCTCACCTCGCCCCTGCCGATCAACCCCCTCGCCTTCCAGCCATTGTGCGCCGCTGACCTCAACCGAAATACGCTCCCCGTTGGACAGAATCGGCCTCATTTTCCACCTCCGTTTCCTTTACAAAACTACAACCTATCCCCCTATGGTATAAAGTATCTCTCATCGGAGATACAACGACGAGAAACGAAGTAAAAGTAATCTAAGACGTGTCTAAGATATGTACGGGTGCAAATTTAATTACAACGGAATTTCGATCGTTAGAGGATAGATCAGCGAAACGATCGATTGTTAGAATTTCGATTAACAACGGGATAATATTCGTACGAAGTATCCGGAATCTCTGCGCCGAAGCATTTCTGACTTGCACAGATATTTCACTCACACATACTCAACGGTCGTTTGAGCTCTTCACCGATATTCTACTAGTCCAGCGATGCTCGCTCGAGCTTCGAGACCCTTACATATGTACGGGGTGTTCCAACTTTTTCTCATCAAACTTTGTCGGTATTTTTTGTATATAAATCTAAGCGAAAAGAAAATGTGCAAACGTAGGACGTTTAAAACTTTTGTAAAATAGGATAACAATAGTATAAAATAAGAAAGGAATGAAAATAGATGTAAGGTTGTGATACAAAATAGGAATTGATACAGTTAATTGTTTTTATTGGAACTGAGCGTACAATTTCAGTTGAATGTTACTTTTACCGGTGTTATTGTTGTCTTGTATCACAGCAACCATAAGTTTGTCACGATTTCCGTCGTATTCCATATTTTTCTTAACATTATGTTTGTATAATAATTATTCTTCTTTAACAAAACTTTAAAAGACCTATGTTTATATACCATTTTTTCCTTACTCATACGCATAGAACAGACTGACGAAGTCTGATCGGAGAAAACTGAGACACCCTGTGTAGTAGAACCTCCTATATCCAAACTAATAGGGAGACACGAGCGAACAGTCACCTCTCTGATGCAAAACTTCATTTATTTAAGTGTAGAACAAAAACAACTGACAGCGTATTTAAATATTTAAAAATCCTACATCCTTTCCGCTATCTAAATTACGTAAATTTTTTAACGTAGGTAACTCCGTTGCGATCAGAATTCGTTCTGCCGAATAAAAGAAAGTATACATTGTATATATCTATTTGGGATCTGTTGTTAGGAGATATTCTATTCAGATATTAAGATACTCAGGTGATAGACGTTTCTTCCTCAGAGCGTTATAAAACATTAATTCCTGTCTTTTATTTCTACATTTCCCGTTTATGGTGGTATTAAAGCGATCGTCGCTTTACGGCTAACACAAACAGATCCCTCACTGCATGCGTTATTACTCTCAGCGAGTGACCAAGTGGCTCATGGTACAGTATACAGAGGGTTAACGTGTTCCCTACCGCCGTCGAAGCACGGTCAACTTTATCCTCCACAGTGTGCACAGCGCGTCATGATTTTCTGGTGGCATCGAATCCGTTAAAAGTTGACAGCTAAGAAATATTGTGAAATAAGAAACTAAGAAAAATTGCTTTTTTCTGAACACTTTCGCTACCGTTGCATGCACGGCGCCCTAATTTTTATGAGAAATGGTCACTATCAACATGTAAATATATCATATAAAATGCACAGTTTGCATAAGTAACATATATTACGTATGGATAAGTGTAAGCATGCAAGTATAAATATCAAGAGTATAAAGGAAAACTAATACCGAACGTGTTATAGAATATTTACAAATAAACGATCCTCTTTCACGTGAGAACGAAATTACTCGATTACTCGAATAGTATCTCGTGTGTATACTCGTGTCTCAATATACGCGGAGTATCTATTCCAAATGAATTCGTTTTACGTGAATGAAAATCACGTAAATAAAGTCTGTCGGTACAAAAAAAAATATATATATACAAACATAGGTCTAAAATTTTGTCTAGGTATTACTTTCCAATTCTTTTGTATGGAAATAAAAGCTATTACACATAAGTTCTAGAAACACATATTTATTTCAAACAACTTACAAAAAAAACAAATAATAATTACGTTTCATAAAACAACAGTAAATTTTATTCAACATCACTATCGCTACTGTAATTCAAAACAATGAACCTGTTCTTTTTAATAGGCTTTAAACGTTACTGTATACACTTGTTACTTTTCAAACTTCTAGGAAAATATATTTTCTGGCCGCGTAAAAACTACCGCGTAAATTGTGTTATGATTTACCTCACGTAAGAGACTTGCGTAAAAAAAAAAGTGCCGCTTAAATTGAGGGACGAGTGCATATTTTCTCGGCCTCTCGAAATTGTTTTAAATTATTAACATTCACTTCAAGTTCAAGTTGCTGCTTTTTCAACAGTGGAACCGTTCGGCCTAGAAAATTGAATGCGAAAGCAAACATCACGCGTGAAAGGGATAACCTTACCTATCGCGAAAGAAGGAAGGTCCGGCGTGTGGTGTATTCTATATTTAGACTTTAGAAATATTCGTCGGGACTCGGTCCTGTACGTATGAATCGTTTTCAACTACGCTCGTTTACCTCCGGTCTCGCGTTCCTTTGTATCCTCCGTGACTGTGTAATATTCTATTGTTTGTTTGTTCTCCATGAATCTAGTGCCGTTGTCAATGTATTATTTCGATGTTCTTATTTCTATAGGGGGCGCTGCTGGTTATTCAGCTCATTGTAAAGTGACTCTCATAAAGGTCACGTGGTTTTTATTTGGGGGGAACGAGGCTAACCTCGAAATCTTGACAAGTGACGAGGGGAAAACAATTCTGTCCCGCCATATTATCTCTTTCCCCTACTCCATCGGATATCGAACCGTGGCAATTTTAACACCTTAATCTGTTAACTGAGTACACTTCACGAAGTGAAATTGTGTGTACGGTGTATTTTTTATGTTATTAGTCAAACGAATGAATTATCACGTTCTAAGTAGGAATGAACTAACGACGAGTTTATTCGTCTATTCACAGTTAATAGGTTAACAACACTCTCTGTTTAAGATTCGCGATCGCGATAAAACAAAGTCATTTGTATAATAACCTATAGGATTCGTACGGTTAAGTAATTAAGTCGGGATATTTCGTATGTTAGAATGGCTGACGGATAGACTGTTAGAATAGCAGTTTTCGCAAGATTATGCGTTCTAAAGATTGAATCAGCGTGTAGGAATCTGACGCTGGTATATGAGGCTGAATGAGGTGAATAGATAATAGTTTCTTATGGAGGTGCATTAATGTTTATTGTTGTGCTCGATTCTATTTTTGTCGACGACAGAAAGAGTAGAAAATTGGTTGGATAGAATGTCGTCGTTTCCTTGAATTTCAGGTTTTCACGAATAAAATAATCGCTCGACGGCTGTAAAAGTATCGTGCTTCTGGGAAAATTGCTAATTTTTTTTTTTTTTTTATAGATAAGAACGTTATTTGAAGTCTTACATTTTCGACTGTGAAAAAGAGATTTCTCATTTCAAGTAGTAGGAAATTAAATGTCTCCGACATTGTCCATTCAAAAAATATACGAACTGAAATTGCAAACTTTCGACTGTAAAAGGAAATTATTTATTATTTCTAGTAGCAAATTGAATATCTACGACATCGTCGATTAAAAAAAAATAAGTTGAAATCGCTAACTTTTGACCGTAAAAAAGAATTATTTATTTCTATTAGTAGTAAATGGAATATCTCCAACATTATCGATGGAGAAAAGGTACAGAAATTGAAATCACTGACATAGATATTTTATTCAAAAAGTATGCAAATTAAAATCGCAAACTTTCGACTGTAAAAATAATTACTCACTTCAAGTAGTAGAAAATGGAATATCTCCAACATCATTGTTTGAAAAAAGATACGCAAATTAAAATCACCGACGTAAATATTCTATTCAAAAAGTATGCAAATTGAAATCGTAAATTTTCAACTGTAAAAAAATAATTACACATTTCAAGTAGTAGTAAATTGCATATCTCCGACGTTATCAACTCAAAAACTGTGCAAATTGAGATTCCAAACTTCCGACTGTAAAAACAAATTGTTTATTTCAAGTAATAGTAAATTACATATCTCCTACATCATCGATTCGAAAAGTGTGCAAATTGAAATTACAAACTTTCGACTATAAAAGAAAATTACTCATTTCAAGTAGCAGGAAATTAAATATCTGTAATATCATCGATTCGAAAAATATATAAATTGAAATCACAAACTTTCGATTGTAAAAGAAAATTATTCATTTTAAGTAGTACTAAATTGAATGTCAAAATATTATTAGATTCAGAAAGTATACGTATTGAAACCGCAAACTTTCGACTGTAAAATAAAAAATTACTCGTTTCAAGTAACAGTAGACTAAGCATCTACAACATTGTCGATTGAGAAGTGTACAAATTGAGATAGCAAACCTCCAACGGCAAGAAAAACCTACTCACATGAAATACTAGTAAAATTGAATATCTCCGACTCCGTATAATGGGGTTAAGCTTCACGCGTTAGCGGCTTATTGAACGTGTTAATAATCGTAGCAAAAATTTCACCTCTGTTCCGAAAACGCACGGGAACAGAAGCGTATCTTCACTTTCTTTCGCGCAGTTGCATCGTGAAATATCTCTTCGAGTTCGTTCGATCTCTCTCGAACAAAAAAAAGAAAAAAACGAGCTCATGTTGCACAAAGAGAAAGAAAGAAACAAAGGAAAAAAGAAAACAAAAGAAAGAAGGAAAGAAAGAAATATGAAGAGAATAACGCGCCCTTTTATGATCAGTTTCTTTTCCATCTTTGGCCACGCGGTTATTCAGCGTTATTAACCCTTTCACTGGGATTATAGTTGGCTTAGAAAGTTGCATGAAAATCATCCTCCTTCGCGAGAGCTACGTGTACAAATCTGGCCGGTGCTCGTAATAAGCAACCAGCCTGATTCGTATACAAATTTCACCGCTGATGAATGACGCGATTTACGAGCGAATCGCTACGAAGAATATTTATTAACACGGTCCCGGACCGTTTGCTTTTTCTTGCTGGTTGTATGTTATGCAACGCGCGTGCATACGCGAACGATACCGTGTAATTTCTCTTTTCGGCAAATCGTGACAAAGCGACGTATCTATGACGCGCCTTGAATATATAATACCGCTAAAAGTTTCTCGTGTTTTCTCATGGGCTGAATGTTGATAAGGGTCATTGTCCTGTGAACAAAAATTCAAGAATAAACCGATCGTTTTTTATCGTTAACTGTGAAATTATTATTATTATTCCGTATATTTGCAATTTTACTGAAACATCGTTTATCACGGAAAATTTCTTTCATTTATCTTATCCAATTTTTCACATTAGAAAGGTGAAACTAACGAAGATAGGTTAATACGTAATACATTTTAGTAATATCTTTTTATGGATATTTAATCTTACTATTTTCTTCGATTGATGGTAGATTAAAATTGAATTTAAACCTTTGTTACTTTTGTTACGTTTTATGACTGATACTCGCCGTGCACTTACTTTTCCTAAGTGTAATACAAGGAATTAAATCAGAAATGATAACTTAATAAACAGCAAAGAGTATTGCTGAAAAATTAGAGACATCTGAAGTGACGAAATATTAGTATATGTAGTATAAAAAATTTCTGATAAGTTGTAGAAGTTTTAAAATAACGATACTTAATTCATAATAAGAAAAAGTTTTAATTTTAAGTGTATCTTCAATTCTATTTTTGTCGAAACTTCAAATAAGTTGTGTATACATAATTTCGAAACGATAATAACAATTCAGTCACTCGCTGCAGTTCTAAAGGGTTGTACTCACATTCCCATAGAACACCCGAAGCATAAAAGATTAGAGAAACACTCTGGCATAGATCAACAGACTGTCGAATTAGTGTCAACTTTCTAATCGTTCGATGTGCTCCTGGTGCAACGAATAAGTTTCAATATACACAATCGACAAGTGTCACGGATAACACGACGATATACATTTCGACTTCGATCTTCGTTACGATTCATCGCATCCTGTCACCTTCGAAACTGATCCGGTATTACATACATCGTACGCGACAGAGTTTCACACGACGGAGGAGACTCGGTCCATGAAGGTGTGACGGGCGTAAAAGTTAATTCCCAGCGACCCGGAAGACAAGCTTAAGATCGCTGTCGGATCTCGAAGCAGCCGCACGTCTCTCTATGTGAATCGTGAAAGCGAAAGTCTGGTAAAGAGAGAAAGAGAGAGAAACGGATCGAGACTGTGAAGTTTTAACTCAGCGATAGTGTCAGTGTGCAAGAGCCAGTCTCTCGAAGAGCAAAAAAAGAACAGAAGAGAGAGGAAGTTTCGGTGGTTACGACTGATCAGAACCAGAAAGAAAGAAAGAGAAAGAAAATCTATTGGATTTAGAAGAGTCACGAATGTGAAAGAGGCAGAGAGATAGAGAAACGAAGAAAAATCAATAGGCTGTGTGGCATCATGACTGAAAGGTCGTCTCCTTTGTGAATGTTTGTCTCGATGTCGTTGCAGAGTATCGCTCGTTATTTCTCGCCGTGGGACTCGAGCTCTCTTCCGGTTTCCAAACCGGGAGGATCTCTAACGAGAAATCGCGGGGAAGTTGAAACGGTCGCCGCGGTGTTCATAGGGAAATGGGAATTGTTTGCGCTCGTCCAGTGAGAAAGATTCTGATGTTTCAGCGATTGTTATCGTGTCTGTGAATGGTCTTACGGTGTAATTGCTTTGTACGGTTAATTGCGTTCGTTTGTCCGTTCGTTTGACTTTTCTTTTCCTCTTTTTCTCTTTTTTCGCGGTGACAATGGAACTCTCGGGATTCTTCTCTTCGGAGAAGAAACAGTTCGGCAATTTATTCCTTCCTAACATTTTTTTTTCTTTTGTGTTTCTAATTTTGTTTGTTCTTTTGTGGAAGATTGAGAAATATTGGCGCAGTGAAAATCGAATATCTATTTAAACGATCATTTATCGAAGACTACAGTATGTGTATCATTTTGCAAGTGGTGCGTGAATTTTTGAAGAAAAAAAAAAGTTGAGAAATTATAATTTAACGCAAACCTTTTATTTACGAACAATTCACGCTTAATATTTTCCATTTTCCTCGTTTCCAAAAGTTCCTCTGCATATATGTGCCCGAAATTGACGATCGATCATGTGAAAATAATCCTTCGAGTGTAAAGGATGAAATTCACACACAGATCATTTATATAATCAATTTAGATATAATTTGCATTCACCAAAATGTGAGAATATTGATATTCTCAAAATCAACCAAAATGCAAACCTTTAAATGTCTCGAAAAAAGAAAAACTGGACTTACACTATTTTCAAAGTAAACGATAACGCGTGAATTCGATAAATGATTGTTAAATAATTCGATTTTCTTGTAAACTAGATTGCACCGTATCAATTTACTCCGGTTTCCACTATTATAAACCCTTGTTCCTTTATCTATTCCATTATGCTGCGAAGATTCTCAACTTTGGCGAAGTTTCGCTAGGATGATCAAATTTAGCCGATAAGAAATAGCAAGATGTCGGATATAATAATAATTCACGTTTGATGTAACTTCTGTTTACAGGTTTGTGCTATTCAAACGCCACTACGATAAGTACATCGCCCTGGAGGCTAAATACGCGGAAGCGAAAGGTATCGCCTACTACTTGGAAGAACGTTACCACGAAGTGAAGGTACGTGAAAGAAAGAAAAAAAATGGTTATCTCAATAGCTAATATTCATTTAAATCGGAGTAATGTAAGTATTATCGCTCGAAAACAAGATAAGTTTGTATTAATCTTTCGTTTCGATACGGCGATAGTAGCCGAAAATATGATCGAGAAGTATAACGCGAATTAATCCCCTTTCCTCGTAATAAAGAGTCGAATTCGTGATACCGATCACTGTTAACACTTTATCGATCGATCAAGGAGATCTGTCCATAATATATATTTAAAAGACAGAAAAAATAAAAAGTAATAGATATGCTCGATATATTTGCGAATTTTCTAATGTACGAATTTGCATAAATTGTATAAATTTGTTCGTTTCGAACGTTGGGACACTTTAAAGGAATGCAACGTTGTTTAAAATATTTTTATCTTCACAATTTATCAAACATGTTATACTTCGAGTTGTGTAAGTGATATGAAATGTTAGATAATTATTGTTTCATTATTTTAAGTTACTTGCACGCTTCAGATAACTTTTGTCGCCATACCGATCGATTATAAAAATTTATAACGAAAGATTTTCATTTTTTGCGTAATTTTCGTATCGTTAAAAGCATTGAGAAATCTTAAGGTAAGAGATTAAGAGATATAAAGCAGCGTGTGCGATTCGTCCGAGGATTAACCATCGGATATGCTGAAGTTTCTAGCCGATGAAACGCGATGAAGCCAGAAAAGAGTCGCCGATCGTTTTCTCTATCACGTAGGGAAAAGCGTGTACTGCAATGTGCGTCAGTGTTTCGTAAACTTTTGAATAAAACTCGTTAGAGACTCTTTATTCGTCATAAAGATAAGAGGATTTTAAAAATACATGTACAAGCGATAGAATCTCTTTCTTTTTGTTTAATTTAATTTAATCTCTCGATACTCGCGATACCTCTGTCTTTTATTTTTATATGCTTTAATATCACATCAAACAGGATGAGTCATATAACTTGGAGAACTAAAATTAGAGTTATCTCTGAACCTCTGTTATAATTGAATTTCTCATGCTCAGAATTGCTCAAGTCAGATTACATAGATTCTGATCATTGAATTAACCATTGCAATAGCCAGCAATCTCGTGACTGCACCTTGCCCATTTCGCAATGCTACGATGCTTCTCTCACTCACACACACTCATTCACACGCTTGTTCGCTCACGCGTACACGTTCAATCGTTCATACACTCTCTCGTTCGTGCACACACTCGATCGTTCACTCGCTCTCTCGCTCACAAATCTTCACTCAACTCACTCACTCATGTTTTCCTATTTATACGCACACTCGATCATTCTCTCACTCTCTCGCTCGATGACTCACATATCTTCACTTACACACACTCGTACACTCTCTCGTTCGTACATATACTCGATCATTCACTCATTGTCTAACTCAATCATTAACTCACTCAATCACTCATACTTCTTCGTTCAATGACTCACGTACTCACACATTTTCGCTCAATGACTTACATACTCACTTACACATCTTCACACAATGATTCACGTACTCACACAGCTTCACTCAATGACTCAAGCACTCACCATCTTCGCTCAATAACTCAGGTATTCACTTACATATCTTCCCTGAATCACACGCTGACTCTCTCCCACACTCACGCATGTTTATTCAATCACACAAACTCACTCTCTCACTCACTCATTCGCTCACTGGATCACACACATCTTCACTCAAAAACACACTTAATGACTCATGTACTAACTTACACATATTCACTGAATTGCACACTCACGCATTTTCATTCAATCACACTCACTCATTCTCTCACTCACGCGTCTTCACCCAATCGCACACTCACAGCTTTACACAATCACAGGCTCGCTCTCTTACTCACACTTCTAGAGTCGATCGCACACTTTCTCATTGACACAAACACAGACGCGCGTACACTGGGGTGAGAGGTGGGGTGAATCCCGAGAAATATAATTGATCGAGTAACCATCGTGAAACGTGCTCCGAGAGCCTCCGACATAAATAATGCATATAGACTGGTGTAAGTGCTACGTAACGGGATAATTAATTCCCCGAGACGATTGCAATGAAGATGCGCAAGTCCTTCCGCGGTCTTGTTATCCCGGTCGATGGTATCTGGCCCAGGAGAAGCTTGCGCCGCGAGTGAAATCAACCTTCTCTCCCACCACTCTCGCAATTTTATCTGCAAAAATGCGGCAAGAGAAAACAGACTCCTTGTATAACGATGGATTATATCTGGAAATAAATATATACATAAAATTGTGCCACTCCTTCTTGCCAAGTATATCCTCGAAAGAGAAACTTTTTCTTGTCGCAGAAAAAGCAATTTCCAATTAATCTTCTTCTTTTTTTTTTTATCGCGTATCACATTTCTATCTACAATTAACATTCAAGTTAATTGCTCTGAATGTGAAGGTTGATGAACGTGAATTAACCAGAAAAATAATTCAAGGTGTTTCTCTTTTTTCTACTGTCTAGAGCAAGACTTATTTTTTTTTCTTTTTTTTTTCTATAGGAATGTAGAATTTATTTTTACAATTGCTACGATTTTATGAGCAATAGAGGTTACAGGCTCTGTAGATAAGTCTCGTTCCTTAAGTGTTCCCAATTCTCCTTGAATGGCCGATTCCATTCAGACACTGGTAATCGCAGAACCTTGGATAGGTTAGATTTCCCATGTCGAGTGACTATTCACGTTTAGTCTAAAGCTTTCGCGTCGTGTATATATGTATACGCTCCTTCTAAAAGGAATTCGATAGGCGAGCTCTTCTTCACGATGAAACCTTGGTATACAGTTTCTCACGGAAAACGCCGAAAAAATAAAGGGAGAATAGAGAAAATTGTTATGGCTGTTTTCTCTCGTTTCGTGCTCCAGTTTCTTCCTCTATATCCCTCGAAATATTGACATCCAATTAGCCGTTTAACTGTAACGAACCATTTCGACTGTTATGGCTTGGCTTTAATGCGACTCTCAAGATTTGACCTCGTTCAAAAGGAGCTAGCTGGAATGTAGACTTCTCGTCCGTCTAAATATGTGGCAGCGATTACGCGCAAGCTAGAAAAACTGAGAGCTAGAAAAGGCTCCTTCGTGTCTGTGCTCGACTCAGTAGCTAACAGGAATGTATCGTTACGAACAGATCGGTAAAATTGTTGAAAGTAAACATGCTTGGAGTTAATAGAAATATAAACAATTAAATAGTGTAACAATCGATGTTGAATAGAGTATATTTTTCTTACTCATCTTTCGAAGGGAATTTGAGAAATTTAAAATATTGCCTTGAGATTCGAGTTATATATCGAGGTACTGCTGTACTTCTGCTGCCAATTTCTTCAAGTTTTTTTTTACATAGAATAATCCAGGCCACGGATATAGCGAGGTCATAAACTAAACCCTTATAATGCAGTGCCGATTGATGTCACAGCACTTACAATTAAAACTGTACACTGCATTTCGTTCGGAAGTTTAACATAATGTAAAGGCGACGACTTGTGGCTAACAGTATTTCATGTACTATTTAGAATATTTGATTATACACTGATAATTAATATTTGGAATATTAAATATATATTAGATATTTAGAATATGAAGTATAATAAGTACTAATAATTACTATGCGAAATATTAAGTGCATTAAGTACTAATAATTACAATTTGAAATATTAAGTATATTAAGTACTAGTAATTAATATTTGGAATATTTAGTGTGTTAAATACTTCATCATTTAACAATCAATTTTCAGTTATTCACACACAAGAAGAAAAGTAGAAATATCCCAAACCGTAATTAACATTCATAAATTTTCTCTTTGCAAATGAAACACCGTTAGTCGTAAGACCTTCTTTTATCATAAAATACCCTTAAACTGAATACACTTGTATATCTCTAAAAGTTGGTGGCATCAATCCGTCCTGCATAATTCAAGGGTTTATTTTACGACCTCGCTGCCCGTAATAAACTTATCTCTCGAAAATATTTCATTAGGTGGAAAACACCGTAAGGTATTTTTCCTCGAAATTACCCATAGAATTTTTCTGAAACTTGAAGGAAACACACTACTGTTTGTGTACGTACACGCGAGAGAGAGGGAGAGAGACTACTCGAGGGAATGTAGCTGTTGGTGAAAGAACGCTCCCGTAGCTTGAGGAGGTTGTAAAGCAGGGATTAAGAGAATCGCCCTGTGTAAAATCCACGTTGAAAAGACGAAGGAGAAAGTAGGGAGAAGAAGGGAAGAAAGGTAATTTTCAACGAAGCCTTTCGAGAGAAAAGAGGCGTACAGGAAGGCCGCCGGTGTGTTCGTTGTTCGATTTCACTGGCTAGCTAGCAGTGGGCACCGGTTTCCCCTTGGCCTTCCACTCGATGCACGGCCACTTGTACGTCTGCTTGTCCACGCTTGCTGGTGAACGCCGGGAGATTTACCATTGACCGCGTGTACGGAGACAAAACCGCAGAAAGAAAACCGAGATAGCTCGGGAAGGGAATGATAAAAAGAAGAAAGAAAAAAATGTAGCTGGGACAGAGAGAAGAAATTTGTTATATACGTTTCGTTTACTCCGCTTTTCCTTCTGCGGTTTCGCGTCTTGTCTTTCGAGACACGTTTCCCCCCTTGCTCGGTCGGTCGTTCGTTCGTTCGTTCGCCTCCTTTTTTCCTCTCGACTTTCTTCGGTTTCCTTCCACAGCCGGCTTTCTCGTTGTCTCGTCTCTTGTCTCTCGCTGGAATGCGACGTCTGCGGCGAATAATCCTACGGGCAATTCTATATTTTTCTTCTTTTTACTATAAGTAGGTATACAGAGTTAGTTCTAACGCGACGCACGATTATTCACCGAGAAAGGCATCTGACAAAAAAAGTTTAGAACAAGAGTTGCAGGGTACAGAGTGTACAGTAAATATTAGTAAAAAAAAATTTCGAAGACAGTTTGTTTTCGTGATGAAATCGAGGTCACCTTGGGTTTTACAAATAGGAACACTTTTTTTTTTTTTCGACATCGAGACAAATTCAGTGCAACACCCTATGAACACATGACTCACCAATGTGTTGTCCCAGCATTGGTGACAAAAATTCAGCAGACAAACGCGATCCATCAGTGGAACATCGAGTGATACTATTATTTGCCACCGTGGTCAAGCCATGGGTCATCGAGTGAAGCTCTTTGCCGACGTAGTTTACCAATGGGTCACTCTAACATTGGCGGGAAAATTTAAAAAAGCACTCATCTGTGAGGCATTGAGTGTAGCGTTTATTTGTCAACGTGACCCACGGAAGCGATGAGAAAACTCATTCGCTTAGCAGATGAAAAGATTAGAAACATTAGGAATGATAACAAAAACGAACGATTCGCTCATAAAAAAAAAAGGTCGATAATTATCAACGTATTTCGATAAATTTCGCTTCCATACTGAACGTGTCAAAAAATATCTTCTGTAGTTTTTCTTTTTGTAATTACTTTTTTCTTTTTTTTTTTTTTTTTTTTTTAATTATTTTCAAATATGGAATTACATAGAAATTCGGTATTCGAGCAAGTTACATCAATTAAATTAAAGGAAATTAGGTTGTTTCGACGAGATTTCCGGGAAAATCCGAGGTGAAGGGGAAACGAATTTTCCCCTCGTCAGCTAGTCTGGCTTGTTGGTGAAATAGAAGCCGCGAAACGGCCTGCTCTAGCTCATAATAATGCCGTTCATCAACCTCTCGAGTCTAGCTTGCCCACCTATAGGCTGACCTACAATCTGGCATCTAGCGCGATGCTAGACACGATCTAGCCGCAGGGAGGAGCGGTGGTATCGCGTCATTCTCCCAACTTGGCCAAGTAACACCTCTCTTCCATTAATCGTAATCAAATTTGAAACACTCGACGATGATAATAATAGAATAAAAAGACTTCCATTACGTAAGCATCGTGAAATGGTGCATTATAAAAAACGAGATCTCCTCCACCACGTGAGGCAAGATGCAATTGGACCGTTTATTTTCAAAGTGGCGTAAAATTCTGTTTTTTTTTTTTCTTTCAAGATATTGAACTCTTTCAGTACAGAATTAACGATATATCGTTTGTGGAAATTAACAAATGAATATGAAAAGTAATTAAATAATTCTAGGACTATTTCTAACGAATAATAATGTTTCTGACATTCTTTTATATCATATTTAAATGCAACTGTACGATAAATTTCGAGAAGATTTTCAACAAATATCGAAATACTTTAATCGTCAATTCTTTTTCAAATTTCCCTCCTTTTTTTAATAGGTTCTTTTTGAAATTTCATAATTATCGTTTAAAACTGAACTTTTTTTTTACTCAAACCTTATCAAACTACATCAATTTGCCTCGAAATTGAAAGGGTTAAGGGTTGGCATTTTAATTGATTCAAAAATATCTATGAAGAGTACATACTAAGTTTGCCAATATTTCTGTGAGTTTAAATATATGTAAATCAGTCGTATAAATGATTTCTACGTGAATTTAACTAAACCAATATAATCTACCTGGATCGTAAATAGACTTACACCACTTTCGTAATTATCGAGCTGTAGAAATCGTTAAATTTCAGTTATCTAAAGTTCAAGTTTCACTTGAAATGAGTAATGTTCCATTCTGATTTTGTTTATAAGAAAAGAACAAGAAACAAAATAGAGTTATTCTCAATATTAATTATTTACTTATAATCAACTTCAATTGTACAATTTGTCGTCGCATGTTCTTCCATGGAATATCATAATTAAATGCAGATATCGCGAAATTTTCTTCATTTCATCGATTTCCACTACATTACGCTTTCCTTGGTAAAATAATAGTTTTCTCTTATATATGTAGTGCTCAATTAGACGGTGGAAAATGGTCTTACGCCATTTTCGTAATCAACGGTTGTACGAAACTATTTACCCGCGAATTTTTAATTGATCAAAACATGACTATTTTAAAATAGAGAGAGAGGGAAAGAGAGAGAGAGAGAGAGAGGCAAGTAGTGAGAGGGGCAAGCAGAGAGAGAGAGAGAGAGAGAGAGAGAATATTATTTCCTCCATGGATTTCTCAAGCTTTCCAAAAAGGAAGAAAGAAAAAAATGGACTATAGACTTGAAAATGTCCGATTGACACAGGATAATAGTAAAACCGAAAAAAGAAGAGAACAAAACTAACAGGAGACGTGAGGAAAGAAAACGATCGAAGTGTCGATTCGAAAAGTTAAATTGCTCGTTCGTATGCGAATCGACACCTTAGAGACGTCCGATTTCTCATTAATCACGCTTACGCAAGTCACCAGGACGAGTTGCACAGAAATGGAAGGCTATAATATGAGGTACAAGGATAAATTCACCAACGCGGCTTGTGTTTTATCCGTCTAGTTAGTTCATTCTATAAATACTATTCACTTGGCCGTGTACCCTTAATGATTGCTGTTTCAGTACTAAGCCTAAGGTATGTAGTTCTATTACATACGTGAGATTCACCGAGGTGAAACACAAGTAGGTGTTTCAACGCGGTGCACTTTAATGACCGAAGAAGCAACAGAAACACCGGTGGAGAGGTCCATTTGAATTTACTTTTGAATTGTAAAACTGTTTCGATGGTAGAGAAAATAACGTTGGGACTCGTCTTTCCCTCGAGCAATTTTGCATGAACAACCTGGCGGAAGGAAACAGAGGCATCCCGTATGCAATGGCCATGAAATCAGATGCACCGCTGGAGGAATTCTGTGTTACATTCTCCTCTTTAATTAGGTTTATTATCTCTGTTTAACGGTATCCAGGTGCACGTTTTCGGTTGACAACGAACACCGTGGTTCGGGTCGATTTTCAACGATAACGATAACGAAGGAATCGTGTGTGCTTAATGAATAACTGAGAACGAGAGATAAGCGTGAGCTGATACGCGAAGTGACTCATCGATCAATCTCTTAACACTTTGACTATCACGTTTGTGTGAATTTGTTCAAGCAGAGTTTTTTTTTATTTTTAGACCGGATCACATATTTGTGATTTTGTTCAGATGAACTAACGACAAATTGATTTTCATGTAAATAATAAATGATAAAATGCAAATTTATAAATTGAAGATGGTCAAGGATAGATTTACACTATCTGTTTTATTTTTGTTAATTTGTTCAGTTTTTTTTTCCAACATTTGCATTGAAATTTGTGAAAAATACAAGATTCTCGGATTTTTACGTAAATAGTGAGTGCTAGAATGCAAATTTGAAAATCAAAGATAATTAGGGATACATTTACTTCATCTTCTTCAATTCGTTTAGTTTTCTTTTTGTCTTCAAATTTGTGAAAAATACCAGTGGCAAAATTCTTTGATTTTTATGTAAATAGTGAGCAATAAAATGCAAATTTAAAAATCAAAACTGATCAAGGACACGTTTAATCCATCTTCCTTTTCTTTAATTCGTTCAGTTTTTTCTTTTCCTTGAAATTTGTGAAAAATAATGCGGTAAGATTCTCTGATTTTCATGTAAATATTAATTGACAAACCACAAATTTAAAAATCAAAGATGATCAAGGATTTATTCTATCTGCTTTTTTTTTATTGTATAAAAAATCGATCACATTTTGTTACAATCACGCCGAAACGAAAGATTTAATTAACTCTTAATTCAGTAGATTATTACTGGAAAAAAAAATCAGACAAATTTACCTGAAAAATTGTTTTAAATAACGAACTAAAAGAAACAACAGCTTTTACAATACAATATGTAAACAAAAATAAATGCAACTCGTTATCTCTTCCGCAATACTCTTTTTTCTTCATAAATCGTAAGTTCATCCTATTCTTGATAAGAAGAGAGACTTAATATGATTCGATGCTTCAGCTAGCCTACATTTAGACCTTAGCCCACATTTAGACAATCTTCTCTAGTTGTTCTGCGTGTTTGTTTCAGGCTGAACGAGACGAATTAGAGGAAACTCGACGAGCTTTAGAGAAGAGGCTAGAAGGTTGCGAGGCAGAGCTCCGTGGTAAAGAAGATGAGCTGTTTCTGCAACTGGAACGAAGCCTTCGTTTGGAAGAGGAGGTGGAAAGGGCTAAAAACGAATTAGACAGCTGCATAGCAGCGAGGAATCGTCTGGATAGGCAACACGAGGTAGCATTACGGCTGTTGCAGATGCAACTTGCTCAAAATGAGAAGACCAGGCAGACACTTGAACGTGCTCGCCAGGATGTCGTCAGGCAGGCTACTGTTATTCGTGCCGAGAGAGATGCTCTTGAGAGAGAGGTAATAGACTATTTTAATGAGCTTTAACTGGCTAGAAGAAACACAGTTGAACGTGTTGCAATAGAAATGTTTAGACGAACGATCGACAGAAGTCTTTTATATTCTTAGAAGAGTATCAAAGCTCGTATGAATTAATCAAAATCGTGTGAAGTACATTATTGAACAAAATTATAAGACAAGAATTTTCATAATCTTACAAAAAAATTTCAAATTTAATTTAAAATAGAAATTTTATGAGCAAATGTTTAAACCGGTTGGTATATCTAGTGTTACATACAGATATTATAAATAGAACGGTTCGTATCGGAATAAATCGCTAAATCTTTCGTCTGAACGTGATTTATCGTAAAACGGTTAGGTGTCCCATAAGTCATGGACAAGTTCACTCGTTATTCAAATGCTGTAATTTACAACCTCGATATATTTCTCCCAGCAGCTATACAATAAGAACACAATCCCTTTGTACTTGGAACATTTAGACGGTTAAGTCGAAGATCGTAAAACCTTACGATTTAACAATTTTCACTAGAGACCCTCTGTTATTTGCCCAGCTGCTAAATACGATTGCACGCGAATACCTTTCCTTGCCCACTGTATAAAACGTAATATAGGGTGGTACCTACCTGTGTGAAAAGGAATCGGAAGGGCGATGGTTTGTAAGGTCACAGCTGTTCTTCGAAATCCTATCGCTATCCTTTTCCCTCGATTCCTTGCAATTGAGGGTTCGTCTAGAATGGAGATGTACGCCCATCGAGAAAGAGAAAGGATCTTCTATACTACGCGAACAGTTACAATGAGTTCTGAGTACAAGAGAGGGGGGAAAAAGGATCAAATCTCCCAACCGATTACCAAAAGACTCATTGTTAATTTTCTTATATTTCCGAGCGTTCGACTTATTATGTTTAATAATTACACGATAGAGGAACTTAGGCGAACTAACTAGTCAGCGTATCGTATAATCGATTTTTATTCTACAGTTTAGGTATATACGTTCTTTGCGCGAAGACTGCTCGAGAAAATCTCTGTTTTTCAATGGAAAACAGTTCGTAGATATAGGTTCGATAGGTAGGAGAGTATAACGAGTCAAAGATAACGCAGATCGTCGAATCAATTCTTGGAATTACTGAGGATGATTTTACGAACGTTATTTAGTATTTCCTTTCTGTTCACAGAACGAAGTTCTGAAGGAGAAGCTACGCGTAGAGCAAGGAGAATTAGGCGAGGAGAGGCGTAGACGAGAGGAAGGTGTCGCAGCTTTGACCCGAGAGACGATCACTCTGAGACACGCAGCAAGGCATCTTCGTGCAGCGACTCTTCATGCCACATCTTGCCGGCGTCGTCGACGTTGCTCAGTTTGTCTGTACGCGAGACGTACTTTCGCCGAGATCGACGATTATCGCGACGAGTAAGCGAATCAGTTGAATATTTTAAAGATAAAACTGTAATACAAAAGGGAACAGATCGATCATTCATGTGATGGAAATGTTTCAGTGGAAATGTTTTCAAGTGCCTTCAAGCGCCATTACAGGACCTACGTACCTGGCTACGACCTAGCACAACATCCACAACACCGCCAACACGCGGACAAAGGACCAGTTCACCATTGGCCGATCGAGAGATAAGCTTCATCGACGATTCTAGCGTCGACAGCAGTGCCGGTGGAAGCAACGTAAGCAGTAGCAGTACGACAAGTAGCAATAGCGCGTCAGATGACGAAGCATATCCGAGTACTCCTGTTGCTGAGATATCGCTTTCATCGGCGAACTCGAGCGCTCCGGCAACAACCAGAGCCTTCTCATCCGATTCAGGGTAAAAAAAAAAATAAATAAATAAGAAATGTTCCAAGAGGAATCATCGTTACTGTTGTCTTCTGAATTTTTCTAATTTTCACTACGTTTTGTATTGTTGAAGGTTTTCTTCGGAAATCGGAGATCGAAGATCACGATGTTATGAAAATGGGGGTAGTAGCACCAGCAGCAGCAGTGGTAAGAGCAGAAAGATCAGCGAGTCACTCAGTTGCAGCGAACCGGACGAGCAAAGCACGACAGGATTCACTCGATCGAGATGGACCTCCTCGTTTCGCAAGTTACTCGGACGAAAACCGAAGACCAAGTCCACTCCGGATCGTTCCTCGTGAAGAAGCCAAGACTGAAAGATTTAAAGCGCACGGTAGCGAGCGAGATCACCGTGAAAAAGAGGAACAGAAAAAAAGAGAAAGAAAAGAAGAAGAAAAAACAAAGATATTTAGTGCTCCCGCCCTTTTTCGGCTACGTCGTTGATCTATCGAGGTTATATTCCCTTTGTGATCGGTATATAAAACATTCCAAGCGAATCCGTTGTCAGATAGAAAATCAATTCGATACTGCCAGCATATTGATATTAAATAACGCAATTATGTGGATCTTTCCCACTTCCTTATCCGAGATAACATCGAATTTAAAATCGCACGTTTTAACGACCATAGTTCCCGCGATGTATCGATAGAAAACTTATCCTCGCAGGTGACCGTTTACTAGATGATCATTTTACTTAGTAGGTTACTTTCCCGTATCTAGGATACCTTGGCTGACTTCTCGGCAGCGGAGAGATCAGGGGTTGAAAATAGTTAATATAACGATTTCGGTTCTTCGAAACAGTTACAAAGAGCCTTTTGTTACGAATAAATGTTATAAGAAACCGAAATCTCTGATTATATCTGTTTCGATTACGGTCTCTAAATCATCATTTCTTTTCGACTGTATATCGGTTATAAGAACTAAGAATCTTTCGGTCTTCGTATCGATTCTAGTTTTTCATTAATTTTGGAATCAATATTCGCATTGATTCTTGTATTAAATTAATTCCGAATTGTAATAGTCTTAGAAACTTTCCTGTATCATGTCGATAAATAATCATACCGTTCAACAGCCTTTTAAATAATTTTAAACACCACTTATGCGTTTAATTCCTTCCATAGTTGATCTATGATAAAAGCAATCTGTCGTGGAGGCTCGAGGATTCCCAGTTTCCTCTACAAACTCTACAAAGAAAAGGAAGGTTATTGCAAAATGTCAATATTAATTGAGGCAAACATGCACGAGGTGAAAAATTGAAAAGAATTCAGGACATCTTGAATAATTCTTACATTCAAGAATTTCGAATCGAAGGTAGCTCTGACGTTCCACTAGAAATATTATTGCAAAGTACAAAAGTAAAGCATATCTCTAAAATAACACGAAAAAAAAAGTAAATTATATAAATTGACGCGTCTGATTTTAATGATTCCTCCAACAAGGAGTTTGTGTTCTGTGTTAGAGTTCAATGTGTCTCCTCGTCGTTCAAACATGACGTCAACTATCATAGATAATTTACCGTCAATTCGTTTAAACACGGTTAAAAAATAGTATGTAAATAATTGTAAAAAAAGAAGAGTTCAACAAATATACAGGATGTTTCACCTAACTTGAACACCTCGAACATCTCGCTCGTGTCCGAGAAAATATTTTTCTCGAAGTCGTGTATCCAGATTATACGGTCATTGATGTTTTAAAAAATAAAAATTAAGATATATATATATATACATATATTTATATGTTCTTTGTACCAAAATGGAAACGAAGGAAAACGGATTTAGCATCGATATAGAGACCGAAACCGATAGAGATAGAAATTTTGTGTTCCTTGTAACATTTACAATAACATTTCTGCACAACTGTTTCCCTTAGCACCGTTATATAACAGTTATTTCCGGAACCCTTTCAAACCCCGACGGAAACTCCTGACACACTATGTAGGAATTGAAATTTAAACTCATTATTATTACACGATCGATCGAATTAGAGTAATAAGCGTTAGTGACTTGTTAGTAAAAAAAAAATAAAAGAAAATAATATGTTGACGTTAAACATTGGAGTTCGATGGCGAAATTTTCGAAACGTCTTATTTTTCGATTAGACGATAAAAATGACGTTTTTGTTGTCTTTACATTGTTACTGTTAGAGTAATTGTTGTCCTATTAGCCAAAGAACGTTGTACTTTCTACAAGCTGCCCCATCTTTCCACGTGATTATCTCCGGAATTAATCGGTGTTCAAAAAACGTACGTCACAGTTACTCTGTTTCCCAAGAGACGTCGCATGGAAAGATCACGCGTACAATAAAAAAAAAATAAATAAATATCACACATTACATAGTAATACACGTACACTTGTGTCGATCGGTCGCAGTTTGATTCGTTAGTTGGTAGAATTACGAAACGTTGAAATTTCTACCGTAACTTTAGCGTCCTAATGAAATTTGAAAAATATCCGTAGCGAACTATTATTCGCGATGTTAAACATCTTTCCGTATACGATCGTTGAAACCAACGTAGATAATATTTTACTCGAACAACAAGTCTCTTTTTAAAAGATTATTATCCAGTAACGTATACGCGATAGAAAAGAATTCGTTTCAATTAGACGGGAACTGAGATACGTAAGAAGAAATATCAAACATATTTTACTCTATTCTACACATATAAACGCTCCGTTGATGACAATGTACTGTCGATAATCAATTATCAAACACGTGACAACGTCACGTGTCTTTTCTTTTTCAAATGCTCCTTTACCTTTCGAAATTCCACGCTGTTTAGGAATTTAGTTATTAGAGAAAATAATTGCTGGGTTCCTTTATAAATTAACGCTCGTAAAAACTTGTCGCATATTTTGTATATATTTTTATATTCTATTTATGATTAACGATCGATAGCTCTTACGAATTGATGGAAACAATTGTAAAACGAGAAAGCGATTACCTAATTACCTGTTGTTAAGTTAATGCAAAAATCGTGGAAATTTCGTAACAATGATTTCGTCGCGAAAGTTGCGAAAATATCGGCGATCGTTTTACTTCTGATTTTCCTAATGTACCTTAAAAATTTCGCAGATTTTTGCACGAGCTAACACGAACGAATGATTTTTATTAATTTAAACACCATGTTGAAAATTTTTACCAGCGACAGATAAAGTTGTTTGTTAACCAAAAGCGATAACATGTGAAATAAATAGAAACCAAGAATAGTCAAATGTTGAAAAATATTCAATTCTCTTTGATTTGTTTCTTTATTAATTTATTAGCATAGTGGGTGCAATTACTTATATTACATATATACAATTAAACGATAAACAATATCTTTCGTTTCGTTAACACGATAAAGCTGTAGATTAATTTATCACGTAACGAATCTTTTTCTAAGAAGTATTTCTACAAGCTATAAGTGTCTCGATTGGTTCATCTGTTTGTATGAACGAGAAGGGACGGGACTGATAAAATGACGTTCAGATAACACTCGTATTACGTTTACCCCAACCGTTCCGGTGATCCTCCCACCTTTCCTTCACCAACACATATAAATTTAAATTTAAGTAGAGTGAAAGCCAGTGTGAACCGAAGTCAGTACATATCTGGATTTCGACAATCGGTGTTAGGGCGGTTATCTTCACGTTGCGGTCGTTGACAAGTTGCTTATAGATACGCGTAAATCGTCATAACTGCAACAGGTACGTGTACACACGTATTTCAAACTAAAACCTAAACGTACCACAGCTAGGCAGAGAACAGACGTGAATCAATAAAAAACGGAAATCTTTTCTACGGAGAAAAATCGTTTTTTTCCACATGTGTATGGAAACGGTGAAGTAAACGTCGAATGAATCATCTCGCTTCGATAGTGTAATTGAAGTAAATCTATAGAAAGTGTTTCGAGAAGTATAAAACTTTCATCGATTCGTTTTCAAAAATATAAACAATTAAAATATACTTCGAACTATCTGTAAGTTTTGTCTCGTTACGTTTTCATAATATTCTCAATTACGCTCCTGCCTACAAGTGGTTATTTTGACTCGAATAGTGTTAGTACTAGATGTCATGTGAATTCATTGTTACGTATTTAATTACGATGAGTCATCTGTACAAGTGTAAACACGTACTTGACGTACGAAGAGTTTCGCTGTGTGACGGTCCCTGTTCAACGTGTTCCGCTGTGAAATCAACTTTTCTACGAACTGAAGATATCGCGATACATCGATATTTTTTATATTACGAGATAAAACTAGGGATAGTATTAAAATTAATTAAACGGTATTAATGCATGACTCGTTTCTGTAATTTATACAAATACTGATAGTGTTACGTTAAAGTAAATTGTCATTGATAAAAATAGACACACAAGCAGAACAGAAAAAGTCTTATCTTTTAATAGAATGATTAATCGTTAGACGATGAATAACGAATACACCGTAAGATCGAATTTCGTTACTAGCAAACGGATACGTAACACCTGATCGATGTGTCGCAATTTCTCGCGAAATTTTTATACGAATACAAAGCTTCTATAATGTAACGTTTTAATTTTCGACACGTATGAAGTGAATAGATATATCCAATATTTCACGAAGCAAAATAAATAATTGTTCAATTCCCTCGAAGAAGAAATACCAACTTGTTTTTCCTTTTGCGATATCAATTTTCATAAGCTATATCAGCTCCTACTGTCGTTACGCCGTATTGATAAATGTTAAGTACATCCGTTCTGCAGTATCTGCAATGTTTAAATATACGTCACGTGTTTAATATCGATCTACTTGTTAACCGTTCTACGTTATTTAGAAACTTTCCTCTTTTATTTTTTTTCTTCCGCGATATCGACTATCCGGTACTATAAGTGTAACTTTATTACATCTATCGGTACTATCTGCTAAAAGTACATAGAGACCTGTTTTCAAGGTAATCCGCTTACCTTTTATCAGTCTCTTATCGTTCTTTCGTGTAACATCTATGACGATACATTCTCGTAAATCATACGGTACAATCACTCTTCCCCTCTTCACTTTAATCGATTTGATAATAATAAATTTGATTCTTTTATCTTGATAATATCATCAAACTGCAAGTAGCAGGAACTTGAAAGTAGCTAGGTAATTCCGTTCAGATCATTGAAGTTAGTTGGCGATTGTTTTGTCTTTCGCTCGAAAGCGGGAACGTTATAAGTTGTTAACACTTTACCGACCGAAACCCTATTAATCGGCTTCTTGCTAGCAACGCTTATCGACCGGGAGCCTATTAATCAGTTTCTTACTGCTAACGCGACAAATGAATTGTATACCCTCTAATAAGAGAAAGTGAACGAATTTTGATTTGAAATTTTTAGAGTTGTAAGAATAAACGAGCGAAAACCAAGCTCAGCGAGCGAGGGCGGGGGTCGATAAAATGTTAATTTAAAAAAGAAGGTGAATGCTTGTGGCGTAAAGTAAACTTTCAAATATTTATCGACCGTTGCATTCCGTTTTTTTTTTCCTTGATATCGATACGATCGGGTAAACGTAGAACTTAAGGTTCAAGTATCGAGCACCATCGTAAAACGTGTCTGACTTCGTATTTATATTTCTATACATGTTTCTCGCGGATAGACTTTACTTTCAGAATATCAATGACACTGTTATAATTATTTTTATATATATTTTAGGTAGAATAATTAAAAAGTTAGAATGGACAAGGGTATGCCACATCCACACCCGCCGCCTCCAGGATTCATCCCCCCACCACCACCACCACCATATTACGAGCCACAACCAAGTATGTAAGAAAAATATATACATATATGTCTATGCTAAAATGATAAGAGTGCAATGACTTTAAATGCTAGCTAGCACCTTCATGTAATCCGGAAACCAAAGGAATGTAAAAGCCTGTCGAATTATCTGTCGAATAACTATGCCTCTCTGTAGCATTGCCTACATATTAAATTATATTCTTCAGTATGACATTTGGTTTTATCAAAGTATCGTTTTATGTGACATAAATTTCGATATATCGATGCTTGTTATTCTCTTATATAAGCTTTAAGGAAACTTATTATTAATAATGTCACATCGGGAGAATAATTAATTTGATAAATGATTTCGCAGATGTCGTTATCGTTGAACAAGTTATACAATTTGATACTAAACCGCAGCGAATAAAGTGTCCACGGTGTCAAGCGGACGTCCTAACGAAAGTAGAATGTGAAGCTAATTCAAAGACTCATCTTATTGCATTGTGTCTTTGCTTCTTGGGGTGAGTAATACAGTTAGAAAGAAATTTACAGTTTAGCAATCGCTTTTTCGGAAGAACAAGTATTTAACACGTTTTTAAATATTTCCAGACTTTGGTGTTGCGCTCCTTGCCCTTACTGTATGGAGAGTACCACGGTGCAGAAACATTACTGCCCTGCTTGTCACTCGTTTTTAGGAGAAGCGAACAATTAATTATACACCGCAGTTTAAAGTATTATCTGCAGTCTTCGTCCGAATAAAATATATATATATATTTTTTTAAATATATGTATATATATATGTTATATACGTATTACAATGACTTTCTATCAAATGTATGAATAACATTCCGTATTCCTGTTATTTAGTTAACAGGTTAAGCGCCATACCGGTTCTTGCGGATCGATGCTAGACATTTCGTTTAGGGAGTATTGTTTTTCGAAAACTAACAGCTTAAAATTTAGAAAATAATTCCTTATCGTTCGTCAATGGGGTTCATTAAAATAATTTAAGCAAAAATACAGCTTTCCTCTGCAGGCGTTACAAAGTTACAACTTTCTTCGTTAAATCTATCGTAACACTGTTTGCAAAACTTTCGAAACTAAACGGCTAAACGAGAAGTCGACCAAAATCAATACGGCGCTTAACGTGTTAACAACTTAAATCAGAACTTGCACGAAATACAAGTACATTTTTAGTTGTATGAAAGGGTCTAGCAGGACCAGCAGAGGCAAATGGCCCCTAGACCATTTTTTCTGGCTACTGAACGGCTCTTTTTACCTGGAAAGTCATTCTGCAAGATTTCAAATCGCTCTCCCTTCGTTTGAGGGTGATACGAGGGTAAAACCCTTAAACTGTTTTATTTATCTTCTCAGTTATTACTTGAGATATTTAAAAAAAAACATGTGTGAAAGAGTTACAGACTAACAGTACTTGGGATATTTTTTTCAGAATTATAAAGCAATTATTAAGGGTAGAAAAAAGATAATTTTCTAGGGGTGGTTTTTATAAGCAACCCTTAGAGCGACCACCTTATAAAAAATCATAAATACCGCTCTGTTATCGAGTTACTATATGTAAAAGTTTCAAGTTCGACAGCTAGGAGAAACATTGTGAAATAATTTAGAGAATACCATAACGTTATGGGTATGTAGGTTTTTCCGAAGAGGATATTTAAGTGCAACGAGGAAAGAAGAATTGAAAACAGCCTATGCTTATCTTGCTAGACCCAATAGCGTCATTTACAACGCATCTGTCGAATATTAATTTCCAATGTAAAAATCGCAAATATATATGGAAATTTAATTTATAAGTGCACATATATGGTGTATTCATCCTATTAATTTTCTTAAGTTAATTTTATTTATACAGGAAACCAAAAAAAAAAAAGCTTTTCGTCTATTATTACCGCGTTATCTTCGTCAATCCTTAGCTGTAAGTTTAAATAATGTTTATACGTAATTACCGTTACTTAAAAGAAATGTAAATTTTGATAAAACTCTTATACAATAATTTAGTCACAGTATAGAGTTACAGGGATATTAAGATAATAGTATATTCATGTTAATAATAAATTTATCCATTATCAAATTAAATAAATTTTTTAAACTGTTTTATTATTTTTAAAGTAAATTTATACACAATAATATCCCAATGTTATTAGTACGACGGTATAAATGATTAAATTAATCTTATTCGTAAATCCATTTCTCCGCCCAAGATGCCCAATCGACGACGTCCTTCTCCTCTCCGAACCAAAGTTTAATCTCCTTGTTGGCAGATTCGACGGAATCAGATCCGTGAATAATATTACGCCCGACTTGGATACAAAAATCACCGCGAATTGTTCCAGGTGCAGAATCCTTTGGATTTGTTTCTCCCAGCATAAAACGACCAGTTTTTACAGCATTTAAACCTTCCCATACCTAAGGAACATTTGTAAAATTTAATTAAATGAACAAATTATACTTGTCAGAATAGACTGTGTACAAAATAATTACCATAGGCACAACTGGTCCGGAACTCATGTATTTAACTAAATTTGGGAAGAATGGTCTAGATGCCAAATCTGAGTAATGTTTCTTCAACAAATCCTCGCTTGGCTATAAAACAAAAAGATAAAGTTACATTAGATATGTTGCACTTTGTTATCTTAATGTTAAATACAATATAGACAACAAGATTAATCTATAATAAAATAATAATATTAGATATTTTTAACTTAGGATATGTGCCAACATTGTGCTCTAAAGAATTGATTAATCAAATCAGATTTGCTTCACTAACAGTAGACAAAAATAATTTATCTATTAATACGTTAATTTTTAATGTTACACAGTTATTGGTACATTAATTTATAAGATAAGTAATACGATATAATAAACGTTAATATTAACAGGGTAAGATAGCTGTAAAATATTGTAAGTAAAAAATATATAGGTGGGAGACATCCTAAGTCGAAAGGCGAGGATTATAACAAATAGTAATAATATTAGTACATTAATTTCTATACCGCATTCTGTCTAGTGTTTCAATTGCGCGCATAAATATCTGTAGTACGAGGATTGAAAATTACCGTTTCAACAATTTATTTTGACACATGAGGTTATAATGTCACGCGGCTTAGCAACGAAGGTTACCGTACTTGTTATCTGTTATCGATAAAACACCGCATGTGGTTCTGATACGAAAATTTTTAATTAGAAACATACGCCAACGTGGAAAAGTTATCTGTGCAGTTATAAAAAAAGAAGTAGTGTTCTTTATTCTTTTTTTTTTTTAAGTAGACGGCATCGTACGGAAGCATGCCCGTAGAGGAAAGCTTACCCACAGCATTTTCATCGCTACAAGTTTGAAACCTTTATCCTCAAAACGCTGAATTATCTTGCCGACGAGTCCACGTTGAACACCGTCGGGCTTGATCATAATAAAGGTGCGCTCCTTGTTCTCTGCCATGATTAAATTGGAAACTAAACGAAATAAAACTAGTATAGAACACAAGACCATGCAACGCCAACAAGAGCACTGAAAGAGTGAGAACCGAGAAGAGAATCGTGTTCTCACTTCTTCAAATTCTAATGTGGTGGGGAAGCCGTATTCGACTTCGACAGGAGAGCCTCGCCGTTTCGCGCTTCTATATAAATGCTCCGATATGTTTCAATTGTCGTTTCAAGTTCCACCGTCTTTAATTCTCTGTAACATTCTATCTGTCACGTATATTTTTTCATGATAAACGTTTATCCTTTCAATTTCACATATTTTTCGTTTGATTGTGATACTATGTATATACAATAATTATATAGCAATATTAAAATATCTACAAAAATATAGTTGTATCAAATACCGATCGATAAAATGAGAGAAAAAGCACTCGATATTATTTGACAATTATTAAATTCAATTTTAATTAGTATTTTTATTAGCAGATATATGATTTCATACGTGCAACTGCTGTGATATAACATCTAATAATTGACAAATGCTCTTTCATGGTGTAGCATTAAGAACGGTGTCGTTAATTACGATTGATTCCAACGTAATATTAATTAGAAAATTCCAGGAATCGTAGAATTCGACAGCTGTGCATGTACAACCCGATTATTGGCTACACAGCATGACGTATTTCCCGCGCATAGGATGACACAAGTCTCCAACCCGGAATACGTTCATCGATTGGTTTTTCGCGTCGGACCGTGTTACGTATACGTGGTTCACGTTATGTTCAAGCTTTCATAGCGTTGACGGGCTGTCGTTTAGTGAACGACGCGCAGTTATCGTAACAGATCGTTCTGTATAAAAAACCGTTTTAATTATCAAAGTACTTGATAATTATATAATTCAGTTCTTGGACGATTCCGCGCATCATGTACCACGATTCTGGGTTTAAGTAAAAGGTGCTCGAAAATCCATGATGGCGCACGTTGAAAGATCGCGCTAGTGCATGCCGACGTAAGTGCCACAACGTACCTGTTTTTTGTTTCGGTCCTTCGGAAATCACCGAATCGACCACACGAAATTCGATTTACAACGGTTCTCGGCATCGCTGCTGAATTTCCACAGAGTCGTTTCTACGTGAACACCGAAATTCGTGCGCCGTTCTCGTTCACATATCGCGTTTTTTATGGTGGCCGTCATCATGCAAGCACAGCAGCCACAGCAGCAACAGCAACAGAATCATCAACAAATCGCGGGCACCAGTGTCATTCTCAAGATGAACGAGATACAACAGCTTTCGACAGTTGGTACGTAATTGAAAACAATCGTAACAAACGTAGAATCTCGTTTTAACGCGAACGTTTTTTATTTCTTTTTATTTTACGAAGTTTCGGTTAAATGTACAATGAGTATGCGAATATTGTTTTTAAAATATTCTCTCGTTCGTATCGCTAAAAATACACACCTCGCACAAACATTCGCAGAAAGATCAATTCTGCCATGTGATAATTCTCGCAAAGTTATTTCTGTAATATTTCTACGTTTATTCCTCACGGTACGTTCCTATGTCCGTGTTTTCTCGTTGTGCGATTTAAAACAACGTTAAATGTATCGTTTGTTCGAAAGTATGTATAAATAAAATTCAAGTTACAAGTGAATCTTCATTTTTAACCGAGTAAATAGCGTTTTTGGTATTTCTTTCACCAAGGTATAATGGATCGGAGTACCGTAGTAGTGTAAAAACTAAGAAAATATTTAATAACGTCGTTTAAATACAATATATCTGATAAATCTATTGCATGCATATGCTTTAATAATAAGTAAGTGCGCTAAGAAATTTATCATAGTGTACGAAACGTGTAAGCATGGATGTAACATTTTCCAAGGAAATGAACCTGAAAGCTAACTTGAATCCTCAGACTTTAAAATTTTCATTTTACTATTCTTCACGAATAGAGAAGAGATGCTATTATATCGTTGTTTGTGTATAGTTTTCTCCCATTTTCAAGCCTATTCTCCCTTATACTACCTATTCTTCCCCCCCCCTCCTTGCTCTTCGGTCGTCGTTTCTGCTTCATCAAAGTGACGATGGAATATTCCACTCGGTACCTATTCCATCTGCTTTCTGTGCGGAAGAGTGGGGACAACCGTCCCTTTACAATTCAGTGGTTCTTTTCTACGTTCCTCAACTGTTTCCTTCTTCGACATAACGCTCCGATTAATTTTATATTTATTCAACAACACGTATCTCGATAGTTTGTTACATCCAAATGTCTAATTCGTTTTGTCTAAATTTAAAATAAAATATTACTGCTAATTGTAGTGAACATATGTTATCCTTTTACGACGAGTTTTTTTGCACGTGTCGTTTCGACAATTGACATTGCAATATATCGGAGACGTTAATTCAATCTTCGAAATATATATTTTTCGGGAATGAAAGCGAAGTCGATTAATGTGAAACATCGGAAGTATCAGTTTTATTTTCAATGATTGAGAACCACTGCTGCGGTTTCTTTGTCGTATTCCCAGTCACGTACTATACGCTACATGCACCTTGAGAGTTGCCAAATTTTTTTCGTTTACTATGAAACATTCGTATACTTAGTAATAATGATCATCATCCGTACGTTGATGTTAGTTATTTAAATGTTCGATCTTAAAGCACCAGTGATGTTGGACTGAAGTATCTAGGAGGTTATTAATAAGTTGAAAATGGCAGGTGCAAAATTATAACATGGTTAACGAACGAGAGAAGCGAGATCAACCTTGCATTTTATTAGATTCTGCATCGTTACGTATACATACGTTATGAATTAGAATATACTAACGTTTTCTCTTTTTATGATTTTTACGAGGAAAGTGTACATATTCGAAACGTGTGTTGTTTTCGTTCTCGTTTAGCAAAGACCATTTAACGTCGTCAAATTTTACGAGCAGTAGCGAGGTCGTTATATCAAATAACTACGAACAAACAGAATTATTGAAGCGTTAATAACAAAAGATAAAGAGGGAAAAAGTCACGGGGTACCGAATTCTACGTTAACGTTCCTGAGCCGGGTGTCTTCCTCACCCTCCTTTCCCTTCTTCCGTTTTTACCCAACGACGCAGGAGTCCGCCATAGTGGTCGAGTCGACCAATCAACTTGCTTCTTGACCTGGCGGGGGATAACTTGGTCGGAGTGTAACTTGTATAGGAACACGGAGGATACAGTGTGTACAGAAACGAGGAATTAGCGAGCGTGTATTTTGATACGGGCGGTGCGTTAGGAAAGAAACGGTAACTGTAATAACACACGCTAGAAGAGTTCGAGGCCTACGGGATATAAGTAAAGTTCGGGAAATCCGGGAGTATAGTGGACATTTTCGTTTGAAAAAGTTGAGGCGCTAATTTTCGTGTATCGAAAGGTCTCGAAATTGGACGAAGGTTGACTGTGCGGAAACAGCGTGCCTGTGGAAAACCGGGAAACGCGGAAGAACAGACTTCGAAAAAAATCGCCAAGAAGATGAGCTTAAGAGTGGCTGAGAAGAAGGAGAACGTTCTGAAAAATTCTACCGGGATAATCGGAAATATGGTCAATAGCACGGATGACGTTTGTAATGGAACCGTCGAGTGGCAAAATGGACAGAATCTCCTGGTTGTTACGCAGGATACGCAGGGCAAGGAACTAATCGCGATCGCAGACAATCAGACCATTAACGTCGCTGTTGACTCCTATTGTTCGTAACTTTTCTTCTCTCGTAATTTTTTCTCCCCTACGTATACTATTTCACGTATCCGGTAAACCGGCTCAACGGAAAATCGATATGTTTTACTCAAAACGGAAGCATATTGTTTTCACGCAACTTTCACGCAGAGATTGCGATATGATGCGTAATGTACAGAAACGCGTATATATTTCAGACGATAATAATTCTTGTTTCACATTAATATTTTTCATATTTATTTTTTTCATTATTTATATGTGCTTAATTTATATTACAAAATGTTTAATCTCTGCATACACAAATGTTTCCGTTCTTCGTATAATACGAAAATATCAGTGTTTCCTGAATGGAAGAATTGCGCAGGAAATGGTCCGCGTACAATGATACACGCATTTGTATCGCTGTAAACAAGATTAGCCATATAGCGCTGGCTTAAGAAATACACGTACATCCGTCTCAATTCTAAATGCGATGAAACACAATGGCTTATATTTTATAAGTCTTCTCATTAGCGATATATATTATTTTTAATCCGTATGAAAATGTTTTACTGATAAAATAACAATTAAGATGTGTTTATTAAGATACGTAAAATATACGTATAAACTAGCCAAAAAATATATATTTAAAATGTATTGGATAACTTGTATTTCTTTGGCTATTAAACAAAAAATGAATTTTCATATTACATAATTTGAAAATTATATATAAATATGGTCGAATTTCTTTGTTTTTCAGGGCTGCTAGAACTTGCACACAGGGAATATCAAGCGGGTGATTATGAAAATGCTGAACGACATTGCATGCAACTCTGGAGACAAGAAACTAATAACACAGGAGTTCTTCTGTTATTATCCTCTATTCACTTCCAGTGCAGAAGGCTAGAGAAGTAAATATCTCTTTTAACAATTATTTTATTACTTATAGATTACACACATAACACTAATATATTTCTGTTTTTGCATTTTAGATCAGCTCATTACAGTAGCTTAGCAATAAAGCAGAATCCCTTATTGGCAGAGGCATATAGCAATCTTGGGAATGTTTTCAAGGAGCGTGGCCAGCTACAGGAAGCATTGGAAAACTACAGACATGCAGTTAGGCTGAAACCAGATTTCATTGATGGTTACATCAACCTAGCAGCTGCATTAGTAGCTGCAGGGGATATGGAACAAGCAGTTCAAGCATATGTGACTGCTCTACAATACAACCCTGTGAGAAATCTATCTTTCATTGCTATATAATACACTTGTAAATTATATCTCTAATTAATAATACAATTTATAGCAAATTGTATTATATCATTCCCTTGGGGAATTCTCCAAATGTATTTTAATGATTGTCATGTACTCGCGTCGGTTTGCGGTATACTGCAAACGTAGATCACGAGAGAAAAAATTCGATATTTTTTAACGAGGCCTGAAGCGGTCATGGGGTACTTTATATCGAACGTTATAGTATTAAAAAAAACTTGGTTGATCGTTCAATGCTCCGGTTGATTGAATACTTAGTTGTTTCTTGGTTGGCGTTCGGAACGAGACCGATTAGAAATTCGGAAGGGAACATGCATTTGAATTACCGAAAAGCGGAGTTAAATTTGGGAGATGACAAAAATGGAAGAATATAGAAAATCGGTTATCGATCATAGGTTGTTTCTTAAGTAGATAGGGGAGGGTAGAAGGATGAGGTGTCGGGGTTTTGGTAAATTCCGAAAAAAGAAGAGATCGGACACGAGAGAAGAAAAGTACTACTTCAGTAATTAGGAAGTGTGAACAATGGATAGTAAAACGGAGTTTGAAAATGTCGTTAAGTTATAAGTTTATTGAGGGTACGCGTTTCTAATCCTTTCGGTTAATCCTATGGATTGCAGCTCCTTCAGGCCCGTTTTACAACTTCTTTGAAAGAAGTTTAAAATAAAACAGAAAGGTTCTGTTCGGGTTAAAAAAAAAAAAAAATATTCAGAATAATGATTTTCAAACAAATATATCATTACACGTTTATTTTTGCATGTTGCAGGATCTTTACTGTGTGAGAAGCGATCTGGGTAATCTTTTGAAAGCATTAGCAAGACTTGACGAAGCCAAGGTAGGTTTGTCTGACGATTGCACATTGTTGTAAATTAATCTAACGGTGTCACGCACATATTCGGATCCATTGGTACCGCAGTCAAACCTTTAGGAGGTTGGCCATTGCTGTGAAGTTCCGTCGAGTTTGTTTTTGACAAGGTACAAATGCATCTCGCAAAATGTGCACGAGTGCTAGTTAGCAGCTCTATAGAATAATCAGGAATAAGCAGTATCCGTATACTGGAGGCGGAAAAGGCTCTTTCTCTTTGCTGTAAAATGTTGTGTGCGCGACGCGCGGTGGCCTGCTATCAAAAACGATTGCGCGTTATTTTGCAAGAAGCCACGAAGAAGATCGAGATTAGAATTTTGATAGCAGTGTATCCATCGCGCGTGTTCTTCCATCTAACCAACTTTAATACTGCGTTTGATGTTACTTTTTTTTTGTTTCTCTTTTCTTTTTCTTTATTCTTTTTGATTTAAGAACTGACCGAAGATATGATGATACCCGGTGTAAAATGATACTCTTCTTCTGGGACATCAAACGCAGCACGAGGGTTTAAATCTAAAATTAGCTAATACCTATATGAAATCCCTCTTCTGGCATTTGCGTGCTTTGTAATAACACCCGATAGAAGCAAGCAAATGGAACTCTTTTTTCTGCTTGGTGTTATTGCAAAGTTCAATCACAATATTTTGCCGGTCCTATTACAGCAACAACTTTTTTTTCTTTTCAATTCTTGAATGAACAAGAACAGTGTTGTTTTTTTTTTTTCTCTTAACGATTAGTCAGCTACAATAGGATCAGCAAGTGCGCGGCTGTAGCACCTAAGCTCATCTCATTTGTGATTCAGCTTATTCTGAATGTGTATTTACTTTAGGTATACCAATCCGTTACATATACGTGGACAAATGCGACCTTTTCTTTCCAACTACACTTTCCAACATTGAGAGCAAACAAATTTGCGTGTACGATGATGATTGCGCGAGATCACTTGACTAATTGAAACGATTGTTCAAGTCCTTTCTTTCTTTCCTCGGATTACATGTTCACTTGTATGACAATTTATGCAAGAATAATATTGAACTATTTCTAAAGTTAGAAACTCGTGGGATTTTCTATACTCCTAAGAGTTTCGTTCGTTTCAACAATTCACGGATTCGGAACGGACAGAGGAAAACACGAATAGTCAAGTGGTCTGCTTCATAAGAGCAGCGCGGCGCGGCGATAAAATCGACGAGTGGAAAATGATTGCAGACAGTATGACCAAGTGTTGTTACAAACATTGCTCGATCAAGCGTGTACCTCGCATCCGATACTTTCGATAATATTTTGTACTCTCTGGAAGCAAACTCGTCGAGAAAACTGAAAATGCTGCAAAGAGAAAAAGGCTTTCCGTTGTTCTTCCTGCTGTTCTTGAGCGCTCTCTAGTTCACTCATTCGTTTTTCGCTTAGCACGTTTTGCCACCAAAAAAAGAAAAAAAGAAAAAAAAGATATCGAAAATTCTCGACACAGTGGGGGAACGATTTCTCAAGATTACCTTAAAAAAAAAAAAAAAAAAAAGAATAAATAAATAAAAAGAAGAAACAGTAACACGAGTTAGGTTTTTTGCTGAAGGAAAGCTCTCGTGAATTACAAGTTTCGTGTAGCGAGATATTTATTTTCGATGTAAAGTTGGTATCGACCGAATGATACAAGTGTACCGGTGAAGAGGGCAGTACGGTATATAGTTTACGCGTTTATAAAATGGTGGCTAACGAGCTCAGCGAAGCGTGTCTTTCAGCGGCACGCATGACTAGGTACCTTCTATATACGTATGTTAAAAAGAGAAAATTAAAAAAAAAAGTAAAGATAAAAAAAGACAAAAAGTTGAGGCGAAGAGTATCAGTGAAGAGACATTAACGCAGCTGTCTTGTTGTTGTGGATGGGATGATCAACTCTAGGAGGGGAACTCGGAGCAATGTGATTGGTCGGTTACCATGGGTTCCTTCGTCAAAGGGTGAATCTGAATCTGGTTATTCAGTAACACACTGTCTCTCGGTCTAAGTTTATTATGAGAGCTTGCGAGCCGTACCTACCGTCAACCTACCGAAGGGTACTCTGCAGGTAAAGTAATTCCCAAGGCCGATCTCTGAATATTCCATCAGACACCAATGATTGGTTCCGCCTCGTTCCACGAGAGATTGAAAGTTGGATCATATTTGAACTATGGACCGAGGAAAAAAGTATATATATATACATACATATATATAAATAAAATGGCCCAACACATACAGCACATCTGTACGCCTTGATTGCCGACACGTTTCGGAATTCGATGGCAGATATATGTATATAACGCAAGCAACGATAATTAAAAAGGAGAAACGAAGGTCAATATAAACGAAACATGAAATGAACCGAATTTAACCGTTTTAACCGTGAGAAACGGGCGATAATATAATTATTATTATCCTCTGTGTTTAAAGCTCATCCAACTTCGTTTCTGTCCAATATCATTTTCCTCTTCCTTTTTTATTTATCTATCCCTGTATATTTCACTTTTTTCCGTATCCCATAGAGATCGGCCGACTGTAAATGCCCTTTTACTTATTCTTTAGGTACGGATTACTCTGTTTTTTATAACAACGCAGCCCGCCTCTCGGCACGCGCGATGCACATCCCTGCATGATCCTTTTAGGAGCGTCGTCACGTGTAAAGGAGAATTATCGAACAAATTTATTTTTATCTTTCATAGATACCGGATGATGAATTATATAATTGATAGATCTGTTTGATAAACAAGAATATGCCAATTAGATTTTGAGAAAAGGAGACGCGTCGCTATATAAAAACTGAATAATTGACAAGAGATACAATTTTATTTAAGCGCATCGACGGAGATGAGTTGGCCAAGTGAGAGAATTGCGAGCGGAAGCAACGGATGATATTGGGCAAAGGGTATGCTTGTTTTACGTACCCGTCGAAGTCCACCGGACGCATTCCGGAGAATTGACGGACACGGAGAACAGATACACCCCGTGTCGTATCGATTTCAACGATGACGTTTCTAGCGCGCACCTTATAAAGATAACCCCTTTTCCCCTGATCCTTTACACCCTGAATAATCCTGACCCCCCTTATTACACATTGTATGAATTGCAAAATGGTGATTTACACTTCGTTCTCTCTCTCTCTTTCGTTCTCGTTTTCCTCGCGGAAGCAAACCGCAACTCGAATTACATTTTACCGAATTCACCTTGTGACCGTAATCACACAATAATCACCGTAATGTAGGGTTCGATTCTGTATTAATTCGTATAATTCAAGCATATTATTATCACGTAGAATTACCATTTGAAACGTACATCAAATTTTTCCCAATTATAAATTGAACGTTAACACCGTGTGTATCAAGTTATAGATCTACATCTTGAAGAATTTTGAAAAGATGTACCTTAGCAAAAGGATCATTTCAAATGAATAATTTTCCATAATTAGTTTCCCACGAGTATTTTAAATATTACACAGTGGAAAGAACTTTTTAGATGAGAAGTGTGTATTCAGTTAAATTGCCACGAATAAAAGAGGCGCAGGATTAGGAAAGGGACAACGAAGGGTAGAGACAGAGAGAAGACGAAAGTGTTCGAAGATATAAATGTTGTGTTCTCTGAGGTATACCGGAGGATGGTGAAGTGTGTGAAAGAAAGCTGCGGCGCGGCGAGGAGAGGTCGGGCAATGCGCGCGGCGCGTCTCTAACAGTTTGCGAGCATATTCTCTAATTGGTCGTTTGTCTATAGGCTTGCTACTTAAAGGCGATCGAAACGCGGCCGGACTTTGCGGTCGCATGGAGCAATCTTGGCTGTGTGTTCAATGCTCAAGGTGAAATATGGCTGGCGATTCATCATTTTGAAAAGGCCGTCGCTTTGGACCCGAACTTCTTAGACGCGTACATCAATCTTGGCAACGTGCTCAAAGAAGCGAGGATCTTTGATAGGTAAGCTGATCAAATCTGTTGGAAAATGATTTTCTACGCGGCGCATCGATACGTTCCTTTATATTTACATCGATCTTCTTTAACGTCAGCTATCGAATTTATCGAACAGTACTGTTAGGAATGTTTCCACTGAAATGTATAGCATCATGAAGCAAGATACGAAACGGAAGCAATTCGATATGCTTCGTAAACTTTGCTTTTGTTTGCTGGAATACGTGACACGTGGACACAAAACATAGAACGATACAAGCGTTATACAATAGACGTTGAAATGCACAGTTTGATCGATCGTCGTCTCTCTTTCTTATGTGGACGTTGATTTTAAAATCTGTGCTAGAGCAAAGTGGCTTTGTTGTTATTCCTTTAATGTCGCATTGACACGTTAATGGTAGTAAGGAGCCATATACTATATTTCTACGTTAAACCTCTTCGGGAGAGAAGTAGTTACATTCTCTTTAGTCTGAACCAATAACAATTATACTGTTTTCTTTATTAGGAGATTACGCGATTCTCGCATTTTCTCTTAAAAAGAAAAAAAAAAAGAAAGCTAAACGCGTACACAATATGTGTTACTAATATCCCTGAACAGGTTCAATGTTTTCAACGCAAGTTTCACGAAGACTCTCCGCTACTTTTTGAATATTTCACATTCGTATTGGATACGTTCCATTTTTATTGATGCGTTAAACGAGAGACAGAGAGGAGGCTCGCGAGGTTGGAAAGTTTCTGAAACGGTTTTACCGAGAAATCGCGGGCAAAGCGCATGAGCCAGCATACACGGTAAACACCGAATCGATATTCATACGACGTCCTTTCAAGTTCATCGTCCTTTGTCTCTCCAGAGCGATGCCCGCGAGCAACCTTCTTTTTCGCTCACCATGAGCTTGCGTATCTATGTTAATCCCCTTCGAGAGTATTATAATTTCAATTACTTTCCATTGCAACAATTACAGATTAACCCCTTAACCTATAATTTCTTTCCCTGACTATGCATCTAAACATGAACTACATATTGTTTAAGTACTATTTTGCATACAAAACGCTAGTATGTTATAGATTAATTACAATTGACAATCATCGATCTTATAAACTAAAAGGAAAGTTAGAATTGAAATTAACATTTATTACTAATATAACTGTTTCTGTCGAATCTCGGCCAGAATCTGTCACGAGTCTTACACCTTGTTATAGGGCAAGGGGTTAACCGTGTTAATGCCTAGAATCAACCAAAATTCGAAAACTTCGTCAAACAAAAATGTTGTACATATCGTACGAAGAAGTCACGATTCGAAATTGATGTAATAAACGTGGAGAAAAATTGCGTCGTAATTCGCAGTTTTTGTATCTCTTCCAAGAGTCTCGACCTTGCTTTTCTCCTCGTGTACATTCATATACGCGTTGCCTTTTAGACGTTAAAGAGGGAGGAGGACGAGATTGACATGGGAACAGGCGATAGGGGGGGAGAAAAGGGGGAATAGCTTGGCAACAGAAAGAAAATTGTCTCTGTTAAACGAGCGGCCGGATTTCTTTATTTACGCGTACACGGAATTCTTCGGATCCCCGATATGTGTGTATCTGTGTGTTACGCACAACAACGGGAGAAACTCGAGAGAGGACAGCTATCGATTCCAAGGATTGCTCCGCCCCTACGAGGGTGAGAGAGAAAACCCCTTTGCTCTCTCCTCGTGGGAGGGTGGTAGTAAGAGTCCTTAACGGGTATTGCCAAAAACGCGTAGCTCTCGTGGTTCGAGTTTCGCGACTCGTGGACAGCAGCTTCTTCACTCTCGTGTCCGAGTGATCCTAGCTGATCTTTTTTTTTTTTCAAACGTTTCATACGTTATAACGAAACAAAATGAATAAATAAAATAAAATAGACATAGAAAGTATACATACAATACACACACATTCACACACCTAAGGACATAGATTGACCATTCTGAGACACACATCGAAATGGAGAAGGAATGGACTACCAGTGCGTTGTCGTGTACACAGTGATCTCGCCCTCTACTACAATCGCATCTTCGTTACGCGTGCAATTAGAACGGGCGTTATCACGATCCTCAACACCCGGATGTATCTCGTGGATTAAGTATAACGTGAAAAGGTTAATTTCTCCTAACTTTTTTTCGTCCAACCTCGCCCGCGAAGTTTTCTTCGAACACGTCATATCGTCGTACAGCGAGAGATACGTGCGTCTGTGTGCGTGTGTGTGTGTGTAGGTATGACACGTGTTCGATTTGTTCGCGAGACGTTGATTCTCTCCGTCTCTCGAGGGTGTGGTGCCGCCAAATCAAGTGTGGCTTCTACTCGAGAAAACAACAAAGAAACTGTACTACTGCGAATAATAATACGTGGGGCGTTTATATTTTGTACCGATGCAATTTCGATCGATATTGAAATTATCATTCACGATGTGTTCGTTGAAAGAACGACCTAAATGTTGCCTCCCGTTGCGCGATGAATATTAACCACGTACGAATTTTCTGTTTGTAACAGAGCTGTAGCTGCTTATCTGCGTGCTTTGAATCTCAGTCCTAACAATGCAGTCGTGCACGGAAATCTCGCGTGTGTCTACTATGAGCAAGGGTAAGTAACGAGAATTTATTTTGGATTTACGAGAAGTATCTCTTGAAAGAGAACAAGTAAGATGAGAAATATGTTTGTTTTTGCAGGCTTATTGATTTGGCGATCGATACGTATCGACGTGCCATTGAACTACAACCGAATTTCCCAGATGCTTACTGCAATTTGGCGAACGCGCTTAAAGAAAAGGGACAAGTGGTCGAGGCTGAGGATTGTTATAACACGGCACTTCGCCTTTGTCCTTCGCATGCCGATTCCCTTAATAATTTGGTACGAATACATTTACAAGGACCTTCGATTGCAGGATAAATAATGACGAATTCATTATTCTTTTTTTTTATCTCTCTTACGAATGAATCTATTTCACATTACAGGCCAACATAAAACGTGAACAAGGATACATTGAAGAAGCAACTCGATTGTATTTGAAAGCGCTTGAAGTATTCCCCGAGTTCGCCGCAGCCCATAGCAATCTTGCTTCCGTATTACAGCAGCAAGGAAAATTAAACGAAGCACTAATGCATTACAAAGAGGCCATTCGTATTCAGCCAACTTTCGCAGATGCTTACTCGAACATGGGCAATACTCTGAAAGAAATGCAAGATATACAAGGAGCACTTCAGTGCTACACGAGAGCTATTCAAATTAATCCCGCTTTCGCCGATGCTCATTCCAATTTAGCTTCGATTCACAAGGACTCTGGGAACATTCCTGAGGCTATTCAATCGTACAGGACTGCGCTGAAGCTGAAGCCCGACTTTCCAGATGCGTACTGCAACTTGGCGCATTGCCTTCAGATTGTCTGCGATTGGACCGATTACGAAGCGCGAATGAAGAAGTTAGTGTCGATCGTTGCCGAACAACTGGACAAGAACAGGTTACCCAGCGTACACCCGCATCATTCCATGCTCTATCCGTTGTCTCACGAGTTTAGGAAAGCTATTGCTGCTAGACACGCGAATCTTTGCATTGAGAAGGTAAAACGATACTTAATCCTCGTATTTTCTGTCTCTGAGAAGATTCGACATTCTAAGTACATCTTTTTTTATGATGTTGCAGATTCACGTTTTGCACAAACAACCTTACAAATACCCACGTGAAGTCGGTAACCGTTTGAAGGTTGGATACGTTTCGTCAGATTTTGGAAACCACCCTACTAGTCACTTGATGCAATCGATTCCGGGACTTCACGACAGGCAGAATGTCGAGATCTTTTGTTACGCTCTGAGTGCAGACGATGGAACAACTTTCCGAGCTAAGATCGCCAGAGAAACCGAGCACTTTGTCGATCTATCGCAGATCCCGTGCAATGGCAAAGCAGCCGATCGTATTAACGCAGATGGAATACATATTTTAATAAATATGAACGGTTACACGAAGGGGGCTAGGAACGAAATATTTGCCTTGCGACCGGCACCGATTCAGGTGATGTGGCTTGGTTATCCTGGAACATCAGGCGCCAGTTTCATGGATTATTTGATCACGGACGAAGTTACGTCACCGTTGGAACTTGCTACTCAATACAGCGAGAAGCTTGCCTACATGCCGCACACATATTTCATTGGTGATCACAAGTAAGTCTCTGTAGTATATATAGCATTATGTGCTTTCTCTTCGACTTTGTATCTCGAATGTATTTATATTGGTATGTTTTCTATTTCTTTCCTCTCAGACAAATGTTTCCACATCTGAAGGAGCGTCTCATTTTAACGGACAAATTGAACATGAAGGGAAAAGTAGCAGATAACGTAGCTGTGATAAATGCTACTGATCTTTCTCCAATGATCGAGAACACCTGCGTGAAAGAGATCCGCGAAGTAGTTGTACCAGATGCCAAAAACAAGCCTGTAGAGATCTCGCTGAAAGTTGCTGAATTACCAACCACTACCCCTATCGAGACGATGATCGCTTCTGGACAATGCCAGATGTCTGTGAACGGCGTCGTAGTTCAAAATGGTATGGCTACCACACAGGTGAACAACAAAACAGCCACGGGTGAAGAAGTGCCTCAGAATATTATGATCACGACCAGGCAACAATATGGTTTACCAGAGGACGCAGTTGTTTATTGCAATTTCAATCAATTGTACAAGATTGATCCGCTCACGCTTCACATGTGGGCACATGTAAGTTCATTTACATAGCGCTTTGATTCGTACTGATTTTGTCGAAAATATTTAAATATCTCCCATGACTTATGTATCGATAAAACAATTCCAGATTTTAAAACACGTGCCAAATTCCGTGCTGTGGTTGCTGCGCTTCCCGGCCGTTGGCGAGCCAAATTTACAAGCAACAGCTCAACAATTAGGTTTAACTCCCGGTAGAATCTTATTCAGCAATGTTGCTGCCAAAGAGGAACACGTTAGGCGGGGACAATTGGCCGATGTGTGCTTAGATACACCACTTTGCAATGGTCACACGACCAGTATGGATGTTTTGTGGACTGGAACACCAGTGGTAACATTACCAGGTGAAACGTTAGCGTCTCGTGTTGCTGCTAGTCAGTTAAATACTCTGGGATGTCCTGAATTAATCGCACGAACAAGACAAGAATATCAGGACATTGCTGTTCGCCTAGGCACCGACAGAGAATAGTAAGTAAATCGTTAAATAATGTGGTTTACCATTATTTCTAGGACAATAAAGTAATAGCACAGTGGGAAAATGGCTTTTAACCGATTTATGTGTCTGTTTGTATAGCTTGAAAGCAACACGCGCCAAAGTATGGAAAGCACGATCTGAGAGCCCTTTGTTCAACTGCAAGCTTTACGCGATGGGGATGGAGATGCTGTACAAGAAAATGTGGGAACGTTACTCACGAGGTGAAAAGCCTGATCACGTGGCGGCTGTAGACAACAGTGAGAGGGAGAAATTATTAGCGATCGCGTCTTAAACGATCAATTCTCAAATGTCTTACTTTTTATTTATACAGCTTTAATTCCATAACGTCTGTTTTTTCGGAAAAACTTAGGCATTTAAAACAGATGATCCGATAATCCATTTCACGGGAGAATTATTCTCGCATAAATTCCGTAATTCTGATATTTACTGTTTTGTACGATAAAATCATCGAGCTTAGACTTACCATAGGATAATAACATTATACGCAAATGTTTCAACCTAAGCACACGAAATTAAAAAAAAAAAAAAGAATTTGTGGATTGTTACACACGCCTAATTCGAGTCATTGAGAGGAAATAATTATGTTCACTTCCTTCTGTCTTATGTCATATCGTATCTCTTTCACCCTGTTATTTATATACATATAAGCATATTACGATCGTCGTATAGCATGTTCTCGAAGTATCTCATAAAGTCAGGTGTCTAGTTTGTTTTTCTCTTTGCTTCTGGTGTAAATTATTTTACGATACGATTGTCGTAAATATGTTCTCGAAGTATATATCCTCGTGAAAGCCCAGGTGTCTATACTATTTTTTTTTTGGTATAAATTATTCTCAGTTGTTCGGGAAAGGGGATAAAGGGATATTTAAGCGATTTAATATTGTTCCGTTTTCTTTTTGTCGAGTGTTTACACGAATGACGAATGTATAGTGTGACCGGAAGTATACTGTATCACGAATGCGTAACATGTTGCGCAGCTGACGTTATACACAGTTTTCATTCGAAAGTTCCCTTGATTTCGAAACTCCTTTGAACGCGCGTGACTTGTTGACGATGTTTAAGTAGCTACGAAGATGCTTCTCTGGTCGTTCTTTAATGGAATTGTAGCGACGTATGATCGTCGCTTACGATTCGCTCGTAACGAAAGGGTTAGATTAAAGAAAGAAAAGAAAGGAGTAGATATATTCGCAATTAAGATGTTATTACTAGAAGCCGCTGACAGCAAATAAATGCAAATTGTATTATATACAATCGACTAATGATAGACGTGTAAATATTAAAGAAAAAAAAGGTAATCGTTAGTTATTACTTTAGTTTGATAGAGCGTAAATTAAGATCGAAGATAATGTGTGAGGTGTAGTAGTTGAAAAAGACGTTGACTGTAGTAAACTTTTAATGTACGTCTCATAGAATAAAAAAAAAAACAAAAAAAGCAAAAAACGAATAAAACGATTAAGAATATAATTTGAAAGAATGGACGTTGTGTTGTGTAAGAATGCTTTGATGAATATGCGGTCTGGTAAGATTGATTTCTCTGTGAAAGTCTTACTCTCGGTCTTTTGATATATCATCAGTTTCACATTGAAAAATATAGGCAATGCTTGGACAAACTTGTTTTTTTTTCTGTTTCTTGTATTTTTTCTTTTTTTTTTTAAACGCATTCATTCGACTCGATGGTTCGCCAATGAAAGAGGTGAAACACATTTTTAATTTGTAGGGAAACGTGGTGTTTTGAAACTTGAGAAATTTTATAAAAGTAGGAAGAAGAACAGCTTGTAACATCTCGTTAAATTTATTGCATGTATGACCTCATCCGCCCACTATGTGTACTATCAATATTGCACATTCTCTGATAATGAATAATTGTTTCTATTACGCACAATTCACATTGGAGGGTATAGATGCGAGCGCAGCTATTGAAAAAATTTTCCGTTTCTCAATTTTCGTTTCCTCGATATAACAAAAAAAAAAAAAGTAAAAAAGAAAAAAAGTATTAACAATTACGTGATGAAATGTAAAATCTCGATACGAAACTTTGGTTTTTACAAACGATAGAAACATAAGTTGTAAATTTATATTGAGTACTCGTCGAAACAAAATTTTCAATAAATTTACCGAAGTTGAAACCGAAGTGATTTATTAAGTTCAGTTTTTAATACTGTGATTATAAATGCTACAGGAAAGGTTAGTTCGATTATTGATTTAAAGACGTGTTGAGACGACTAGAGTTTTTCTTTTTTTTATCAAGATTCATTTCTTCGTTTCACCTACGTAGTTACCATAATTCATAGCATGATTACCTCGTATCCAAATGAACGATAATCATCGACTATAAATACCGTATGACGAATACCAGCGGCTACCTTCAGATTCGCGTTGCATTAAGCCGCTACGTCTAACGTAAAAATAATCGTTCTCGTGTAAAAATACCATTCGAAAAGTGAAATACAAATTTTTCAACATTATCACCGGATTATACGTTTGTTGCGTAACAAATTGAAGAATTATCTGTTTCCCATAGAACGATATAAAAATAGCAAATAAAAAAACACAAACAATCGGATACAGTAACCAATAATCTAACGAACGTAATCAGTCTCACTAATGGGAAAACTTCAATAAAAACTCTACTACTCCAATAAGAATGATCACAGCAAAATTATTCTTCCTAACCGCAACTTGTAACATTTAACACAAAAATTAGCTCGTTCTGGAAGTGATATAATTTGCAAGAAAAATATACGCATGAAAAAGGTGGCAGCGAGAAATTAGAAGAGAAAGATGACGTCATTTTATTGAGGTCTAATTGTCGTTTCTGCGCAAGCTAGAAACGATGGCTTTCGCGGTGATAGAGCACGGTACCGTGGCCCTTAGGCGCAGTATCGATTGCTCATGACGGTACCACCACCATGAGAGGGTGAAACTGGGTCGAAAGCATCCTTCCCAACGGGAACACTTCCCTCTGCGTATTCTTCTCCGTCTTGCTCGCTCTGAAAAGAGCACCGAAGCTCCATCTTCAGTCGTTACTTGCCACTATCAATGGCCATCGTTTAAATGCCAACTTCTAATCCTCGCTTTAAACCGTAACCCCTTCTTTTTTTTTTCAGATGATTCGCTCGACAAAATTCACAGTCCCTTTATCACCCACCTAACTCCAGTGACCTTATTACCCCGATTTTCACAAGTATCCTTACCCCTCTTACATATTTTAACACACCAGACGTTCCATCGAATTGCGGTCGAGTGAACATAACCTATTTCGTGGGTTATAAACGCAACGTGCTTCCTTCCGTTCATCGGCTTGTGTATTTTTCCAACGAAATTGGATTACGCTCGAAATTGATTTGATCAGCGTGTAGACGGTACGCAGTAGATTTATACAGAAGGAAACAAATCGCTGGAGAATTAAGAAAAGCGCATCGATGTTGAACGTCGTACGAAGCTTGTCCGTTTTCAGTCGCGTTCTCTCGTTGCAACAAAACCAAAAAAAAAAAAAAGAAAAAACGAAAAGGTTCCACGAAACCACTTAAATCGAGCGATTAACTTTTATTGGTTTCCAGCAGCCGTCTGTTCGTTCAAAGGAGCATCATTCAGCCTCGCGAAGTTCAATTTTACGAAACGCTACACTCTATTCTACGTAGATTCTCTCCCGGCGTTTATCGCTGGTTGCGTGCGTAAAAAAGACACACGATAATCTCGCGTTTGATCATGCGGTTTTATATACACCAACGTGGTCCAGGCAGAGTAAACTGATTCCGTTCATACACTCGAGAGACTCGTACCACTTCGAGTTCGTGACATAAAACGAATTAGCTGTTTTTTCTTTTTTTTCTTTTTTTTTTTTATTAACGTTACCTTTAACGGTTCTCGTATAACCATCGACAGTACGTACGCTCTTCGTTCACGTCAATCGGACTCTGTAAAGGAGAAAGAATATCTCCAGGGCTTAGAGAGTCGTGTGGTAACGTTTGCAAAAAAACGTGAGCTTCGTATGTAGAAGGAAATTGTACGAAACGTTGCAACAAGGAGACTTGAACAAGGCATCGCCGCTCGCGTTAGGGTGGTTCGCGTTTGAGTTCGCGTTCCGAGCTTCGTAGCAAGGGGGAGGGAAGGGGGGATCCTTGACATAAATAATCAGTAGTAGAGCACCGCGGTACTGCCCCTGTAGTCATGGTAACAGCATCGATCGAGGCCTACTACCAAGTCGAAACCAGCTACCCTCCTCGTGGCACACGGTTTCTTTCTATTTCCCTTCCCTTTCCTTTCCTCCGCACCCGTATTTCTTCTCCTCGCCACCTCTCCTTCCACCCACGCTCTCCTCACGACCCACCCCACATCCCCCTTCGCCACCCCTCGTTCGGTTTCGCTCCACTTTGTCGCTGTTTCACCCTCTCCACCCTCAATTTCTTTTTCCTTTTTTTTTCTTCTCTTCTTTTACTTTTTTTTTCTTTCGCTCAACGCGTTCTCTCTCCCTCTGGATGCATTTTCTCCAATTTCCCTGTGCTCCACTTTCCTGGACTTCTTCCACGACCTAACCTCCTTTACGCTCTCGGCCATCTTATTCGACGAGTATATATGTAAGTGCTTAGGTACTCTGCTACGTTTCAAGCTGGGGAGCTTTTCTTTCTTCTCTTTTCGGTTGTTACGCGGGGAGAGGAAAAGTTCGTCGATTATCGGACACCTTCTGTTGAAATAGAATCGTCGATGGTTCGTGTCCGAGTATGTTAACGTTCGTTCGTAGACTCGTAAAGTCGAGTAAGTTGAGAAAACGCACGAATCGTTTCACTCGTGAAGTGTATGCAGCGTTGATTATTCGATGCTCCGGTGTCTTGTCACGATGGATTAAGAAATGAGTCGAACGTGCTCCCGGGGGTCGGAGTATCGAGGGAAAAAGAGCCGCTGCTCAGTTTTTGCTTTCGCTTACGCATGCACGTCGCTGTTTCGCAACTTTTGCGAACCATGTCGTGTGCGCGTGCCGTTGATTGTACTCTTCGCACGCTGTTCTTTTTTTTTCTTTTCACATTACCATTATCTTCACGTCAACATATGTATAAAGGAGGACCTTTCGTTTCGTTGAACCACTACGAAAAAGATGTTCTAGATCTTTCTACGAGTGTTTACACGTATTGTGTACAGCAAAGTGCATTCATAACCTATAAATATTACAACTACAATGATACGGGAAGCGTGGAATAATTTGCACAATTTATCATATGAACGTATTGTCAATTCTTCGGGTAGATTTATAATTTCATCGAGTCATTCGTATTAACCCATTCGAGACAAAGAATTACTTCGAAAACGATTTTCAGAAGCGAAACAATTTTAGTTTGTTTATGTTAAACATTTTTAAACAGAGAAATTGGAAATACTTTTCGTATATACAAATAAGATGGTTAGCACATCATCTGTATAATTGGCTTTTCGGAATAATTTTATTACACCATGCGTGTAATGCATACTAGAAAGAGAGGATACAATTAAAGTGGAAAAAAATTTATTTCAAAAATAGTAAACTTGAAATCACGATTTCAGGTTCAAAAATTAAAAGATAACCCATGAATAAATTTTAACAAAATAGTACAGAGGTAACGAAGTATTTATAAATTCTTTTTCCAAAGAAACTTATCTTTTTTGTTTCTGATAATCCTTGAAACATTCTCTCAAAACATTTTCCCAAACTTACGATTACTTTTCCACTACTAACTGATAACTGAAATTCAAGATCATCGCACACACAGAGTGTAACTGGTTTTCTTTCGGCTAGAAAATACATTACACACACGGTGTGTAATTTGTCTCGAATGGGTTAAGTAATATTCCATTTTCGCGTTCGACTCTGAAAACGTAAACACGTTCGATTTTCTAACGCGTTAATACGATACCATCGATGCAGTCGACATCTATATTACATCGAGTTAAGGCCAGCGGCGTTCGTTAGCTCGTTGAACGTGCTACGTTTCCTCGGAGAGTTACACGAAACTGCTTTTAGCCATAACGAGGCGCACCGGTGCACTCGTGACCCTGATTGACGAAACCGTTCCCAGAAAGCCAGCAGGCCGTCGCTTTTATCTATTTTTATCTATCGCGGCTGCTTCTCGGAATTTCGCATCCGATCCTGTTAGGGGAAACAGTCGCGGCCGCGAATAATCTCTTTAGACACGCGTTAAAATCTGTACGCGAGTTGTGTCAATACGAGGTTTCCTCGATAAATTAACCGGCTGGCTATTAATCCTCGACACCCGTGGACCAGATAAAACTGTCCGGAACAATAAATTATGTTATTTCAGATACGTTAATGGTCTACGGTTATCGTCAGGAAGTTCTTTTCATTCTGCTCGCGAGTTTAATAAAGGATCGTAGTATTTAACCTGTTAACTCGAGCTCGGATGAATTAACTCGTCTTGTCTACACCGAATAAGAGTACAACTTGATATCATTTCTCACAGATGTACGAATGATTAGTTTAGAAGGTTAATTTTTCGTCGTTTGCACTGTAAAATTCGAACGTATTTTACGTGAACGTAAGGAACGAACAAGAGTACGTTATAACGGGAGGTTAGAATTCATGGGACGAATTAAAAATCGATTCACGTTCCCGCGCGAAGGTGTCTCGAACGACGCGCGAGAGTCGAAGTGAACGCCTCTGTATCTTGGTCGAAGGTAACGCGCGAGACGATCGATGAAACACGAAAATCCCGACAATATCTGGCAATAATGTAACGGTATCGACTATGGACGAGGAACAGACAGGCGATGGTGTGGCGCGTCGACGTGGGAAAAAAATCGGAGAAAAACAAAAAAGAAAGAACGATACTACGCGTTGAATCGACGTTCCTGTACGAAACGTTCCTGCGACGAAGTCGTTCACGGTACGTTTCAAGGCTGAACCGCCTCTTCTCTACACTCTCTTCGCCCCGAAACACGAGCCATCTTCTCCCTCCCTCTAACTTCTATATCCATATCTATCTCTTTCTCTCTTCCTCCCTCGATTCCGCGGGTTCGCGTTTGCTCCTCTCGCTCGGTTCGTTTCCTTCGTACTGTTCGTTCCTTCTCGTTTTCGATCGTTCGTGTTCGCCGGTCGCGCCACGGCAGTGTTATCCTATCGTATGACTCTGCAGCGTTACGCAACTATATAACAGAAGGTTAGGTGGGCGACGCAGGCCGCAGGGCAGAGAGAGAGAGAAAGAGAGAGAAGAGAGAGAGTTGAAGGAGTGCGCATGGTCGAGCTCTAGGCAGTGGTACTCACTAAACCACGCCATCTTGACCTTCTCTATTAAATTCTCGAAATTTTACTTCTACCCTACTGTCAAACGAACCTTCGTATCTTTGTCCCGTGAATCTTTACATTCCTGTTCCGTCGAGAGGAGAGCGCTCGAGTGACAACTATGCGAATCGTGGGATGCGCGCGCAACGTGCCACCTACCTTAACGACGATTGGTAACAGTCGTTTTTCGTGCCCGCAAATCGGTATCGGTTCGGAGAGGTGTACGCCTTTTTCATTGAAACCTGGCTGTTTCCACGTGCTCGATATGCCTATCCTTTCAACCTTTTTCTTTTTTATCGCCTATCTCGATAACGCGAAACGCGCACTTGAACTCATCGGTACTTCAAAAGAGTTGCATTTAAGGGTGAAGGACGGTAAAATGAATTTTTCGAACGAAAACGATAAATTAGACGAATATGAAATTCGCGGTCCACGTATCTCTGTCAATTGTAGCAACAATTAACTTGCGTTTTAGTAACAAGTGTCCTGATAACTCTTAAAGTATGAAATTCCAGCGAAATGTTTTCGTAGAAATTAGCGCGTAGAAGAGTAACAGGCAATTTCCACGGTGAGTATCACTGTGCTACGCTCGCCTCCGCAAACGCGCTTGCGCGGATATTCCGACGTATGTATACGTATGGAATACGACACACGTGATTGTGTTGCATCTACTTTGGAATCTTTGTATTAATTTATGACCACAAATCGGTAAACGTAATCGCTGCTCTCGCGGTTCCAAGATGCGCTTACACTCGTAATAACCACATTACGAGTGTATATACCGCTACGCATCGAACGCCTTCATGCGAACGGTGCTTAACAAGCGTCCAACTTTTCTTTGTTCCATGGTCAAGCGTTTTTTTTTTTTACTATCACAATTCGTCTACGTCTACTGATGATTCTGCGATTTCTTTCTCTCTCTTTCTCTCTCTCTCTGTTCTCAAGGCAACGATTATGTGTGCATAAAGAGACAAGCAACACTTTACAGGAAATGAACAGTGGAAAATTTGTGCGGCAGAAATCAGTAGCGATCTTGATCTTAACTTACTCGTAGTTTACTGTTAGTGCGATAAGCATTTCTGTCGCTTATCTCTGAAATTAAGAAAGTAGTTTTCAGTTTCAATCGTACAGACAAGATTTACAAGGTAAATCGGATTTTTCGAATTAGACGTATATTCCTCGACAGGTAATTTCCACCGTGATAAAGTTCGTTACCAGGGGTTTTGCTACGTTGAATCGTGTCCACGCGCGGCTACCATTATTTTCAATTGAACGACGTTGAAAAACGAGGTAACGTCGTGTTCATTTCGTCTCATTGCGAACGTGCCCCGTACGCACGTGTATGTAGAAGAGTACATGGCAAGACACGTTTTCTTGTTTCTTTAAATTATTAGAACTACTTCGATATTTAACGCTGTCGATAAAACGAGAAATGTCGTCGTCGAATCTATCTGATGATTACGTAAGAATCTGCGAGCGAGTATCGGCGCGTGTACGCCAATGCGAGTACACGGGTGCGCAGTCACGTTCAGGCAAAAAGTTAGTCTGAAAAGATCCAGCTTTGCGACGACGACGACGACAAATACTCGTACGAGAGTGTCGTCGCGTTTCGACTAAATTTCGCTCCCCGTTGCTTTTTCTCTTCGTGTCATTGTCAAGTTTTCCTCTTTTTTATAACACTGAAAACCTAAGTACGGTGTAATTTTCTAATGATACATTTAGAAATACGGATGCATCGTAAATCTGGAACATAACCTAACTTAGAACATCTTTCAAACGTACCATCGAAAAATTCGAAAGTATAATTCAACATCTAACAATGATATTTATTGCTTTACAATTACAACTGTATCGATTATCAAAAAATTAAGAAATATTGTTGCAATACCGATCGTCACGAAGGATAAATATCTTGTAAATAATCTTAACGAGTTTCCCCATCGGGAGATGTTTCCCGACGCGGTGGATTTCTCGCAGACAGGATAAAACGAAAAAGAACTACGAAACGAAGGACCTTCTCGCCACGGAGACGAAATACACCGGTGATATTTAAGAGACGACTGAAACGACGGTATTTTTTTCTTCTTTCTTTTAAAGAAATAAGCATTTTTAGCGGTAATTGCCGCGGTAATGGGCAGAGTTAACGAAGTTGCCGCGTTCTTCATATCGGCTAGGAGAAGATTCGCGGAGGATGGAAGACGGAAAACCGAAAAGTGGAATAATTACTGGGAGTAGGCAGCGAGAGTAATTCGTTCTGATCGGTGCTCGTTAAAAGAGAAGGCACGAAGGCTGGTGGTGCCCTCTAAAATTAACGATGATCCGTCGGTGCGGGATCCACTAGGGCGAAAGTCCGCTTCCTCCTCTCTTTACGAAGGGTCCAAAGCGTGTACGCGCGTTTCCGCGTAGCGGACGGCTCGTTACCGCGAGCGAATCGACGCGTACTTTCGCACCTGAGATCTTCCTCGGCTACCCACGTGACACCCATCTCCGCGATTCTTCTCTTCGCCTCTCCAACGGTAATTCCACATTGAGGAAGGACATATCGCAAACCTCTTTCATAGCTTCCGCGATTAGTAATCCTGTGCGCCTTTTTGTCGCCTTGCTAGAAAACCATTAATATTGAGATATTCTGGAAAAAAGTGCGTCTAAGAGCGAGCAATATCTATTGGGAAACGACGCCATTAAAATTACAATAAAAATTATGCCGTTTAACAGGAACAGTGTCACGATTAAAAATAGAACTATTTTAACCATCGGTTTGCAGTATTTTTGCAATTTCGTTCCAGCTGATCTGCGCAATATGCACTATTTTATTTTATTTTCTATACGGAACAATTGATAAAATATATATACACTTTTTTTTGTTTTATTATATAATTATAATACAGTGACAAATATTCTTAGGATTGCAAAGGGTTAGGGAGTATTAGAAACACTCAAAACTCAAAGATTCTTAGTTCAATTATGGAATTGAAAAATTTCAAACCTTTTTTTTTTTTAATTTACTTTTATTGGTTCTGTCATTCTTCTAGCACATCAATGATACACGATATGACGCGGTTTTTAAAATTCGCGTGACGTGATGCAGCTCTTAAATCATCGTTTAGCATCGAAATGAATCTTTCGTGTTTGAATTCGAATTAAAAGTACGAACAATTCCGGAATAAACAGCGGTGATTCAAATAACGAGTTGACATCAGTTTTCCACGGTTAACAGGTGTTGTTTATAAAAAGTTGTTAACGCATTAGGTACTATGATTTTTTTCCTACGAGATTGCATAACGTTCCAACGTTAGAACGTCAGAGAACAGACGACGATAAAGAAAATAAACGTTTTCCGCGTGGAAGTTCGTCACTAGGCAAATTGTAATTACGTTGGAGCATGTAACGATTGTCTGTACATTTTTTTTTTTATATCTCCATTCGAAATCTCCGTGTCAATAGGTTTAGTATTTTCAAATTCCCTTTGTACAAGCGTTTGACGTGTCCTCGTTGCCACCAACGCAGCATATGCGGCACAGAACATATTACTCAGCGTGCTATCGTTTTCCGGTGGCATTGAACGCATTGGAACTCATTTTTTCTCGTTAGTCACCCAATTAAATTTTACAGTATCCTTAAACCGATATACCGACAATAAATCATTTTGTAAAAAAAGAAAAATTGACGTTTCCGCGTGGAAATCCATCACCAGGCAAAGTATAATTACGTTAGAACATGTAACGATTGTCAAGACATTTTTGTTTTTATATCTCTATTCGAAATCTCCGTGGCAGTAGGTTTACTATGTTGAAATTCTCTCCTACAAGCGTTTGACACGTCCTCGTTGCCACCGACGCAGCATATGCGGCCCAGAACATATTACTCAGCGTGCTATCGTTTTCCGGTGGCATCGAACGCGTTCAAACTGGAATTTCTTTCTTAATCTTGCAACGAAATTCGACAGTATCTTTCAAACGATTTGCCAACGATAAATGATTTTGTGTAGAAAGAAATAAAACAAAAATATTCCAATTGAAACAGCGTGATTATCAGATCGGTATCCTGTTTACAATTGGCGAGGCGCGTTTCCTCGGTGCGATAAGGGCGCGATAAAAGAGCGTGGTTGGTCGATCGGGCGAGAACGACGCGACGCGACGCGACGCGGCGATTAGGCTTGCGCGCGAAATGACGGCCGAACCGTTCGACCTAGTTCGTAAAATAACACGGCGGTAGGCGTACTTACCGAAATGTGGGACAACCGTATTCATGCGCAGGAAGCCAGAGCAATTATGGATACGCGAGTGAGCGTCACCGTGAGCCACACGCGCGCACGCGCGCACGCGTGATTCTAACCTCCACAATTGCGCCTCCGGACGTGATCGCTCTTCCGTTGCAGAAAAATACGACCGTGTTTTATAACCGCATAATACGAAGCTTTTGTCAAAAAAATCACCTCTCCTACCTCTGTTTCTTCTTTGAAACGTCCATGACCCGCAGAATATTTTTCGTCTTCTGAAATTAAACCTTTACACTTCTTATTGCTGTTTCGGCTATATGTTCCTCTCCCGTCGTATATATGTATGTATGGTACTTACATATGGTACGTTCACGTATATTCGCTACGAGCTTTTCATTTATAATTAGCCTTGGGAGGCATCGTGACTTATACCCTTGGGAAATTTACCTAATTTGTATTCAACGCTAATTGAAACGAGTGTGACGTGTGTTCAAGCACACTCGACTATGGTTCAACAAATTGTAATATGATAATTGAGTAATAACCTAACCATTCTCTTGACTGAGAATCGCATGTGTATTTTTTTACTTATTTATAATGTGTGCAAAATCGACGAGGAATTGGAAAATCTTGTGACGTTCTTGTGGAATATAATTTGACATAGGGAAATTATTCTAAGTAGTCTAGGAAACGAATAGTGTTATTATTTTAACTCTATAACGAGTTAGACTCGCGACACAGATTCTGGATAAGATTCGTTAGAACCAGTTATATTAGTAAAAGATATTAATTTTAATTTATAAAACTAAGGATTGCCCCCAATGGTTCAATAATACATTAGTATTTTTTACGTAAAACGTACCAAATATTAAATAGCTAATACATGGATGTATAGTTAATAAAAGAAATCATAAATTCAAGAAAATACTTCTAGGATTCGAACTCGCGATCTCCACGATCAAACAAATAGCATCACTGATCATTTAACTAACACAGCCAACACTACATTGTCAATTTTCTGTTACTAATTCTAAATCTATTTGAGTACAAAACTCTAGAAATTGGGAGAGGAAAAAGTAGGAAACATTTAAAGGAGTGTGAATTCAGTAAGAAGTTGTAAAAGACGTTGGACAGGCAGCGAGGCAGACTGTTTAAAGAGTAAAGGAAAAGGGAAACGGAATAGTGGAAAAGCTGGAGGCAAGCGAGGAACGCGACCCTAATATTCAGCCCTGCGGAGCTGAACGTTAAAGTTGATCCAGTAAATTTACGCGTCCGTTTCATAGATGCGCTGGCCCAGTTTGTAGCCGGCTATGAAAGCGCGAGGGGGCTGGCGAAGGGGGTTCGAGGGAGGGCGCGCGATATCTGTGTCAACGCACAAGCGCCTTTGCACCCGTCGAGGCACGATTCACAGTGGTGTTCTTGGCCCGCTTGCGGGTTACCGCGCGCGCGACACCAACCACGGGAATGCTCGACCGCCGAAATACCAGCCTTCATTCCGATAGCCCCGTTTTTCCCTTTATACCTTCTCGATCGGCTCTCTCTCTCTCTCGCTCCCTTTCTCTCTCTCTCTCTCTCTATCTTTCTGTCTGTCTCTGTCTCTGTCTCCTTCGCTCTCTCTCGCTGTAGAATACAAGTAGAGAAGGAAGAGCGGCGAGGAGAACGATGACGCAAGGAAGTTCGCGGCCTTGGCAATACGCGATGACTTGCGCGAACCACGTCTCATCCTCGTCGCCATTGATCAATAAATAACCCGACATCGCATAGGATCTCATTGTCAGCGTGGCTGTTAGGTGACGAATCGTTAGACGCTTGATCAAAGGTGATTTCGATCTTTCCTTTTCAAAGCGAACAATAGAAAGAAAAAAAAAAATGCAAATTTATTTTTAGTTCAAAGGTTGAACAAAGTTTGAAGACTAATATACTGCTATCTGTTTACTACTTTCTGTAACTGTTTCATATATCCTCTGTTATATATCGCGTAACGAAATTTCGTTTCGAAGAATATTTCACAGATCCTTCTTCGACGAGGTTGAAACCATCGTCGTGTTTAAATATATCAAACTCGGGCAAATCACCGCTGACAATGGTGGAAACCATTTCGTTCCGCTTTTCGGGTTAAACCATGGCGAGTGCACTAGTCCGATGGATCTCTGGAAATCTCTTTCTATGTTTCGGTTCGTCCGCTCAACCCTACCACGATAACTCGCTCTCTAGTGGAGCGCTTACGTAAGAAAGACGTACCTACCTACCTACCTACCAACCCACCTCCTGGCTATTCAAGGGATCAAGGCAAACCGGTAGGCAGGCAGGCAGGCAGGCAAGCCAAGCAGGCAGGCCAAGAGAAGCGGGAAGCCAGATAGCACAGCTAGAGAGCAGGCTGGCTGGCTGGCAAACTAAATAGGATGCAGGTAGGTAAATAGGTAGGTGGGCACATGTCGCGCGCGCGCGCACATGCCTTCGGATAAACCTGCCAAACGGATAGACTATGCAACAACGGAAATACCTCCGCTCCTCCTCCTTCACCATCGCCACCATCATCAGCGCGCCCTCTTCTCTCTGCCATCTTTTTCGTTTCCTAGTCTCTTGTACTCTCTTCTCTTGTCCAACCCCTTTGCCGATTTTAGAATATATATCTTACCTCGTTCATTGGATTATTTCAATATTATTAGAGAAATTATGTAACGTGATTTCTAATAGGAATAGAACGATCGAATTTTATCGAGGAATAAATAAGTAAGGGTTGATATTGGAGAGAGGTATTTTTAACACGTTTCAGGACCGCCAGCGGAATTTACCGAAAGCTTGCTTAGTGCCGGATGGTTCGATTTTATCGGAGTTTATTAGCGTTATCGAGTTTGCGGGGTTTTAATCTTTTTGGGGAATAATGTGGAGATCCGAAGAGGTGGGTCAGGCGTGTAGTTGAATCATACCTTTAGATCATACCTTTCTGTCATTCGTTTGAGTATGATCCATGAGTGGGTCACGTTAACAAATAAGATTATACGATGACCCACCGATGCGTCACAGTGTCTGCTCAAACCTGTTTGTCATTCATGTGGGGATGATTTATCAGTGGGTCACGTTGACATATAAGAGCATCACTCGATGATCTATTAGTGGGTCACATTATCTGTTCAAATCTTTTTATCATCCGTGTTAAAGTGATCTATCAATGGATTAAGTTAACAAAGAGACTCGATGACCTATTAGTGGGTCACATCATCTGCTCAAACTTTTCTATCATTCATGCTGGAATGATTTATAAGTGGATCATCTTGGTTAATAAGATTACTCTATCATTCACCGGTGGGTCACACTTTTTAAACCATTTTATCATTCATGTAACAGTGATCTATCAATGGGTCACGTTTACAAATAAAATTTCTCGATGATCCATCAGTGGATCTCGCTATCAGTTCGAATCATTCTATCATTCATTCTGAAACAATCTATCAATAGGTCACGTTGACAAATAAGATTTTTCCATGACCCACTGATTGATCACACGTGTTTAAACCTTTCTGTCATTAATTCTAAAGTGATCTCTTAGTAGATCACATCGACAAATAAGATTTCTCGATGACCCACCAATGGGGCAGATAATCCGTTCAACCTTTCCTGTTATAAATGTCAGAATAATCCATCAGTGGGTCACATGGACGAATAAAAGAACACCACTCGATGACCCACCGGTGGGTCACGCCGTGCTGCACGTGTTAAACGAGATAAAACGTGGGGATATATCAGCATACATTGAGATCTCACGATTTTTAAATATTCCTAGACTCCCTTCGATCTATAGTCACAGCACAACTAGCAGCAGCAGCAGCAGCGTCGCTCGTTAATTCTTTCAACCGTTCATTCTTCTCGTCCTCTTTTTCTCCTGCTGCATCTCCTCCAATATTCCTCCCCGTGGGTCGCGTTTCAAAAAGCCATAATACACGCGCACGATAACCGCACCATTATATAGCTCGCAGTTACGTAACCCGGCTGGGTTTCGAGGATAACGAGCAATCGCGGGGTGGGGAGAAGTAATTGAAAGACAGGTGAAGACGCACAGGCCCGTTGGGGTGCTAATGAGGATGTCTCAATGGAGAGACGGAGGTCTGAGAAGGAGGACGTTGGTGCGACGCGATGGTTGGTGGTTGCTTTGGAAAATTTCTTTCACAATAGGCGAAACGTTCGAACGATATAACGTGCTTGCAAGGGTCAATGTGGTTGGATAATGGTGGAAAAAAGGAATTTACAATCTCGTTAAAAACGCGCCAGGTGCACGTAGCTGCAGGTGTAGAAATAACAGTTGCAATTGCAACTCGCAAGTTCCGGTTGGATGAGTGAACTTGCCGATATTATTTATCAGCCGGTTAGTAGAACGAAAGTGTGTCTGGTAATACAGCTCGCTGTTTATTGTGAAATTGGACAATTTCTCAACGGTCGAGTTTGCTCCCCGCTTCACAGGTAGAATCAAGTTCCTCGACATTTATTCGCCTGCCTTCCGTGTAACGAGCCCCGTTCGAAAGATTACGGTTAAACGTTGTCTAGATACATCTGCCGCGAGTTATTTCCTCCTGGGTAGAATGTTTACGGAGATATAGGTGATATGGACGAAATTTTGGAAAGTTACTTTAGGAAGCAGTTGCTTGTGCTTCGTCGATTTCTTTCTTGTTAACATCGTGACAACAGGTGACACCGTGTTGGTGTCACAGTTGTTTTGTCACTCTTAGTAATAATTTAAAGAAATAAATTTCATACTTCTACTTTCGTACATTTTTACAAATTCAGAGTTGCAACGTGAACTTTCCTTCTTTTACGTAAATTGTGAAAATTGGATATTGTAAATTTTGAAAAAAAAAAAAAAAAAAAATTGATAGTTACTCTTCAAAGTAACCATCATATCGTCATCATATTGTTGATAAATACAAACGATATCTAGTGTATTTCTAAAGTATCAGATTTATGAACGAAAAATTTCCAAATTAGCTTCTACAATATTTTACGCTTAAATTAATTTTTGTATTAATATCAATCATTAACATTTCACGAAATCAAGTGTTCGTTAATTTCGTTAATTCTACTCTGAAACCGTTTGGTAAAAAAAAAAAAAATTAACTTTTATTTAATCGTGTGATTTATCCATTCAAATTTCATACACACTGTCAATTTATTTATCTATTCGAACGCACGAAAATTCCGTCCTCGTTCGTTAGAGCGGAAAAGCTTCGCATGCCTGGCTATTATAATGGACTGCGGTGTGTGTGTGTGTGTGTATGTATGTATCGGAATGTACAAAAGCAAGCAGTTTACGCGAACGAGGTCTCTAACGACGGGCAGTAATTAGGCCAGTGAAACAGGTCGGTCGATCGATCTCGTCCTGAAAAAGCTTACGCTCCAAAAAATCTATTTAGCCACTGCCACTGTGATACAAAGGGGAAAGCTCGCGATACGCCACGATGAGTCAGTTCTGGGCTGGCCTCTGTATTCTTCTCGATCGTTTCTCCTCTGTCTTTCGATTCCATAATTGTTCATCACGCGCAATTTATTATACTCGTCTATCTGTTTCTTGTTGTATATAGGTATGCACTTCCGTTAGCGAGTGTTCTCATATCTATATTTGTAAGAAGATTCTATAGAAAGATGGAGATTTACAATTAACGATAAGACTCTTTTTCTCAATTTGTTCAGGGACAACGATGCATATCGCGTCTTCTGAGAGAAAAATTTCGTAAGGCATATTTCTAATTTTCTTATTGTTACTCGGAGTGTCTTAATTACGTGGATTGATCGTAAAAAGAAATGTTAAATTTATGTTAATTGTATAGATTCACTATGTAGGAAATAATGTTAAATCTTTATTAATAATATAAATTTTTCAACAAGAAAAAATTGTATTATTTAAACATAACTGTAATGATCTTAACTCTAATATTTATTTAAAATAGATTTACTGTAAGAAAAAATATTAAATCTTTATTAACAATATAAATTTACCACGAGAAAAAATTGCATTATTTTAATTAGTATTTATTTAAACTTCATTGTAATTATCTTAATTCTAATATTTATTTAAAATAGATTTAACATAAGAAAAAATATTAAATCTTTATTAACAATATAAATTTACCACGAGAAAAAATTGCATTATTTTAATTAGTATTTATTTAAACTTCATTGTAATTATCTTAATTCTAATATTTATTTAAAATAGATCTAGCATAAGAAAAAATATTAAATCTATATTAATTATATAAATTTATCATAAGAGAAAATGTTGAATTGTAGAAGAACTGTAAAATTGTGTTACTTCAAGAGACCAAATTTTAACTAACGTATGTTTCGTAATTTTCCAAACAGAAATTTTCATTTCTTACGTTAGCTGAAACACCTACTTCATCGATTTTTCTTGCAGTTCCCTTATAATTGAAAGCTACGTATAATATGTTCTGCCAGTACTCTCCTTTTTTCCATAGATTTTCGAATTTTTTTATGAAGTTATACGCAACGTGACGGCTTCTATTTAATAACTTTGCAATTTTCGCGATAATTTGATTTTATGACGGCAATAACAAAATTTCACTTTTGTCTAATTATTCTCCTCGACCCATTTTAACTTTAATGTCACGAATGTAGATAAATGAAATATTTACTCGTCTGCTTCTAGTCACTGATGATAGATTACTATCAGACTACATAATAACGTAAAATATTACACACGTCCTATAATTCTGACCGAATAAAGTCAGCCTATGTTTCACTTCTTCCTCTAATTTCTTTCTTGCACAACATACAAACTTGCAATTCCATATGAATACTTTGAAGAACATATCTAACATACAGGGTGAGTAATATATACATATATCCTATTGTGTTATACGAAACATACAAATATGCATCAAACATCCTATCATTTTGTCTCGTCACTGTAAAGGGAAATAAAATTTGAATTCTAAAAATACCTCAATCCCTTTCTCACTTCTACAGATTGTATTCTGTCTTAGAGTGTATACTATTGGACTTACATGCCTCGTTGCATAGAAACGATAAATACGTATAGGCGACTATATACCGACATACATCTGCAAAGGGTTAAAAGTATAAAGAAAATCAGTAGTGGTCGGTTGAAGATTTGTAGGTGTACGAGTTTGGTTGCGCAATTTCCGGGAAGAAGCGATCGCTGTGAGGGGGCTTCGATCTTTGTCGAGGGAGCAGCAAGCATGGTTCGTCCTTGAGGCGCCCTTGGTACTGGCCTGTAGATGTTATATATGTAGTAAATCGGTCGGTAGAAAGCTCTGTCGGGTTTTAGCGAGTGTAGGGCGTGGTCTAACGAGCACCCGGTGACCTCCTAGCCAGCAAGGCGGCCATCTTTGAGCATCGAGTCGTCCGGGCGTGCTGTGAGGGTGAAAGTTGGGGTGGGTTTTCGGCCTGGATGGAACAGAGAGACGTGCTTTGGCTGTGTTAAAATCCTCCCTCTCTCTCTCTCTCTCTCTTGCTTTATCTCGTTCTCTCTTTCTCCTTATAACACTGGCTGCGTGGCCCTGTTCAGTCAAAGGAGACGCCCTCTTCCACGCCTCGCAACACTTCCTTTACTCTTCACTCTCTTCTGCTTCTTCTTCTTCTTCTTCTTCTTCTCTCTCTTTCTCTCTCCTCCGGAAGTCTTCACTTTCGTTTTCCTTCTTCGCCGTATTACACTTGGTTTGTTTCACTCTTCTACACGGAGAATTTTTGCGTAGCATTTTTACAAGGTGACTTGTTTTAATTGTTTCCAGAACTACCACCACCCATGTTTCGTATCGATTCGGGCAATTTTATTTTAACGGTTCACGAATGGAGGCTAATAATAGCGCGATAGAGATTCTAGATACGCGACGGGAGTAATTTAGAAGGTCACATTGTCTAGCCCTTTGGAGAGGGAGGATTAATGGCGTGGTATGCGAGGATACAGATTGTTTGTACAATGGGTAATTGGGTCACTGCTTGAGCCTCCATGGACAACCTGGGGTCATTGATGATCCAAGAAGATATTTTATCAATTTTCATTTTTATTAAAATTGTACAGTGTGACTCTGACGGTGTATTAGAATTTTTTGTAAATTTTTCTCGAAGCTTGGAATTATAAAAAAATTGAACTTGAACGTGAAAGACTCAGGTTGTCTATTAACTCTCTGTAGCTTAGTGTGTCTTAAAAGTTACATATCCATTTACATTAATCATCGATTCTTGTTCTTCAATATTTTTCATGCTGTAAAGTTGTAATCAACTGCAATTATTCTTCTGATAAAAAAATAGAATTATAAAAGATTAATAAATATGGAACAATGAACGAAACATTGCACATTCGTAGCGATTATTTCGTATACATTTTTAAAATCTGATTAATTTTATTATTAATTATTTATATTATTAAAATATGTAATTCGAGTATACGTGGACGAATTCACGAATATAAGAGCTATTTCTATCACTTAAAGATACTTAAGCTTCATCGATTGTACCCGTGATATTTTTCGTAACGGAACATTTTTTCAGAAACGCAACTTTACTGCGTCGTATTGTACGGTTGCATTTTGATCGAGATCGAATGCGGCATTTCGACAATTTATCGCGAGCTCCGCGTTCTTAAATCAGGATTATCCGATTCCCCTTTATACGTTCATCTTCCTTCTTTTTTTTTTTTCTCCTTTCCATCCGATTCTATTTCGAAAAGAAGAATAACTTACTTGTCAGCGTAAAACTGTCATTCCCGTAGGCGTTATTTCGCGTCGTTGCCACGGGTACGCCGATAAAACCGGGAGAGATCGAATCCCCGGAGAAAGGCGACCGGGAACGACTTTATTTCAACCGAAGTTCGAGAAACAAGCCTGTAAAGCCTCATGATCTGCGAAATATCGCGGATATTTAAAATGAAGCGTTCGTTGAAAAATGTATGAGCCCTCGAAACAAGCAGATACGCGATCACCGGGGTTAAGTTGTAAAATCAAATCGTTCAGGTGGAAGAAATAGTTTACAAAGTTTGTCCGCCTTTTCCACATAGTCCTCCGATTTCTTTTATTCATCACGTGAGTGAGAAGTAGTAAATTTGAATATTTTATCACATAAAGAAAAAAAAAAAAAAAAGAAGAAATAAGCTCGAGAAGCATTGTATATAAATATCGCGTAATAATTGTAGAAAAATAAGATACGAATAGGCAAAGGTGTTAACGGTTGATATTGTTGCGGTTGCAGAACGCGTTATCGAATTTCCGACGATAACCGTGTTCTTTCTATCCTTTTCTTTCTCCTCCTTCTTCTTCTTCCTTTCCGCCATCATTGTGGACATTGTGTATTCCACTGACGCATTTCCGGAAAAAGAAAAAAAAAAGATTTCCTCTCGATACCTATTCACCGCCTAACATAGTAACAGAACAAAAGAGAATCATGGAAATTCACGTTTGACGTATAAAAATCGATCTTTGTAATGGAGAATATTTTATAAAGTCTCGGGTAAATTAGGCGAGCGGTTTCTCCCAGGCGCAAAAGTCACCTTGATCTTGAGAATGCGCCGTAAGGAAAGACACGTGTTATCGAGGCGCAAAAGAGAAAAAAAAAAAAAATAAAGAAAAGAAAAAGAAAGAGAAGCTAAAGATGAACAACGTTGTGAGAGGAAATGTTACGGTGTACACACGAGTGTGTGTATAGCATGTAACGTTTATCTTGCAATAGTTTGGCACGCGATTAACGTTCGAGTATCTCCGCGAATGTACTTTTCTTTCCGCTCGCTTATAAAAGGCACTCTTTATTTTTTTAATTGCAACACTTTTTTTTAGAAAGGATACCTTTTTTTCTCCTTTTCCCAGAGGCTCGTTAGTCAGGCGACGGGTTACGCAACGTGGGCTTAACGGATATGCGTGAGCGATCGTTAAAATTCAAGTTCGCTCTCCTAGCAATAGGGGAGATCGTTTCAAAATGATCATCGAAATAGAAAATTTCATGTTCGTGAGGTTTCGCGAATCCGCCCTCCGGTGAACTTAGAAGCAACGGGCCTATAACAACACCCTACGCCATATTTTTCCCTTCTCTCTCTCTCTCTCTCTCTCTCTCTCTCTCTCTCGCTCTCCCCCGCGTTCTACCTTTCTATTTTAAGTTTTGCCAGAGTTCTAAGAAACGCGTCTACGTTTCTATTGACCAGGCGGAACTTCAAGGTGGCGATCGCTTCGAATTGACCACGCCGAATGTGAATTGCACACGTGACTCGAGTTACAGAGAGAGAAAGAGAGACAGCGATTTCAGAGTTTCCGCAATTTTTGTCACGCAACGACAAACCTTCCCTGAACGCGAAATAATAATCTCACCAGTCGGACGACAGAAAATTGTCGAGACAACCTAAATGGAAGAAACTAGGCGAGACGACGCGAAAGTGAAACGTTCGCAACGTTCAACAAGTGACAATTTTTCACTTCGAACGAAACACGCAAATAAATACGAAACTTACCGGAATCGTAAGAAAAACAGAGCGTCGAGGGCAGAAATTTTTTTGGCAGGAGAGGAAGTCGGAGGTCGATTTTCGTGAAACTTTATGAAGTGGCGGTATGTATAGCATATAGCCGAGGACCCGTCCACTTTTTCTTCTCTTTCGTTTCTTCAAGGCCTGGTTGCCCACAGTCCGCCGCCCCTCCGTCGGATTCTCATGCTTACTTATATCACATCACGGTTTCATTCTCCTCTCCCCACCGCGCAACTTTTCTGCGCCGAGAGACCTCGCGCTCCCTCTTTCTCTCTCTCTCTCTTTCTCTCTCTCGCCCCCCTTTTCTCTTCGTCGTTCTTCCATTCTCCGTCCCTTCTCCCATTCGCTCTTCAGCCGCCCCAAGAGCTCTGTGCCTCTGTGTGTCTCCTAGCGATGGCCATTCCCCGATTCCCGTCTCTCGAGTTTTCGTGCTTAAACTCTCTCTCGATCGACGTTCGAATAGTTTTCTAACGTGTCACACGCACCACGTGTGTTCCATGTCTTTCCTCCTCTTTCATGTCGCGTAGAGAATACGTGAATAAGATGAATTTCACGGATAGAAGAAAACGTTCGTTACGTAATCTCTTTCATCGTTCGTACACGGTTTTTGTTCAGAGACACTTTAGAATTTTTTCAGATCGCAAATGTTCCGACACAGTTTTTTCCGAATTCGCGTTTCAAGGTACGTTGGACGATGTACAAATGTTCGAAGAGATTTGCGTCTTGAGGCCATCGCTAGCCATGTCTCTTCCTTTTCATTCTCGACCCTTCTTCCCCCCCCGCGCAACACGCTCACCTCTCCTTCCTCCCGCTGCCCTCGCGATGATCCACGATCTTTACGGATACCCCTTCCCCCCGCCTGTTCAACCGTTTCGCAATGATGTCATCCACAACATTGGCGTAGGCCGAGTACATTTTTGAAAGATGAGAAATGTGGAAAAAGAATTTTTACTGGTTGGACGCTGAGGTATCGTATCGCGTAGGATATTGTTTTTTTTTTTTTCTCTTTGAAATGTTGCAGACAGTACTACGGAAATGTCTATTTTTCTTCTTTTTGCGGGATTAACACTAAGTTTACGAGCTTTTCTTGAGCGAACGAGAAATCGAATTATTTCTTCAAGAAATCGATTTATTAGAGACAATTTTATATCGTTAACACTTTATCGACTGAAAGTTTATCAATCAATTTTTTGCTGCCAACGCAAAAAATTAATTCTCACCCAACCAATGCTGGGTCACTTTTGACCCATGTCTTAATCACCCCATGCTAAGAGTAAATGAACGACATGATAAAGCCCTTTCGTAAAGAATTTTCGTTTAAAATTTTTAGAGCTGAAATAAGCGCGATAGCAAAATCTGAACTAGTATTGAATAAAACGAGCCAGTCGGTAAAGTGATAACTTACAAATTCGGATATATTTTCGTATCGTTATATTAATCCCTTGCCTTACGATTTATTAGGCATTACGTGTATTAACCTTTTCTACTCGCTGTTCCAATGCACCTTTACATAAAAAGAAGTCAGGATATTATAAATAATTTGTATTTGGCGATCCTTGGTTTTAAATTTCAGCTGAAATTTGTGCAAAAGTACATACTTAATAGACATAATTTTTCCTTTGTCACATTTTAATTATAATCTACACTGCGAGCGTGACTCGTCATTGTAAGGCAAGGGGTTAATAAAAATGAGGAAAAGTTGCTGGAAAGTAATTGTTTCTGCAATTTCGCTCGTGAAATCCCAAACGCGTCGAATTGACGTATCCCGTAAACCAAATGTTAAAGGTAATTAACTCTTTCGCTATGAGATTTTAGTGGAAAAATAGACGTTCAATTTTCAATCGTAAAATCTATCATAAATCTTCTTCGAAAGTTTCAAAATAAGTAATTGTCAAATTTGTAAAAATGTAAAAATTCTTTCGTTAAATTAAAATGGAAGATGAATAAAATTCAGAGGAAAAGGCGGTAATAAATGAGTATGAGCCAAATTTCTGAAACGTCAATAGGCACAAACAATAATCAAAGGGTTAAAAAATATGCAAACGTTTTCTAACGTATGGCGCGCAACGTGAGCGGAAATTATATTCGACGGATTAAATTAAAACTCGAAGAGGATGGGTCACAGGTCGTAGGTATCACAGTTTTAGATTATTCGATACCCGCAAAAGGGTTTAACCCCTATTCCGAGGTTGTTAACGAGATTACCAGGGCAACGGTCTAAACGCTACATTTTAACAAGAACATGGACTATATACAGAATATACACAAGAAACATAGAGGATAGAATCAAGCATAAATCTCAGTTACTCGGAATAACAGCCTTAATAAAAAAATATTAACTGAAAATTAAACTAGATTAGTGTGGTATTTGTAAATTACGTAGTCATGTATTTGTGGTGTTATACGTTTATTCGGAACCGATACCAAAGTATCAGAAAAATCGTGTAGCTCAGCAACTCTTTTTTTTCTACATGTAAATACCCATTCATGCATCGACGAGTATAAATATATAACCTTAAAACTATTATGCACGTTATACACAGTAAAACCACTATTAAATATGCACACATATCTAGGCACCACTCACACATTAACACATCAACGTCCGGAGGGAGACAAAAATATGGTTTTCGTTGACTGCTCGTGAAATGCTAGAGACATAATTGTGTTACGATATAAAGTGCCAAAGATAATATTTTTTATCGATTAAATTAATACCGTGTACGTAATACCGTGTACGTAAATTTCATTCTCGCGTTCTTTTCTTTTTTTTTGTGTTTCTGAAATTTTTGCCTGCAAAGTCAGACGAAAAATAGCCTCTACTCCTTATTACAATTATCGAAGTTTTGTACTTATCGAGTTATAGAATTAACATTTGATATTTGAAAAACGATGCGAAAACCATAAAATGTCAACTCGTCAATTTCCATGCAAGCACAGCCCGGACATCGTAAATGTGTTAACACCGTCGAAGCAGTCGAACATAACCTAACACGTGAAGTACGACGTATGCATGGTAAAACACATAACACAGAGAACGCGATAGCGCGGGCATATTTGAAACTGAAATCGCTGAAACGTACAAAAATAGAAACAACAGATTAGGAAGTTTGGCTATTTCAGTGACGACATCGATCGGAAACGTGTTTCCTCGGTGGCTCAGGTAGCAGAAACACGCGATGAGCCATGGCGAGGCGGGATTCGAGGCCAACGAGTAAAATTAGACAGCGCGTGAATGGAATCCGAGCCAATCGAGCAACCCCAAATGGAAATGGAAACGCTTCGGTTACTATACGAAAGATGGCCGCAATGCGGTGCCTTCTATAAAATGGCGGTGGTTCTTGACCACCAAACCCATGGTCCCCGCTTGTACACTTTTTTTCACGGATTTTAACCTAGCCAATACGTGCTTCCTAATTTCCTTTATGGCCCTTCGGCTCTCGACCAATAGCCGTCGTCCCTTGTCTCGTTCGACTACCTCTCCTGAAAAGGGATCGAGACAACTCTGTGTATATGCTTGAAATACCAAACGAAATTACAAGAGCTATTATTTTCCACGCGATCTATAAAAAGGAGAAACTTTAAAAGAGAAACAATTCAACAGAGATATACGATTGGAGTATTAATTTGACGTCCTCGTCGTATCGAGTACAATTACGCGTTACGATTGTTTAACCGGTGGTAACAAGTGGAGTGTCGATGCCTGGAAAGGAGGAACAAATCTGGTAATATTACAAGACCGGTACAAAGTATCGAGACTACAATCTCGATAGCGGTGCGTACGTACAAAGTGGCACAAGGCAAGCCAGTCCCACTTCCCTTTCCTCCTTGCATGTACGTGTACACACACGGTACATATATCTCATTCCATCATCGTCTCCTACCACTCTATTCTTCCCAAGGAGTGGTAACTTTCCAAACTTCTCGCTCCTATGTGGTCTTTTACCGTTCGACTGCCTCCTCTGATCCATACTTCTACACACAACTACTACGACGTACGGATTCTCAACGTGCTTCTTGGAAGAGACAATCCACGCGTTAATCTCCCCCTTACACCTCTCTACCCTCTCCTCTTTCTTCACGACGGTAACGATATATAGTAGAAACATTGACACAGGAACTATTTCTTTTCGTTTTTTTTTTCTCTTTTCTTTTACCGTCAGATGATTATGGTTAACCTTTGACCATAGTCCGATCCGTTGCAAGAACGAGGCAAGAAAGCATGTGACTTGCTTATACGTTCAAATCCCTTTGAATAGAACGTCGAAACGAAGAACACAAACGTTCCTCTTTGTTTACATGAATGACTTTCTTCATCATTCCCTTGTTAGGTACACAACGTTCACTAACAGTTATCATCGTCTTCACAGGTCCTTGATACACGTTCAATGTTTACCAAACATGATGTACAATTATACGTACACGTTGTACGACAAATTATAGAGTATGAGAAATGTTCGAGCAACGTGGAACTAGAAAACCAACGAAACGTTTGTGATAGGATATCGAAAGAAAAAAAAAACAAACTTCAGTTTGTGAAGCAACGTCTATGGAGCGTGAAAAAAAAAAAGAAAAGAGAAAAAGAAACTTTCCTATTGCACTTGTTACATGGAAAACGACAGCGGAGCGCTTTATTAGGAAAGAAAAAATGTAGGCCCGTAATCACCGACAGCGATCCGGTACGCGGTACGAGGCCGACGGTATTTGCCAAGTTACGAAAGTAAGCGGTTTTAGAAAGTATAGAAGGCTTCGAGGTGAACGGCAGCTCTAACGACGGGGATCTTGTACGGCAATTACGAAGTGGCTTTGCAACCGACGATCGAGAGCGAGTTACTCAGCTGCTACGTAAGAGACAGACCTCTATGTTTTCGATGTAGCAGGTGCACACTATTTGCCGCACATTTTCTAAATTTTACCGATTAAAATGGAATCAAGGATATTTCGGAACAATCGATGTAAGAAAAAAAAAACACCGTATTTCGATGCTCGAATCGAAACCGAAAAAGGCAATTTTTTCGAAAAATAAAAATTGCAAATAAAAAGATCATCCATCTCTAACTATACTCTTCCCTCTTCTCTGTCCAAGCACACGATTTATTTCGGGAATGAAATTTTCCGGTCGACGGATGCGCACAGTAATTTACGCTTCAAACGAGCGGAAAAGTAATTTACGTACGCTCGCGGCTGCGTCCGGCTGTGCGCGACTGCGAAAAGAGAGAGAACACGATGGAGAAGGACCGATGATAGCGCGCTCTCGAAGAATGGTCAGTACTCGCGCAGTGTTTTCCGTGATCCCAGAGCCTCTTTAACATAGTACATTACACAGCTGGGGGAACACGGTTTTCACTGCTGAGCCCACGGAAAGAAAATACCAGAATATCAATTCCATGCATGGCACCATAGAATTTTCGTCCATCTTTTTTTCAGTAGTAGTAGTAGTAGTAGTAGCAGCAGTAGCAGTTGGATACAAAATCGTGAAAAGAAATGAAGAAAAAAAAAAAACTTGTGTCTATCTTCTTGGAGAATGTGTATCTTCTTTGAAAAGTCAGTCGGCTGTGTGTTCAATCGGGTATTCGAAAGAGATGTGTCGCGGGGCCGATAGGAGAGAGAAAAAGACTGACTATCGTAACACAGAGCCAAGCCAGTTTCTCACCCCCACTGACCTAGCGACCGAGAAAAAGATCAAGGTGTTGCGTTGCGTCGAAGAGCAACGGACGAGCCACACAACGGTCGAGGAAAAAAAAAAAGAGATGTTCTTGTCTTTCCTGCACTCTCCAGTCGTTGCGTGTATCCTCCACCAACTGGCGTAACAAACGTTAGATCACACACTGGCCCAGCGAGAGCGGAGCCACGGTTTGATCACGTGACGTGTGTTGCGTCACAGTTGCCCCTCTCACCACTCAACCAACGAGCCAACCCGAACGACGAGACCGCCATCTTTACCCACTGAGAGACCAGAGTGAACACGGACACGAGCACCGACGACGTATGAGCAACGCGTTTTTTTTTTCTTTCTTTCTTTTCTTTTTACGTGCACAAAGGGGTAGACCTTTGGTCATAAAGATCAACCATCCACCGAGTCAGCAAAATCATCTCACAGTTGTCCCGTATATTCTTTTTCTCTTCAGACTCTTTTCCACGATTGAACTGTTCCAAGTGCTCTCCATGTGCCGCGCTGGCACTTATCGCAGCTCACATTGCACACGGTCGTAAATTGTGAACGCGGACTTAACGCGAACATGCTCCGCGCGATACAATACTGTACGATAGGAAAACTACGATTTACTGAAATTCAACAAGCAATGCAACTTTGGACTATATTGTAAACTAAATAAAAAAAAAACTTGATAATTTATACCAAATGAGATATTTAAGAAAATATTAAATAATCAAAGAGTTCCCGATCACTCGTACAGAAAAACCGTAAAAACAGGCGAAAAACAATGCACAATGTAACGGGTCCAAGATAGTCGCGTGGTTCCACAGAGTCGACTGTTCCCGGGAGATTCAGTACTCGTTTCCAGATACTACAGGTTCGATTTACGAAGCCACGCCACGCACGCAATCGCGGACCACGCCACGGACACAGTAAAATATCGGATGGATAACGCGATGACGACACGAGTTCTCTCTACCACGATGCATGACGATCGTGTGTATGTATACGTGCGCGTATCTTGAAAGTCCAAGAACGATAGAGAGCAGAAAACACAGGGCACGGCGCTTGATTTCGAACTGAACGACGGAAAACGAAGATATGAAGAAGTGAACGACGATGCGACTACGACGAACATCGAAGGTGAACGGTGGTAACACCAGGATGGCGTTCGAATGTCTGGCGAACAAGACTAGAGAGGTTCTCTCTCTCCTCGACTACTACGGATAACTGCCCGGGGAGGAGGACTCAAGTGTGAAACACAACCGACTCCGGCGACGAGCAGCGACGAACGAGGATGCGCTCGAGCGCGTAGCCTGTGCCGCACTCTCAGTCTATCCCCACTACTAGTTATGATCGGCATCCGGTGGTAACTGTGGCGCGCATTCGCGAGAATTTCTGCTCGTTGATTGGTGCACAACCGTTGCTACTTGGCCTACCATTGGCCGATTGCACACCACGAATTCCCGCGGCGTTCACTATCCATGGGACGGCACAACTACATACACACGTAGGAACAGCACACGAGGCCACTCTTGATCTTACACAAACGATATTCAGAGAGACGAGGACACCGCGTACACACACATACCCGTGCACAAATGTTCCTATATACCCGTGTATCTACTACACATGCACATGCACGCGTGCGCGTGTATGTACGGTTGCTACTCGCGAGCTTTTGTGCGCACACGTATACACACCATCCACGAGATATCATTGTGTGTATGTGTATATGTATGTGTGTATGTACGTGCGTGTGGAAGATTCCACACGCCCGCGCTTCGCTACGGTCGTATGACGGTCGAACAGGAACTGGCCACAACCCGCGCGGAAACGCACTACTTATGCCGCCGGTGGGAAGAAAACCGACGAATCAAGACAGCCTTTATAACACGCCGCCTTTTGGACTCGATGCTACAGGTCCAAAGGGCCATCCTGCTGGTGTGCGCTTCTCAAATGCGACACACGGGGGATGGATGTCAGCCAAATCAACCCCTCTAGCCGCTATGTGCAAAACCACGATAAATATACTGTGTATAAAAGCGTCAGATTGTGAAGTTTATATGAATCTTTCGTTAGGTACCACCAGTACCAGAACATTCTGGTAAAAATAATCATGGCTATCGTTTTAATTGTTACTTACTTGTTTAGAACGCTAGCCGAACCTTTGACCCATTTTTCTATCGATCCTGCACCACATCTCGCATATAGGACGCCTCGCGACCATCGGAATTCGTCTCTTCAGATACTCCAACTTCCGCGGTGACCTCGTATCTCACCCAAGCACACAATTCCCCGTTCGCGTTCTCCTCCTTCATTCGTTACCTTTCTCTAAATCCCAAACGTAAAATCGTACAACCGGTAGACCAATTTCGTAGAGATCTACGTAACGATTGTACGCTCGCACGATCCTCAGTGTTACGTAATCGCGTAGATATTCCTCCGAATCGTTACCAACTTTTGCCAACTATTTTCTTCCTTCGTTCGAAACGCGAGATATTAAACGAACTGAATATAAATCTCTATACAAACGTAACCATTGACCTACCCCGGTTGTAGGGAACGGAAAAATGGCGATCACACGTTTGCACACAAGGAGCACGTAAAATTCCAACGAAACGAAAGAAATGGGATTCACCGATGTTTCGGGAGTGAAGAGGTGGAACGATCGGCGAAAAAAAAAAAAATGTCGGAATCGAAACGATCGTTGCGATCGAAGTATGAAACGCGAAAGAACGGTGCTGCGCGTATAGCGGTTAGTCGATTAACGAAGCTAGTGCAGGCGCATGGGCGGAAGGGGGGCCATGGTGAAGGGAAGGGGGTGGTGGCTCGATGGAACATTGGAACTCGACTTGGTCGTCCTATTTCTACGCTCGGGAAGGTTCGTGCGGCGAGCCGATCGCGCACGAAGCAACGGGAATATAAGTAGGTCGCTTCAAGACGCACGTGTCGTCCTTGACTCACATAGCGTGGCGCGCAGGCGCTCACCGTTGCCGCATTGCTGGTCGCTAGGGCTTTTTCTTTGTTCCTCTTCGCGCGCGCGTACCAATGGTAAACGTGTGTGAGTGCGTGAACGCGTGCATGAACACACCGCCGACAAGTGCTCTCTCACGAAGCGGCACAATGTATGCGCGGATGTGTGCGTGCGTGACTATTGCTCGCACGCACCTCGCCGTGTGCACTCTGCGAAATGAGCTAGCTGCCGCGTGCGTGTAATCTATCTATCGCGAAACCTCTAATGTTCTCTACACTCTGATCAACTCTATATGCTTCTTGTATATTTATTCGCGCAGATTAATCGTTTCCGGTGATACGTGTTTCTGTTCCTTTCTTTTCCTCTCTACACGTTAAACCTGTTTAACCCTTTCGTTAGGTACGCGGTACAAAATGACGTAACTAGGTACACGGTATGTCCTCGACGTTACATATAAATTATCATCATTCAGTTACGTAATAGTATTCCTCGATAGAACAATAATAAATCAGGGTTGAAAAATATATTAAGAATTAATTTTTCAATACATTCATTTACTAATTATCGTTCGAGGAAACTTTGTTTCACGCTTTCACGACAAGTTGAAACGGCGTAGCTAAGCAATACCATAAAATATCCCGCAAATGACACACAGCTGTACTGTTGAGACCTGACCGCGTGTCTAATTAAAGGTTGAAAAAAAAAGAACGTTAATGACTAGGTACAATGACCATAAATACGAATTATAAAAAAAGGTGCGTTCTTCGTTTTCACAACGAGGCTCTCGTTCTTATGTAACGTCGTGTGTTAGTCTTTATGTTTCGACGTTAAGCGTGTCTCGGGTTGAAACAAAAATTTAGAAAGCAAGAGCGTCACGGGAGACTCGTTCTCTCGAGTTGGAGGAAATTCTGTTGTATAGTTGTACACATACGGATGATTCTTTCGTTGTAAGAAAAAGGGTTAAGGTTCCGATAATCTTGCGTTTTCATCGAGCACGTAGAAGATTCCGTGGATGGGCGCGCGATAGCCGCGACGAGGAGGTCGAGAGAAACGAGAAGGCGGCGGCGTTGTGCAACTCTCAAGGAGAATGAGCGATACGCGTGTCGTGCGTTCCTGCGTGCCCGTCAACGCATACGCGCACGTTCGATGATAATCGACAGAAAGAGAAAGGTCATCGGGGAACGAAGTGTGGTGTTCGCTTCCTCTTCCTCGTTGCGATTACTCGGGCAAGTAGGTAAGCGGGTATATCCGAAATTGCGGAGAGTGTGACGCAACGCGCAACTGTACGGGCGAATTCATGATGTTCACGGACACGCATGCGCAGCCGCGCACCTATACATAACCGTGTACGTGCGTATAGGTAACCTATTCGATATGCCGGCGGAAGTACGATACATACTGCATGACATCGGGCCACATTTTTCCTGGAATACGTTCACGATACCTTCGAAATATTAATCACCTGTTAACCTATTAGCTAGAGAAGACGAGTTGTCTCGTCACTGATTCATCAAAGTTTTAAAACTCGATCATTTATTTGCGCGGGATCGTTTAAATTTAATTATACCTTCACGTTTATAATAATCGAAGTAAATTCATTTTTAATTGATGGGCTGAGAATTTTAATGGGACAAGCCAGGAAGTTACGTGAGAATTATTATCTATGCATTCTTTTCCACTGATGCATTTAAGCATTGCATTTTCTTGTACTTTTTTTTTTATATTATTGTACGATTGTCTTCATTATTTCGTCTGAATCGTAATAAGCGAATGATACTTTTAGAACTTGGAAAACATGATTAATTCGAATTCTTAAAAGTCTGACTTACACCCCCTATGATTTTCAGCTATTATAAATTAGGGAGATTAAATTTTTGTTTGAAAAGTAAACTCAGTTAACAGGTTAATGCATTACCCTACGCAAAAACATGTGCCCCATCAGTAAAGCTAAGTGACAATAGTAATTCCACAAAAGGAATCAGCTAAATATCTCAGCATGATTTTAGACAGAAGATTAGCGTGGAAAATATGTGTGCAAACAAAATGTACTCGACCTAAGATAAAAGCTATTAGGAAAACGTGCTAAATTAAAATTAGAAAACAAAATACTGATATATAAGATGATCTCAAGACCTGTTTGAACAGGTCTTACAGCCTGTAATTCAAGGATTTCAATCGAAAACCCTTGGCAACATATGTAATATAGTATAACGTGTATCTAACCTAACCTGACTACTCGCAATTAAACAAAAAATATGAAACTACGGCAAACGTCAAATAGAACAGTTAACACAGCATAAAAAGCCACTAGCTTCAGAATCGACTCACACAGATATTAGTTTAAAAAGATTAGACCTAACCTAATCTAATCCTCTTAGATCTAGCGAATAGATGCATTAATTGCATCTAATAATAAATCGTAGTGACGATCACATGCAATTTATATTTAATCAAAATTTACTTACAATTCCGCCGAAGGAACTGATCTTAAATATTCTAAGTCAATAAAAAACTAAATAAAATTAATACATTGCAATTCTAATCTGAAATTTAGTTACAATTTAGAAAAAAAAAAAAAATGTACAATTGAGCTGTTTAAAAGACAAAGTAATTATTTCCGTGAAATAAAATTTACTAAATTCATTTTATTTATAAAAAGAAAAAAGTTAAACATAAATTGTGCTTTGCTACTAAAATTCGAGAACACTGTAAATGTCGAGTTAGCCACTTTAGATTAATTTTCTCGGAGATCTTATCACAAATTGTACACAATTATTCCAACGTTAACGTAGGTGAAGGCTTACGAAGGAAATGATTGTCGGAAAGCGAGTGCGTTACAAACTAAACTCAAAGCTACGACTGTTCTCGTAGAATTGCTATTATTTACCAGCAACTTTTCCTCACTTTGATTAATGAAACTAGACGAAACTATATTCGAACTTGTAAGTTAATAATATACAATTATCTCTGATAAATCAATTTCTCGAACGAAAAATTCAGTTTCTCGTTCACTCAAGAAAAGCTCATAAACCTGACGTTAACATCAGTATTCCACGTTTATACGCGTACACATTTATCCCCTGAAATTGTAGAGCTGTGTGGCGATTGCAAAGAATCGAATTGCGTTCCCTAAAAGATATTCAGAAGATCAGATCGAGAGAGCAAAGGACTATCGTCACTCTAACCAAGGACAGTGACGCTTCCCGAAGAGATCTGTACGAAGTCGGTAGTTCGCGTTGGCTTTGGCATCGTGAGTATTGATCGCAAACGGGAACTCAAAGGGGAGGCCACCACGTTAGGCTATTCGAACCCCAATTGGATCGACCTACCTCGTGGCAGGGAAGCGGAAGGGGGGCAACCAGCGCGGCCTATTTCTTACCGTATCGGTCTTTGCCAACGAGAAACGTTTATATACATTTTAATTCGTCGTTTTATATATAGTTGTGTAGCCTGTATACTCTCTGGAAACGAAGTGTTATTTTTGATTTTGGGTCGAGATCCGTGGTATTTCCGAAGAAATAAAATTGAGGATTTCAGATCGCGACGATTGTCATCACTTGTGAGAAAAAGACCTTGGATGTTAATTCCTCCTTATTCTCATCTCTCTCTCTCTCTCTCTCTCTCTCTTTCTCTCTTTTAACCAGGGAAACAAATGTTAGCAGTGACCTAATTTTCAACGTTAAATGGAAGGTTTTATGTAATTCTCGTCGGCGGTTTTGGCCGCGTTTGCGAGGAATAATTGGCGCGACGGATTCGTGTGAATTTCGCGGCCGAGAATCTGCTCGATGAACGTGGCTTGCCACGTTGTCGTGCATGATCGTTGCATAACCCGCGATTCTTTAATAACAACAGAATCGCCTACGTAATGAAACGGCCGAGGTGAATCGCGAAGAGAACAAATATTAGAGATTGCCTTACGTTTGATACGTTCAGTAGCTCACAGAATGTATTCGAATTATCTTTAAAGCACAATAACTTCTTTCAAATTCTATCGAACGATTTGTGTTTTTTTTTTTTTTTTTTTTTTTTTTTTTGAGAAGTTAGGATTAGTTTAGTTTGTTAGATAACGTGTAAGAAATTCTTCGAGAAAATTGCAAAAAATAAATCTCTGAGCCTGCAATTAAAGTAAAAAGAAATATAATAAAATGTGTAATGATTTATGCCAGTTGTATATATGCTAAAAATTTCATTGAAATCGGTTCACATTGCTGTGAGCTGCAAACGGCTAAAAATGGTGTAAATTGAAATTTTTCTCGACTTTCAAATTAATCTTTTGCCCTACGATTTTTTGGTCCCTACATTTTTTAACTATTCGCTGTTCTTATACGACTGAAAATAAAAACAGGTGAGGATATTGCATAAAATTTGTATACGATGATCGAGTCCTAAATTAAAACTGAAGTTCGAGCAAAAATATAAATTTAATAAACATATAGTTCTTCTTTTCTCACATCTTCACCAATGCTGCAATAAATCTAAAGATTCTTGCATCTTTCAATGGCTGGTCGCTTGTTTCTGTATGGATCGATTTCGATGAAATGTTCAGCATATATATATATATATATATATAACGAACATAAATCTACAAAATATATTTTTCAAATTTTCATTGCAAGCTCAGATAAAAGAGTTCTAAAAAGGGAACTCTATTGTATTCTCTGCAATTCCGACTAATTACAATTTTTCCAAAATATTTTCTACACATCATCCAGTAAACTAATTCTCCTAACTTCTCAAAAAACAAGTTATTTTGTTTTAAAATGTCTCTGAATATTAACGGAAGTTACTGTACCTATAAAACAGGCGTAATCTATAATAGTAGCCGAAGGCGACGAAAATATATGAAAACTGATTCAACGTTTACAATGGGCAGTTGAAGTTCGCGTCGCGAGGTACATGCATACGTATAACCGTGTGCGATTTAACGCGCATACTTTTCTGTCGGGTTCGAGGTGGCTCGCATGCTAGCGTTCCTTAGATAAGCACGTTCTTATCTGCGTACGTACTTACGTAAGCAACGGCTCGTGTAAGCTTTACTCGGCTTCGCAACACCCCTTTTTCTCTTCTGTCCTCCCAGTCCATCGTTTCTGGGCACCACGCTTCTTTTCTTCTTCGTTTCCTTCCGCGCTTTGTTTTTTCCTGCTTTCTCTTTTCTTCTCTTTCCTTCTTTTCTCGCGCTTCACCTCTCCTTGGCCTCGACGTGTTCCTACCAACTCTCTAGAATCGTATTTCACTTTAAAATGTGACTTCCTCTTCTGCCGCCTGAGTCCTTTCGCCTCAGCTTTTTTTCAACCCCTTTTGAACCTCGCCCTCGACGTTTCCACCCCTGTTTACGTTCTTTCTCTCTCTCTCTCTCTCTTTCTCTTTCTCTCTCTTATATTTTTCCGAGTGATCGATCGTTGGTGAAAATTCACGTCACGATTCAGGTTGAACGAAGGCGACAAGCTTCTGGAAAAATCTGAACAGGGACGAGGTACCGATTAGTGTAATGAGTTTAGCGCATCATGGATTGAGATAGTCACGTGGAGTAGACGCGTGCTGGGAACAGACGAAAGATACGAGAGAGGCGTGATTCCACTGTGATACGGTGAAACGTAATAGTTCTTTATGGATAATGGTGTATAGTGATTTACGTTGTTGAAAGAAACTGTGAATACGAGGATGATGTTTCTTATTCTACAATAACACTCTAATTACCGGCGATACTTATCTTTCGTTAGCAAAAATATGTTAGATCTGTTTCCTCTGAAACTGGAAATTTTCGACGAAACGATTAACGTATGAATGAAGAGAATTGAAAATTTAAATTTGGATTTAAAGACAGTTCGTGTCATCGAGAAAATTAAGTCTGCGACAGTTTAATTGAATTATAAATACGTCTTGTGTGATCATGTTTAAAGAACGTGGTACATAATCGAGTTACAGTCTTGAAAATAATACCTTGCATATTAATGTTCGGATAGCCTATAAGATAGAGTAAGTTTTTTAAAATTGGATCAGACAGCTTGAGTTTTTTTCAAGAACTTAAAAGGATTAGTTTACTGGATGACGCGTGGAAAAATTGTTGAGAAAATTGCGATTTGTATGTGATAGTAAAGCCTCTAATGAGAATTTAAAAAGTACGTTTCGTAGATTTATGTGAAAATTTTATTGAAATCGATCGATGCAGAAACCAGCGACAGGCGTTGAAAGATGTAAGAATCTTTAAATTTATTACAGTTGCAGACCGAAAGTCGCGAAAAACTTCGATTATCACCATATTTATCCGTCTGTAGCTCGCGGCAACGTTAATCGATTTCCATCAAATTGTCACCACGTTAATAATTAAACAGCGAAGAAGCCTCAAATGCAATTTTCTTTTTCATTTTTATCTTATATTCGATTCTAAAAACACTGCTTAAATTTTCTACTAACAGTTACCGAACGCTCAGTATAACTGGCATAAATCAAACCTTACTACAGGCTCAGTTGAAGAAGTTGTAAAAAGAAACCTTCCCTCTTTCCTTCTCAATTCTGACCAAGCATAATTTTCTCAAAAACCGTGCACCTAATCTAGTAAACTAATTCAACTCCTCAAAAAAGAAAACAAAAAAAAAGTTCCAAATTCGAAAGAAGTTATTCCGTCTCGAGCGGTGTCCGAACATTAACGAGTGTATTTGAACTGTCTTCCAAAAAAAAAAAAAAAAAAAGGAAAACAAAACCGAAACGAATCTATCTAAACAGTTCGCGATACTTCCACGTTCTATCCGAGTCGCACTCGAGATGAAAAGGCTAGCCGAAGGGTTAAAAGGACAATCGTTATCGAGCCGTGACATCGATTGACCCGTTCTAATTACAATATTCTTACGCATAAAATCACGCGTTGCGAAAGACACCGGGGCCAGTTCGTATAATAAGGCGTTGTAATGAAAGATGGTCGGCGTACGCCGCGCGACCTCGCGCCGTTATCACCGGGATTGGAAATGAACCGAGCGCGGGGTGCAAGCCACGAGTTCGCTGATTTATCAGCGGAACAGCGCGCGTTAGAAGGAAGCCGGAGTAAATCGGCGAATGCACCTTGGGATTCTTGTTACTTGGTTCGTTCCTTTGTTACACAACCGGCTCTCTCGCCAACTCGGCCAACTATCGACCCCCCTCCCTCCCATTACCCCCTTTCTGCCCCTCTTCCCATCTACACTCTTCTCTCTCTTTCTCTCTTGCTTGTCCAAGCGTGTTCTCGCTCTCGCTCGATCTCGCATTCTCTCTAACGCCGCGCGCGCAGTTCCTCCTCTATTGTTCTGCCCTGTACTCCCCTCAGTCTCTTTTATTCCAATCCCATCTCTCTATTCCTTTCCTTTCTCTTCTGACAACCTTCGTGCTCCGCTCTTTCTGTTCCCTGTCCTTTCTCTCCGAGCCCCCCTATGTGTGTGTGTGTGTATGTGTGTGTCACCTACTCCGTTGCTTAGAGTTGGGCGTTATCGAAGGAAACTCCCCGCACGAATAATTATTGAAATAAAACGAAAGCATTTCTTCGTTCAATATCGTCGGTTGTAATTGAATTTGATCTACCGAGAGTTTCGTCCCGATGGATTTGGTATGTACCTTATAATGATTAAGCAATCGACGAAAGAAGATGGTACAACGTTTGGACGTTCCGAGAGAAGTATATTTCGCTATAGTCGAATGGTAAAAGAGCGAAGCTGTTCAAGGTCAGCTTGGTTTTCTTTCTCACACGAGTTACGTGTATTTCTTTTTTTATCTCGCCGAGCGAGGAGTGCAGCGGCGATTGTAAACGACGAAGGTCGTTAAGCTTGTTTTTGAGATATTAGGAAATGACCTTGCTCGACCTTGATTGCTCGTGACACTTGTGAAATTACCGTAGTCTACTTTAACTTCGAAAGTCCGTCTCCTTTCGAAAGGAGTCGAACTTCTTTTTTCTTCTTTTTTTTTTCACGTATTCGTAGATGCGAATATCTACGATATATCTCGTGGCTCGAATAAGAGGATAGAAACGTCGAGTGGCATGATTATTAAATTATTCGAATATATATATATATATATATATATATTTGTTATCTCGGTTAGCACGTAATTCGTTGTATAGTTAGACAACGACATGAAATACGACATTTTTGTGTCTTGTTGCGCCACTGCCGACGATAAGTGGAAGATTCCGAACCTATGGATGAAGATTCATTTATCTTCCAGCAACCAAAGCGCAATTCGTAATGACGCGTAGGCTAGTACTCGCAGTGTTGTAGAACCGATTGTACAGAATACGTAGCAATTACGTTAACTGAACAACGAAATCTTAATCTAAGCGAGATATAAAAATTTCAACTTACATTTCGTACACAACTCGTGTCTGTCGTATCTCTGCTACAGATAATCTATTTCTATCGCACTTTAGGCTGGCGTGTTCTTTTCGCTTTTGCCAAGTTGCCACCTATTCTTCCTGAATTCTCTTCGTCAGCCTCTGAAAGCTTCTCTCCTCTCTTCACCTCCCCCTAGGCCAGCCAGCCTGCCTGTTCTTCTGCCCCTCGCGGTATCTACTAAGTACTTACGCCCGTCTTCTTTTTCTCTCTCTCTCTCTCTCTCTCTCTCTCTCTCTCTCTCTCTCTTTTTTTTTCGTGAGCGTCCGCCGGACCCAAGGGACGCGTGGTGGGGGGCCACGTGCTCTCAATACCTAGTCACGCGAGGATAGGACACGTGGTATGTATGTATATACTTACGTACGTCAGTTCGTTTTGATGCATAGGCGTGGAAACGTGTTCTTTTTCTGGGGGGCCGCCATATATCCGTACACTCTGCTTTCCGATGGAAGTTTTACGCGGAAGTTGACGAGACGTTGGTACGTTGGAAGATAGATCCACTGTCGCGTTGTGAAAATACAATGTAGCATTTCTGCATTTTTCACGACCAACGCTTGCAAGTTCGACGTTGGAAAAATAAAGAATTCGAAGATATACACTAGTTCCTCTGTCCTGCAGTTATTTTCGAGATTTTACTTTCAACCCTTTAACAGTTTATCTTCTGATAGTCACGGGTAAACCGTCGAGTATCGAACAGTTTAGATCCAGAGAGACTTTTTTTAGGAAGGAAGTTAGAAAGGAACGAAATACTGTTTTTAAGATTGCGATGTAGTTGGGGCCTCAGAAATGATTACACGTAACGTTGTTATTAATAAAACACGTGTAACATATATGTTTCATTTACTGTAACGTATGATTGTATTAGACTGTTAATCTCTTGAGTACGTTTCACAGCTGACATCTCTCATTCACTTGTTTTGTCTAAGTTACGGATGACGAGTTTAATTCGTTATTCAAATTTAGACAATATTTGTACTTGCTTTTATGTACTATTCCGCGCATCAGCAAATTGAATCTGTTCCAAACGCAAAAATCTTTTCAAATAAATGGGTACCCAAAGGATTAAAGGGTTAGGTTAGGTTAGGTTAGGTTAGCTTTGGTGGACGATTTTTACTCCTCGATTGTGAACGACTGACGATAAAAAAAAAGTAAAATATTTTTTTGAGAACTGCTGTATATATCAAAATTAGAAATGTTTTAAATGTAATTTCGAATTTTTTCAAAAATGGTTTACACGTCATTCAACTAAACTAATCTTTCTAACTTCTCACGAGAACTCAGTTCATTTGGTTCAATTTTTAAACAGATATTCTGTTTTAAGCGCTGTTCGAGTATTATTCTTCGTAATTCCGACCAATTGGAATTTTTCCAAAAATGTTTCTGCACGTCATTTAGCAAACTAATCCTTCTAACTTCTCTCGAGAATTCCATTCGTATGGTTCAATTTTGTAAAAGTCATTCTGTTTCGAGAGGTGTTCGAATATTAATGGAAATCACTGTATATATATATAATTTATAGATATATATTTTCCGTATGAAATGGATCGTTTCATGCTCTCGAAAAATGTGTCACCTTTTATCTTATCACCCGGAACACGTGTATGAGTATAAAAGCAAATGCCGTATTTTTATTCGCCCGCACGATAGGCCGCACGTGCGTCAGCTACGCGACGAACGCTTTGCGGGTTCTTATCACTTTCATCGTTTCCTGCTTCTCGCGAGTATAGGCACGAAAAAATTCGAGAAATTAATTTTTTTCGTGTATATCTAACCTTTCCTGATTTTATTCGTATCGTTCAACTTTTTAATCGTCTACACGTTTGTTCCTTAAGTGTTGAAGACACTTACCGAGTGTAAAGTAATAACGAATTCTAATGAAATCTACTATTCTGAATTGAAATATTCCGAGATCTACGGAGATTTATTAAAATTTACTTATCGAAGCAGCGAGTTTCTCTGTCGTTGCAAATTAAATATCAGTGATCTATTCATAGTTTGAAATCCTTTGCCTTATATGCAACGAGACAGACTCGTAGCATGGATTTTAGGTCAGAACGAGAGGAGAATAGTTATATTGGTAACAAAGATGAATTATAATTTCATCTTAAGCTTTAGTTTACAAGACTGGGAATTACCAAGTGGCGATTAATTTATAATACATTAGGTTTCTTATGTAGGACAGTGAATAAGCGTTTCTCCAATCATAAATCAAAGGGTTGAAAGATCTTTACACGGGGGAACTAAGCAGTGTTTAGTTAATGGTTAATTATACACTCTTTGTAGGAGCATTTTTGTTTAATATTATGTTTTGCTGTGATCATTTTTATTTTTCATACTTTAATTCTTGCTTATATTACAAACGAATAAATGAAATACTGGAAAATCTCTGTAAGACTAGAATTTTGTTCGTCGCCTTTCATTTCGTTGTAAGAACCTTTGTAAATTGAAATACAAAACTTACTTAACTGGAAAATTTGAACTCTTCCCGTGAGATTCGAGTTACCGAGATTTTACTGTAATTTGGCGCGCAAAAGTCGGTCCAAAATTATTCATAAATTAAAACAAAAAAATTATTCATTCCACAATCTCAAAAGTGTAACGAGCACATATGTATATTTTTACAAATATGTGACATTAATTTTGACGAGAAAATATGCTAATATGTGACACTAATTTTGACGAGAAAACTAATATGTGACACTAACTTTGACGAGGAAATGTTATGAATATTTTTACTAATAGGTGGCACTAGTTTTGACAGGAAAATATACTAATATGCAACACTAACTTTAACGAGAAGATATGCTAATATGTGACACTAATTTTAACGAGAAGATATGCTAATATGTGACACTAACTTCAACGAGAAGATATGCTAATATGTGACACTAACTTTGACGAGGAAATGTTATGAATATTTTTACTAATAGGTGGCACAAATTTTGACAGGAAAATATACTAATATGCAACACTAACTTTAACGAGAATATATGCTAATATGCTCCACTAACTTTAACGAGAAGATATGCTAATATGTGACACTAACTTTGACGAGAAAATGTTATGAATATTTTTACTAATAGGTGGCACTAATTTTGACAGGAAAATATACTAATATGCGATACTAACTTTAACGAGAAGATATGCTAATATGCTCCACTAACATTCAATGAGAAAATATACTATACGACACTAACTTTGATGAGAAAGTATTGTGTATATTTTTACTAATATCTGATACTAATTTTAACAAAGAGACATACTAATATATGACACTAACTTTGACGGGGAAATATAATACTTTCTGCACATACATAACGAGTGTCCCAAAATTCACTAATCTCAGTGCAAATATAGCTACATCAACACGATTTAAAGTTGACCTAAAGAAAGAAAGAAAGAAAGAGAAATAAATAAATGAAAGAAAGTAGCGAAGAAAGCAGCGAAGACCCAGAATCGTAATCGTTCAATTGTTAATCGAGAGGTTCGTTGTCGGTCGTGCATAGTAGCTGGTTGGCCAGCTGCACTTGACTCTCCTATGCAAGATAAATAGGTGCGGCTGGTTCCTATTAATAGCGGTTGGTTTACGTGGGGATTGCACTGTTCTAGCTCGGTGTAACTTGCCAGGCAGTTCACATCGGGAATTGTCTGTGTCGTAAATTACATCCGAATTACGTAACGACACTGCACGAAACCACACAAAGGAACACCGAAAATCTCGTCTACAGGCTTGGCTATGCCTTGTCCTATTGTCTACCGATCAACTGGTATAGGCCCTCTATCCTATCGAGGGAAAAACTTACGTAGTGTTGTGGCAGCTGTTTTGAAACGATGATTTACGAGGATCGATGTGTGCGTGTACGTTTCTGTACACGTGTGTTACAACGAGGACCCATAAAATCACGCCAAGATTCTAAAACTGATCCTTAAATACCTGTTTCTCTTCTTTCACTGCTTGGAATCTGAAGTTTCATGAATTTTTATGATCCTCTTAAACCAGGAAGTCACTTTCCCATTTACACGCGTAATATACACACAGCTCCTCACCATTCAATGGTGGATGATGGTTCAACTCACGTTGAATGTCGTCCACTACCTCATCTTTTCTTTTCTTTTCTTTTCTTTTTAATTCTGTTTGCAGAATGTAATATATAAATATGTAGAAATATTCTACGTACGTTACTTCGTGATTGTACGTAAAGAAATGAATGAAAATTCATGTTTCTAGCGATGTATGGGGAAAGTAGGTCACGCTGGAGATCGTCCATCTGTAACACTCGGGGATTCCCCGAACTAACAATTCTATTTTCAATTGTTTCTCGTTATTGTCTATTTCATTAGGCGTCTAATTAACATTTTACCGATTTGGAAGCCTATTAATCGACTTTTCGCTGCCAATGCAACAAATTAATTAACTCTCGCCTAGTCAGTGCTGGGTCACTTTTGACCCATGTCTTAATTACCCTATAATAAGAGAAAATGAACGATATGGTTAAGTCCTCTCGCGAATTTTGTAGTATTTTTGATTAAAAATTTTTAGAGCTGTAAGAAATAAACGCGATAGCATAAGCTGGATCGGTATTGAATAGAATGAGCTGGTCAGTAAAGTGTTAAGTTGCAGGGCACGTTTCAAGTGTCTTTAGCGAAACGAAAGTTAAAAAAATACGAGCAACAATAGAAGAATAAAAATTTCACAGAGAAATCGCAGAAATGGTGAATAAAGAATAAGAAAAGATATAAAAAATGCGTCGTTAATGGAATGAAGGAAAAATTTCGAGCGATTACATGAAGAACTTCGTAAAATCGACGTGTGATGGATTAGTAGCCATGGAAAATGGTAGAAGAGATCCAACGAAATGTTCAATTCACGTATCTTTTAACGTAATATTTCGGTTTTATAAATAAAGACAAGTGGTCGACTTTTAGCGAGTCTATTCTTACTGTATCACATCACGGGTGGCCAAACTTTCTCATAATAAGAGCCAAATATCTTCACGTATATTTTATCTTTCCTATATATCTTCTTGAGACACTAGTTTCATCATAAATTTATTAATTCATTTTTTTATATACAAATATATATCTACTTATTTCTACTTTTTTTATTTTATTTTTACTTTTCAATGTAAACTTCTCGAGACACTAATTTCATCATAAGTTTGTTAATTAATCTTTTTATATACGAATATATATCGAGATTTAACGAGTTATAAGTTGCAATATGTAATACGAGCATCGAAGAGATGCAATTTGACCATTTTCACTATATACTATAATTACACTATTATTTCATGGTTATCATTCTACAAACTCTTTTATATATTAGTCATATTATGTATTACAATATTGTGTTAATATATTTTAACCAATAAAAAATATTTCTCCATCGATTATAAACGTCTTTTATTTGTTTAATTGAAAATTTTGAAGATTAACAAAATGATTTTGAAGATTAACGATTTTCAACGCGAATTACTGTGTTTATACCCACGTGTTCACACTTGAAATACACTCGATGGTATATAGGAAGTATACAGTTGTATGATAGTGGCCAATAAAATTGCACCACTCGTTAAAAACGCAATTGAATTATTTTAACACGATCCTCTAATAGTTCTTCGTAATCTGGCGCAACAAGGCTGTATTAATACTCGCACGGCCGTCGAAATGACTATAGATTATCGCGAACTGTAAATAAAACAGCCTTATCTACTAACTCTCAGGACCTCTGTTTTAAAAATAACCAATGAAGTGGAATCGGTCGTGATGTGCATACGAAATACCGGAAACTTTGACACTTTACCTATCGTTTGCAAATTAAATCGCGTCCATGAAACAGGCCAATTAATTCAAGTACAGATTATACGGTAACAACGACTTGATTATTTAGATACACTGAGACGCTCGAGATTAACTATATATTAAAAAGTTTATACATTTTCACAAAATAAGATATAGTATATCTTACAGAAAAATAACTGTATGCGTTTTAACAGAAATTCAAACATCCGTCGAAACCGATAGGCTAAAAATCCTGCAACAATTATAAAAAATATAATGAACACACAAATCTAATAGAATGTATGAAGTTAAATTTAATTTTTCAATTTCTAAATAAAGGAAATTTCTCTCCTTGTAAATCAGAAATTCGAATGAAATAATTGATTCGAGAAGATGATCGATTAGGGTAACGGTAAAAAGGTGAAACTGATTCTGATAGCATGAATGACAGAGTTCATATGTTACAGATTCAGAGGAAACTGTTATACCCTCAAATATTTTCCTTCTTGTTATCTGTATCCGTACCTAGTCATCAACTTTAGATTAGTCACACTGGACTCGTCATTTTACAATTCTCCTACACAGTTATATCCCAAAGTTCATCTTCCTAAAACCGTTAAACACCTCTATTTTTCTATCTTCGAGTCAGTCTCTGTTTCATCACGCGTATATCACATACTTGTCTAATAAAGTTCAGTTTCTACGCAACGACGATCCTTAATTGTCTTAAAAATTAGCGTTACCCCAATATTTGCCTCGACTTCCAAGGAACTGGGGCAAACCGAGCATCACAGAACGATCGGGAAGAATGAGATTCAGGAAACGATGAGAAATCTCGATGCAGAATCGCAAGGCTTTCGAATTTTCATCGACGAAATCACCAGTGAAACGCGAGTAAGTGTGCTCAAAAGGGAACTAAGAATATAGCTTCGAGTGTAGAGGATTAATTGTGATTCGAGTTCTATGGAACTAAATGGTGACTGAGAGTGACTCTCGAGAGTGGTTAATGAAAACGGAAGGAATGGTATAGAGAGTTAGGAACATATGGGTGATATGTGTGTCACTGCTACGTGTATTCAGAGTTCCTTGATAAATCTTTCATCGATATACATATTCCAGATGTATTTGACTATTATATAGTTAAGCTAGAGTTAGACGGACAGTAGGAGAACGAGTGTGGAGGTGGATGAGATGGAAGAGGAGAAAGAGGAAGAGGGGTGGGGATCAAACGAAATCCGGTATAGGCGGGCAATGACCTTTAGGCACGTGTCCTGGTGCCACGTGCTGCATTCGACAAACTGTCGAACGGTCTTTTGCTTCTTTTATCTGTGCTCGCCTCTGTTTTCACCTCGTTCCGCATGAAAATTTTCGTCCCAGCCTTTACTCCGGCTATCTCTCCGCTCTGCGGCGATTTCCTTTTATCGACCGTGCCGTAATACGAAACAGGGACCGGTCCAGATACTCGCATCCGCTCTTTATGGCCTTGCCAGTATCAAAGGAAGAGGTTGACTCCGCGGTTCGTGTCTTTAAATAGTCAACGGTGACTATTTCACTGTCTATTTCCCCTTTCCGTTTCACGTGGCGAGTCAAGTTTTCTGGTACTTCACAGTTTATGTTTCCCCTTGATTTATTCGACGATTAATTCATTGGCTTCAGCGAGAGTTTTTATTAATTTCGCGTTGGAAAATGTCGAGTTTGATAATTGTCGATATTTCTCTGTTCTTAACACTTTTGTTACTTTTGGCGTTTGTAAGAATATTCAGAGAACAATATTTGAGAGATGTTTTTGAATTTGCAAGGATAAATGCTGAAGAATATTTAAAGGAAATTATTTGAAAGATATATTTAAATGTTTAAGAATAAAAGCTGAAGAATATTTAAAGGATACTTATCGATACTTAAAGCATTTTCTGAAATATTTAAGGATAAAAGCTGAAGAATATTTAAAGAAAAATACTTAAAGGATATTTTTGAATATTTAAGAATAAGAACTGAAGAATATTTATAGAAAAATGTTTAAAGAATACTCAACGATATATGAACGATATTTTTAAATATATAAAAATAAAAATTAAAGAATATTTAAAGTAAACGATATCGATAAATTTATCGACTCAAAAATCAACTTTTCCTCGATACATATTGTCGACCTCGACCACTTTTATGTCGAAACGACATAAAATTTTCCTAAAGTGTGCTAACATTCAAAACAGAGAAATCTGTGACAATGGTACACCACAAAATTAATAAATCTATCCAGAATATTTATAAAACGGGATTTCCTCGATCAGGTCAGCAATACGTTAACAAACTAAACGCCGTTGCAATTTCACGTAACTTTTCATTCTGCGTGGGCCACAAATAGGACGACATTATTGCATTCATTATACACGTTATTTTTCAATACTACTACGCCAACCAGCGAATTGAAAAGGTGGGTCACGTAGGCCGACGATGACCCACGGTATAATATATAATACCTAATCTTTCTTCTCGAATATGAACGAAACGTCGAATTCTACATAAAAAAAAGAGTGTTACACGAAATAGGGTCTGAAATTAATTCGAGGAAAAATGTTAGGCACCTTTTAAAAAACAGAATGGCGATCTTCGTATTTCAATAAAAAAATCGGAGCAATAAGAAATCGATTAAAATATTGAATATCTCCTAGAAAAAAACGCAATTTTCATTTAAAACATTTTTTCGTGATTCTCTCGTCAAATCGTATTTAGCTCAATTTGATTCGTGAAGAATCTTGATTAAAAATGTCTACCGTGAAAAATTCATTTAAATCTCTCGAAAATTTTGGCGATTAAACTGTTTCTTGTTTTTTAAACGTGTCTTACGTTCAGTTGAGAGTAAAAGTGTTTAAAGAATTCTATCTAGATGAATTTTCAACGAATTGACATCGAGGAGAAAGAAAGAAAATTTGGCGGTAAGTTACGATAGAGACAATTGGTGTAATTGAGTATTGTCACTAGCTGAAGTAAACACGCAGCTCATTAATGGTATCTCATCAGGATAGTCCTCTGCTGTTCGTTCATCGTACACATATTTAGAGGATTAAACGGTTCGTCAGGCAGCCGCAAGGAAGAGTAGAGCTAATGATTACGAGCTATTCGTGACGAGTATAATTAATCATAGTTTCCGGCTTGTTTACCTTTCCTTCTCATTTAACGACTAACAACCATTTCACTCTGTGGTATTTTCGTGAAAGAAAGTATAATATTGATCACTTCTTATAAAATTTATTCTGCAAATTGAATCTTCGAGCGTGAAATCATTAGAAATGTTATCGTTAAACGACAAATAACAGACGATGCGATCTTCACATTCTTTTCTACCGTTATCTTTATTTAATCGTAGCTTATGCTGGTGTAAATTACGTAAACAATAGTAAATATTTCATTTGTTAGATTACGTTGATGATAATTAATCCGTAGGTGTGATTTCACGATCTTAAAAGTGAAGAAAATTCATTCACTTTCAGTCTCGTTCGCGCGGATGCTGTAATTATTCCTCGATTATGCGTGAAAGAAAGTAAAACGATACCGCGACCTATATACCTAGTTATTGTACACCATTTAAGTTAAAAGCGTGTAATTATTCGATGTCGTTGATAAATTGTACACGAAGACTGATCTTTTCTTCTCTCTTTCAAATATTCCTTAATTCTTTCGCTAAAATTACGTTCGCTTTCGTTAATGTTATCTACGATGATTGAAAATCGTGAAAAATCGAAGTTTCTCTCGAATTTCAGGCTGTAACTGTTGGATACATAGGCAATAATGCAAATTTATTAGTCTAATTTTTACGAAAAGAAATCTTGATTCAATTTATATTCCAAGAAAGCTACACTTTTTTATATTTTTATATTTTATACTTTTTATATACACTTTTTTATATTCGTGAATCAAATTTAAACAAGCAACAAATTTTCTATTTTCTATTTTCTATACTTTTACTTTCTATTTTCTACATTTTCATTTTTTATATCATAAATTTTCTATATTTATATTTATATCATTGATATTTATATCGAATAAGATTTTTTTTTAAATAAATAACATATGTATCCTATTGATTTAAAAAAAAAAAGATATCATTAATGTACATGTGTAATAAAATCTTTTCTATTTCATAGAAGTTTAACGAAAACAAAAAATTATTAGGAAAATTTACAATGTATAGTTTTTAAATGCGCGGAATTCTTGCATTTTATTGTTTTTTTTTTGTTACTTTTTGACGCGTTATGCGATAATCCACTGGAAATAAAAAGGAACCATTCGAAGAAAATCCATCCATACTAAACAGACTTACCATGTTCATTTTCCTACTTATATTTGCAATAATCGTTCTTACTACGTCGACTAATTTTTAATAATTCAACAGAATTCGACAAATCTAAAGGTTATTTCCGCATCGATCGATCTCGATTCTCATCAATGTAATTCTAATAATTAATAATTTAGAAAATTGTAATCAATCGTAAGGTTCTCCTCTGGTAAACATTGAAAAATCAGGTTACAGATGATTAACAAGATTTTCAGCCTTTTAATTCGGATCAAGGAGATTCTCATCGTGTATCCAGTGAAATTGAACGCGAATACACAGCACAAGTAAAGAAGGTGATTCATCGAAGCTGCTCTAATTTGGAACAATCTATATTTATAAATAAGAAGAGGACAAGAGATACAGAGATCGGTTAATTAACAACAACGTTTATCAACCAATCATCGTGCTGCTTAACACGAGTCTATATATCATACTCGTTCAGAATCATGTCGTTTAATTAAACGTAAGACGTTCAACAAAATCTTTCGACGCTTTGTTTCATAAATATTAACACTTCTATTGTCTCTTTAGGGTCTCTTTAGACCCAGAAATCAATTATGTTTTGTTCATTCGTTGCCTCTACATTTTGTAACTTTAACACTCCGACGGCTGCGCGCATCTTTAATTTGACGTTGAAAAATATTAAATTCTTTTGCTAATAATGTTCAAGATACATTAGCTCAACTGTATCTATCATTTTCAAATTTTAAGAATGATTTTTGCTGCTTAGTTGTGGATGAAAAGACGATTTTAAGAAAAATTGTACGAAAATAAATAATTGTGGACAAAAAAAGACGATTAAAAAAAAAAAGAAGGGAAAGAATGTGTAAAATATTTGTCTTCGAGAATTGTACAAACTAAAGTTTCATCAATATCGATGATTATCTCTCAGGAATGTTCCCTTTTCAATAAAATTTTTATATTTAGCTTTTAATTTTTATTTTTCAATAAAATTTCTATATTTTTTATTTATTACGATATCTCGTATCATTTACATATGAAATCGAGTAAAGTAATAACATTTATCCAAAGTGTGCCAACATTCGAATCATTGATAAATTACGTCACTCTAGTGTTTTCGTCTTTTAACCATTTTACAATCATTTTTTTCGCTTGTTTTCACTTATAAACATGGAAAGCTCGATCCTTTTTATCCTTTCTAATTTGGCGAGAAGTGAACATCCTCGCGAGTGGATTATTACACGTTTGGACAATTAGGCGAGCAGATTATTCCGCTTGCGGATGTAAATGCAAATTTTATATTTCTACTTTCTAGAAAATTAATTACACGTAGCCTTATGTATTCGTTATTTCACGAATCGACCGATATTTTTCGTTTTTCATTTCTATTTTACCTCGAAGTAAATGAATTTAATTAAACAATCGCATTTCGTTTCTTTTTTTCTCGATTTTGGCTGCATTTTGCGGTACCGATCGTGTAAATCTGGAGAAAAGGCATCGAGCATTGTTATCGTAGAGGAATAGAACAGCTTCACGTATCTAGATAATCTTAAGACACGTGAAATTAGCATAGTGGAAGCTTTTACGAAAGCTTCCGAGCAGCGATCCAAATATTACAGCACGCTGTTCGTGGAAATCACGAAAATACGAGCGTGTAAAATGTCAGCTCTAAGTTTCTCGTTCGTCTAGTAGGTTCAGTATCGTTCTAAGATAGTTTATTATAGATCACAGTGTCCTTGGAAACGTTGTCACGAGGGAGGAACGTTTTTGGCACGCTTCGGTTTCCAATTAGTCCGATACCAGCCGGAAATTATGCAAATAGACCGGATATTTTATAATTGGACGGCGAGTTTAACAGGTAGTGATAGCTACGAACGAGCGCCGTGAGTATTTACAGACCCGTATTGTCACGAGAAATGTTTACCACAACGAGATGACGAGATGACAGTTTTTCATCACGCGATTCTTTCTTCGATTACAATTTCGAAGATAAAGCTAGCGGTAAAAATATTTCTCTTCGTTCAATCACTTGTATAAATTCTTTCAGTCGTTATACACGATTCTCCCGAAATCCTTTATTCGTAAATCCAGTGTTAATATCTCGCTAGAATCGGAAATTTTCAGGAAATGAATGTTTAGCGACAGTTTCTATTTTCGAAAATTCGACATTTTACAAATCATGAAAATCGGTTCCTCAGTGTACCGCGTAAATCGGAGTCATGGCTTTCTCTGCACGAAAAACCGAGAAGAAAGACTAAAATGCGCATAATTTAGTCAGTTGTTTAATTAAATTCCTCTTTCTTTAGAATGAAAATGTAATGTAAACGAAGAATAAGAAATATCGGGTCGATTCGTGAAACAAGAGTACAAAATCACGTGTAATTCATTTTATAGAAATTAGAAATAAAAAATTCGTAAAAAACATTAGCCCAAATGTTTAATTACTATCATCGCCAAGTAAAATGAGATTTAAACAATTCCCATAATCCAAATTTCACTTACCTTTGTTAAATTTGATAAAAACTTGATTACGATTGATCGAAATTGTTCATAGTTTTTACATATATAAGAATTTCATATTTTTGTACATATGTTACAATAAATGTGATTAATCCGGTGATTATATATAATTGCCTGTTATTATATATAATCACCACTAAATTTGGTAAATGTGACAAAAGTCTATAATTTTATTTTGACATCTGTTCGATTAATCCGAGTTTGTATATAGACGACTGTATTCGAAGATATCATAAAATGCTGCAGTAAAAAATCTACTAACTTGGTAAATCTCATTTTCTACATGTAATCAAATTTGAAATACATCAGACAAGTGTTTACTTTGGTAGAATGTATCGATACCTCTCGTCCACATCTCCATTCGCAAAGGATTAACCCTTTGCACTCGAAACTTCTGTGCTGAACTTGCATTTTTCTTAATTTCTTTTTAGCATAGTCACTCGTGTTTCATCTATGGTTTCGTTCGATTCAAATTCGAAAAATCCAATGGCTCCGTTACAATTTACAGTTACTTGCGATTCTTTAGTCGTTTTCATTATTCCTGACCTTTACTGAGAATCTGTACTGCCTATCTGAACTCTGTCTTTCCCTGTGTTGTCAGAATCAGTTTCACGTTTTACAGTTACTCTAATCTTCCGTTTTCTCGAACCAATTATTTCATTCAAATCTCTCATTTATGAAATCATTGATTTGCTCTTTAGATAATTTCAATTCGAACTTCTCTTCACTATTACTAATTCCGTCATTTGCTTCGACCTTTATAAACATCAAAGACAGACTAATATATGAAATAATAATTTTAATGAAATACAATGTTGTGTTATGAAGTGCATATACGTGAACCATTTATACTATAAAGGGGAAATACATTGTTTAAAAAAGAACAGTTGTTAATCGCCCCTTAATTGTCATTCGATTTGCTGTATCGAGCCAAACGGTGACTGAGAGTCACTTCTCGAGTGCAAAGGATTAATCCTTTCTTCCTGAGTTAGATGAAATTTCGTTTTGTCCGTTCGTCGTGAAAGTTCGAATATTTAGACTGAAACCGTGAGAGTTCGTTCAAAATTAGGCTCGTATAAAAAGTGAATATTTTTCAACAGTTTCGAAAATCCCTTACGTTGAAACCTGTGTAAATCAGAAGGAGAAGGGGGAGAATAGGTATAGTTTTCCCACGAAGCTTCCTAACCCTGGCTGAATTATATAGAGGCGTGGCGATGATGTTGAGGAGGGGAAAAATGGAAAAATTAAATCGGTGATCTCACACGGGGAAATCCCGTGGCCCGTAAGTCGGGAACACTGCCAAATGGGTCAGAGCTCGTATCGAGCTGGTGTACACCAGCCACACAGCGTTGTGCTGCTGACCTCAGCCCTCCTCACCCTTCCTTTGCCCGCGTCCTCCTCACCCTAGATGGCGATCTAGAGCGATTCTAGAGCGAGGCCACCAAATAGAGAGAATGAGAGAGAGAGAGAGAGATGAACTATTTCGTCGTGCTGCTCATCTTATGTCATCCGTTCCCTATCTCCTATTGTTTCGCGAGTGATGCTGTCTTATCGAGCTTTGCGCCTGTCTTCGTTCAAAGTGATTCAATGAAAATTAGCTCGCCGAAGCGGGATGGAAGGTCACTTGCGCGGCTCGAGAGGTGTGCATATATTCTTTCTGAAAGATCGAACAGCTAAGAGAGGTTGATATCATCGTGCATATTTAGTAGCGACACATGGACTATCACGTTGATGCCAGGTTTCTTTTACGAAGAATACACGCATTCTTTATTCGTTATCTGAAAGTGTCGGGTTTTCGCAATGTTGCGAATGACGAGAGTATGGAAGATCGTCTAACTATGGGATAGTTGAAGTATTGAAACGTGTTGGAGAATAAGATGAACCTACGATTTACGAGGACAAAAAAAAAGAAATAGAGTGTTGCGGAGGAGATAACGATCTGCGTTTATTTTGTTCACGTGTTGACTTGAGAAACATGTCGTTTCTTTTATTTCGTCGTTTTAATCTCTTCAGGGACGATTTTTCTGAGGTTAGAATCTAGATTTCATTCTTTTTATGTAGGTATATTTTAGTGATTTGATTGTCGATAGCGATTTTAAACTGCTTATCTGTTGGTGGATTGTATTCACTATACTTTCATATCTTTTCTATGACAAATATTGGAAAAGAACTTAATTTGCAAAAGAAACGAAGGTAAACATATGTGTCAACATCCTCGAAGAGGTAGAAATGTTTTTGAGATAAGTTCGTTTGATTTTTTCTAGTAATGGTCTATTAAACAGAGAGCTAATTAATTAAGGACTCTCCAAATGATCTAAATACGAGATAAGCAGTTGGTTCGAAATATGGACTAAACAATATTAAGGAAGTATTTTATTATAACAATTAATATAAGAACTGATATATTTATAACTCTGGAAATTATCACGAAAATTATTTCATCTCAGAATACGACGGAAAATTAGCAAATATTCTATTCAATTAGCCTTCAACTTTCTTTTTGCAAAAGATACCATTTACAATTTAACACAAACGCAATCTTAAATATTTCGAAAAAAACGTACAAAATCTCCGGCAATTATCGCAAAAAATTCGCAACTTTCCTCCCGCCGCAGATACATTTAAATTTAACACGAACTCAATCTAAGATATTCCGCAGAAAAAAAAAACCGAATTTCCTCTAAAAAAAAGAAAAATTCACCCAGATTACCCATCTATAATCTCACCCTGACAACAACGTCAGCAATTAAAGAGACGTCGCGGAGGATAAGAAAAGTGAGACGAAATTCTGTTGCTTGTTTTGTAACAAGCTTGACAATAGGGGTTGCGCGCGGTAGCGGTAAGAGCAGAGCTAGCGAGAGAAAGAGAGAGAGACAGAGTGTGATAGGAAGCGAAGGGTGAAGAGGGGGGTTGAGAGAGAGAGACAGTGAGAGAAGAAAGGAGCGGAAGCGAAGGATGAAGAGAGGGGTTGAGAGAGAGAGAGAGAGAGAGAGAGAGAGGGAGAGAGAGAAAGGTATATATAAGTGAGCAAGGGGAGAAGGGTGTGTTAGCAGTGGATCGAGGGTAAGGGTGAGAGGAGTGGGGGAGAAGCAAGGAGAGGAGAAACCAGGGCGCAAGTATTGATCCCACACTGGGTGGTTGACACATTTACCAAAAACTTCGCGTGGTCTAGTTTCGATCTGAGGTCACCGAAGGAGCTGCAGAAAGAAAATAACTGAACACTCTATATACTTTTCATCATCATCTTCTTCTTCTTCTTCTTCCTCCTCTTCTTCCTTTTTTCCCCTTTCGTTTTTTCCCTCTCTTTCCTCCAACAACGTTGAATTTTCCAACGAGTACCGCCTCACCACCGTATTTCAATTAATTAAAGCTACGGTTCGCGATTGATTTCTGGCCACAATGGAATATCGTCCCAGTGTTCCAGATTCATTCGTAATGCACCTACTGTTAAAGGGGACGTGGAAAAGGTATGCGTGCGAGTGCGTATCTGTACTTCTGTGTGTTTACACGACGCGTTCAACCGGAGTAACGGAGTTCATTGTTAATTAAGGCGAATCTTAATGAACATTGTACGATAAACCCTCTCTATAACGCGATTTTCATACAACACAGAAGAAAAATTACAACGAGTCCCTCCTATAATACAGTTTCTATAGAATACAACTTAATTAACCTAACACTTAGCTTACTTTCACGGACATTTATAGAAATGAACGAGTAAAAGAAAACACGTATTAATAAAAGAAAAGATCGTTTTACTTAACTCTTCGCGTTGCGACTACTTTCTCGTATGATCGATTTATCAACTCCGATGCAACGAAAACCTTTGCAAATCAAACGAAAGAAATTCACACACGTCCGTGAATTTATTTACTTTTACTTATTTCAACGTGAAGTGAAATTCGAATGTACTTGTGATCCGTATTATGAATGTCTGTGTAGCGGCGCCAAATGGAGTGCCATTTAAACAAAACGAAAACGTTAAATGGGTTAATTCGGGGTAAATAGGGTCAGTAGAACACGAGACCAAGAACGAACAAATTGTACTTTTATATCAATCTACAAAATATACATATTTGCAGAATATTTAGTGCACTTTTCTAAGATTCGAATCAAAGACGACGACGGATATATAAGATTATACTTGTCAATACACACTCTAGAGGATTTTTTACAAATTTCAGTTTACTATTCTCCCAAAGAAAATGTCTTCTTTAACGCTCGGGTCCGAATAGACCCAGCGATAGTGTGCCAAGAATAAAAGTCCCATCGTCTCAAAAATTCGATCACCTACTTCGGTGTCACCCCGTATACAATTCAGCAAGAATACGTGCTTACATAGATAATTCGAGATACGGCTCGGCTCGAGTTTCGCCGTGGAATTTCCTATCGGGCCATTAGAATCGTTCTCCACGAGCCGTGTTTTCATCCAGTCCGTCAGGCAAGATCGTTTTGTTTGTAAAAATAACAATTTACTGTTATTCGTCCCCCTGTACCAGTGGTGTTTTCACCGCATCCCCTCGATACACATACAGAAACACAGAAACACACAAATGCACACGTATATTCTGTATCTTTCTCTCTCTCTCTCTCTCTCTCTGTCCCCTTCCCTAAAGCCACCTGCCTCCTGGAAGGGGAGAAATAGCGCAGGATGGAGGCTCGATAGAGAGATGAGGAGGCAAAGGGAGCAACATTTCAATGGGGCAAAGGGAATCGAGCCCTGGATTCACCCCAACCGAGCGCGCATGCTTCTGAACGAAATTCTGTTCGCACACCGCTTCTCTTACCCTTCTGACGTGCCTCTCCTCTGACTCGATCCTTCTTACAGACCGTTCCAAAAGTGCACGTCAACGCATGCTGCTTCAACGGAGTGCAACAAATGGGGTTGTCACGTCTTGGCGTTTCTCTGATTTATATACTCTCGCCTGTATTTTTCTGTCTCCTTGCAATTAAACCGTGCCTTCTATAATTATCTTTCTTCTTATTATTCGTTTTCCTTTCTTCTTGTTTCTTTTTTTGCTTTTTTTTTGTAATTTAGTCGTAGAAAATATTCAGCTAGATTTGAATGGCAACAAATTAAATGGTCAGTATTTAAATCAACTTTCGGTTAGTATTTTATTAATAAAAAGGTCAGTGTAAAAATATCAAACGGTCAGTATGTAAATAAAACAAAATGGTCAGTACATAATTTGTTTAAATACTGACAAAAAGGGATTAAAATATTGGCCAGAAAAATACAAGCCAATTCGAATTATGCGAAATTTGGAGGGGCAAAATTACACGGAATGCACGTAATATAAAATATCGAAATGATAGTGTTGTTTATCATAGCTGGTACGTGAAATAATTAGAGAAATGATATGTAAGTAAATATAGGGTCGTTCAAATGCTGCGTTTAGATGTAGTAGAAGAGTATCTTGAGTTGACGTCTTGGATTATAGTGTATTTTTCTGGGAGAATTACGATATTTACGTTTGATTTGTGATAAGTACATTTATAGGAAATTTGGATATGCAAAATTATACAGAACGTACCTGATATAAAAAACTATACAGAAACTCCAAATTATAGTGGTTTTTATCATACTTGGAAATGTTTAATCATTTTCTACCGAAGTTACACTTTTTCCACTATACTTTCAACGATATAAATTTGCATAAAAACTCCATAACCTAGCGATAAGTAAAGAATCATTCAAATGCAACATCTAGATGTTAGAACTGTATAAGTTCACGCGTTGTGTCTGTTCAAGTGATATAAACTGCTTTCTTTCGATAGAAAATAGTACAATTTTAACTATGGACAAACTTATTACGAAGATAATTTTCAATAAAAAAAAAAAAAAACAGCTTGAAAAAATTCCAAATAGCTTGTGTTTTAATAAAAACAAACACTTAAGCGTGTTTTCTGGATAACCCTGTATTGATTCGAGGGAATGTTACTTTTGAAACAGCCTGTATACGGTGATCTCCGTTTCCCAGAGGTTCGTTCGTGACTGCAGCTAAAAATTTCAGCGACCAACGCAATAAAAAGCAGCACGGATACCGAATATCCAATAGTAATTAAATATCTAACACCCGAGGGAAGGAACGAAAACGTTTCGAACTTATTTGTTATTTATCGTCGAGTCTAGGCTCATTTTTCTTACGAATTATTCTCGTGTACCGTGTTTCGCGAGTATTTAACACATTAACCCTATAACAACGAGTTAGACTCGTGGCACAGATTCTGGTTAGAGATTTCAGAAAAATAATTATATTAGTAATGAATATTCATTTTAATTCTAATTTCTCTTATAATTTATAACACCGAGGATAGCCAATTGTGATTAATTTGTAATACATTAACGTTTCTTGCGTAAAATGGGTAGGAAAATAGTAAATAGCTGATGCATAAATGGATAATTAGCAAAAGAAATCATAAGTCAAGGGGTTAAAGATCGTTCACGAGTTTTCTCGTGTTTCGCGCCCCATTTGTTACTAACCAATCACGAAATAACTCGTGTTTTCTACACGCTGTCTTTAGATGTCACTTACTTTGATACATTGTATCTACTTTGTCTATTTAACACTCTAATTCTTACTTTCGCCTCTAGACAGGGTTTACGCGAGTCGCTATAAAACATATTTCATAATTTTTTAATAAAATTTCGTGCTTGGACTTTTTTTTCTATAATCAAAAGGAATAATGGACTTCAGATTCGTTTTTCTCGACCTCAAATTAGTCTATTCTGATTTTTCGAAGTTAAACAAAAATTGTGGTATTAGAGGGTTAAGTACCGCTCATGGAAAAGAATAGATCAAAATATATAGTATGTAAATTTTATATGGTTCCTCTTCATAAAGAAAAGTGTTTCTTTAAAAAGAGTACTAGAAACTTTGGTAACATTGATTTTTAAATAAAATTGTATAATAATTATTAAAAAGCGTAATTTTGTTCAATAATACCTAAAATGTATCCTATTCTACGATTTCTGAAAGTTTCTCAAAAATTGCTTCATAAAAAAGTTACGATGATTTTAGTAACGTGCAAATTTTCTCAAAAATTTTTCCAAGCGTATGTCTTACAGATTTCTTCGCGATTCTTAACTCTTTGCTCTATAACAAGTTACACAGTTTCTGATTAAGACTCGAGAAAAATAGTTATACTAGTAACAAATGTTAATTTTAATTCTAAACTTCCTTATAATTTATAACACTGAGCATTGACAATTGTAATTAATTTATATCAATATTTCTTACGTAAAATTGTATGGAAACAGTAAGAAACTGACGTTTAGATGTATAGTTAGCAAAAGAAATCGTAGGCTAAAGGGGTTAATGTGTTAATACGTCGAATATTCGATCGTCGTATTTCCGGTATCGACTCTTTAATAGTCCGTAACAGTGTATACAAGATCCTCGATCTTGGTATTTAAAAGTCAAGCGTGAAATTCTGGGTTGCATAAGAATTGCCGTAGAAAGGGGGGAAACATAAGAATTTCAAATTAGTTTCTTGTAGAATTATGAAATCGCGACGAACGTAGGTATCCGTGGAATTTCACTATTTTCAATCGAATCTACATCCTGCTGTTCTTCCTCGTTAAAACGAGAAGTTCCATCTACTCGTTAGCGACTCGTTAAACGAGCTTATAGCGTCAAGAACGACACAGAGCCTCGATCTTGACATTTCGCTGCGTCGCGTTCTACAAATCGATACACATTTATTTCCTACTGTCATCTTTGTCCAGTGCCTTGGGTTACTTCACATTTCAGACATTAACTTTGAAATTCCCGTTCCATGCAAAATGCAACGAATCACCTGGTCGACAATTTTTTCTTTTCTGCTGCGGCTCGTTAACGAAACTACGATGTTCACGTCGGAATTCGAGCGAAATTCGTTCGACATTACGTATTCCAAGAACAATTCGCAAGTATTTCCGTTCGATTTGCTCGATTCGATTACTCAGACAGTTCATATGAAAGAGAAAAAGTTGCAAACGTAATAATATCAATCGAAATGTACATTTTTAACTAACATTCTTTCTTTCGACTGTTTTTTTGTCACCTCCTCGAGAAAATATCTGTAAAAATTTCAAAAAATGATCGATAAACGAAATCTGTACAAAATTTGAGATCTCATTTTGCACTAGATTCAATAAAATAGGATTACATCAGTGTAAAAATAATTTTTCATTATTATTTAAAATTTTCAAGTTTTTATTGTTTCAAATTTCGCGCCAATTTTTCTAGTCACTTTGTAGGTTGTTTCGCAAATTTAATTACAGTGGTTATTCATGTATAAATTAATTTAGGCGAGTTATTTTAGCATGGAATGTACCAGCAAAAACTGTTCAAAATATCAACCATGTTTTTAACCAAAAAACAGTTTAACGAGCAGCTGAAAATTGGCTCGAAACATTTCGCGATGTCTCTCAACTTTAAATAAAAATTAAACGAACCGGATTACGAAACTTTATTTCAGTCAGTTTATTCTCCGACGGACTATTACTTTTCTTTTTTTAAACACTTAGGCAACCTCTTAGGAGAGAAGATTTTCAATAACCAAGGAGCAGCTGAAAAATGCTCTTCGAAGAATTCCAGCCATCTTCAGGATTCCGGAATTCTATCTCATAAGAATAAACGAACTTACTTCTCACTGGCAAAAATGTACGAAGCCGAGTGTATTTTATTTTGATCGATAAATATAATTTTTAACTGAGATATACTTTTTTCAAATTTCAAATCGAAGAAGAGTAATTATTTTTGTATCGTCCTAATTATTTAATTTTATATTGAATACATTGAAATTAAAAATATTATATATTATACATATTGTACGTTATATTGAAAAAAATTGTTTTAGTTACATGTATAATTTTAATGTTTCATTCGTGTAAATATTGTATTCTTTGTTAGAAAATAATAAACAATATCCTCCTATAGAAATGGTGTTGTAGTTTCTGACTCTCACTGCGCCATGTTCTGGAACTCAGACGCCGCGTTGTATACTAAAAGTTTAACGGTAAAATTATTTTCGAAAGTCGTACACAGACGTTATTATTATACTGGTAGGGAATTATAGTACATTTGAAAAATATTTACCTATAAGTAAATATAAAATACTCGTTAAAAATAGCTATAAAAGAATACTTTTAAAAATAAGAGCACACGAATATGCACAAAGTTAAACTGGAATCGTTAAAATTTTAAAACTTCATCTCCAATGCGGCACAACTTCACTTCCACTAATCACTCTGAAATTTTACGGCAAGACACGGAATTCGATGTAATAAAATTTCGAGTTTGAAAATGCGCTAAATAATCCTTATATATTTTACAAATTAATATATCAATTCAATATATTTTTATATCAAATTAATAATTCCATTCGTTATTACTTAATTTAAAGTCGAATTTGTTTATTCTTGAATTACCCTGTTTAATATTATTTTCTTTAGCACTTTTTATTCTAGAAACATATTCTAAGCGTTCTCTATCATCATTTTTACTAAGTATGGTAACGTTAGAGGGTGCAAGAGAAAGGAAATTGAAACTAAAAAAACAGTATGGAACATTTTATTTGTACTGAAAGAAATAGGGCGTTTAATTTTTCAAGATGCAATTGCAATTAGCCGATCTGGTAAACAGAATTCGTAGAAGAAGGAGGAGGAGGAACGGAACAGTGTGCCGTATCCACGGTGCAAACAAACCACTCCCCTCGAACGTGTTTCTAAACCGCTATAGGGTTGGATAATGAAGTCTGTCTCGCCGGTAGATCCTAATTAGAATTAGGGCGCAACAAATGACTCTGAAAATCGTTTCGGCCGGAAAGATGGTAGGGAAATGTAATTGCGATTGGACATCCAGCACATCCAGATCGATCGAGGTTGCAGTTCGTAAACTAACCGGCGCACCAGGTTCCAGGTCACTGGGTCAACCCTTCCATCGATCCAACCCCACCATTGAAAATTCAGTTCTGTGCTTCCAGTGTGCTCGTCCTCGCTCCGTTGAAACCTCGAGTTCTCATCCTATATTAGGTCGGATACCTTCGCGTCATCACACCCACCACGCCTTCTATCCAACTACACACTCCTCTATTCTTCTTCAATCACTCCCTCTCACTCTTTGGGAAACTCTCTATCTGAGAGATTTTCGGAGACTCCCTCTCTTTTTTTTCTCTGAGACACTCTCTTTCTGAGACTCTCTCGCTCTAAAGCTCTCGCGCTCTGGGACTCCCTCGCTCTGAGACTCTCTCGCTCTCAGACTCTTGCTCTCTCAGACTCTCTCTCTCTCTGAAACTCTCTCGCACTGGGACTTGCTCTGAGATTTTCTCTCTTTGAGAGACTCTCGCTTTGAGACTGTCTCACTCTGAGACTCTCTCGCTCTGAGACTCTCTCGCATTGGGACTCTCTCGCTCTGAGACTCGCGTTCTGGGACACTCTCGCTCTGGGATTTTTACTCTGAGATTTTCTCTCTCTGAGAGACTCTCGCTCTGAAACTCTTTCGCACTGAGTCTCTCACGTTCTGAGACTCTGTCGCTCTGAAACTCCCTCGCTCTCTCTCTCTCTCTCGCTCTGAGACTCTTTCTCTCTCTCTCTTCGCCGTTTCACATCTAGCCCACCGATACTAATTATTTATGAGTCGACCACCGCAGCAAACTCACCCCCGGAGACCGCAGATATTTCTGTAACAGTCCGCTGCTGGCTCAAATTTGACCGGCTATTTGCGCTCCTCTCCCACGAATATTTATCGAAGGTTAAACCGTCTACGGCCAAATACGCTGTACGCTTTTTTGAATAATCTAACGCATACCGGTTTGCTTTGTCATTACGTGGGAACACGGAGCTCTTTATCTACTCTGCATGGAAATTGGGTCCACCGTTTTTCTCTTTTCTTCCCTTTTCTTCTCTTGTCTCTTTACATCTCTTCCCTCTATCTTTCTTATTCCATCTTTCGTTTCTAATTTGTCGCTTTATATCTCATTCAAGTCTAAATACGTGTACAAGTAACTTTTCTTTCTGAATAATTGTCAATTATGATTTACTGATCCTCCAGATGGAATTCATAATGCTCATGATAGAAATATTTCGTCGCGACGATAAGATACGGTAAAGCTTGCTTTGTCCAGACGGTAATTAATCTAGATGTAAATTATATTTACGGCATTGTACAACGTTTTCGATCATTTCGACAAATTAGATAGGAACGTTGAGCTGTTTGTAACATTGATTCATCGCGAATTATTTTTAGCGATTCTATAATATATAGAAACTCGCGGTCTATAACCGCCTACAGAGATAGATATTGCCATGATAGCGTAAAACGATGCAGCAATTTTTACTACACCGGTCATTCTGAATTTCATGATAATCAAGATTAACCCGTTATTCAGGCGCATTCTTTCAACTCCGGTTCCACAAATATATCTTCCATTTCGTTCTTTCTCTTTTTCTTCTTCGAAAGCAACGTGGACACGTGTAATATTTAAATAAGCAAGAGAGAGAGAGATTCTTTTTTAGCTTTTTTCCGTCCGAAAACCACATAGACATGTGTAATATTTAAATGAGAGAGAGAGAGAGAGAAAGCAGAGAGACGACAAAGAGACGGGGGAGCAGAGAAAGGGCAGAGAGAGAGAGAGAGAGAGAGAAAGACGAACAGAGGGAAATAGATTTTCTTTTCTTTTTCTTCCGTTCGTAAGTGACATGGACACGTGTAATATTTAAACCAGAGAGAAAAAGACAGAGAAAGAGAAAATGAGGATAGAGAAAAGAAAGAGGTTCTTCCTTCTTTCCCGTTTTTTCTCAGCTCGGAAGTAACACGAACATGTGTAATATTTAAATCAGAGAGGGAGAGAGAACAGAGAGGGAAAGAAAAAGAGCAGGAGAAGTGTGTGTGAAAGAGAGAGAGAGAGAGAGAGAGAGAGAAATTCTTTCTTTTCTCTTTTTTCTGTTCGAAAGCAAGATAGATATGTGTAATATTTAAATCAGAAAGAGAGAAAAAAAGAGAAAGGATAAGGGGGAGAGGTGTGTGTGAGAGAGAATCTATTTTTTCTTCTTTTTCTTCGTTCGAAAGTAAGATAGACACGTGTACTATTTAAATTAAAGAGTGAAAGAAAATAAGAGAGAAAGAGCCTTTCTTTTTTATTTCTTTCTCTGTTCGAAAGCAGCACGGATACGTGTAATATTTAAATCACAGAAAGAGAGAAAGAGAGAAAGAGAAAGAGAGAGAGAGAGCGAGTAAGAGCGGGTCGATTACGAAGGCGTGGAGCCGCGAGGAACCTGAAGCGAGGCGAGGTGATTAAGAAACGCATCGGAGCCAAGAAGGGCGACGGAAAAGAGACGCGACGAGTAAGATTGAAAGTAGCGTCGTAAATCGAGCATTGACCCTTTTTGGGATTCTTCCGCCCACCGGGAAAAGTGGATGGACGAGCGTGAAACGTATATACGACCGCTTGTGAAACGTCTTGGATCGAGGGACCAATGTGTATGTGTATACACGTGCGCATACACCTTGTGCATACACGTGACTCTAAGCCACGACACCTTCTTGCATCCGGAATTTCCCAATTTTCTCCGTACCAACTGCCACGCCACGACGATACCTTATCGACGAAAGTATTTCGAAGTGTTTTAATTTTGAAATTTCCAATAATTTAAGTACCCATTAAACCCTTCGACTTATCACGATTTCCTTTCTCATCGACTATGAAAACTGTGGTAAATTATATTTGATAAATTATTTGATAAATCAATTGATAATTATGTAAGAAGAAAGTACAATATTACCACTTGCTTCTTTACTTTTCACGGTTACTTTGACCTGTAATACTTTCACAGACTTCTCGCAAGTAAATACACATACCTAGCTTCTTCAGGACATCTTGGAGAATTTTTTCATTTTCCCCGGTCTGGTATCGATCTGACGTTTTTATATAAAAATATGGCGATGTACAGGCAACTTTTAGCCGGGTAAATTTAGTTTAAAGGTAAGGATATTTTAACCCTTGACGTGTGGATATAAAAAGGGTAGGATGTACAGGGTCTAAAAATTGCGAACCTTGACTTAGAAACTCGACATTGTTAAAAAAAAAAACTTTGTTCTTTTTTTCTTCTCATTTTATAACAAAATCGTCGTTTAATAGTTATTAATTCGGGCGTTGCGTAATTTCAATTTAAGAGGGCAATTGTTGGATACAGAATGGGTTAAATTGGAGACGATTTCTCAAATTGAAAGAAACGATAAACGTCGATCCATGGAACGAACAATGCTGTCTTGTTCGATGTTTTTGTTATGCAAGAAATTCTACTAGATACGAAGACTGGCAGGTGCGTACGGACAATGGTATCGCAGGCCCCTATCCGCCCACATACAAGCAATTCTAGTAAAACGAGGGAAATATTCTGTGAGACAACTTACATGTGTCGTTGACATCTCTAATTCGATCCCCGATCGTCCCACGTCTTGAGAAAACACCATTGGAGTAAACGTTCACCTCTTCCTCTGGAATAAAACAAACGGAACTAACGTTAAAGATTTTCACAAGCTTTATGTCAGAAATGTGAGAGAAAAGCTGCATTTTCCTTGAAAGAAGACAGCTACGCTACCACGTGTCCTAATTAGAAGCCACCGTGCACAATGGAACCGTACGGAATGAGGTAACGAGGGAACGGCTCGAAAGCAGGGTTTGCTTCCGTTTGAAACAACGATCGCCTGTTACCATTTCTATACCATCTAAAACTGACAATGTACGTCAACGACAAGATCTTCTACGTGCTGACTAAACTTTCCGAATGTCGTCATCTGGAAATCTTAATCGTAAGGAAGTTCTATGAAAGGTGAATCGAATTAACCAAGTAAAGAGCAACGGGAAAATCGAGCAGAGGAAAAGCTACACCGGATCCAGAAATGGCGAACGAATGTCGGAAGAAGGGTAGTAGAGGAGGAAGAGGAAGAGAAAAAGGGTTACATGAGTCGAAGAGCAGAAGAGAGCGAAAGTCTCGGAGAGTCTCAGAGCGAGAGTTTCAGAGCGAGAGTGTCTCAGAGCGAGAGAGTTTCAGAGCGAGAGAGTTTCAGAGCGAGAGAGTTTCAGAGCGAGAGAGTTTCAGAGCGAGAGAATTTCAGAGCGAGAGTCTCAGAGCAAGAGAGACTCAGAGCGAGAGTCTCAGAGCAAGAGAGACTCAGAGCGAGAGAGTTTCAGAGCGAGAGTCTCAGAGCAAGAGAGACTCAGAGCGAGAGTCTCAGAGCGAGAGAGTCTCAGAGAGTGAGACTCTCAAGGAGCGAGATAGAGTCTCTGAGAGAGTCAGAGAGAGAGGGTCTCTCACAGAGAGAAAGAGATACGCAGAGGGCGAAGAGAAAGAAAGGGCGAGGGCGGACGGTAGAGAAAGAGAGAAGAAGGTATCCTGGGCCGGTGGTTGGGTTAGCGAGGGAGGACTATCGGAGTGCTAGAGCATTTCGTAGCCGTAGTTCGAGGCGGTGACGGCTAGGTAAAAGGGGGCTAGAGGAGAACAGGGTCGACGACCCTTGCACGTGGAGTGCTCGGAAGTAGGCCACGCCGTGACATCATGCAAAAGCAAGATGGCAGCCGGGAAACGGGCACATTCTCACAAGTATACTCGGTATACGACTCGACGGAGACGTCGCGTCATACGGATGCCTGTGCAATCGAATCTTCTTTTCCTTCAACCGAGGGTGCGTTCCCGATAATCGATGTCTTCTCTCTCCACGGCCTCGTCCTTCTATTTCCCCCTCTTTACTTTACTTTACTTTACTTTCCTTCACTTACTTACTACCCCCTCCACATCCCTATCTTAGAAGATCCTTCTCATCACTGAACCTATCGTGCCTATCCCCGGCGCGATGTTGTTCGAGGTTGATAAAGACGACACTATGCGTGCCAATATTCACGGTGAATAACGCATACGTATGTACGTACGTACGTAGGTTTCAACGCGTTTGCCAGCCAGAGTTGCATCAGCGTTTCCCAACTTGCGTGCATCGAATGCATCGTTGCGCTCGTTGGAAATTTCCGGGCGATCTTTTTCGGAAAGCCGACGCTTTCTTCGATGTTAGCCATTCGTATGGCGTACGTACCGTATGGAGATTTATCGGGATGAGTGTTTACATAGCGGGATCGTCGAACTTGCAGAGAAGTACGGAACGTTCAACGTTTTAACATCTTGTAGAATCAAACGAACAAACACTCTGTACTGTATATAATAATAATACACGGTTGAAAATTAATCGAACGTAACGACGTTTGAATAATAACAGGTTAGGTGTGACAACTTAACCTATAATGAACATCGATAAAGTAGAAAATACATCTTTCACAAGAAACATTCACACTTCGATTACTTACTGGAAACTAAGAAAATTGCTGGAATTAAATAGGAAAGGACAAAAAAGAAAACAAAAAAAAAGAAGAGTGCTCAATTACGCTGAGCGGTATTAGCCAAGTGTGAGTTCGAATAATAATCTGCATTTATGGATTATGTTGTTCGACAATAATTGCGCGGCAATTACTGCGTTATACAATCACGGGTAAACAAAAGCGTTATTACCAGCGAATAATCGTAAGCGTGATTGTTCGGCAATTACGCGAATCGCGCGACGAAACGATTCGCGCGAATCGTTCGACCGATTGGGAAATACCTTGCAAGTCGTAAGCGTGCGCGCGTTCGCGCACTTGCCACCGCTCCCTCAACTGTACACATACGTACACAGATACACATATACACGTATAAAACATGTACGAGCGTGAGCCGGCATGGATGCAGTCCGCACATCGCGTTCTTTATTCGGAACACACGAGCGGCTGAACGTGAGCACGCATACGACACCGTTGAATATTGGACGAAAGTCAAATCCATCTTACATTATTTTAGCGTCCGCGCGGCACAGGCTGACGTATTACAGAAATACGCGCTCCTCGGCCGGTTGCCTACGCTTCGTTTCTGCGTCTGTATTTTAATTACGATGATGTAAACTCGACCTGCAACGGTACACGCGTGAAATTTTCTCTTCGCGGAGAAGACAGCCGCTGTTTCGTGCTCTTCTTTCCAATTACGAGCGCGGTTTTTGTAATTATTGTAAACGCGTCACGATGCAACGGAGAATAACGTTACAGAGAGACGGTACGTGCACGTGTTCCTCGAAAGAGGAGGAGGCATTGAAAACGTCTACGTTTGTTTGTTCAACGCGAAAGCTGCGCAAGCTTTCGAAGACGCTTGGTAACGTTTAATATCAAGCACGGGGATTATCGTTGAAGCGAAACGATTCGAAAATCCTCCAGGCGATTAAATCTGGGCAATTGTTCCACGAAAGGTACAAAGTCTAGGCGTGAACTGTTGTGCTACGGCACGGGGGTACATAGAGGAGTGTATGTACTTGCACTGCAATTACGATGATGTAACGTGTGCTTATCTTATCGTGGATAATTTTGTTTGTCATAAAACAAACGTCCGTTTCGAAGTTCTGAATTCGTTTCGCGCTTTCGCGCAACAATAACGACCGTTAGACGATTTCGAACGTGTTGAGTACAATTAACCTCTTTCCTCTGCGTACAGATTATAATGGAAATGTTCGAACGATACCTTGGCCTCTGTGTATTTTTATACTTGTTCGAACGTAGGATAATTTTCTAACGATAGAAAGATTCGGTATCTCGGTTCACAAAACACTGTGTAAACGAAAGTGAAACGCGAATATGTTTCTCACCGAGTTAGCTCGAGTTTAATCGCAACATGTGTGTATGCGCACTAATCCTAAACAAACGGATGTGACGTCACGGCAGCCATACGATCGAATTTATTCCGTACCCTTCGCGTGTTACAAGATACAATAAGACCAATCAAATTTCATAATTGTATTCACAGTTTTTCGAGGCTGTTGCGAAAGTCTGTGTAGCGTCAAGTACTGTGCACTTTGTTGATGGAAGGATAGCTGGAGTCTTTTTTTGTTTGTTGAAAGTTCCTAAAATACTGATAATTAACCCGCGAAAACGTTAATGCAGCATTAATGGTGTCCTGTTACGCCGTTTGATGTCGTACTGAAAACATCGTTGTAGGTACAGCTGGCGCCATCTCCAAGCTTTTGCGAATCTTAACAGTATTACCATAAGAGAATTTATCGAACACTTTTGAATTGATTTTATGATTTTTGTACTTTAAATTGGACAATTCTACGACGCGCTATAACAATATTTTTGTCAGATATTATAATGTATTTAATCATTAGAAACATTAAAGATAAGATTTATGCAACTATAGTGGAATAATAAAAATTTATTCTTTTAAAAGAATGGTCATATTGTTTTCAGTAATATCCTTATGGGGGTTTCCATTTTTGTGTAGATTTAATTCGAAAAATTTAATTGTAAAATAGTTTTTTTTGATCAAATAAATTATTATATGAATTATAAATTATAAAATGAATTATTGTATTTTTAAATATAAATTTTCTTTAGAAAAATTCATTATAACTTAATTTATTTAGATTGTAATATTACTCGACAATATAATAGTGATATTTTTAATGGTTTTGTAAATATCGCTAATTATGCTTTGAGTTTCGTGCTTTTAATGTTTTACTCCAATTTTAGAAGCAACTAGAGACATCTCGCGTGAATTCGAATAAATGTCAAATAAGTAAAATAAATTGTGCTTTTTAAATATTGATGTGGATAAAATTACAAATGAAGAATAACGATTCCAACTATAAAGAGTGTTTAAATATAATTTATTTTATTGAAATACGAGATGAATTTTAATATTTACCCATAATTGTTAGGATCGTGTAAAAAGTTACCAAAGTATGATAACTTGACTGCTTGCAACAATTTCAATTGAATTTTCAATATGATTTACGAGTAATACAAATTTGCGTAGAATATTTCATTAATTTTTATATAATATTATGTGGTAAAAATACAAATTTTATTACTTACCTATCAAACTTTTTCATGGATAAAATTATCGGCTACGTGTACGATGCAGTTTTACATGCAACCGAGATTTTTAACTATTGAATAAAAAGTTTACACCCTATGAGTTTACATATATTTCATACATACGTTATATCGTGAAATTCTCTATTACTTTTTAGGATCAATGAATTTTCAATTTTACTATATGCGTAACGATGTTTGTCAAAAAATGATTGTACATATGCATTTCCTAGATGGTGCTTTTCAGCGCATGCGTTCGAGAGGGAATATCTTTCCGTTCGGTAAAGTTTTACCGACTCGGTTTACGGCTTCGAAAACTACAAGTTGGTAGCAACGTTGTCGCCATTTTGTAGTGGTGTTTAAGAGAGGTGAAGATGCTGTTTGTTTCGGTGTATTTGAAGAACTGAGGAATAGTGTCACGTTCACCCTGTACCTGAGAAAATGACGCAGTTTCTACCACCGAATCTGCTAGCCCTCTTTGCTCCACGGGATCCTATACCATATTTACCACCCGTTAGCAAACTCCCACATGAGAAGAAGAATGGAGGCTATATCGGCGTTGGAGTATTTCTTAAATATTTCGAGGTAACGATAATTTCAATACAACTATTTCGTATTGTTATCTTTGAAATTTGCCGTTCTTAAGGGACGGTAAACGTATAAAACTTTCAAAACTGCAATTTACCAACACTTCCTTTAAAACGTTTCGTACAATTTCTCGAAGGAACACGCATATTTTTCGTAGGACCCCAAAGACACACCGCCACCGGTACGCGTGGAAACGAGAGAAGAACGCCTCGAACGTAGAAGAAGAGAACGCGCGGAGCAAGTCGCGTACAAATTAGAACAAGAAATCGCGGTATGGGATCCTGCTGGTATACCAAACGTAACAGCGGATCCTTTCAAAACCCTTTTTGTAGCTCGAATAGTAAGTATATTTCTATATACATACACACATACTAATCCATACGATCGTAATAATGAAATTTATTTATGTTAAACTCCTTTCAGAACTATGATACATCTGAGTCCAAACTTAGGAGGGAATTTGAAGTATATGGTCCAGTAAAAAAGGTAATATATCATTTTAGTTATGAATAAATTATATAATACATATAATAAGTTATTAAAGTATAAGTTTAGAGTAATACATATATTAGATCATTTTTTAGGATGTTCAGGGTATTAAAAAATGTCTTTTATATTTTGTTTTTTAGATAGTGGTAATTCACAATACGATAAATGGGAAGCCTAGGGGATATGCTTTCATTGAGTATGAGCACGAAAGAGATATGCACTGTAAGTAAAACCCAGAGCAACGTACCTCCCTTCTCTTGAGAAACCTCAGTGAGTCCATAGTCTGGAAATTTCACCTTACTTAGCGTCACTTCCAGCTAGATATAGTGGGGCAGGGCTATAGTTAGGCTACCCATTTTCATTGGTACTAAACCAGACGGTACGGGGGGTCCCGCCATACATCCATGCAGGATTACCATTCTGTAAATGCATATATGGTAAACGATCAACTGAAAAACGAAATATTGGCTGTCTTGATTAATGCAGTTTTTATCTTGTTCTTGGTACAGCGTGGTGGCCGCTGCCGGCAACTAGTGCCGTTCACTATTCCATGCAAAATCCCTGAACCTGCCTGATATGATAGGTTTGTATGTGTGGTAAGATCCAACATACAACAACGTTTGTTTAGCGTCTATGCTTACCCTATTTATCTTGTCTGATTTTGTTAAACTTGCGGTTCGAATACCACCCCTACGTTTTGGGGCAGCTGATAGTAATTGCCACACTCTTAAAGTGCTGGGTGTCAGGACTCATTCCGACGTATATTTTATTGGGTTGTTATTTATTTTTTATTCTTTTCACTGCGCGCGGGTTTTATATAAAAGTTAGCATTCTACATTGAAATTGATTGGTGGGCTTTTTTAGGAGAAAGGTTCAGGGACACGCTCTGCAAGCAGTTAAATTTTGTGCCTGTACGTAAAAGGTAGACTATAAGTATCTCTTAATCAAGCTATATGTATATAGGAAATATTCGAATTTCTTCCAGCAAAATTTAACCGCACATATCGTTTTAAAACTACATTAACAATTGCGCAATTCTCATTGGGTAATAAGACATACTGTTTATCATGTCTTGGGTTGTAGCACCTACTATTTTTTTTTTTTTATTTCCTTATACAGGGTGTGTGTGTGTGTAAATTGCGTATTCGTAGGTGAACTTTATTCACGTAAGAATTTACGCAGACAAAATGAACGTGTACCAAGCGAATTTCGGGCACTACTACTGTATATAATGGACTGACAAAATATTTTCTCGTTAGGTCTAGTACCAAAAAAGCAATGCATGTTCCAAACTAATCGATTATTGTTTCTCAAGCATCTTATTATTCGCCGCTGTTTCGTATTTTTTTTATTTTGGTTACTAAAGATATTATTAAACTAGCTAGTTATCATCTTATTCGGAAGGTCATCTGATCATTCTCTATTTTCAATCGATTACTTTACATTTCAAGTCCTTGAACATATCAATTTCGATATAGAATACTAATTTGATCTCGGACTTTCATCTCGAAAATCAGTCAGTTCCTTGGAAAGTGTGCAATAGAAAATATATATAAATATACAAGCGTACGTTCGAAAAAAAAAAAAAAAAAAAAAAGGTGAGAACATACTTTCCCGTGAGAGAATTAACTTTTCCCTTATCGAACGAGTAAAAAGCAACTAGAGTATATTTAAATGTCAAAGAGAGAAATGGAATATTTGTCTTAACACGTTACGTTAAATTTAATCTATAATTAGAACCACAGTATAATATAAAAAGTATATAAAAATATAAATACGGTACTTGCGCACGGTTTGGTCGTAAGTAAAAAAAAAAAAAGAAAAAAAAAATGAAAAAAGCGCACCAGGTAAACGCAAAGTAAACTTCTTCGGAGATTGAACGAACATATGAAGACTGGGCACCTTCCCAATGAATAGCATACGCGCTGGCCTACTCTATGCTCGCGAGTCTCTTACAAGTTCATTTCACGATTAAACGTACTTCTAAGATTTGTGTTAACTTCCGTACGTAAGTAGCCGCGGTAGGTATTTTTGTATCTGCTAATACTTTTTGAACTTTACAAACGTAGTATTTAAGGTAACGAAAAATCCGTACATTTTATTACTGATTGATGCGCCGCGAGTATAACGTAGTCACGTGATTTTATGCGGTAAAATGATCAAATCACGGGTAACGGGGCATCGAAGAACCCTCTTCTTTAAGTTAACCTATTGTATTAGTCGAACGTAATCCGTTTCAATTTCGTCGCTTTTTTGTACGCATCGACGCAAAAACATACGTCTCGTCGTTCGTCTATTCTGTCGCGTATTGAAAATATCGAGCGGATTTTGATTTGCGAGGGCTATTGTCACGTGACGGTAGTCACTGTCGCATTTTACTTTATAAAAGAACGCACGTTATAATCAGTACGTGCATAATCAGAAATAACATGTGCCGATACCTTACGACCTCAATCATCTTTGTGAGAAAAGAAAAAAAAAAACAAGAAAGCAAAACTAAACGTAACGATCATTAGTTTGGAAGATATCCAATGGAGAAACAGAAAAATATCGAGTGAAAAAAGAAAAAAGAATCGCACCGTAGGTCAACAATGGGCGAGTACATATCGATCGATATAACTCGACTTTTCGTATTATCTCTTTTGTGTTTTTTCGGACTCTAATTCTCGGACTGTGTTGTTATGCACTTCGTGACTGTATATTTTTCATTGTTTCGTGGTTTCCGTAGTTTCACGGTTTCGTGCAGAAAAAAAAGATGTCTACGATCGATCGTCTGTTCTCTTTCTAAGAAAAAAAAAAAAAAAAAAAAGAAAAAAAAAAGAAAAAAAAATGGTAATTTTTCTTAGTCGCGGTGTTCGCACTATTCAAGCCTAAGAAAGATTGAAGTCTTTTTCAAAGAGAAAAAAAAAAAGAAGAGAAAAAGAAAAAAGAAACTGTAAACTTTTTTCTGCCACCTCAGATTTATTTCCTTGGGACATAGAAGTCTCATAGTGTACTAAATAGTGAGGGTGGGAACCCGAGCAAATGGTAATTTTCAATCGGTACTTTTAGCTGCTTATAAGCATGCGGATGGTAAGAAAATAGATGGTCGCAGAGTGTTGGTCGACGTGGAACGAGCTAGAACGGTGAAAGGATGGCTTCCACGAAGGCTCGGCGGTGGATTAGGAGGAACACGTAGAGGTGGACCGGATGTAAACATTAAACACTCTGGTCGGGAGGATAATGAGAGAGAACGGGAACGGTACCGTTTAGAAAGGGAGAGGGAGAATTCTGGACGCCTTGATAGAGACAGGTGTGTATCAATAATTCGATTGTTCGTAACCTCTTAACCCTTTAACTGTGGAGTACTTGAAACTTAAACTTAGCTCTGTGTCTGAGGAATACTTTTTCTATGGTGTAACTAAATTACTATATTCTTTACCTACGCCAAATTAATACGAACCAGTTCCGTTTCCTTTTGTCTTTCTTCAAACAAGTTCTTTAAAACTACTCGACATTTTTAAGATTTTACTATAATGAAAAATAATGCAACAAATTACGCTACTGCAAACAATCACAGCCGCTGACATGGTTATAAAAGTGACACGGCATTGACTGGGTCAGGATTAATTAACTTGTTGCACTGGCAGCGAAAACCCGATTGATAGGCTTTCGGTCGGTAAAGTGTTAAAAGTTGATGTTTATCGTTCTCATCGAACGTGTAAGACAGAAACAATCGCTGAACGCATATATACGTCCATAGTCCACACTTAGATAACTTTAGGCAGACGTACATATGCGTCTATAGCAGTCAAAGGGTTAATAATGTATACATACGAACACTGATTATTGTACGTGCTTATTTACTCACAGAGATCGCGATCGTTTGGACAGAGAACGCAGGAGGTCACGTGATCGTAAGAGAAGGTCGAGGAGTAGGTCACGTGATCGGAAACGTAGACGTAGTCGCGATCGTCTGCCTGATCCAGACATTGAGGAGATTCAAAGGGACGAACGACCTCGAGATAGAAGGGACCGTGATCGTGATCGTGATCGCGACAGGGATCGTAAACGAAGACGTTCCAGGAGTAACGACCGTGATCGCGATAGGGATCGTAAGAGGGATAAACGCGATCGCGATCGCGAACGTAGAGATAGGAAAGATCGAGCTGATCGTCAAGACGAGGATACGAAAGAGATTCGAATTAAAGAGGAACCTTTGGATGGTATACATAGTTTTCTTACTGAATATTTTTTGCAGTTGAAGTTACTGGAAGATTTTATTAATATTGTTTTTTATTATGAAATTCTTTCAGACTACCCTGATTATAGCAATACATTCTCAACGTCTGGATCATACTTTACCGCTGTAAAATACGAAGACGACAACGACCAGGAAGTTGAAGAGAAGTATAGAATTCCAGAAGGTCGTCCAGATCCCCCTCCCTACAACAATTACGACTCCGTACAGGACTATTGATCTCAATAAATATTTCTCATATTGTTCTTTTTCTTTTCCGTTACCACGCACGATTAACGCAATTGTCAATAAAAGTATTGTACTTCCTATTGTTATTAGTGTAAAAAAAAAAAAACAGAACCGACTGTATTGAGTATCTAGTTTCTGTGTTATCTCGACAGCGACCAGGTACTCGGTAAGGATATTGCAAGGTAAGCAGGTCTGGACTCTACTGGTTTATTATACGCAGTTATTTCTACCCTTCCCGGGTTGAGTCGAAATTTTATATATATGTATATGTATTTATGATCGGTACGAAGGTAAACTTCCGGAAATGAATTTAGACGCATTGAATACTCTGTCAGAAGTACTATTCATGAGTTACAGTTGTAGCAGTCTCTGTGTGAAACCTCGCAATATGGAACAGAAAGGTCCATGAATATTCGAATTTTATTGTGGCTACTATTAATTTCCATATTCTTTATATATGTACATAAGTATATACAAGACATACTACACGAATTTAGTTCTTTCATGACTGCTGCATGTATATTTATATATACGAATAAAATAAACTACACACTTAATTTTGTTAGCTACCCTTGTGTGATGTTTTTCTCGTGTCAATGTACGAAATATATGTTGGTGAAATTCAATGGATAAGAACTCGAATCGTAAATAGTGCGTTTGATTTTAATATTCTTACGTATGGTAATTTTTGTTATACGATTAATTAACGAGTCGTGTTAAGTTGTTTCGATTGTTCAGAATCATTGAAACGGAAACATTCGAGCTGATGAAGGTTTACGAAAGATGAGATATTTAGATTTGTGTTAATGTGGTTATGCACAGGATGTTGCGGTATCGAAGGGGAGTTATTTTTTGTTATATTTACCGTAAATCGCCGGCTCATCGCGTATTAACTGGAACAAATCATTCCGGTCTCTTACCTGTGTGTACACGGTGTCGATACCGGGATTAAAAATAGTGAAAACTTCCAAGAAAATCAATCGCACCGATAAAATTACGACACTTCAGTTTGTTTAGAGTAATTTTATAATCTGGAGTGTTCAATGTCCTCCATGTAATTCGAACTATTCTAACTTTCTACAAGTAGTCATCTCATTTGATTAATTCTTTTTATTTTTGATGCAATATTACGCATCGACGGAAGAGCAATTTCAAATTTGGCGCCCTGCTAGAATCTTTACGGATATAAATTGGTTTCTATTTTAATAAATATCATACGATTATGAAATTTAAAGTTGTAATTAAAATTTAACGCACTGTTTAAAATAAAAATACGGTTTCAATTATATTATTTTAATTTAAAAGATAACGAACGAAATATATCTTTAATAAGAGCTGCATATTTACTATAATATTTTACGTTCTTTCATCTATATTTATGGCTGATTTGTTGTAATTATTATTTCATTATTCTGTGAATAAAAATGGTATACAATATGGAAACTACTTTTGAATTAAAATTAAACCTGTCGTTAAATATGGAATGACATATGACTCACGAGGTACTTGACGTTTAGAATTGCCGCCAAACGAATACGAACGGTTCGTGTAGAGCGCCGCAGTAGAGGTGTTCCTTTTCTGTCATTTTCCAACAACATTTTCTTTGCATAATTCAAAAACAACAATGGTAAATATATTAACTGAGATAATTATTTAACATCAACTTGTAGAAACACGTATAAATATTCCTACACAAACTTAACCTCATAAATAATATCAAATCTTTCGAATCGAACAAAAGTTTTCGAAGATATTCCACTCTCCACCTATACACAATTTCGCATAAAATTTATAACATTAACATTGAATTCTGATCCAGTATTTTCATCGAAAATATTAATTAAAATTGAATAACAATTTATCTTGTAGAAAATCGAATGACAATCGGGAATGCGTAATTAACCAGTAGCGTAGAGATCAAAGATCGAACGTTTCGTCGAGATAAAGATCGATTGAAAGCGGTCAGGAGATGTTCAGAAGCTGGAGGCTTCGGTGAGTGGAAGTTCCTTATTCTATTTGCGCGATGTCACAGTCCGTTGTCAACTACTCCGGCATTTAAGCGCCTGTTTCCCGGAAATTACAATCCACCCTGCAATAACTCCTGAATTGCTTCTGATTAGACTATCGGTCCCACAGGCCTATCCTTTGTCAAGTCGAAAATCCAACCTGACAAATTGCTACGACACCGTTCCGTTTCAACAGCTGGTCGACTTTCCTCGATATTCCTTCCAGTGTCTAGTCGATAATCGAGCACCTGTGGAAACTCGAAGAGGAGGAAAGCTTCTGGTACGTTACGTGTCACGTGCTCGAATCTCGAAAGCTAAGTCAATATCATGTGAATTGCATCCCTTCTTGCGTACAGTCGAAATTAAAGCGGAAATGTCCGTGAATGTGATGCAGGAAATGTTACGGATTTAGAGAATTATTTATACTAGGATTTTTAACCTATAACAAGTCGTGTATATACACCTTCACAGATCCAACTATATATATCAAATGCGTATATATATGTACAGGGTGAGTTTCCTAACATAACGATTTAAAATAATTCGTAAGTCATTCATTGTACGAAAAAATGTTTCAGAGAAAAATTTCATGGTATCTAGGGGGACATACAGTGCTCTCTGATCTATTTTTTATTGTTTTACTTTTTCATTAAGATATTAGAGTCAACTTCAGTTTTTTTTAAATGGAACGTCTAATATTTTTTCTCGGTAAATCGTCAAATTTTGAATAAAAGGTATGTATATAATAATATGTATATACGTATACATATGTATATAAATGGAAAGTATAGTATTTTTTCTCGAATTCGGATAAATCGTTAAATTTTGCGTAAAAAAGGGTGTTATTTAATACGTTAAATAACGTGGTATCAACACGACGGCTGTCCAGAATATTATGCTCGGCAATCGCGGCATGTATTAAGTAGAATGTTTCCTAATCGTTGGATCAAGACGTGGCAGTAACATTGGTTGGTCAGCTCGCTCACCAGATTTAACACCGCTCGATTATTTCTTTGCGGAACATTAAAAAATGAACAACGACAGCTGAATATATGCGAGAATGTATTATTAGTGCATGTGTTGCAATAACTAAAGAAACACTGGAAAAAGTTCTTCTCTTAATGATCATTCGATTACGCAAGTGTATCGACTGTAATCGAACACTACTTGAAATAAAATTTGTTTTAAAAATATCTCAGTAATTATTCATTTTAAGTCTCACTTTGTGTAATACCTCTTTACGCAAAATTTGCGTAAGAGAAAAAATATTAGACGTTCCATTTAAAAAGAAAGTGAAGGTGATCCTAATATCTCGATAAAAAAGCAAGGTAATAAACAACAGATCATAACACTGGTAAAATAAAAAGAACAGAATAGTTGATTTTTATGCATCGAATAGAAAAAAGCACGATTAAACTCGAAGACAAACAGTCGAACGAATTTAAAATATGTTCTTGACCATCTTTGAATCCTAAATTTGCATTCACGTAGGAATTAAAAAATCGATTTGTCTTTTCCTCGTATTGTTGCGTGAAAGAACTCACAAATAGGCGAAAATCATCTGAAAAGATCGCTTAAACAAAATTTCGTGGTTGTAAGTACGACCATCGGAGGGTTAAAACGAGACAAAATTTCAAAGCACATGGTAGTGCCATTTAATATGAAATATACGAAAGAAATATGAATTCGAGGCGATTTCACGAGGCTCAGAAGTCTTAGGATTAATATACCGATTATGTGAATAAATTTTTATATAAGAATTATTAATAAACTAATACAGTTGAAGATTCAAATCGTATGATAAAAAATATTCAGGGATAAAGAATTGATTCAAGGGTTGTTTCCAATGGAAAAGTGAATCTTTCGACATTGATGATCTTTACGTTCGAACAGAAAAATGAAACGGCGTCAGAAAGGCTATCGTAGAATAGTCGAACATGTTTAAACCAGAAATGCTTGGTTAAATTGTGGGAATATTTTCTCCGGGTCCGGTAAATTGAAAAACCGCAGGCGTAAGTAACTTAACAAGCGGCTCGCCTCGTTTCCCAACTCAGTGCCTCTTACCCTCTGCCGTAGAGTGCTTAATTATTAGCGGTTCTGAGTTTGGATCAGTTTCTTGTCGTTGGCGATAACGTTGCTGGCGAATGCCACTTTTCCTACCGGAAACCTCGCCTGTTCTATGAATAATTTTCATCGCGACGTTTCCACCAGCTAAAGTTACCGCAATTGCAAACAACGAGATTTCGTTACTTTTTCTTTTTAATTTAAATTACGTCCATTTCTACCTGTATTTCCGAAATGAATTATTTCCAATTATGCTGACTTTTATCTTTCTTTTTAACGCGTTTATTCAATTTCTTTCTCGCCTGTTTTGTCCGTAAAAAAATATAGGATCGTCCAAATGCGACGTCTAGATTTAATAGGAACAATTTTTGAGTTCAGCGTTGTTTTGAGTTTTAGCGTATTATTTTGAGAAAATTGTATGTACATTTGAATTTTGATAAGTAGACTGAATGTAGACTTTCAAGGAAAAAAACTGGAAAAAATTTCAAATAGTTCGTGTTTTATTAAAAAGAGAAACATGTAGACGTGTAAATTGAACTCTATACATATTGTTAATAAAAAAAGAATGTAGTAAACAAAAGAAAACAACTTGAAAAAATTCCAAATAATTTTTGTTTCGTTAAAAAGAAATATATAGGCGTGTAAGTTGTACCCTATACGTATAATATGATTTTTCTTCAAAATTAGGATCATATTTGACTGATATTCCGTTTAATGTGTAATTGTAATGGATCATACTTTCAACAGAAAAGAACAACTCGAAAAAATTCCAAATGGTTTGTGTTTTATTAAAAAGAAACATGTGAGCGTGTAAATTGGACGGTATATATGTACATTTCCTCGTTAAACTTAGTGTTAAATATTAGTAAAAATATACAGCTATATTTCCTGTAATATTCTGTCTATTTAAAAGAAGGAAATGTCTTGAAAAATTCCAAACAGTTTGTATTTTATTAAAAAGAGAAACACGTAGGCGTGTAAGTTAGATCCTATACGTATAATATGATTTTTCTTCAAAGTTAGTGTCACATTTTACCAATATTTCCGTCCATTTAACCCTTTGATTACTACTAGCGCCTATAGGCGTTTTAGAAATTTGACTCGTACATTTTTGTTATGGCCTTTCGCCTGATTTTCATTCTCTCCGCGCTTCCATTTTAATTGAACAAAACAAACGTTACATTTTCAGCAATTTGAAGATTACTAATTTCTAAACGTTCGAGAACAATTTGACAAATTACACAAGTGGAAGTTGAATCCACTTCTAATGAAATCTTCCGTAGCAAAAGAGTTAAAAAAGAAAGACAACTTGAAAAGATTCTAAATAATGTTTAATTAAAAAAAAAAACAAAAAATGACGTGTAAGTTGGATGATCCTATACTTATGCAGAATGTTTTCAAGAATATTAGATCGTTCGAGATATTCGCGATTATCACGACAGTATCGTGACAGTGTCTTTTGTCATCCATTGAATTCTACGTATATCTTTTTTACCAGCTCTTTTTCGAACAGTGGGCAAAGCATCGCCTTAGGTGTATCAGCATCGCAAAACCAAATGCAAACTACTTTTAGGGCTCCGTGGAAATGATATTTCATGCAAGTTTAACGTCACTTCGATCCCACTGCACCCAAGCAGTATTATTCTTCGTATCGAGCTTTTCGTATAAAAGTCGCCCGGCGATTAATCTCTCTAAACGGGATTACTTAGCGAAGATAAAGGACTCTCCCCGCGGTAGACATTTCCTTTGTGCAACCGTTTTCTCTCTGCAGTTTCGTTTCAACGCTGCATAAAGTTATGACGTCCGTTGGGCGCACTTTGACCGAAGAAACGATTTGCTTTCAGGGAAACGCTGCTTCTGGAAATACAACGCATCTGCATCGTAGACAAAAGGGAGAAGCGGAAAGGAGAGAGTTTCTTCGTCTAAGCGAACGTTCCGAATCGAATTCGGATAACACGCCGTACTTCCACGTACGAATTCGATCCGATTGAACATCATTCCATTCACGAAGATTAATTACCCGTTACCTAGGATCGATTCTCTTCCTTCTAGCAACAGTAGCAACGACAGACAGAGAGAGAGAGAGAGAGAAATGAAGAAATTAAAGTGAAAAGAATGGCAAAAGATGGGACGAAACAGACAGGAAGCGGTTAATGACGTTACGAGCGTGATAAGATACGACGAGGAGCTATGTTCGACGCTGTCCTTTGAACAGCGTTCCAACGGTAATTAAAATTAATTTCTTAATTGCACGAATTCATATCATCTCGCTACTGTTAACTACAATGGACGAAATTGTAACAGAGGCTACACCTTTCCACCGGGAACAATTATTCGAAAAGAAATGTGGTAACGTGACCGTGTCCAGCGTCGCGTTTGAAAAGGCACAAGGAAGAGGAAAGATGAAATTAACGAAGAAAACCCTCGTACACTTACAAACTGAATACACCGTGAGAGATCTCATTTCCTTAGAAAGACAGAGTCCAGAGGCTTAAAGTGAAACGTGGTGAAGAAAGTAACGAAAAAAAAAAGAAAAAGACCAACTAGTACGAAACGAAGAAAATGGTGCACGTAAGACGATGCAGGGATGGAAAGCGGAACAGGTAAAAAGGAATTACAGAAAGAAAAAGGAGTGATATAGTGCAAGAGATGCGGTGGAGGAGAGGGAGAAACGCGTATGGTGGTCAGGAAGGTTTTCGGTCAGGTAGAGGGGAGAGAGTACGGCGCAGGTGTGCGCCGGTATCCCGGTCGCTGGCATGGTATTCCGCACGCCTTAGGTGCGCGTGTGCGCCGAAAGAACGACACAGTGTGGAGTGTCTGTGTGGGTGCGCCTGTGCGGCACACAGTCACGAATATCCTCCAGTTTGATCGCGGGAGAGCGGCGAGAGTTACCACCGGGCGGACATATACTAGAAGGAGAGAGAGAGAGAGAGAGAGAGAGAGAGAGAGAGAGGGTTGGTAACTAGGAACCAAATTAGGCAGAGAGAAGAAAAGAGAATAAAAAATAAAAAAATAAAAATAGAAAGAAAAAAAAAGAAATAAAATTCTCAGGGGTGTGCAATTTGGGCTGTATGGGCCGGCGGTGTCTCGATAGGAGGAAAAAGAGAGAGGGAAAGCGAGTAAGGCAAGTGAAGGCAAGTTAGGCAAGTCAGGCAAGTCAGGTACAGACAGGTAGGCAGGCATGCAGGCAGCGATGCAGGCAGCGAGCCAGATGGCGAGGGTAGGAAGCAAGGTGGGCGGTCGAAGGGGTAGTAACGGATAGTAAGGGGAGTCGGGGGTGTTCGGAAGGGGGATGCCGGAGGTGGCGGCGTACAGGGGGCGGCAGGCTGGTGCGTCAGAGCCTGCAGTGAGCCCGGCAGTGAGGCGAAACGTTGGGCTCCGCGCGGGAGTCTCGTGGCCGCCCGCCTTTTCTTTTAAGTCGGGGTGCCTTTTTCCTTACACCCACCCCCCGCCCCTCTTTTCGTCGCCCTCGCGGTTCTTACGGACCCATCGTCGCTCTCTTTTCAACGCACGCTCTGTGTACCTCGCTGCGACTCCGTCGTCCTCGCGATCGTTTTCGTCTACGATCTGATCACGGTTCGTTCTTCATACATTTCTTTCTCTTCCCCCTTTTTTTCCCCCCATTTTTCTTTAATTGCCCCCCCCCCCCCGGTGTCTTCGGAGGATGCGATTTCCAGGCTGATAGGACGTATATAACGCACTCATACACGAGAACTGGAACGACTTGAGAGAACAGAGAAGAGAGAGAGAGAAAGAGAGAGAGAGAGAGAGAGAGAAACGGCGAAGGGGATTGTAGATTCTCGAGACGGGACGGTGCTCAGTGGGTGATACCGTGGACGCGGGTTCGTCGCGGTGTCATAAGAGAAATCGTAACAGGAACCCACCGGTGCGTGATTTCCGGCTCTATGGCCACATGACATCGCATTCGTTCAGTTGGTGCACGGATCGTGTTAAACCTTGTTCTTTCAACGAAACTGAAGTGGAGGATATGTATCTCGTCGTGTTTCTCGTTTTACCCTTTCGTCGTTAGTGTTCTCCTGGTGATCATTTTCATCGTGGGGTATCGTATACTCTCTCTTATCGAAAATTTCGTTACCGTGAAAAACTCCAGTGTGTTCAGAGAATAAAAATAATAAAGAAATAATAAAAAGAAAGAAAAAAAAAAAGAAACTGAGAAAGGTGCAACGTGATTCGATATCACGGGACCGCTGTTTGCCAATGTCAATGTTAACTGTGCTTGGAAGACGGTCACGGTGAAATCGTTCGTATATTTACGTCCGTGTGTTCCCGTTGGCTCGGTGAACGGGTCGCGCGAGTGCAGAGACGTAGAGTGTGAGAGAGGTAAATAAAAAAAGAAAGAAAAAGAAAAAGGAAAAGAACAAAAGAGAGAAACGAGAGGAAGACAAGGAGGAGGAAGATGAGGAGGAACGAGACGAGCCAGCAAGGGCGGGGAACTTGATGTCATCTCGTTTTTAAACTGTGTCCTGTCGAGTAGAAAACGGTCTCGAAGATTTCTACCGGAACGTGGATCTACTTAAAAGTATACGTCGTAACCAATTGGACTTTTCTCGCTCTTCTTTCGGTTGTTTTTCTCATTCGAAAAGGAAGAGAAGAGAAGCAGAGGTGCCGCGTGTGCTTGCTCTGGCCCGCGACCTCTGTCACGCACCGCCAATGCGGCTGAGATCGCGCGATCTCATTGGCTGCAATCGTGCCGTGGTGTCGGCGATGGGTACGTCCAAGTTCGATGCTCGTGTTTGACCGTCGGGGTACAAAGCGTGCATTCTCTTCCTCGACGTTATTATCTCATCCTTGCTCCAACTTAACGTTCCTTCTCTTCGAACAGTGCGTTTATTCCTCCTCGTCTATCTCGTAGTTTTATCTTTACGCAAATTTCTCCGCCGACCGTTTTCTCTTCGACATTCTCCCGCGAATTTATACGTCATTCTCGAGTTTCTATCAAACAGATTCGAGAACTCTGCGTTATCCGTCGATGTGACATACACAGTGTTAAATGCACTGTATGGAATGCACCGTTTGGTAATTTTCTTCCTTTCTGTTTTCTTTTCGTATTCGCATTGTGGATCGTTGCGTGAGACTATCGTACGATTGCGTGAACGAGAATGATTTCTCTGTGTAAATCATTCGTCAGATAGTGATCGAGTGTACTTGGTTTAGGGGACGCGGAGCTCTGTTGTGTACTCTTGTGCGAACGTTTTCAAGACGAATCGAGTATCGTTAGCGGTGCAAGCGAAACAGTTACATGGTCGACTCACGTCGAACGTAAATGTCGTCGACGTAAGAAACGACCACTGCTCGGACCTATTGTCGCTCACGCGATCGTTCATTAGTTTGAAATACCGATACACGGGTTTTTCACGTTTTTAACACGACTGTGAAAATTTTCTTTAACTTTTTCTTTTCTTTTCTTTTTTTCTGTTTCTCTTTCTCTGCTCGTTTCTCGCGGGGATGTGAACTATTCTCACGGAGTGGACACATCGGTGTAACTGTTGTTCAGGCTGAGGAAACGGCATGGCAAGGGAAGGGAAGACGTAATCAAGGTCGTTGATTCCAGCTTTGCTTCACGCGAGTGCTCCGTTTCGGTGCACCGACGGTTTTTCGTGTCACGCGAGCCGATGGTTTCTCGTCCGACAATTTCCACGCGACCCCGTGAGTCTGGCCTTTGTACACGTGTATATCCACTCTTCCGCAATCGATACGCCGCGATGGCTATTTACCAAGCGTCGTTAGAAAGCGTCATGTGTCATTTCGTCCACCGTCTTTCTCCTGTTTATTCTTTTTTTTTTTCTTCTTCTTCTTCTTTCTTGCGATTCTACACATATTTCTTCTTTACTTCTGTTTGTTTCTTTTCTTCTTCTTTGTTAGTCGTAAGCTTCCTTCTTCTGTGCTTCTCGTTCGAGAGACAAAGCTCGCGTCGAACGAAGAAAGTGAAAAAGGGAAGAGAAAAATCGATCGTTACGCGATCACGTTCGCGACACGGAGAAGTGAACATTCTTGTATAATCTTTATTACTCCGGCCAGTAACCTTGGCTTAGATATATTTCACTCCTCTTCGTGGCTCTTCTCGTCTCGCTTAGGTTTATTTAGCTTCACCCTTCGAACACTCTACCGCTGTAATTTACCCCTTTATTTATTTTTTTTTATATTTATATAGGTTATACAGGATGTTTCGGTGTTTGTAGTGCAAAGTGAGAAGGAGGTGATTCTACGTGAAAAAATGAGTCGAAAGTAAAGAGTGAGATTTTTTTGTTTAAGAATTTCTTTTCGAGAAAATCGAGTTTGAATTTCTGAGCGAGCACACGTGCATTTAGCAACGGCGTGCTGGAACGAAGATTGATAGGGGTGATATGCTGTTTATAAATAGTATTAACAGATTACAGACTGCGCTTATTTTTCGCGATTGTGAAAAATATAAAATTTGTACATGTACATTTTTTCACTGTTATTAATAATGTTCGAGATATTAGTTGAAATATGTTTAGCGCTTTCAACTTTGAGGGTGAGTTTTGCTCCTTAATTGTGGACGAAGAAAAATATGTGTGAAATAATTTTTTTTGAGAACTGCTGTACTCCAAAGTTTTATTAATATCGTTTTTTTTTATTATTATTATTTAGGAGTGTTCTATTTTTAGTAACATTCTTAGACACCCATAAAGCGTGCAAAATAATTATCTGATATTTCATACCATTTACATAAATCATAGTATTGATAAAACGTGAAGTGAAGTAAAAATGTGAAAACACTTTCGAAACAGACATTTGAAAAATTTATAAAATTCACAAATATATCAAGTATATCTATTTCTTTTCGTAATATTGTTCATTAGATTAAAAGTGTCAAATGTAAATTAAATGTGCAACTTTAAGACTTTACCTTATCAATATAAAAATTGTTGAAAAAGCTGCTCACTGTGCTTTGGCGAATTGATAAAGAAAAGTCTGCATTGAGATTTGTTTAAGCATGTCGTAGTTAAGTGCACGTGTACTCACACAATTTTAAAATTGATTTTCTCGAAAGCAAAGCGTCAAACGAACTTTTATTCCTCATTTTCAATTTAATTTTTTACGTAGAATCACGCCCTCTTTGTTTATGCTGTTAATATTGGGACTTGCACGTGTACTCTCACAAACTCAAAGCTAATTTTCTCGAAAAGGAAGTGTCAAACGACAAAAATTTATTCCTTATCTTCGACTTATTTTTTCACGTAGAATCACTCTATCCTCAATTGTACTATCAATGTTGGAACATGCACGCGTACTCTCACAAATTCGAAGCTAATTTTCTCGAAAACGAAGCGTCACACGAAAAAAATTTATTCCTTATTTTCGACTTATTTTTTCACGTAGAATCACTCTATCCTCAATTGTACTATCAATGTTGGAACATGCACGCGTACTCTCACAAATTCAAAGCTAATTTTCTCGAAAACGAAGCGTCAAACGAAAAAAACTTATTCCTTATCTTCGACTTATTTTTTCATATAGAATCACTCTATCCTCAATTGTACTATCAATGTTGGAACATGCACGCGTACTCTCACAAATTCGAAGCTAATTTTCTCGAAAACGAAGTGTCAAACGAAACAAATGTTATTCTTTATCTTCGACTTATATTTTCACGTAGAATCATCGATACTTTAGACACGCTGTGTACCTGATCTCGGTTGTTACTAGAAGTTGATCTCTTGATGCACGTTCTTCGTATATATTTATCCATTTCTGAATTTCGCTCAAAGTTCGACCGCGTTCACCTCGTTTTCAATAAGATACATATGTACATACGAATATATATATATGTATATATATATATAGGTGAAACACGAGTAGCATTTTGTTGAAATGACATGAAACGTACGATACTCTCGAGAAAGTTTCGATTCGTTGCGCGAACGAAGGCGAACGGGGATAGTGTAGCCTGTCCGTTTATAGCGAAATGCCACTCACGTTTATGTGTTTCGTGGCAAGTCCCAAATGTCGCGATACATAGTACATGTTCGAACGGAGAAAACCGGGATGATGCATATAAAGCCCTTAGATACCTTTTTCCATTCGTCTTTTCCGATGATATACACGTCAACCCTCTTGGAAACCCCTATCTACTTAATGTAGTCTCTATTTAGCGGGCCTCTCTAAGAACCAAGCCGTAGAAATGTAATCTCTGTAATGGTTTTAACTTCTCCGCACGGTCAATTGATCCTAATATGGTAATTTCGAGACAACCGTGGTGATCTTTCTCATCACCTTCGTTCACAACAAAATTCTATCTAATTAAATTTCTTAAGGATTCATCAACACGAGCTAATTGGATAATCGACTAGTTTAGATCGTTGGAGCGAATTCATCGAACGAAATTCATTGGTAAAATTTATGTAAGCTTGAAAAGTAATCTGGTGATTTTTCCTATAATTTTCATTCAGAACGAAATTCTAGCTAGTTAGATTTCTCAAGTAGAAACTAATCGATTAGTTTCGAATCTTTTCTCGTGAATCCATCGAACGAAATTCATTAATAAAATTTAAGCTCTGAAAAACAATCGTTATTCATCTTATATAGTACAATTTCAATAAAACCGCGGTGATTTTTCCCATCATTTCAGTTTAGAACAAAATTCTAGCTAATTATAGATTTCTCAAAAATTCAGGAACACGAGCTAATTGGATAATCGATTTATTTCGATCTCTTTTCTATCGATCGTTGAGATGAATTCGCCGAATGAAATTCATTGATAAAATTTAAGTTCTGACAAACAATCTTTATCAATCTTATATATTATAATTTCAATACAATCGGTGTCTTTTTCCGTCATTTTAGTTTACAGCGAAATTCTACCTAATTAAATTTCTCAGGGATTCATTAACACGAACTAATTACATAATCAATTACTTTCGATCATTCGGATGAATTCAACGAACGAAATTTTTCATTCGAACGAATAATCGATTAGATTCGATCAGTTTGGTGTAAATTCAACCTCTGAAAAGCAATCATGATTCATCTTAATTCTGGCACGTGGTGACCAGTGGTTTTTCATTTGGCAACTACCACTCATCTATCCCTACTCTATCTCCAACGATCTCTTTACATTTCTCTCTGTCTCTCTGTCTCTCATTCCATTCCTCTAGGCGACATTAGAAGACCGACCTGTAGCGTTTCTATCGCCAATGCCAGCCACGCTGTGGCTCTCTCATAAAAGCGACAATTACTCGGCGAGCGTTGGATAAGTGGCCTTGAACGTTGTTTCTTCGCGTGGAAATTATACAATCCGGTCGAATGTTTTCTCTCGCGTTTTAGATCGTCGTGATAGATGTATATACTGTTTCTCGCAAGATGCTCGCTAGTCAAAGTATACTATTGAATTCCATAAAAAAGAAACACCATCACGTGACTTTATTCGACGATAAATATAAACTTTCTGTAACTGCTAGTACAGGAATTCTGTATTCCGGATTTTTGGGTTACATTTGTATATATCTGTTTTAACACTTTATCTATCACTGATGATTAATCCTTTGTCATCGGTGTCACCATAATGGCGGCATTTTAATTTCGTTCTAGAAATCTATGTGACACGATCTTTATTTTGTGTGCACATCGGTTATTTCATGATCGAAAGGTATCGTGTATATTAATTACTCTTTACAATCATTTGTGTGAAATCTGCTGGTATAGTAGATATAAGGAAGCCAGTTATAGTTGTAAATTATATATAAAAAAAAAATGGGAGCAGTAGATCGCGCTGATCAATATGCATCAACGTATAGTTTCCTAAAAGAATCTCTTAAATGGTAGAGAAAATTATTTTTTTGGTGGATATGGAGATATGCGTTGTTAATTGGTATATATTATATAAAAAGATGAAAGTTAAAGTACTCTGTTAAAAATACTCTGTTTTTGTTTTGTTTTGTTTCGAAGTAGTGTAATTTCATTGGAAATAGTTTGACGGTTGCTTCTATCTGGCAAGTATTTTTAACGAGTTTGCAAACTTGTATAGGCGGTACACTTTAAATTCGTATTTCATTACTCATGTTGTATACATGAAAATCGGCAAATAAATTTGTCTTTTACTCATCCGATTGCGCGAAACGAAGTCATAAATACGTGATATCGGTCGAAAAACGCTGTTTAAACGAAACCACGCAGTCGTGACAGCGGCCATCGAAGTGTTAAGATAAAACTAACCTAACTGTTGACCACAGAAAAGCCGATTAATCGGCTGTCGGTCGATAACCGTTCGCATCGAAAAGCCGATTAACAGGTTTCCGGTAAATAAAGTGTTAAGAAGGGATACGAATGATCATTTTTCTCGTGAATAAATCAGTTTCGATGACGAAGTTTTCTCTAACCAAACGTTGAGATAACCTCGAAATCATTGTGCCTTCCAATGATCGAAAATTAAATGATTACTGAGGTATCAGTCACTGGAAAATATTGTTTTCACTCTTCTTGAATAAAACCTTAACTAATAATTAAAAAAAAAAAAAAAAATTAATTTATATAGATTCTAGTTTTGCTAAAAATAATGTAATTTCTCTTTAAATGGCAACAAATTAAATGGCCAGTATTTAAATCTATTTTCGATCAGTATTTTGTTACCAAAATGGTCAGTATAAAAATACTAAACAGTTAGGTTAGGTTAGATTATATATAAATATTTAATACCATATTTATTTAAATACTGACAATTTATTATAAATACTGACCAAATTATCTAAATACTGTCCCTTTTTATAAAATACTAACTAGTAAAATACAAGTCTTTTTAAAAAGTCTTTTTTAAATTCACCTATGTCTGAATAGGCTACGTCACAATGCTGTAAAGTCATCGTTCTGTTTCACTTTGTCTCGATATGCTCGTCGTCGTCTTTTGTTACCAGCTGTAGCCAAGAATGCATGTGGTAGCAGAATAGCTGGAACGGAGTGAGAACTTAAACACACTCTGACTAGTCAACATCTCGCGAAAGCACTATGCACCTATTCTCCGATTTTACACAAAAGATCGGTTCCTCGGAATAAATCAAAATCTCTCCACGTTTCGCGACGATTTCACAGTAATCTCTAATTCTCGCTACTCTCTCTCTCTCTCTCTCTCTCTTTCTCTCCTTACATTCGTCGATAACGAAATTAACAACGTTGAAAAAAAACCAAAAAGAGGAAAAATAACATAGATTAGCCTGAGTTAACGTGTGATGGGGGTACGCAAAGAAGGAAACCGCGTGGCGTATGTATCTAACAAGTCTGACGATCCCGCAGATGGCAGTCGATCGGGCAAAACTAAGAAGGGGCCACCTCGTCGGAATTAATCGGCATTAAACTCGCGCGGAAATGTCGATCGGAGTCGAGAAGCGGAGGAAGGTCGAAATCGAGTTTGTGCGTGGCTACGTGCCGTCATCGTGGAGAACAACGACCGGTACGGCTGGCTACAGGCCAATACCAGTCTAGTTAAAGGGTGAACGTGGAAATCAGGTGGAAGTGGGGGGTGGTGGAGGAGCAAGAAAGGAAGAGAAGGGAAGGGAAAGGAAACACAGGTAGACAGGAAGGAAGGAAGGAAGGAAGGAAGTAAAACAGAAGATTTCGTGGGTGACGAGGAACGATTGTTACGCGTGGTGAAAATACTTCATTAAAGTGGTTGATTCTTGTTTTTTCTTTTTTTTTCTTTTCTTTTTTTTCTCCGTGTGTGCGGTGCCAAGATGCGCTCGCGACGCCGTGACGGTGGCTGAAGGACGAAGAAGCCGAGTGGCTCGTACAGCCCTCGATTCCAACCAGCACAGCTCTCTTCTTTCTTTTTTTCTTTTCTTCTTCTCCTTTTCACCTTACAACCGTCCCTGGGTTTTCAACGAAGAAAAAGTGCACTGCAGAGTACTCCTCTCCTCGCTTCGTCGCTTATCTCCTCGGCTGCGCCAATCTGTCACGCGGAACAGGTGAGAACACTATAAACCCTTGTCCCGTCGAGTTCCACGACTTTCTCTGTTATTCGACGAATTTATTTCGGATGTAAACAGGGTTACTTGATCAATTTCGAGGGGAAAGTGTAGAGTGTAAAAACAATTTAGAAAGTATATATATTATATATATACACGCCTTTCGTATGTATTGATAAATCAGCGAGGACGTATATATACACCTTTCGTAGTCAAAGGGTTAAGCATGTTGAATATTAATAATTGCTATTTGGAATATGAAGTATATCGAGTGGTAATAATTACTATTTGGAGTATTAAGTATATTAAATATTAGTAATTACTATTTGGAATATTAAGTGTATCGAATCACTAATAATTACTATTTGGAATATTAAGTTTATCGAGTACTAATGATTACTATTTGCAATATTGACTATAACAAGTGAATATTAAAAATTTCTTCTTGTAGCAGTGCAGCCAATGTTTTATGTTTCTATATGTTACACGAGTCGCTTGAACGCCAAAGTGAAACAGAAATTACTAAATTTATTTTACTTACAAACAGTTAAGCACGATTTATGTGCTTTGCTATTAATATTCGAGGATATTGTAAAAGTAGACTTTTTTAAAAGTTCACTTTGGCAATGAGATTGGTTGTTTGCTGTTCAATAATCCAACTATCGAAATTACGACGTTGCATATCTCCTTTTGATTTAATTTCCCTTTGGTAAAATCTCTTTTGGAATTTTTCCACGAACTTCCGAATTGAAACCTGATATTTGACCGATTGTTTATACGAAAAGTATCACGAATTATTTTTCAAAGAACGCTCATTTTCATAATTCCAAGAGGTTAAGGTAGATCAAGCTTGGGATTGGTATTTGTTAGAGGTTAATTGATTAAATAGTTTGTTATAAGCAATATATTATTTATTACGTATTATTTACGTCGTAAATAAATAATCGAATCACGGATCGCAGATTTCTCACCGATCTCTAATAATAATAAATTTGAATAGCAAAAATGAATTATTACAATATATATCTATCCATGGTTAAAATTGTTCTATCTTTTGCTAAAACAAAATGGCTTACATCATCTAAAAAGACACGACGTCTGAGCACTATACAGTTCTAACATCTAGGCGACGCATTTGGACGACTCTATAAACACAACACGATGGATAAAAAAAAACAGCAAAACAAAATGAAAATTTTGCGACAACGTCTATTTTCTCAGCACAGACTGACTCAACCAGTTAATTCTCTGTTAACTTACTAAGAAACCTCCTAGTCCCTTGTCTTTTATCCAATAGTTTTTCGTTATCTTGTACGATACAACAACACCAAGTTGCAATTATTGCCGGAGGCGATTGAAATAACAGTTTAAGTTTCTCTAAACTTCACCGTCGTTCTTTTCCTCGACAAATAGAAACATTCACGATCTACGAATAGCGTGCAGCTCTCCGGGAAACTTTCACGTTCACCTAAAGAAAAATGTATCGTCTTTCGAATTGTTCCAAAGGGTGAAACTCGGCATCTGGCAGGTACACGGAAGTTCAACGGGGAGAATTCGCGTGCTCTAGCCTCCGTTGCGAAATGATTTTACTTCTGAGCGCCAGCTTGAACTTGCTCGAACACGCGTACATCTAATCACCGAGACGTTCTCTTTCGAACCGCAATCCCATCGATCGTAGGAACTTCTCTCCTGGCATTAGAACGTACACACAGACAGAGATAGAACTGTGTACGTGAGAATTTCCCGAGGATTCTCTTAAACCGCGCTTTGTCTTTTCTTCTTCGATCAATAGAGAGAAACATCGATGGAATTCGAATTTCCACCGTGAATCGAGCGTTTCGTCGAATTCGTACGCGACTCTACCGAACGTGCCAGGCAACGTTTCTATCTGACAGATTGATAGCTGTTCTCTGATTTCGCGAACAGATTTCTTTCCTTTTTCTTTCTTTCTTTTTTTCTATTTTTCCACGCGATGAGAAATCTCCGCTTAACGAGCAACGGTTCTAGCGTTGATTAGATCCTTTTTTTTTTCTCTTTCTCTCTCTCTCTCTCTACTCGATAATAGAAGCAGGCCAGTGGCTCGTAAATTCGTTGTGTTGCGCGTTCCTCGCTAGCCTGGTTGAGTTACGAGCGAGAGAAGTGACATTAATTCCGTGGAGAAACGAATTCATTCTGGCTGAAATTCGGTTAGCATTTCGTGTCACCGGCACAATTGTCTACTCCCGTGTTGTTGTTGCCGTGTGTGCGTTCACGCTGTTGCATTTAATCGAGTCGATTCAATCCCTTTAATAATTCGATGGATTTGAGGGATGCTGTTTAAGCTGAAGGAAATTCTTTGGAACATTTATTTCTTCTCCTTTCGATATATTTTTTCTTTCTCCAATTTTTTTGACGATTTTGTCACTTTTAGTATATCGTTAGATGTTGTGGAATTATTGGAACTGTTAGGATACTATCTTGCTGATCGAACTTATCACCGGGAAGAGAGAAATAAGTTCGAAGAAGTTGGTTACTGCGATCGGTCTGTTGGAATCTGGGTTAGACAAGTCAAGTTCGATTTATATTTAACTCCAGCAGTTGCTGGACACCTTATTCTGCCACTGGATATCAAACACCTCGCAATTTTCAACTTTAGAACTATTTCACACAATTTATGTAAGTTGCTTCGTAATAAAGTGATCGCAATCGGTATAAAAAAAAAAATTGTTATCAATAATCGATAGGTTGGTTATCTAATACGTGTTGGAGCCTTTGAGGAAAATATTGGAGAAGGAATAATTTGCTACTCCCTTAGTTAAGGCGTTTTTATCGCTCCTCTCGACGATTATGGAAGCTCTAATTCTATATTTGACCATCTTAAAATGACATTCGCCCTCGAATGTCCTAAACACACTCTTCTTCCTTTTTCTCAACATTTTTCGGGTGTAGTTTTCTACTCAGTGGTGCTCAGCTGGAAAACTCTCTGTATTTTCTCTCTTAATTCTTTCGGGAGATTGAAATTTTCTCACTTTTCATCGTCATCACTATCTCGTGCAATCATAGATGCTTCAATCTCAGTTGAAGCCTCAATTGTAGGAGTTGAGGAAGAATTTGAAGGATCTAAGAGATAATCAAACCTGCCGCTTCTGAACTAACACGCTGGGTTCCTATGCTCATAATTAAGGCGCTCTTTTTCCTCTTTTTAACAAATATGGAGGCTCTAATCTTACACTCGACCATTTTGCACTGACATTCACCTTCGAATGTCCTAAGCGTACTCTTCTCCCTTTTTCTCTCAACATTTTTCGGGCGCACTTTTCCACCTAGTGGTGCTCAGCTGGAAAACTTTATATTTTCTCTCTTAATTCTTCTGAGAGACTGGAATTTTCTTACTTTTCATCGTTATCACTATCTTTTGCAATCATAGATGCCTCAATTGTAGGGAGCTGAGGAAATTTACTCGGAGCGCAAAGGGTTAAAAATCTGTATCATCGAACGTGCTTCGATATAAACCATTAGGGAAGTATATAGGTGACGTTACAGTCGCGTTAACGGTTCTCTCCCGTTTAGGATTATAGGGCAATTCCACGGAGACGACAGAGAAGGTAAACTGTTCACTTTCCGGAAAAGTTTCGAGCAATTTGTGCCACGGTCGCATGATGTTTTCGTCCTGGCGCGGCTAGGATAACAAGGACGAACGAAATAACCAAAGAGTCTCACTTATCTTTAGCCGAAACCTCAGCTATTATTGCACGGATTTCCAGATATTTTTAAAAGGGATCAATAGCTACTGTTTGCGGTATTCGCGAATTACTCGAAACACGCGTGCTTAAAATACATGCGCGCATGTTTTCGAAATTTCTCTACATTCATTCGATCCACTATTTGCATATTCCCTGAGAAAACGTGATATGTGCGTGATAAAAGCCTGAGAATGGAGAAATAGGTTTATTTTACCTTTAAGTTATTCAACACTCTATGTCTTCTATGTACTCTGTGCCATCTGTGTAATCTAATTTAACCCCTGTGTTAATTATTAAGCCTCGTTTTCCACCATTTCTTCAAGCTGTAAGATTATAATCAACCGTAATTTGTCTTCTCGTAAAATCTTCTTACGGATTAAGGTATAAAATATTCGAGAATCTAACACCACGAAGCTATAATCTTCTCGAAACAGTTAAAAGAAGAATCCCGTTTTTATTATCCAAAATTCTTCAGATAAACATTTATTAAACACACTGGCAATTGTTGTAGTACATAGTTCCACGTGAATTTGATGTAAAATTATTTCATCGTTTTTAAAAGAAAATATATATTTCAATTTCAATATTGCCATATTTATGAATTTAAAAGAGCTTTTGTAATTTAAGCAATTTTTTAGTACACTTTTCAGTAGTAATAATAACTGGTTACAACCGTGATATCTTCTTTTTCTCATTTCCATTTTTAGTGCCACTTTATTACCACATTTATAAATTTCAACGTGCATATTCTTCGTCCAAATGTTTCTCCGATTATAAACAACAAGTGGTTACAAGCATGATCTCATAAAGCGATATCTTTTCATTTTCATTCTCATCTTTTAATATCAGAGCTTTATATATTACACGACAGACGATCAATTTTCTCGCGTTAGAATTGCTGTTTAAAAGTGTCCAGTAGTCAAGGAATATTTTTAAAATCCCATATTTTAAATTATCACTTCCACGGACACGTATGCACACACATACACACACATACATAGATATTCAGTGGTGTTTAATTGTGATCATTTTCAAAGGAGCATCCTGGAAAACGTTTCTGTTTAATTAGTATCTGGAAGATTCTCTTGGAACATTTCCAGAGAATAATTGTATCTCTGATTTCCATCGCGTGAAAGTGCCTAGGCGTTGGTTATGCTACTTGATTGTGGCTTTTCGAGAGAGTCTCTCGGTGCACAAAGAGACTCCCTTGTTCGATGAGAAAATTTTACGAACGCTCTTTAAAAGAGGCCAATAGCTTCTTTGTATCTTCGAGTGCTCTATTTCGTAACGAGCGACCCTACATAAATAAACGTAGTCACCCTTGTCGACATCCTCGAACTCGAGCTTTCCAAGCGTATCTATCGTTTAGGACTTATATACACTTCCACAAGTATTTGGACACTTTCGCATTATCGGAAATTGCACGAAAGATTTACGCAAGATAGCCATTCTGAGCATAGTGCAAAAATATTTTAGAATCGTTCGACGCAATGAGAAGATTAATAGGGTATTTATATACAGGGTGTTTCATAAATGCATGTCAATACTTCAAAGAGTAAAGCTTTATATTTAAAGAGTATTGTGACTGGTGTTTAAAATAAAGAGTTGATAAGATAAATAAGTGAGTCAGAACAAAAGTATAAAAGACAGCAGGAAAAACAGCGGACGATTCATTGGAAGTGCAGAACTATTGTTAATCTCTATTGTTAATAGATCTAAATTCTATTGTAAAACTCTATTGTTAATAGATCTTTAGTCCACAAGTATTGTAATTTAGTGTAACGTTAAGTCTTGTAGAATAATAGTAATTTCTTTTTTTAAACATAATTCCTTCATCTTCGCTTGTGACAGTATGTCAATACTTGAAGGAGTAAATCTTTACTCTTGAAAAATGTCATGTGAAAATATTCATCTTCACTCCTAAAAAATATCATATGAAAATATTAATCTTTACATTAAAAAAATGTCGTACGAAAATATTTTCGATATGCTTCAGTTTTCGAATAATGGATAATTAAAAGAAAATAGTCAAAGTAGCATTGATTTACGAAAATCGTTCTCAAAATTGAGAGTACGATGTAAATCGACGAATTCTCTATTTTTCAGGATTGTATTTCCAAGTGAAATTTGTGAAAGAGTTAAAATTCTTGGGTGATATTTCACGCATTTTCTCTATACACTTAAATTAATCTTATTACATAAATACAGCATTGTAATTTGGATATTCTGTATATATCTTCATACTGTTTTTGTTCTGTCCAATTTTACACCTTTAAATTTCCTATAAATATAGATTATATTTATTCTATTATATAGATACGGGAAGGAACTCTTAATATTGCAAATAGTATTTATTAAATAATCAAATATTCTAAGTAGCAAAAATTCCAAATATTAAACTAAACCACTGTTAGTCGTAAGATGTCATTCTTTCGACGTGCGACCCTAATTGCAGCGACATAAATCGTCCGAGTGCCAAGAATCTTCACAAAAATTCCATCGAAAAATGCCAAGCGACGCGATCGTGTTTCTTTCGTTTTCGTTACTTCTGTAGGTTGAAAATAAACCAATTTTTCTCAACAACAACTTCGACGCTTACGAAAGCAAGGATTTCAATTCACTAGAACCTCGATAAACCGTTCCACTAAAGACACGCATCGACAGAATCTAAATGTGCAATTAGCTCGACTCTAGTTGACACTTTTAGGCACTAAAATAGGAGAAGCGTGACTAAAATGCATAATTAGTACCTGGTTAAGTTAGGTACAGTTCACGATCTCGTTATACCACGACCAAAACTACACACGATTTTCCTTCGTTTCGCTTATACTTCACCACTCCTAATTCCATCCACGACATCAATTTAATCGCGAACCACGAGAAAGTTCGACAGGGCTTCTACGAACGATTCCCGTGGAAACGGTTCGAAACGAAATTCCGGAAGTCTTCAGTTTCAGCAACCTATCCGTTCCCCAAACCGCGACAACCTGAAACTCATACTCGATACGGTTTAAACTTCGTTCCATTCTCATCCAAAGTAGTTTGTCGACTCTTTCGCCGAAAAAGAAGAAGAAGAAGATAAAAAAAAAAGAAAATGACAAAGAAAGTAGTAAAACGTTGGTACCTTTGTATGTTCATAGGTAAGAGAGTACACGAGAGGGACGTGAAGAAAAGAAGAACCTTAAGGCGACACGGAGTCACGAAGAACCGACGAATTACCGTCGGAGGAGGGGAGTAAGGGAAAAGTGGAGGACGGAGTGAAGCGAAGAGGTAGTACCAAGTGGAAGAAACAAAGAGTAGGTGCCTCGGAAGAAGTATTGTCACAGGTGTTACGGTACAAGAACAGAGAGAACAACCTGAGGAAAGATATCGAAGGTGATAAAAGAAAGGAAAAGAAAAGAAAAAGAAAACCAAAGAAAAACCGAAGAGAAAGAGGAAACAAAGGGGTGTTGCGGGGCCGAAAAAGCCTTGTGAAGAGATACTAAGGATTTAGATGGTGGAAGTGCTCGAAAGCCGGGCTAGGGAGCCTACGGGGCCGATCAAGGCACCTCGCACCTACCCAGGGCCAGGCAGCCCAGCCTTAGAGAATCGTGTCCTTACCAGGCCGCACTCTCAACCGCGCCACCGGCTGCGTTTCTCTCCCGTTCCTCTCAACGATGATCTCATAGTTTCGAGGTTGCTTGCTCTTCTAACTAATTACTCTACGCTTCGTTTGTCGGTTGTCGGTGTCGAGCAAACACGTCTTCTTCTCAAGCTTCTCATCGAGGACATTGATACACCAACGAGGATACACTTTGGCTCTACTTCAGAAAGAAGGCTGGATAGTAAGAGGGTTGGGGAACAGAAACGGAACGTCGTCACAGACTTTCACGGGATTGGCAAGCGCGAAGACGTTGAAGAGGTTATTGTTAACAGTGGTGAAACGTGTGAAGAAAGTATCGTCGAAGAGGATCGGTTAGGTACGAGGCAAAGGTGTTGCTTAGAGAAGAAAGGAAGTGGTGAGAATCAGTGGTGCTGGGGAAAAGTGGTGAAGCAGAATCGAGGAGTGGTTTCGAAGGGAATAGAAAATCGGTCGGAGCCCAGGAAGGGCTCCTTAACAAGGAGCGAGACTGGCGAGCGCAATGTGGCAAAGCGGCGGCATGGGCGCCCATGCGGCCAACAATCCATGGATGAAATTAATGGGAATTGTCCACAAGGAGAGAAGGCATCACGATTCGGGCTCTGCCGCTGCCGCCGCTTCAGGTGTTCAGGGCTCTGCGACTACTGGAAGCAACGACCGGACGCTCAATCAGTGAGTTAAAACCACTTTTCTATAAACGCTTCTCTTTCTTTTTCTTTTCTCGTGTTCGTCTGTTTGTTTTTTTTTTTCAAATTTCTTTTTCTTGTTTTTTTTTTTTTCTTTTCTCCGTGATACACAACTTTCCGGAGAGGAAAGTTTATATGTAGATTCGACTGGTTTACCGGTGGAATTTCTCGAATGAGAATCGAAGGGCGTGCATTCGCCCCTGAGGTAGTTTATCCTCGAACATGGCTGGATATACTAGTTCAGCGATGTTTTTCAGCTTTGTAGAAGAAAATGAAAAAAGGAAGAAGCGCGAGAGACGCGCTGATAATTTATAACGGAAGCGTGGATAATTTATACTCGAGATTAATCGACGTTGCTTCTGTAGGTTTCTCCCTTCTTCTTTTTTTTTTTTTTTTTTTCTCCTCTGTGTGTGTGTGTGTGTGTTTTTTCCCGCGAAAGTTACACGGTTTGTTACGTGACTCGATTACACGTTCCGGTGAATTGCGGCTAAGGGTAATTTGCATTCGGTGTTACGTGGGCAAAAAGAGAGAGAAAAGAAATGACACCGATAGCTTTACACAAGTTAGGAGGGATACGTCAATGAAGAGACCATAGTCTCTGCCATTAAGGGGACGGTTAATCGGGAGTGAAACGGGAAACGACGAATTAACGCGCGATACTCCTGCTTTAAGCTTTGTCACAATACAGACACGTTTTGTATTCAACCGTGTTTTTTTTTCTTTTTTTTTTCTCTACCTGTTCCGGCCTTTTTCATTCTTCCTCCGCGAAGCTGCCGCACTCCGGCGCGGCAACGCGATAAATTGCAGCGCAATTACAGCATCGGGATCCGCAACGAGATCAGTCTTTTTCCACTTGCCAGCCTGCACTGCGGAGCGTACATATAGCACCGCTGCCGTTTTCCAACATTTTTCGACTTTGAGTAAATAATTAGAGGGTGCCAATTGTGCGATACGAAAGAGCATTGTTAATGATGTTTCGAATTTTTCTATAGAGGATGATATTATCTTGCATAGAAAATTTATCGATTCAGTAATATTTAGAAATCATTGTTTAGAACTCTAAAGCTCTTGAAAATTTTTATGTAGTTATCCTCTGCAGTGTATTTTACCGTACGTACCTTCACTCCTTTATATTAGTCATGGGATACCTTACAAATAACTTTCACCTTAATTTTCATCTTATCTTTAATCAAGTTTGAATGAAAGATTCAGTTACTTATTACGATATGAACCGTTCTATCGATAACAGTTCTTTTTTATTAATATGGCTGATAGTTTATCATAATTAATACAAGAAGAAAAGGACACTGAAATATTTATAAGTTGGCTACGGATTTTTACACATTTGTAGGAAAAATGTGAAAGTGCACAGAATGCATGTAATATGAGAATATATACAGGGTGGTTCACGTAATTGTATTCAGGTCGTAATTCCGTTATTAAAGCATTTACGAAAAAATATCGAAGGAGAAAGATAAATGGCTCGAAGAGCAGCGCAGTTATTTTTTTTAAATGCATTAATAACGGAGTTATGACCTGAAACAACTGTGTGGACCATTCTGTATAAGAAATATTTAATTTCCAGCGCTTCTCATAATATTTGACAAGTGAAATATTTTTCTACCAAAGTTCTACTTTCTTTTTCACTGTATACTTCAAAATATGAATTTGCATAAAGATCCGCAGTCTGATAATGAGGTGCAGCATCAGTTTTTGGCACGAAAAATTTCTGCCAGACACTGTGAAACGTGGAGAACAGTCTATAGTGATTTGAGAGTGTTTTAGAGGAAGTACCGTGGGAGATGATGGAAAGGAGCGTTATTATTATTTATTATAATCTTTACCTTTCGGCTTAGGGTAATTTCCAGTTACATCTTTTCCATTTTACAATATCTTACAGCTATCTTACCATATTCTCTATCATTTATCTTTCTAAAATACAACTTTATACCTATTTATTTATTTCCTCCCGATTTTTATTACATTCTAAATTCTCTATTAAGTTTCTTTTTCGATCTAATTTTCCTTCATTTCTTTTTTCCTTTTTGTTTCCCTTTCTATCGTTTTCTTTTTTTCTATTCCTTCTCCTGTTTCATTTAGCAGTTCCTAAATTTCTATTTCTCTCCTTACGATCTCACACATTTTTGTTACATTCGTCAACATTTCTTCTTCTTTTTTATAGATTCTGCATTTTTTGTATTCCCATTTTGTTTAGCGTTGTTTCTTCTTAATTTCATTACCATAAACTTTGCTATTAAGTACCTGAGAATGGAGTATTATTTAAGTATGATGAAATCACACGCCATCTTATCGTGAAAGAGAATTATTCACGATAATTCTATTTATATATTTATATGCATTATAATAACCTCGAGCACCCTGCTAAAATATGTAAAAATTATCTGGAACAGTTGCAACAAAATGCAATGGTCAGACTTGAACCCCATTGAGAGACAGAAATATTCGAATACTTTGTGCAACGTCGCCAAAAAGATATGTGGACGCATTTGCGGCGGTTCTCGAGAGAAATCCACGAAGAAACTTTGAAAGAACTCCCATCGCAACTCTGCCAAAATTAATTCGAGCCAAATATTAACGAGAAAATGTGAAACCTTGTATGCGCAATTTTCGATATATATATACTTTAACATTGAAAACCTATATTCAATGCAATTAATTTATGAATAATCATGAGTTGATAGGTTAAAGTGTTAATAAGAGTGTTAATTTAAACGCAAAGCTGAAACTACGTATCCCAGGTATCTCGAATTAAAAGATGTCCTATGATTTATAGACGGTGGTTTACGTACGTTTGTACCAACTTGTCTCGTCGATAAGCTATATCTCCGTAATGCTCTATTTAGAGAAGCACAGAGGCAACCGTGAAACATCTTAGATTTTCCACTTTGCCAGGAAATCTGTCTCTCTGGTGACAACCTCTCGACAAATCTCACTCCACTTTTAACCAAAGTCGAACGATATCGATCGTTAGTTCTGCTCGATAGTTGCTCGTAATCTGGTCAAAGAGGTCCACAAGTCACGTAATAAAATCGTCGAGCGGTCGGCATAAAAAGAGCACTCGAGGGTGAAAAGCATTGTTTTCTCGCGTTGACGAAGAGAAGTTCTGTATTGTACCATATCGGAAGGTATATATACCTCTCGTCGATTGCACGGAAATATTTCCCTCCCCTCTGGCGCAAGTTACGGCGGCCACGGATTAAAAAAAAAAAAAGGAAGAGATGGGATTGGCGCCGCGGCAAGAAAGACATCGCCGATATCGGGAAGTATCTCGAGCCGAGCCTGATAACCGTGTACAATGGCTCTCGCTTTATTTTCTCCCTCACCGGTGAACGAACCTTTATTCAGGATCTTTTGATGCTTTCCACCTCTATAGTCAATCTCTTCTACGCTAACTTCTTATCTACACGGCGCATTCAGAGTTCCCGGGTTAATGTTTTCGGCTAAACAGCTTTATAGAGAGGCGTAATTTTACTTTGCAACTGTTCCACGTGGTCTTCTAACTTTGTCACGTTCGCACAGTCGTTGGGAACATTTGAAAAATTCATTTCCTGGTGTATCCTTTGAAATCGCTGTCACTTTACCTTCGACAGCTTCCACATTTTCCAAAGGAGTTCTTTTCGTGGCTAATTTCAGTTTTGCCAATTGGAAATAGTCCACGGGGATATGTTAGAACCGTAACCGACTTTTCAGTCAGAAATCAGTCGTGCAAGACCGGTCTGACAAGAATTGATTATCGAAGAAGATTGTATTCAAGATCATTTTTTAAATAGAACTATTTATAATTATATTATCATAGTATCTTTATAATCATTTATTGATCTTGCTATATCCTTGTCACCTTTACACGGGTGACATGGCCTATTGGGAGCTTTTCATGTCACCGAATTTGGGTGATGTGGTAGCGAAAGTGTTAAAGGTCGAATGTCACTGAGATACTTGAACACGACTAAGCCAATCACTTTCATACGCGTTTTACATCATTTGTTACGTTTTCTTGGGACTTTTTCCCACTTGCTAAGCTCTTTGTTCCATTGTGATAACTCTGACAGCGGAAAAAAGTTACCAAACTTCGAATCTGCTCTGCAGAGACAAACGATTGAGTACTTTGTGACTAAACGAAGCTGATGAAGAAAAGGTCTACTTAATCTACTTAAATTTAGCCTTAAGATAAAGGTATCACTATTAGAAGTTGTTCTGTAATATCAGTCCGAGAATTATTTGATCAGACTGTGTATACAAGTAAAGCATTGGTGATCCTGAAAATTCCAAGCATTGGCCTCCTTTTTCTCTTTTCACCTGATTTTCAACAGCATCCACGATCCTTCGACGAGTTATTTTTTTCTTTTTTTAAATGGAACGTTTCTAACAATTGTTGGACGCACACTGTTTCCACCAGTTTTCACGCAAACCACCTTTACCCGGTGTTCGTTGCTGCATACAAATGTAACCAGGCACCGTGTGACGGAGCAAATGTTGTCACGATTAAAACCCCCTTCTATTTTTTCCCCTCCCTTTTGCCTATGCTTTTTTTTCCCTCGTCCTCGAAGGGTTTAACGTTTGCAACCAGAACAAACAAGAAGCAAAGCGATACGTGGGCGTGAGGGGAACACGGGCATCGCTCCTTCGCCATTGACAATGCTTTTTCCCCTCGTCCATTCAGTTCCCTTCCTCTTTCCCTCATTCTACAGACCGAGACCCACTTATTTTCTGATAAATACTTTCCCTTTGAATGTTCAAGCCTCTTATTCAGAATACGCGTCCTCTCGAGCGTGTTTCAGTTCCGCGGTTCAATCGTTCGCGACGATTATATTCACTGTACCGATGCAGTGTACCCAGGAACATGGATATTTTTACGTAGAGAATGTGTCAACTACCTAACCGATACGCTCCTGGATAAATTAATGCATAAATTAACGAAAAAGAAGTATTCTGTGGTTGGTGTGACGTTCAAGAAGTGTTTGATTTACTTGATATTGTCAGACAGAGTAATATTGAGACTTTAGGGGGTTTTTAGGGTCGAGAAGTGAGAGATGTGTCAGCTAATTACAGTTACTGTAGCTATTTATCTACATCGCCACTTCTGATACAGTTTTATCATGTAGAATTTGAATAGTGGAGATATTTTCCCCGAGTATTTTCTTTTGGTGGGGCAAGCGATGATGTCAGACGTCTCAAGTTTGCTTTGCTCAACTATACCTACTCTACAACTTCCCCTACAGTCGCTTCGCGTAAAAGTTGAGTAGTGGGGATACTGTCCACTTATTTTCTCCTTTCTGAAGCAGATAATGATTTCGAAAGTTTGCTTTGCTGGACTATACCTGTCTCGTGACGTCCTTTAAAGTTATTTCGTATAGGAATTGAATAATGAAGATCACTTACTCCCCTATTTCTCCTTTTATTTAAGCAAACGTTATCATCAGAACTCTCAAGCTTGCTTTTTCTTATTCTGCCTGGGTCCAATTGGACCCGAGTGTTAAGAAAAGAGCACCCTTTTTTATATTATCGAGAGAACAATAAACAAAAGTAAAACAGAGCTTAGAAAATATAAAAGGGATCATCTAGAATATGCATTGCAAAATGAGATCCAGGTATAATCTCTTGAGCAGTTGAGAGGGTTAAATATATTTGCATTTCCCAATCGGCAAATATTCACCGATCTTTTACCTTACGATTCGAACTTGCCTAAACTTTTCGAATTATATTTTTCAGTTCTATTGAAATTTGCATTTGGAGAGTACCTTATTATTCGTGTGTGAGATCTTTTCTGTATGGAAAAGTGACCAACTCTTGTACTCGTGTAACAAGGTACATTATACTTGAACAAACAGATTAGATTTGTTGATAGCGGAGATTCAAGGAAATTGTTGCTCCCGAGGTAATCTTCGTTAAAGCAGCTTAGCCTTAGCTTCAACGATATATCGCGGTCGTTTTCATTTAGCAATTGCCTCACAATGATCCTTCGCGTGAACTCATTAAGGACGGGACACTAAAGAACAGCTAATTTCTTCTTTTTTCTTTTATTTTCTACATTGCCACGGAGCCGAGTTTCCTATGCAAATTCGACTATCTGCACAGGCTTCTAATTCCTGATATCGGCGACCAACATCCGTGTACTGGTTTTTCTCACTCTCTGCCCTAGAAACTTGCCCTCTTTATACAACTCGTACTTCACGAACGTTGAGATCTTCATTTATTCTGCGTTTCTGTTACGTGTTTATAATCATTAACATAATAAAGTGAACGACTTAACCCTTTCACTGCTATGAACGCATATATGCGTCTGTCTAAACACATCGATGTGGACTATGGACGCATATATGCGTTTAGCGATTATTTCTGTCTTACACCTCTCATGAAAACGAAAAACAGCAACTTTTAAGATAGACACATATCTTTGTATTGCATATGAATAAAAATAAAAGAATTCTGTTTATATTGAACACTTATTCTTTATTTCTTCGGATGATAGATGATTGTAATTGTTACAGTAGCATATTGTAATACTCCACTTGTGTGTTACATTAGTTTTGATTACAGGTGAAACCTTAAAAATGTCTAGTAGTTTTGAAGAACTTGTTCTAAGAGACGATAATGAAGTAGATGGAAGAGTGTCAGATTTGAGATAAAGTTAGATAAAGTTAGAAAATTAATATTTACACATAAGCAACATATTTCCGAAAGAAAATGTAAATGTTTCGTTTAAATTTGGCGTAGGTAAAGAATTAAAATAGTAATTTAGTTGCACATTGTATAATCGATCATGGTATGGCAAAGCTCACGCTACGCGAAAAAGTATTCCGTTCTCGCAGAGCGTTTCAGTTTCAAGCACCCCGCAGTCAAAGGGTTAAAAAGAAAGAATATTTATCAAGTAACTTTCAAGAAAAGTCTCAGAATAGTCGAAAGAAAATAACCGAGACTGTTTTATTCGCTAAATATTTATCAAGTACCTGTGAAGAAAAATCGAAAAGTAGAATAGTCGAAAGGAAATGGTCGAGTAGTTTTTCTGAATTTAACTAGTTTCAGTTTCAAGTACCCCGCAGTCAAAGGGTTAAAAAGAAAGAATATTTATCAAGTAACTCTCAAGAAAAGTCTCAGAATAGTCGAAAGAAAATAACCGAGACTGTTTTATCCGCTAAATATTTATCAAGTACCTGTGAAGAAAAATCGAAAAGTAGAATAGTCGAAAGGAAATGGTCGAGTAGTTTTTCTGAATTTAACTAGTTTCAGTTTCAAGTACCCCGCAGTCAAAGGGTTAAAAAGAAAGAATATTTATCAAGTAACTTTTAAGAAAAGTCTCAGAATAGTCAAAAGAAAATGGCCGAGACAGTTTTATTCGCTAAATATTTATCAAGTACCTGTGAAGAAAAATCGAAAAGTAGAATAGTCGAAAGGAAATGGTCGAGTAGTTTTTCTGATTTTAACTAGAGACGCGCGATTAGTATAATCTAGTTAAGGGAAAGGGTGGAGAACGAAAGAGGGTAATGTCGTTTCGAGGAAGAGACGAGCATCGTTTCGGAAGTTCTACGTTGAATTACCATCGCCCAATAGGCGTCCTCCACGGTTCTAGCTTTCGCGATCCGTGACTCTTTCTCGTTTCCGTACGACTTTCCTTCTCTGTCCCATCAAACGAATCGTTAGCCAGCCTCCGGGAACTGTGGTCAATTCACCTCGTGAATTCGCACGGAGCTCGAAATTGCAGCTCCTTCGATCGATCGATTCCTACTAGAGAATTCTTAATTAAGCTTGATTTTCCAGCTTGAATTATACAGAGGAAAGAATGTCATTGACGATCGACGAGTGTCGGGGTGAAATTGCTTCTCTCGGTGATACATGAGAGAAGTGGGATGATTTTTATCATTTTCATAGACACTACGTGAATTTTACACGTTTTATTTCGAAGTTCTGGCCACTGAAAGAAAATAACAGGTTCAACTTGCATTTTCCTTTCTTCGTTTATCCTTTCTCTATCTCCGAGTAGTTATTTCGATACGTTTATTAATTGCAAACCTGTGATACGACGTGACTTATTGGAATTCGATATCGACTGGCCAATTTTGTTTATGAAAAGTACCTACTCGCGCATATTTTACAACGAGTTCCATCGGAACCCGTGGAAAATCCGAGGTGTAAATACACTTGACTCGGCATTCAGCTTTCACAATTCCATTGCTCTCCTACTAAATAGGTTTATTACGCGTTCACGGTATCGCGTCGAAAATATATAATTGTCGCGAGCCGATATTGCGCCGGCGATAAATCCGAGAGAAACGTTCTATTCGTATCCGCGGCTGCGGTTCCACGAAATTGCAAAGAAAGATGTTATCGGCAACGGCTGCGACCCGGAGGAACGCATTAAGCTGCTTTAAATCTGACGATATCGACGATAAATTGCTTTCGAAAGTTGGATTCTTTTCGTGAATCGGTCGATGCATAGAAATCGGAAGAAAAAGACATTCGCGACGAGTAGGTTGATTTTCTGCTTCGAATTATTCGAAGAGGAGAATTATTCTGATATTCTGAGATTAATAACAGGCTAATGTAACCTATTGCAATGTGCTTCGAATGAAACTGCGAAAATACGAAACTAACGAGAATTATTAGAGTTTCTTGTATGCAAAATGTAATGATATATGAACTGTTCGATATTTCCCTCAGTTTCTGATTTTTAACACTTTGTAACCTGATTTCTCCTCGTTTTTGAGAAAGTGGTAGGTATTTGTTTGCGAGCAACTAGGTTTCTTTAAATGTAGACAATTGCCAGTTGCTAAAGTTGCCTGCAAACTTAGTTGCTAATAAAATTATCTCATAAAAGTAGCAAAACATGAAAGTTTCAGAGCGAGAGAGTCTCAGAGAGAGAAAGAGAGAGAGAGAGAGTCTCAGAGAGGGAGAGAGAGAGTTTCAGAGCGCGAGAGTCTCAAAGATAATGAGTTTTAGAACGAGAGAGTCTCAGAGTGAGAGAGAGAGAGAGAGAGAGAGTCCCAGAACGTGAGAGTCTCAGAGCGAGAGAGAGTCTGAGAGAGCGAGAGTCTGAGAGCGAGAGAGTCTCAGAGAGAGAGAGAAAGTCTCAGAGAAAGAGAGTCTGAGAGCGAGAGAGAGTCTGAGAGAACGAGAGTCTGAGAGCGAGAGAGTCTCAGAGAGAGAGAAAGTCTCAGAGAAAGAGAGTCTGAGAGCGAGAGAGTCTCAGAGAGAGAGAGAGAGAGGATCGTAACATTTCTGTGAGAAACGAGACGTGATTTTGATTTACGCCAGAGCACGGGTAGTTCGTGACACACAAACGCTGCCGAAACGCCTTTCGTTTCTGTTAATTATGCGTTGCCGCAGTTACTAATTACGCGGTATTGATGCGCGACAGTTCAGGACGTGAATCGCCTCCTCTTTTAATGACATCACACCTACGCGCGGTGTTCAAGTGGGATTGAAATTGGTAGGCGGAAGATTCGTGCCAAACGAGTGCTGTATTTTCGGACTGCAGGTGGAAAAAAAAAAAGAAGGAAGCTTTTCCATCTGCTTGTTAAGTCAACGTTGTCCGAGTTAACGCCACGAGCGAAAGATCGTCTTCTATTTTCCGCATTGTAAAACTGGTTCGAGGTCGAATCGAATTTGGATTTTAATCCAGCTATCTCGAGAGATGAACGGATCCAACCAGCGATATCCACTTCCTTCCGTGGCTTCTTTTCTCTTTTCTTCTTTTTTCTTTTTTTTTTTTCCTATTCTCGTGAAACTTTCAGAGCTTTAATTCCGAATTACTCGGGGAACTTGGAACATTTATCTTAATTAAAGTCAAGCTAGTCATCTTTATGACGTGCATCTCGATCACGTACGAAGATTGCTAGTCTTATTTATCTTGTACACTTTCTGTTCGTAAGTGTTAAGGTAGTCATTATGTTCGCGGTGAAAATATTACATGATTTCAATTACGTTTCGAAGTTGGTATCGTGTATCGGTAAAAATAGTAAGTTTGATGAAAGTAAAAAGTAATGGAAATTCAGCTGAATATCTTGAAAATGAAGATATGGTTGTGATTGCAGTGATTATATTAAACAATCATTTTTATTAACAAAGTCCTACGACATTAGAGTGAGATAAAAATATTTAGAACTTTTAGAACATATTTTCTAACGAATAGAGTTTATTTAGCTGATGTGGCAACTCAATTTAAGAATTAAATATTTGTTAATTATTTTATTATTATAATAATGGATTAATTAATAAGAAGTAATAGCAAAATTATAGCTAATAAAAATAATAATAGTGAAAAATTTGGTAGAATTGTTTTAAATACTTTTGTAACATTGGAATTGTTAATATTCTGAATTTTACAATTAATTATCTCTGTATAATTCCATATAGCAATATATTATTCAGAAATAAGTGTGATTTGTAGGGCAGGTACACCTCTCCTAGTTAAGTATCTATATGAAGAAGGGTATGTACAAGTGGATGATTAGGCAAGTGGTTACAGCGTCTAACTAGTACTCCGAATGTCCGGGGTTCAAGTCCTCCTCCTTCTCTCTCAGGTCTTTTTCGATTTTTCACTTGGAATATTAATTCCAAAATTTTCCCGAGGGTCTATAAATTGATGTCAATCTTCTTCTCAACACTTGGGTCAATTCTCTGACCATAGTCCAGAATTAAAAAAAAAATCTAAGTGTAAAAAAAAATGTTGTTGGATATTATTTCTCTTCAATATTTAATACAATAGTATTATTTATAACTTGTTGGGAGTTTTCTACCTTCAAGTCGATGTTTCCGACTACTGGATTCTCTCCAAAAATTCGAGATTTCTAAAATTCGAAATTCTTCGAATTTCGCCTTCTCCCTTCCCTCCCATTCTTTAATGCTTTATAACAAGTATTTCCACGAAGCAAATTTAACTGTTTCGTAAAAATCCCTTTCACACTAAAAAATATTCCAAGATTTTTAAAAAAGTAATTCCGTACATTCAGAGAGGCACAAAAAAAGAAACGACGTTAAAAGATAAAAAAGAAAAAACAAACTTTCAATCCGTAAAAGGTGTGGTGTAGTGTATTGCAACCAAATTCCGAGGAGAAAGAGCCAAAATATATACTAACGTACACCACCATATACAAAAAGATAAAAAAACAATTAAAAAAAAAGATATAACAGATAAAAAAAGAGAACTTTTCAGGCCTATTGAAAATAAATTTCAAACACGAGGGACAAAAAAGAAAAGTTAGTTATAAAAAAAAAAGAATATAAGCGTGAAAAAAGCCTAAAAAGTGTATGAAAGGGAACAAAAGTTTTCATAGGATAATTCTGTCTTTCATATTCTTTGTTCTCCGGTGAAACCGGTATACATATCTGTGCCAGTAAACAGGCGATTTCAGGCTCTTAAATGCGAATGAAACACCGAGTTCATTGTGGAACGTGTACATAAGGTAACATCAGCGGTAATATTTATGGATTAAAGTCGACGATATAGGGGTAGAGAGACACGGTGGTTAGGTTGCATTGTCAATGAGAGTTACCAGAGACGATACAACTTGTCTTTGTAACTTGCATCCACGGTTCAGGTGTATATCTACTCCAACTAATCTTTGTGTCTCGTGGCGGAAATTATGTCGTCGTTTAAATATTTCACCCAGGATCTCGGAATCGGCGGATTAACCCTGAAATTCATCGTGTCACCGGAAAATAATACCACGCTGGTAGAATCTCGTCGATTCGAACGAAAAGCTGCTCGCTAGAATTCTATACTTTTCTCTCTGTAATTACGAACAATATTGCTCATGATATTGCACGATTCCTTGATCGATTCCAACGAAAAAGTCTTTTACTTTCATTCGATTCTAATTTCTACATTCTATTAATATTCGCACACTCTTTAAAATAGAATAATTTTTTACAAATTGGACCGAACTATGGGAGTTCCTTTTTTTATGAATTCATGCAAATTGAATAATGTGCAAAAATAATTTGTAACGAAATTTCAATTTAAAAAAAATTCTATTTCAAAGGACGTTCGAATATTAATGGAAATCACGGTATACTGTTAATCACTTTTCTCGATTACGAGAGAGTCAGTCGATTATTTTCAGCAATCCAATTTTCACATTTCAATTATTGCTCCCTTATAACGAAACTTTCTAGTCTATTACAAAACCACCCTTCGCGTCCATTATTTGTAATAAAAATTACCGAATAAAGAAACGTCTCGAGTTTGTATGAAAAAAAAAAAAAAAAAATACGAAAAAGGATCGTCGAGTGAATTGTTGGACATAGAGGGGGATTAATGGAACGTGAATCCGTGATACAAAGTGATTATTCGATATGGAGCACAGGATTTCCGCGAGCCACAACGAGTATAGCATAAAAGGTGGAATAACGCAGAGGAAAGTTCAGAAACACAGAGAACACCAAGTTCGACTCTTTGTACCGTCAGGCTCCAACCTCGGTTTTCATTCGAGGCTTTTTCACTTGAAGGGGTACGCCTATTTGCGAGTGGGAACATTAATTAACGAGCGAATCGTGGATCAACCTTATACTCCTCGTTAGAGAAACTTCAGAACCCTATTCAATTTTCAACCTTTTTTTTTTCTTCTCTTTTCTTTATTTTTTGTTCTTTTCGAGAGAGAGAGAGACAGAGAGGGAGAGAGGGAGAGGGGGAGAGAGGGAGAGGATGTATGTGAGTTTCAGAATGCGAGAGTTTCAGAGTGCGAGAGTTTCAGAGCGCGAGAGAGTCTCAGAGAGACAGAGTTTCAGAGCGTGAGAGAGTCTCAAAGCGCGAGAGAGTCTCAGAGAGACAGAGTTTCAGAGCGTGAGAGTCTCAGAGCGCGAGAGAGTCTCAGAGAGAGAGTCTCAGAGCGTGAGAGTCTCAGAGCGCGAGAGAGTCTCAGAGAGAGAGTCTCAGAGAGAGAGAGAGTCTCAGAGAGAGAGTCTCAGAGAGAGAGTCTCAGAGAGAGAGAGTCTCAGAGAGAGAGAGTCTCAGAGAGAGAGAGAGTCTCAGAGAGAGAGAGAGAGAGAGAAGAAGGAGGGGAGGGGGGCATCGTGAAGCCAGACGAATGGGCAAACTTTTGTTGGCCTTTCTTCTCCTTCCACGTTTCTTCAATTGTGGTCAGGGTCTGCGTGGAATCAAGCGTGCCAACTGAAATCTGTTCCGACTCGATCGGGTCTCGTTCTGTATCCACCCGAGTGCCAAAAAATTCTTTTTATTACCTCCGGTCTGTAGTCTCGCGTTGACTCGAATTCGCTATTAGTTCGATCTTAAATTCATTCGTCGTTCTATTCGTGTTTCGTTACTGCCGTTAATAATTCTTCCTCATTCTTTCTGAAATACACGCCGTTCCGGGGAATTGCTTTTGGCCAAGTTTTCCGAACTATTTGACCCAGTTGAATTTATTTTCGAAATTTTTATCGAGGTTGATATCGCTACGATCAAGGGAGCGGTTCTCGTGCCAAACAGAATTTTTTGTCAGTTTTTTTTTTTTCTAGAAATTTATCCATTTGGGAGTATACCGAGAGAATTTTTACGGAAGAAGAAACACGAGAGGAAGGATAAATCTATACATCGGACACCGATATTAACCGGGGGAAGTCGATGGAGCTATCGGCCACTTATGGGTCTATTGTGTTAACCGTACCTCTTTAGAGAGAATTGGACAGCCGGTTATTATACTAACCGCTTGATCGTAGACACTCCTGTAACACGCGTTGTTCGACCCAAATATCTGTATATACACGGTGTTCCGAGAGGAGAGACGAATAAACTGAGAGAAGAATTTACAGTTCAAAATTAAAATTCACAATAAAAGATCTTCGAATAGACGTTGTTATCGTATAGTACACGAAATGAAAATAAGAAAATTATTTGAAGTAATTAGAGAAAAATAAACGAATTACTAATTGTAAAAATCTTTTTTGTCTCATTTCCTGTTATACAAATAAACTGAGAGAAAAGTTTACAGTTGAAAATTAAAATCCACAACAAAGCATCTTCAAATAGACATTTTAATCATATATAGTACACGAAACAAAACTAGGAAAATTATTTAAATTAATTAGCTCAAAATAAACGAATTATTCTAAGAATATTTCTGTACCTTAAATTTTAGAATTAAACTCGATAATAAAAAACACCTTTAAATAGACATTTTTATTGCATACTACATGAAAATAGAATAGGGAAATTATTCGAAGTAACTGGAGGAAAAATAAACAGTTGACTAATTTTAAGAATTTTCGTGTCTCAATTTTTCGACGAATTCGTCGTGAAAAATTGTTCTTTTTGCACATTTATCGTCGAACCAATTCTCCACTGGGTTGCATCGCAAGGCCATTCGTTAGAGAATCGGTGATTCGTTACCAATGGAACCGGACGTCGACCTTGCGTTTCCCGCGTGCAGCCTGGCTGCCATAAATCTTCCTTAAATTAACCGAATTAACCGGTGCCTTGTGATTACATCGAACAGAGCTCGTCCATTTCTGGTATCGCGAATTGCTAGCTTGGTTGTACGAACGCCTGTAATTCGATGTCCTCTACGATTGCTGATGCTATCGATATACAAGTAATTTTTCAACTTTACAGATCAATTGCTCCTTCCTGTTTAACGTTGTCCTAACGATACTCACTTTTTGTCAGTCGTATTTCAGTAAAATTGAACAGGAACGTAAGTAGTAGAGCGTTAATTATCGTTGAATAAATGTTACATCGCGAAGGAACGGTCGATTTTCGAGTAAATATTGCTTGTGAAAACACAGGACACGCTTTTAACACAGAAGTGTGTCTATAATTGTGAGGTTCGATTGGTTTTACGTATTGGCGAGTTACGTCTCTAGTTCCTGGTAAACATCGCTGATTCGTTCCTGCATGTGGTTGCATGTTTCATGGAGTGAGAATTGAACCTGGTTAAATTGAGAGTTCAGCTTTTATCGAAGGCTCGATAGGATCTTTTTTAATGGATGAAGTTGTTGGTTTCTTGGGAAATTTATTACCTTTCCTTTTTCCTTTTACAACCGAGTGTTTGAGATTTCTTTTCTCAGACGTTTTCTTCTTTATTCAATTTGGAAACATTTCCTTGGGATTGTTACGGTTTATTTTATGTTTTTTTTTCTTTTTAGTATTTTTGAAACTGTGATTTCTAAGAGTGTTTTTATTTTTTGGATCTTTTCTGATGCATTACAACTGCTTTGTATTTTTCTGAAACGTTAAGTTTCTTTAGTAAGATTTTTATAGCTTCATTGTATTTTTCTGAAGAATTGTGGTACTTTTTGCACGATTGCCAAACTTCACCCTTACTTGCACACTTTGGAACTCGAGAATCGAATCGAGAGTCGAAATCGAAGTCGAGATTCGAGAAAGAAAGTAGCAGAAATTTCGAGATTCCGTTAAACGAAAGGATATTGGAGTAATTCTACGGGAAAGGAACACAAGGTGTGCAAAGTGGGGAAATTTCGAAGAAACTGGCGAAAAGTTGAAGTTACCGAAGAAAACTATCGCGTTTCGGAATTAGGAAAAACTTCGAATTCTTTTTTTTTCATTTTCGAAAACGACGACGCAGGTGCCAATTACCGAAAAAGGAAATTCATCGAGACTATAGTTTTATCTGCTAATTTTAGAATTAATATCCCAGAAGAAAAATACCTCGTTTTTATAATAAAATACTATGACAACCGAGATTCGAACTAGAGAACCTTAAATTAGCAATCAAACGCTTTGATCACACTGCTAATAAGTCAATTATAATTGCAATATCATCGTAGTTGTATTTTATTAGGATGGACGTACTCACTGTACAAGGTACTCTTATTTTAAAGTACTGAGTTATATTTATTAATTATACCAATTTATTTTACTGAAAAATTCCAAATTTTACTATTGTATTTTCAGTGTTTTATGTTTTTTGCTTAAAATTTTCTAATTTTCACTATTAGTACAACTTCTAAACTGTATTAATTTCAATATTATACACTTTCCTGAAACCAATAAAATTACAACTTTCTAACTTTTATTATTAATAGAATTAATATAATTTCTAAATTTTATTATCTTCAATATTATAGATATTTTTTAAACCAATAAAATGACAATTTTCTAACTTTTATTATTAATAGAATTAATATAATTTCCTAATTTTATTATCTTCAATATTATGCACTTTTTTAATATAAATTTATAAATTTATAAATTTGTATTAATATAAATAATTTATGTAACTTTTGAATTTTACTATTTTCAATATAATACACTATTTTTAAATCAATAACATTACAATTTTCTAACTTTTCCACTATCTAATTATTTTACTGCACTATAACATCCTTAAAAGAATATTTTTCTAATCGTATAACGTTTAAAAATAGTCCATGCGAATTAATAGAAGTAACTTTTCCCTGAACAATTTCTTTCTCGACATTCTCGAGCAATTCTCGCGACAACTCTATCTTCGAATTCAAGAATCGTCGTTGAACGTAAAACAATTCTCATGCAGGTAGTACGAATCTCGTTCTCTCTGTCTCCGACACAGTCTGAAAAAAGAGGAAAATAAAAAAGTGAGACATTTCTACAAGGAATAGGCTTTTCCATTCGAGGAGCGGGACCAGCAGGCTTTATTCCCTCGCAGGAATTTATATGTCGACGAAAAGAATTGGTAAGGACATTTTCTTATCTCGAGAATCCTCGTGCTCTTGTTTATAGCGATTTAAATAATAGAGGGAAACTCTTCGCGGGATTTTCCCTCGTTTTATCCTCGACCTTCTTCCCTCTGCTACCGGATGTGAAGGGATAGGTATACATTGAGTCAAGTACGTGCTTGCCAGGCTCAAATAGGAAATTTTTATACACTTTTCGAGATATGTATTTCCGTATTTCGAATAGCAATAGTCACGAAATCTGTCCAACAACGAAAAAAACAAAAAAAGTACAGATATACAAAAATCTAGCGTTCCACACGAGCGATTCGATCGCGTATCTTGGACGTGAATCGTAACATTTGCTAGTGTAATAGAGCGGAAGAATCGTGGAAAGGCGATCTGAGGCGTAGTTGTTTTTTAAATCGTCGTACGTCGTGTCTGAAGAGAAAGAAAGGAAAAGAAAAAGAAAAAGAAAGGACTAGAAAGGAAAGTTGAATCGCCGATTCTCATCTTTTGTTCTTTCCTCTCTATGAATAGCGTGTTCGCGTTCGAAGATGGTCTTAAGAACCGAACAGTTGTGGGCTTTGTTCCATGCTTATCACGGATAAGCGTTTCTTAAAAATCCTAGCCACTTTAAACCGACGTAATTTCTCTCTGGTTTCCCTGTTTTCTATTTTTCTTTACTAGCTTCATTGGAACATTTGCATATCAGAATCTTCGATATTTATCGGTTGCTTTGTAGCTTATCATTATCAGATTTTCAACTACGTTCCTTTGTTTTCACACTTGATACAGAAGCTGGTTCGTTGTTGTCGTCGTTGTACGCTCCTTCATAGAAACTTTGATGAACGAGCTTTCTCGATATTATCTCCTTATACGTTCTCAGCCACGATACCCAACCTAGGTAACAGAGTATCTGGAAGGGGTAAGAATCAATGGGTTGCGGTCAATTTGATCGAGCACGTCCGATATATTGGTGTTAAGGGAAATAAATGATAATGGAAGAAGCGGAGGCAGCATTACCGCTTTCATTGTTTTCCTCTTTCGCGTGCCAAACACACCTGGATATTTTTCTGTTCTACGTTTTCGATTGAAATAAAATAAGTATCTCTGGTAGATGCTGCAACTATTGTGAAATTGTCTCTGCAGAATCTGAAATTTAGCCATGCTTGCATACGACTTTTGCACTGGTTTTTATTTCTTCATTCGCTCATTTTGTCTACCTCTATTTCTCTATTTCTCTATTTCTCTATTTCTCTATTTCTCTATTTCTCTATTTCTCTATTTCTCTATTTCTCTATTTCTTTACTTCTCTAATTCTCTATTTCTCTATTTCCCTATTTCTCTATTTCCCTATTTCCCTATTTCTCTATTTCTCTATTTCTCTATTTCTCTATTTCTCTATTTCTCTACTTCCCTATTTTTCTATTTCTCTATTTCCCTATTTCTCTAATTTTTTATTTCCCTATTTCTCTATTACTCTACTTCTCTATTTCTTTATTTCCCTATTTCTCTATTTCTCTACTTCTCTATTTCTTTATTTCCCTATTTCTCTATTTCTCTATTTCTCTATTTCTCTACCTCTCTACTTCCCTATTTTTCTATTTCTCTATTTCCCTATTTCTCTATTACTCTACTTCTCTAATTCTTTATTTCCCTATTTCTCTATTTCTCTACTTCTCTATTTCTCTATTTCTCTATTTCCCTATTTCTCTATTTCTCTATTTCTTTATTTCTCTATTTCTCTAATTTTCTTATTCTCAAAACTCTCACTCTGAACTCTCGCTCTACAATATATCTCTCTTAGTGATCTCTCGCGGGACTCTCACACCCTCTTTTCCTCTCTCATCCGTTCGCTCGTTCTTCCTCTATTTCTCAATTTTTCTAACACTCAAAGCTCTCAAGACTCACACTTTGCGAGAGAGAATAGAGAGGATAGTTTGTTCGCCTATTTACTCCTCGCTGGAGTAAGTGACGACACCAAAGCTTTCACGTTGCTTCGTCTGACTATACATCGCCGCTATCCCTTACAGCTTCGTATAGAAATTGAATAGTGGGGATATTGCCCGCCCATTTTCCCTTTCCTCGTGCCGGCAAAGACGTCAGAGGTCTCAAGTTTGCTTTACCAGAGTATACCTACGAAATTACACCACACCACTACTATTATTCCCTACTCAATTTACAATTCTCGACGTCACTCGGCTTTCCTCGAACCAAAAAATAACGTTCCTGCTCCCGAAACGACTGCCCAAATGGCCCTGGACTAGACTTTCATTCACTATTATTCAGAGTCACGAGAGCAGGTAATGTAACGTTGCAGGAAGTAGTATCCAACCCTCGATTTCGAGGTTACAACGTCGGTTCATGTCGGCCGTGTTCCAAGAATTCGTTGATAATACCGAAAAGTACAACGGGCGTATCGAATCGCGTACGATGCTCCCGTACGTGGAAGGCCGTTCGTTAGATTCACAAGAGCGTTGCACGCGGTCAATGTGGAAATGCGGCCTTTTTTCTCTCTCTTTTTTTTTTATTTTTCCCAATGCTTTCGTGCAACGGTGTGCGCCGTATATTTATAGATCACGCGAACAGCGGTACCACGGCATGGGCGTACATATGTTCGTAACGACTATGAACAAGTCGTCCAAGTGCCGAAACTCGTGATTTATAGGTCGTGACCCTTTGTATTTTCCTGCGAACGTCGTGAAAAAGAATGATCGGTCGGTTAGGTTAGCTCTCTCTCTCTCTCTTAACTTTCTCGCTTTCAACTATCTCGCGCTCATTTCTCTTTCGTTCTCAACTCTCTAGCGCCCAGTACTTTCTCGTTCTCAACTCTTTCGCCCGCTCTGTCTCTCTCTCTCTTAACTCTCTCGCTTTCAACTCTCTCGCGCTCAGCTCTCTCTTTTTCTCTCTCTCTCTCTTAACTCTCACGCTTTCAACTATCTCGCGCTCAGCTCTCTCTTTTTCTCTCTCTCTCTCTCTTAACTCTCACGCTTTCAACTCTCTCGCGCTCAGCTCTCTCTTTTTCTCTCTCTCTCTCTCTCTTAACTCTCACGCTTTCAACTATCTCGCGCTCAGCTCTCTCTCGCTCGCTCTCTCTCTCTCTTAACTCTCACGCTCTCAACTCTCTAGCGCTCAGCCCTTTCTCGCTCTCAATTCTCTCTCTCTCTCTCTCTCTCTCTCTCTCGCGTCGGTCGGCATTAGGAAACGAGGTGAAAAATTTGCACGGTTGTATTTTTAATCGCGTGACACGTACGGGTGAACGACGGATGGTAGGAGATTTTCATTTGGTGCTTCAGCGACCCCTTTCCCGACTCGCTACGGCACTGGGGGTAACTCGAGAGGGTGTGAAATTCAACAGCGACACGCTGGGAAAATTGTTTGGATACGCAATTTACGTTCTCCGCGTATATCCGTTGGTGAAAAGAGAAATAAAAAGAGGGAGAGAAAGGTGAGATAGAGATGGTACAGGAGTCGTTGTGTATTCGTCGATGAATTAGGAATAAACTGTACAAACGTTTAGGTAGAAAAATCATTTTTGTTTTAAGGGAAATCCTTCTCTGGTTACCGTGATACACATGACTGCTTCTACGAACTTCATTTTCTCCGAGTATTCTCTCCGTCATGATTAACTCTCAATTAACTTTTGCAAACCAACCACTTTCGCTTGCTCGACGCAAAGCCGCGTGCATACACCCGTGTATACTCCCATAAGGGTAAACAGATAAGCTCTACTTCTAAATTGAATTAAACTTATTTATGTGAAGGATGCACTCGCATGAGTTCTTCCCTGTAAGAAATTCTATCTATTATACATAGATTACGCTCGTTTCTTCTTTCTCGTCAGTGGTAGCTATTATTTTCTAAATAAAAGTTTAGAAATACTCTGTCAGTGAGTATATATGTAGGTATTTAGTTTTTACAGGTAACAAGTTTGGTTTAACTCTAATTTACATATGAAAATGATTACAAATGTAAAAACGAACATTTTGTATATTTTTAAATATATTTGCTAATAATTTTGTCGAAGAAACACATTGAAATTTAGAAAAATAAACATCCTGCATATTTTTAGCGATATTTAATACTAATTTCGTCAATTAAAAGCAATGGAAATTTGAAAAATCAACATTCTGTATATTTTTTCTGATGTGTAACACTAATTTCAGCTAGTAGCAGATGTAATTTAAGTTGTATATTTTTTTGTACCACCATAATGGTACTGAAATACTTATGGTGTCTATACTTATGGTGTTATATAACTGATAGGGTATGTTTATATACTTATACTTATCACCGTTTAATTTTCTCAAAAATCAAAGTCTCCTTAAAAAATCCTATTCTACATTTTCAACGTAATTTTTCACAATAAAATCACTCTCTTCTCCATTGCACCATCAATTGCACGACACTTTGTACACTATTTTCATCCAAAAAATTGACACAAGCAATTGTTCATCTACATCGTTTCAACAGGTATCGCTAAGCCTCTTGTAGTCTCTGGTTCGTTCGTTATTTTCGAGCTGGAGGGAAAACAAAACATTCTCTCCGTGATTCGATGAACTGCACATTTTGTATAATGCTCGTAGTTCTACATTCTGAAGAAATTAAGCGAATCACTGATTCCGCGTGTAAAATTTCCTTCTGCACCGTCAATTTTTATTCGAATAACGTGTCGACAGCGGTGAATTAACGTCGGCGTGCATCATGTGTGGTTTCGTAAATCACCAGCGAGCTAATTACGTTTCGACCTCGTCAGGAAAATTGGTATCGAACGCGTGTGGTTCATAACCGATTGATAGTTTCGTGGAGAAACTTAAGAACCTGTGGGGCAACACTTTACATCACGGAGATCGATGTCTCTCGAATTTCCTTCGAATAAAGTGCGGCGTATAAATTTTGCAAACTTCAAATTAAACTTCCTTCGTTTCAATAACATAACACTTTACCAGGCTTATTAATCAGCTTTTTGCTAGCAACGCTTATCGACCTAGCCTTATTAATCGGTGTCTTCCTACCAGCGTAACAAATTAATAAATTACCCTATAATAACAGAAAGTGGATTGTATATTGTGTTCGCTAGAAAGTTCGTGCAATTTCTAGCGATTCTTCGATTCAGTCGCTCTAAAATGCAACTAATTTCAATCTTTTTGTATATATTAACATGAAACTATCCTGAACGTGAGCCTTCTTGTGATTCGTCTGATGTTAAACAAGAATGGCAGACTACAGTATTTTCTGAATGCTTTCTGAAAGTTATTATATTTTATTTGTTTATTTTTTGCCTCCTTTATACATTGATAGCATCTTCCTCTTTTCGTTGCTTCTATAACTTTTGCTGTTTTTATTCCGAGTTCCTCTTCAGTCAAAACTTCTAAAGCACGTACGATGTTTCTTTGGACTCCTATAATCTTCGAGCTTCTGTTTTCTTGTATAAAAAACCTTTGACAGATCAAATATAAAAATTCCTGACAGGAATATTCTCGAATATAGCTACTTATAATTTTGAAAATAAATTTTATATATAATTTTCTTCTCTTAGAGTGAATTTTCACCTCTGACTGTTGTGTTTTAATGCTAGACTATAACTGAAAATGCTGTATCGTTATTTTCCAATTAATTCTGTGGTTTAATCCTTTAATTGTAGGTGTAGTTTATAAACCACATACTAAAATTATAGCCAACTTGTATGTTTACGCTTTATTATATAACACTTTCTTACTTCATATGCTTTTTGTAATTTATAAAATAATTAGAAAATAATTTTTCGTTTTTCTCACTGTACATTTTTTTACATATAACAACGGGGACGTGTGAATACTGAATTTAAATGTGCACACGACAATAAATAATTTTTCGAGAATTTTTTACACATGGGAAATATTCTTAATTTAAGGTTTTGCAACAATTAACAGACGGTTGATAAAGTGTTAATATTCATTGTTTCTATAGCTAATGAGTTTTTTAAATTTTGATAGATTAGGTGAAAGAGATTGAAACTTTTGTAATACAGGATAGTTTATAATGGAATTAATTAGAACTACGTATAATGTTGGTAACAAAGACAACGTTTATCGATTGAAAATATCCTACAACAACGAGAACGTTAATAATACCATTAGAACACAGAAGAGCTTTCAAAACAGCGAAAGACGCTTTTTCTACTAAAGAAGCTATACGTGTGACAATTTCTCGCCCTTAATATGCTACGCTTGGTTAATATTCTTTCAAAACTCTCTCCTCAAACTTGCACTTTAAATACCCTCTCATCTTGTACTCTTCACCCTTAAGAAGTCTCACTCTCTATATACGCTCACGGTTGTCACTCAGCCTCTTTGATCTACTTTTCACAGACACTCTTCTCGCAACGTGAAAACCATACTTTGTTCCGAAATCTCCCTCTTTTCTAATCTCGTACAAAGTGTCGTGGAAATGTTGCCGGAAAATTTGAGTATAAAACGAAAAGACTTGGTTTCTCAACCCTTTTAGCGCTGATCGAAAGAATTGTACCTAAGCGAAGAATACCGAGCCAATTTGATGTAATTTAGTAAGGTTTGAGAAAAAAATCACAAAAAAAAGAAGTAAGAATAATATTTACAAAATTCAGAAAGGAACATATTACGAAACAAGGGGAGAATGAATTAATGCCAATTGTATTTCAATATTTATTGAAAATCATACTAATATTTATTCAAAATCGTTAGAACAAATGGAAAAATCAGTTTTCTTTTATAAACAGTATTTGCAAGTAAGAAGAATTATCGTTTGGTCATAGTTTGATGCAGAATCGTAGCATAAATACTGCATTTTCAATTATTTGTAACAAAATTATCACTATCAAAACGTAAAACTAAATGATACTCCCATAATGCACAGCAAGTATCATTATGATTACCTGTTACAAAACAACTGATTCATGTAGCTGGTATAACGTCAGTAAAATAACATTCTAGTATTATTATAAACATTTATAGTTACCCGGCTATTGAAAATGCGTAAAATTTACTTACTATTACTCACACAAATAATTTACTTAGCATTGATGCGAATAGTAATGTGTCATCGCATACATAACGATATATCGTCGTTGACACTTTTAGCAAGTGTAACTAACAACGATATACAGTTGTTTAACATTAAAAGGGTTAATTATCAACGTTTAAAAATATCCCCGTAACCGAGCAAACCTTCATACACGGGAGAACACAGATTAAGAGTAGACACGGGGCGTTCAGTGATCTTCAAACTGATTCTGTACATCGTTTAACAGATTCGATTAAAAATTTGCTAGTAGATCAATCAACACTGCGACGATTGCTCATGTTGGAACTGATTCTAATTTACGATCATTGCGAAGCAATTATGCACTCGTCGATGCACTTGTGACAATAATGCAGCCGTAATTGTCTATGCGATGATGCGTTTAGGAATCTACTCGATTTGACGAATCCAACGTGGGATTTTCGAGATATCCTCGTCGAGTATTCGCGATGATTACTATCGTTGATGTACACGTCATCTCGATGATATTATTGTCGTTGTCATCTTTGATAAATAGAAAAAAGGAAGTTTGTAATATAGGGTAAAGGATCGAAAGAGTTTACCAGGTTGATCAGCAGAAACGTGACGAGGTACACAGAGTCAATCCGTCTAAAAGTAGTTTGTCCCAGTTCCCAGGTCTTACATCTTGGGATTTTTAGCCAGCGATTACTCAGCCTCTGTCTTTTGTTTCGACGGTTCGACGTCTTTGAAATTTTCCACTTGGTTTGCACGCAACAACGACCGCGTAATCTTTTCCATCCTGTCTTCTATCCACCCTTCGTGTTTTCCTTTCATCGTGAACAATTCCGATAGTACAGTGTCTTTCAACGAGAGCGATAGAACTTTGAATTGAAACGAAACGAAAAGTACGGAAGATAATCTAGTACTTTCTGCTCTATTTTAAAGTACATTCGATGGCATTGTACAGGAAGTGTAATGTAGTATAAATGATTGTTACGATTGCGTTGAGTGGAGTGAATACGACAAACCGAATTTTCGCCAGAAAAATCATCTTCAGCGACGAAGCTCGTCATCAAGATCTCGCTATTTGACGCCATTAGATTTTCTCTTTTGGAGCTACGTGAAGTCTTTTGGTTATTCCAACAATCCACAAACTGTCGACGATCTTGAAGCAAACATTGTTTGCGTTATTGTTGAGATACGACCTGATTTATGTGACAAAGTTATCGAAAAGTAGGTTTGTCGTATAGACTCCACCAAAACGTAATCGTGGTAGTTATTCATATGTTATTGTACATCATTTATAATGTTATCAAATGTACTTTAAAATAGAGTAGAGATTACTGGAGTATCTTTCCTAGTTTTCGTTTTGTTTCAATTCAAAGTTCTATCGTTCTCATTGGAAGGTCCTATAGTTCTTGTCCTTTGCTTCTAGACGAAGGAAAAATGTACCACTCTCTCGTTACTTATTAACAGTAGACGTCATCCTTAGAATTAATAACTTCCTCGGTTCCTCTGGTCGATAATCGAGCTCTATTTCACTTTATCGAACGCGTCCCCGGTGAACAATTTCGAAATATCGCTCTAATTCGATCGCGTAATTGCCCATCCGCGGCGCGGAAGGAGAGAGAAGGGTTTGGGAACGTTTCATCGGGGTGGAAAAGAAATTACGGCACAGAAAGAAAGTGAGAGAGAGAGAGAGAGAGAGAGAGAGAGCGAGAGTTTCAGAATACGAGAGTTTCAGAACGCGAGAGTTTCAGAGCGCGAGAGTTTCAGAACGAGAGAGTCTCAGAGAGAGAGAGTTTCAGAGGGAAAAAATTTCAGAGCGCGAGAGTTTCAGAACGTGAGAGTTTCAGAGCGCGAGAGTTTCAAAGCGCGAGAGTTTCAGAGCGCGAGGGTTTCAGAACGAGAGAGTCTCAGAGAGAGAGAGTTTCAGAGGGAAAAAATTTCAGAGCGCGAGAGTTTCAGAACGTGAGAGTTTCAGAGCGCGAGAGTTTCAGAACGTGAGAGTTTCAGAGCACGCGAGTTTCAGAGCAAGAGAGTCTCAAAGCGAAAGAGTCTCAGAGAGAGAGAGAGAGAGAGAGAGGGAGGGAGGGAGAGAAAAGAAAAAAATATCGGGTCGTTGTGCTTCTGTTGCGCACTCGACCCTCTACTTGCACGGCCATTCGCGTTTCCCTCGATTTTTCAGCGGCGTTCAGCCACTCCATGGATGCATTTATCAACTTGCTGACAAGCGCCATTCGTCCAGCGTGGAAACACGAGTTTGCACGGCTGCGGATTTGCACTATAAAACCACTCGGGCAAGATCTGCACGATCGAAAGTACGTAACGTGAATTCCACGAGTTCCCGCGTTTGTTTTTCTCCCTCCTTCTATTTTTTGTTCTTTGTTGTCGCTGTTTCTCTTTTTCCGCTAGGAGCGATAGACGGTAAATACACGGTCGGAGGAATCAATTAAAAGAGTTGGATATCACAGTTTCTCGTTGAACGAAATATTCGACGCGGAAGGAGCTGATTAAAAAAATTAGCAAGTTTGAATTTGAAATTTTTAATTTCTCGTTCCAACGGCAATTTTCCTCGTACATTAAGGTATAATAGATTCGTCCCTTTTTCGGGGGAAATAATCCAGCCAGGTAACTGGAACGTGACTAATTTGTTTCTTCCTCCCTCCGCCCCGAAACCACTGCCACTGCTTTTAATAATACTGTTTAATTAAGTAGATTATACCGAAATATTTTCATAAATTCACGCGGAGAGACGCGCGCGCGCGCTTCTAATTACCGTTATAAATATCAGCTTCGGTAACAAAATTACTCGAGGGCATCGTTACATTTGCTTGTAATACACACGTCCGATAATCACGGCGTGGAATTAAGTGAACAAAAACGAAAATAAAGGAAAGAAAGGGGATAGCGTGGTAGCGAATGTTAAGCAATCTTGGTTAGGAACTCATGAATTCAATTTCAATTTGAAATCTCGAACAAAGAGACGGCCATCGTCGTCGTCGTCGTTTCACCGGTAGATTTGCCTCTCGAGTGTAGTCTTCAAATCCGTGAGACCTTTTTCCTTTTTCTTCACCTTTCCAGCGCTCAGATGTCCGATATCGCGCGTTTATTAATTTCTCACTTTTCATACAGAATATTTACACATATGTCGAAGTTGAGGAAAAATTTCCGATATTAGGCGTCTCTGCGAGACGCTATGCTTTCAATAATTATACGTATAGAATTTCGATATGACAATCCAATATTCATAGCGTTCTATTCTCGTTCGATTCTTCAAATTTTTCCTCGATTCCCACAATTCGAGAGCGAATCTCAGCATGGGATGAATGAATATGAAATTAAGGCTCCCACATTCATCAAAAAGGCACTCTAACAATAAAAAAATTAAGGAAGATGCGTTAGCTATTAACGTTTTAGAGTTCCAGTATATCAGTCCGGTGATCGCGGTTTTCGATTCTCGCTTGGTCTCTCAAATTTCTCCTCGTCTCTTACAATAAATAATTCCATCTCGACAAATGTGAAGATCATATACATACAGAAAACAAATTAGTTCGTAGATTAAATAAATAATAAAAAACTAAAGGAATCAGTTTACGAGTAACTCGGTAATCATCGTTAGAAAGAGTTAAGAAATGGCACTCGAATCGATGGCTGACCAGTTGAAAGGTTAAGCATACACCTCGAAGCGAAGTGTCTGACTGGTTAAAACACAAGCTGAGTGTACGCACGCGTGATAAAGCTGACACAAGCGTGCCCAGAATTAAACGTTAAGTGGAACGCTCGATTGATGCTCGACTAATAATAGCGCGAAACGAACGTGAGCCACGGCCGCGTGGGTTACTATTAATCGCTCTATTATTACGATCAATATGTCACCTAGCAAGCGTGATACGTCTAACCGATAAATAACAGGATGCGTTCGTTCGCGTGTCGAACATTTCACAGGACAATCTTCGAATTCCTATGATAATCATATTTTCTTCTTCTTCTTCTTTTTTTTAATTAACATCGTCTATTTTCTTCGTGTTTTTCAACTAAAAATACATGTACACTGCCGTGCATAAATATTAGAACAACTATTACCGTGAAAAAAGTATTATATCAGTAAAAATATTTACGTTAAGTATAATTAAAGTATTACATTAACTAATATGTCAGTAAATGATTGTTTTCTCAAGTGGTAGATTTGCGAGGAAAATTAAAGAAGACGAAATTTCACTATTTTTCACGTACAATGCGACAGCTTGCATAGATTTTCAACAATTTTCGCGTAATTACGAAACCGGCAGATATAATCAAACGACACTATATTAAGATTTTATTTTTATAAAAATGTAATAAATGAAAATGGGTGTTTAAAGGTTTTATTGTATGTATTCTCCTGTACCACGAGATTCCGGAGTGTCTTTCGATGATTTATGATGACTGTTTAGGTTTGCCTTGCATTCAATAAGTGTTCTAGTATTTATGAACGGAAGTGTATATGTTACACACACATGTATTGAGGAATCACGTTCGAGATGGTAGTTTTACGCGGTGCAAATGGAAAAATTCCGCGAAGAGGAGTTAGTCTCTCTCGATGAGGCACAGCTTCCGAGTCCTCGTTACGTCCATCAGCTAAGTGAGAAAAAGAGAAAGAGAAAGGTGCGAAAAGAAAGCTTCTCGGAAGTTCATAGCGCACTGTTAGACACTATCTTTTGTCTGAGCACCTGTTGCAAGCAAGCGACGCCTCGGTTACAAGCTCGTGTCAGAAAGAAGCATGTAAGAGTGAAACGCGGGACGACTGAGCTGTTATTTACCTTTTCTCTTCTTTTTTTCTTTTTCCTGACCACTTTTGACACTTCCTTCTTAATTTCCACCCCCTCGTCGTTTGGCTGTGCCTTTTCATTGCTCGAAATGCTCGCTTATCTCGCAGTGTTTCGGTCAAACGGAGTTGTGTCAAATGAAGTTGTGTAATACTGTCGTTTGGTGTACAGTCTGTATCACGATACGTATCTTTACATTCCATACAAACGAGAGTAAACAGAATTCTGTTCATATCTTCCACTTAATTTTTTTTTTCTCAGAGAGTTATTTCTTCCGATGAGAGACGGTTGTGATTGTTGCAATAGCATATCGTGATATTTCACTTGCAGAGTAATTTGTTATATTATTCTTCTTTTTTGCTATTGTGAAACCTTCAAAGTGTCAAGTAGTTACGAAGGAAATTGCTCTAAGAGTGAATTTCGACAAAGAGTCAGATTTGAGCGAGGATTGTAACGTTGAAATAAAAAGAGAACACGTTGTATACATGATTTTCAGATATTCTTATTTTTATAAATAAAAATGTTTCATTTCAATTTCAGATAGGTAAAGAATTAAAGTAGTACCACAACATCGTACACGTGATATATCTGTGAGAATATCCATCTTTGGATACGTATTCGTATCGTTTTTCATTAATAAAAGTCAGCAAAAGTTACTGGGAGATAACAACAATAGTTTCTGTAATTTTGCTCGAGAAATTCCAAATTCGTCAAATTCCAAGGGTAATTAGAGAACAGGTGAAGTTTATGAATTTTTTTCGTAGGTAAAAAAAATTATCAATTTTATCAAACAGCGATAAGTTCATCTCGATCGATCGACAATGTTAAAAAAAAACTTCCGACGTTTCACAAACAAACGAAAAAAAAAAGAAAAATCGAGATATCTAATAACCGGAAAGATTTTTCGCGCGTAATTCAAATCGGTCGAAGTCGGTTCGCCGGATTAAACAGTGTTAAACACTTCAGAATGAAAGTGTGCGTAATTGTAAATTGCACATCGTCTATAACAAACGTTTATTCGTACGATAATCACCGTTGAGAAGTGTTAAAGTCACGTGTAAACGCTTTTTCTCCACTTGTATCCGTATTTCCGTGTTGCTCCTTTCCTTCTTTTTTTATCCGCCGGACATGTAATTATTCCCAGCGAAATTAGCTCGCATAAACGAGCTCCGGTTCTCTCTCTCTTTCTCTTTAAAGCAGTGTCGACCGTGCAATCGTACATATCGGTTGGATGATCTACAACCTTGTCAACGTTTACACGGTATACCGTATCCTAGACGTGGGACGCAGTAACGTCCTTCTATTTATAGAGATCTCTGCACGCGTATCTGCATTTCTGTTATTTCTCCTTTCTCTCTCTCTCTCTCTCTCTCTGTCTCTCTCCGGGAAATGTAAAATTCCTTTTCATTTAAATACATCAGTATGCTAACGCCGCCTCGCGCGTCCTCAGCCAGACGCCAAAAATAAAGATATCACAGCCGTTGTTTCCACTGCCTGCGTGATATTCCGACGCTCTCTTGTTTGTTACACATTTATAGAAAAAATTCTACCACTATCGTTCGACTAACTCTATTCTATACGGTCCACGGAAGACCGAAATGGCGCTGTTTCAGCAACTTGATTTCGTGTCAGAGCGACGAACGCCTGTCGTCGTGAAGTTCAATAACGATCGATGCCATCTTATTCGCTGTTTCTTCATTTCTACAAGCGTCCTCTTCGCGAAATCGTCGCTTCAACTCTTTCTCTATCGTTGATTTTAGTACTTAGCCTATATGTGGTAGCCACTAATATTTGAAGACCCTTTAAAGTAGAATAACTTTTTTGAAAGTGGACCAAACCGCGTGAATTTTATTTTCTGAGAAGTTAGAAGGATTAGTTTACTAGATGATGCGTGGAAGAAGTTTTGAAAATATTCCAAATGCACGGAATTACGAAGAAAATAGTATCGTTCATTTTTTACAATATTTTTCATAAAATAGATTTTGAAAATCTTCGCTTTAACTCTTTCTATATTTAGCTTAGCGTGTGATAGCCTGTATTTAGCGTGTGATAGCCTGTACTTAGCGTATGTGATAGCCACTAATATTCGAAGGCTCTTTAAAACAGAATAACTTTTTTGAAAGTGGACCAAACCGCGTGAATTTTATTTTCTGAGAAGTTAGAAGGATTAGTTTACTAGATGATGCGTGGAAGAAGTTTTGAAAATATTCCAAATGCACGGAATTACGAAGAAAATAGTATCGCTCATTTTTTACAATATTTTTCATAAAATAGATTTTGAAAATCTTCGCTTTAACTCTTTCTATACTTAGCTTAGCGTGTGATAGCCACTAATATTCGAAGGCTCTTTAAAACAGAATAACTTTTTTGAAAGTGGACCAAACCGAGTTTTATTTTCTGAGAAGTTAGAAGGATTAGTTTACTAGATGATGCGTGGAAGAAGTTTTGAAAATATTCCAAATGCACGGAATTACGAAGAAAATAGTATCGCTCACTTTTCATAATTCCTTTTTTTCCATAAAATACATTTTCTGGGTTATTTATTGTTACAAAATTGCATAAAGTGGCGGAATCGGTAGTATTTTTCAGTGTTTTGAATAATTAAGTTTGAAAACTTCAAAAATAGTCACAGATTTATTTTAACAGAAATAATAATAAAATTATTTCATCGTATGTTCAGTAATTTCGCAAAATTTCCCAAAACGAGGACGATAGAATCATCTTTAATACGTGCATTGAAACCCGCAAGATTTCCTTCACGAAGTTTAGTCAAATGAAAATGATTAATGTCTGAAAATACAGAACACCGGAATCTAGCAGATATTCGCGATAGAAAGAAGCATGAAAAAAGATCGCTGTAATCGCGGTCGTTAAACGAGCAATCTTCAATTTCATTTTCATTCGAGGATGTCGCGAGCCGCGAAATACCGTAGCTTTTTTCTGTCAATACAGATTCCTCTTGGTAATCGTAAAGAAATTACAAAGTTAAATAAACACCGGATCCAAAAGGGTAGGAAAAGAGGGAGGGGAAGATGTCGGTGTATGACGGGTTGGAAATGGCGGAGAGTTGTGAAAGGAGGCTCCATTTCGCGGGGGAAAAAAGTGAATAGAAAGGAAGATGAAGCGGTGGCGGATGGTTCGCGCGGCGCAAAATACGGAAGAAAGGGAAAGGTGCGAGGGGATTGGGGTTGGTTGGCACGCATAGATTCGAGTGGGGCCGCGGTGACGTTAAGAATAACGAACGAGGACGAGGGCAAGAGCGAGGTTGTAACCCGGCACCAGTTTTCTGTTGCCGCCTCGTTATTACCGCACCTATTTCTGTCCTTTTTCCCACCAAACGCCGGACCGTTTTGCCCAGCAAAAATCACGCGACGATCTTTATAACTGTCACACTTCCTGAAATTCGAAATTTTCACGCTGTTAAATAAATTCTTCCCAACTATTTGGAGACAATCAAAGGTTGGGTTAAAAAGGAATGATCGATCGTCAAAATAATTATCATTATCTTTTAATCTGTTAATTTTTATTTTTTTTTTGCTTTTTTGTGAGCTTGCGAATATTTCGATTTGAATGACTATACTTTATTATGCGACTCCAGAAAGACTTCGTTCCAGAAAGTTGGTAGCTGTTGTACTTCCTGAAATTTTTACGTTTCGAAATAAATTCTTTACAATTGTTTGGTAGACTTAATGGTTTGTTTAAGAAGAATGGTAGATCGTCGAAATAATTATCACTATCGTTAATGATTTATTTTTGCTTTTTTGTGAGCTTGCGAATATTTCGATTTGAATGACTATACTTGATTATGCGACTCCAGAAAGACTTCGTTCCAGAAAGTTGGTAGCTGTTGTACTTCCTGAAATTTTTACGTTTCGAAATAAATTCTTTACAATTGTTTGGTAGACTTAATGGTTTGTTTAAGAAGAATGGTAGATCGTCGAAATAATTATCACTATCGTTAATGATTTATTTTTGCTTTTTTGTGAGCTTGCGAATATTTCGATTTGAATGACTATACTTGATTATGCGACCCCAAAGATTTCGAGTTGGTAGCTATTACATTTCCCGCAATTTTCACGTTTCGAAATAAATTCTTTACGATTTTTTGGTAGAATGGTTTGTTTAAGAAGAATGATCGATCGTCGAAATAATTATCATTATCGTCAATTACTTTTTTTTACTTTTTTGTGAGCTTGCGAATATTTCGATTTGAATGACTATACTTGATTATGCGACTCCAGAAAGACTTTGAGAAGAATTTATTTCTATTTTTAATACACATACAGTGGACCACGAAAGTATTTGAACACTTTCTAAATGAAATTTTGAATATTTTAAAAATTTTATAATATTTATAGAATTTTATAATGACTTTAGTCTATTCTAGTGTATTCTTGTACTCTTACAAGAATAAAATCAGATATTTCAAGTACTCAAAAACGCTACTTTTTTGGGTTCGCGATAATATACAGGTTTTTTTTATTTATTTAAAAATTCGTACAAATTTATCGGAGAATTTAATACATCTACGATTTGTCCGATATATTTTAGAGATTCGATTGTCGATTAATCGATTGGTAGCCGGTGGTTTGACAATTTCGGCCGCATATCCAGGTTCCTGCGAAATCTAATCAATCCATTTAACTAGATCCCGCTGTTAGTTTGGTAATTGTCGAAAGCACGATTATTATGGCGTACAATGAAACGTGGATACGGTATATATATGTGTATATCGACAAGTGTAGCTTATCGAAATCTCGTTTAAATGATCCTGAAAGGATCCTCGAAATGATTCGCCCACTTGAACAAAGAAATCGTGAATCATCGTTATTGGATCCATGATTGAGGTCTCGGAAAGTGTATTTTGAAAATATAAAATATTCATTAGAATTTCTATGAACAGCTTTAAATTATTGACTTGTATTTTACTGGTCAGTATTTTAATCCTTTTTTTTCAGTATTTAAACAATTTAGTCAGTATCCTTTGGTCGATATTTATACTAAATTTTCAGTATTTAAATAAATTATGCACTGACAATTTTTTTATTTACATACTGACCGTTTAGTATTTTCATAATGACCTCTTTGGTAATAAAATACTAATCGAAAGTTGATTTAAATACTGATCGAAAATAGATTTAAATAATGATCATTTAATTTATTGCCCAAATTATTTTTACTGCTAGAAAAATGTTTTTCTGTCCCATTTTTTGCTTCGTCTTTTCCCATCTCTCCTCTTCCTCTTTTGCTTCTTTTACTCGTGGGTTTGCTGCAACGAAATTGCAGCAAATACATCGCCGAGTAGTTGCTACGAAATTATGGAAATATTGCGAATTGTAAAAGGTTAACAAAGTTCATCGCGTTCGTGGGCCAAAATTACGATTCCAGTCGAATTGCACTTTACCGGTTTATTCTTTCCATCTTCGACGGACGAAGGGAAAATATTCAGAGTTCTACACGTGTGCACCCTCGTTCCCCTCGGGTCAGAACGTGCGAGGAACGAGAAAAGTTTGTCGACCATGGCCTTACATAAATAGACGGGGTAATGAAACATTAATGTGGAAATATGGCACGAACGGTGGGTAAAGGGAGCAAATAAATAATCATAGCACGGCTTGTCGCGGCGGATTACTCTAACGAGATGGTATAAAAGAAAGATGGAAAACGGGGAAAAGGGAAAAAGTTTCATCGGAGGATGACGGTTGTAAATCAATGTGACACTTGAAAATCTGAGATTACGGGCAAAAGGTTCGCCGTAGGGTAAATACCTATGCTGATACGGTGCCGCTCTTTCTCCATGCATTCAATAATTTTCATTTGCCTTTCAAATAGCCCCTCTCTCCCTCAACCCTCCACTCTCTTCTTCGTTTGTTCTCTTCCCGTATTTTTCGCGCGAGTACAGATAATTTCTCCTCCCCCCTCTCTTTTTCTCTTCTTCTTTCTATTTTTGGTTTTTTGTTATTTTTCTTTCTTTTAATTGTTGCTGTTATTTTGTAAACGCACCGAGATAATCACCGTTGCACCGTGTGCTGTTATTTTAAACGCACCGCTTTATCCACGTACGGGAAAATTCTTTCTACCTTTCCGATTTACGTCATGGGAACCATTCTACGTACATATTTGGTTAGGTTACGAAAAATCGGTTCTTTCGACTTGAAATTTGCTATGGTATCAAGTTTACAAACGATCGGTCCTTTCGATTTTAATTTGGCTACGGTGTCAAGTTGAAATTACATTTTCATGTACGAACTTACCTCAGCCGGTATTTCTTTTCAATAGTGTGTTTGTTCGAAGTCAACACACTTAGACCAACTCCACTACACACCTAGATAGCGAATAGAAACACAAAAGGTTTATAAAACAGCATGCACAGACACTTTCGAGATTAGATTCAACATCAAAGTCAGCTTCAGATTCAACATTAGACTCAACATTAAATTCAACATTTGATTCAACTTCAGATTCAACATTAGACTCAACATTAAATTCAACATTTGATTCAACGTCAGGTTCAACATTAGATTCAACATTAGATTCTTAGATTCAACATCAGATTCGACATTAGATTAACATTACTTTAAACATTAGATTCAACGTTAGATTCAACGTTAAATTCAACATTAGATTAACTTTGGATACAACATCAGATTCAACATTAGATTAACTTTGGATTCAACATCAGATTCGACATTAGATTCAACATTAGACTCAACATTAAATTCAACATTTGGTTCAACGTCAGATTCAACATTAGATTTTTAGATTCAACATCAGATTCGACATTAGATTAACATTAGATTCGAGATTACATTCGACAATACACATTTTAAACATTCGACGCACACATACTTATAATTATACTTTATCGAAATATTTCTAAGTATAAAATATACATATCTTTGTTCAACACTGTATATGATACATCATTCGAGTTATACACTCCACTATAAATCTCGCAACACTTCGAAAGGTTTCACTGTATTTTCGAAAAAGTAGTTCGAAAATACTCGTCGACGCTGTGACACGATAACAGCTTTATTCGAAAGAGAATTTTAACTGTGAAGATAGGATAAGGTAAAATTTCATAGGAAATCCCGGGAAACGTCGGAAATTTTGGAAATTTCGCGCAGAGATAACGATGGACGCGTTGTGTAATAAACCATCAACAGTCTGTCCATGTCGCAGAGGTAAGCGAACAGGTACAAGTAAATATAGGAGCGAAAGGAGCTTGTGTATCTGACCTCGGGCCGCAGTTTGTTCATCCCTGGTATAGTCTGTACAAGTTCAGTACAGGTTCTGTAATATCTGGTGTATAGCAAGGTTCGTAGGCTAGCAGCGCGTAGAGGGAGAGAGCATGTAGAGCTAGAGGGAGGGAGAGATCGCTAGAGAGAGAGAGAAAGAAAGAGAGAGAGAGAGAGAGAGCGGCGCAGCGAACCCCTAACACTTCCCCACGCCGATTCACGGCAATGCGGTACTCCTATCTATGTTTAATAGACTGCATAGGCGGCGGTAGCAGCACGTTGTCGGTAGTTTCGACGCGCCGCCCCTGGAACTTCCCCTTTTTAAACGGATCGACTCGCAGAAGCGTTATCTGCCCGCTCTCGCTTCCGATTTTCCACTCAGCTGATCGACTTTTCCTCAATCCTCTCGTCGATCGTTCGTCTACTTAAATTTTCAACATTTTTCTAAGGGTTCTCTTTTCTTCAAATTTTGTAAGGGTTTCTTTTTGGAAGCATTTTTTTTTTTAGGGAAGATGTGGGTGAAGGATGTGTCAAATATAGATATCTGAAAGAGACGACAGTTTGAACTGTTGGCACAGTTCTTTTCCATTTTTTATTCAAATTTTGGCAAATTTTTTTTGGGGAGGATGTAGATGTACATCGAATACTGGTTTTTGGGCTGAGAGCACAGGTTTGAACAGTTAGCGCAGAATTTTATCTTTCCTGAAATTTTAAGAGGGTACTTTCTTGGGAAATTTCTGTGGGAAGGATGTGCACGAACGATATAACGAATGCTAATCGTGTTTAGAAGATCACACGTTCTTTTTTCGACAACACTTTACTTTTCTATGGTTCAAAATTCGAAAAGGTTCTCTTTTGCACAATTTTTATGAAACATGCATAAAAATATGTGTGAACTGACCATCAAATACTACTTTCAATCAGAAAGGAACTAAGCATCCTGAACAGTTAGTAACTACTTGAAGTAGTTCCTATTCCGTTAGTAAGACTCGATCACTTTCAACGAGGCTATAAATACCACCAACCTTTTTATAAATACACTCGAATTTAATTTGAATTGAACGTTGAACCCTCGCAAACGCAAATGACACGTGGAAAATTCGGAATCGCGGACCGAGGTCCAAGTAGTACGAACGAAGTATACGTCGCAAGTAGTATGACTCAGCATATGTCAGACATTCTCGCGTAACCAGTTGCACGCCAATGTTAAATCTTCAGAATTTTTTTCCTTTCCCTTCTTAACGAAGCCAGCGCGGATTTAATCGTAGAGAGCAAACGTCAAAGTGAATGAGAGAGAGAGGGAGAGAGAGAACGAGAGAGAGAGACACAGAGCGCGGGAGAGAGCGCGCGACAGAGAGAAAGTGTGAGAGAGACAAAGCGTGAGAGAGAAAACGTGCGAAAGAGAGAACGAAAGAGAGACACGAAGAGTGAGAGAAATAAACTGTGAGAGAGGCAAAGCGTGAGAGAAACAAAGCGTGAGAGAGGCAAAGCGTGAGGGAAACAAAGCGTGAGAGAGGCAAAGCGTGAGAGAGAATGTAAAGAAGAAAGAGCGCGAGAGAGAGAGCGCGAGAGAGAGAAAGCGCGAGAGAGACAAAGCGTGAGAGACGCAGAGCGCGAGAGAGAAAAGCGTGAGAGATGCAGAGCGAGAGAGAGAGAGAGAGAAGATATAAATTTCAATTCACCGATCTTTCAACGACGTTGAAAGCACACAGAAAGAGCATAATGATTTCGCTCGCGGAATCGTCTCTGTCCGAGCTCGTCCCGTTCCTGTTCTCTGAACGACTGGATCGCGTGTAGCTGTAACAAGTTTTACAAGCTTCTGGTGCCCCTCGTGAAAGAAGAATGCATTCACGAATTCCTTCGTAGTCGTGGCTCGTCGCGCGCATAGTTACACCGGTGACATACGATCCTTACGTGGATCGGTGCAAGAGCACCGGTGCAACCTTCGTAAATAATTCGTCGTTCGTTGTGGACGGATTCGTGTGAAATACAGCTGGACGAAATCGTTTGAAATATTGAAAAAATTCGGACTCGCGTGAAATATAGGGTCAGCCGAAAAATACGCCAACAACTCGTGTCATTTAAAAAAAAAAAACATTATACTAGACGTAGAAATAAATTCTTTCTTCCTGAAGCTACACAGTCAGTATAGCCATTCGTATCGAAAACTATTCGCCATGTTATTCACAAGCTACCAGAAGAATGACAAAAGTCGTCGATATTACTAGAAATTATTTTCGTACTTTTTGAATATAATTTGGATCGTATTCAAAACTTGTCAAAAATTTCATTTCTACATCTAAAAGCTCGCATCTAGGCTTCGCCTTTTGGATGATCCTGTATGATAAAAAAAAGAAATTCGACAGAATTTTACGTATCGTCGAATGATAACGAACATTCGTTCCGACGATCGAAATTTTTCCTCTCTCGAAATGGACAGATATGCGAATTCTCTGTAAATTTTCATCACATCACGGTTCAACCGGGAAATTGTTAACGTAATTACGAAGGGAAACGTATCGTGGGAAATATTTTCGCCAGCCGTTCGAACCGGAAGGAATTGAACGGAAATTCGAAGGCACGAAGCGAATGTGCGGTGAAATCCACGGATGCCAGAACAGTTCACCGTCGAATAAAAGTCCATCGAGGCGTTTAGGTGGTGGGTTCCATGGCTAGACGCGTATTCGATTATCGGCCATGAAGTATCGAGAAAAGTTTTCGGGTCAAAAGGGTGGGGGCGTGGCGGTGAACACTTTTTCAACCGTAAATGTTCCTCTACGTCTTTCTCCGTAGAAGAGAGAAAGGTTTAGTACATGGTACGGCCAGTTGCATCCGTGCCAGCTTTCCTTCATGTCCGAAAAACCCGTTTCACCTCTTGTTTGGTGAAAAGAGGTGGCGAAGGGACACTTTTGACGAGCTTGGTAAATGGACTTTTCCTCGACTTTCACGTCATGTTTCTTGCATCTGCTCGTTGGATTTTCGTCTCTGTGCTATTGATTCGAGTACTCGAGATACTCTTAACATTCATACTGGATGGTTATATGGAAACGGTTGGATATTTGAAATTTAGAAAAGCTCACTTCCTTGGCCCATTCTGCATCGCATTGATCTAGATCACCGCGACAGGAAATAATCAGCAGCACTCTTTGGCAGTGTTCTCTTTCTTTTTCTTTTTTTTTTTTTTAATTCTCCAGTCAATCGCCAATCGCTAATCTCTAGTCGATGTGTAATCAGTCACCTTTCTTCATCACTCTTCATATTGAAGAGACCTCTAACAGTCCTGGTTATGGATTACTACTTTTATTCTTCAACCTTCTTTAAAATTCTTCGTCATTGTACACATTTCTAAGTCCTAATAGTTTTGGTTATGGAAAAAAAAAAAAATATAAATCACGTAATTTCATAACTTTTATTGCAAATAAATCCTTAACGTGATAATGATATTTAAAAATTAAGAATCCACAAGTAACATAAAGATATTTGGTACAAAAGTGGCTGACTACTAGGTACTCTTAGAAACAAAATATCTGCTCCGCAATATCTTAATAATTTCTGTAATTTTATCGAAAAAGAAATCATTTTGTTTCGTATAAAGTCAAAATTGTTGCAATAAAGCAATATAAAATTATTTGATAAAAAGAAAAATGGCTGGCCACTAAATATGCTTAGAAAACGATGTCTGCTCCGCAATATCTTAATAATTCTTATAATTTCATGTAAAAGGATCATTATTTCGATTCGTATATAGTCAAAATACTCGCAATAAAGCAATATACAAATATTTGATAAAAAGAAAAATGGCTGGCCACTAAATACGCTTAGAAAACGATGTGTGCTCCGCAATATCTTAATAATTCTTCTAATTTCGTGTAAAAGGATCATTATTTCGATCCGTATAAAGTCAAAATCGTCGCAATAAAGCAACATAAAAGTATTTGATAAAAAGAAAAATGGCTGGCCACTAAATACGCTTAGAAAACGATGTGTGCTCCGCAATATCTTAATAATTCTTCTAATTTCGTGTAAAAGGATTATTATTTCGATCCGTATAAAGTCAAAATCGTCGCAATAAACGCGAACAGAGGGTATTTCCAAAAAAAATTGCCCCGTCAGGCGTAACGGTAATAAAAATCGGAAGAGGTTCGAAGAGTACTATGCCTGTATCTTCGAATAGAGACTGTTGAAACGCGGTCCAATAAAGCGTGTGTAATAACGTTCATAGGCAACCCAGCCAGCCATTTTGTCGGTAGCGTTTGGCTCGATATTCCACGATACGCAGGTTTTGATTTACGGTGGCCTCACGGAGTGAACGATTATCTAGAGGTAACGGCAGTACGAGATTCTAAGGCGTTCAGGTGTGAAATAATGCTTAAACAGGTTGATATCAGGTAACTAGGCGATAGGCGGCAATGCGTCAATATTTGTTCGAGCGATATCTATACCTGCTAGCTCGCGTCACGCTAGCCACGTCCCACGAGAAAAGAATATAAAAGCTATTGAGTATCGACGCCGTTATAACCGTGATGAGACTCGCGTTTCTGTATATTCATATTCTCATTCGCTATTTACCATTTCGAGCCATCACGAAATCTTTAACCCTTTCACTGCTATGGACTCATATATGCGTCTGCCTAAAACCATCGATGTGGACTATGGACGCATCTATGCGATTATTTCTATCTTACACCTCTTGTGAAAACGAAAAACAGCACAACTTTTAAGATAGACACATACCTTTTTATTGCATATCATTAAAAATAAAAGAATTCTGTTAATATTGAACATTTATTCTTTATTTCTTAGAGAGTTACTTAGTTCTTCAGATGGTTGCTATTGATATAGTATAATATTTCACTTGCGGTATGTGTAATTTGGTATATTATCTTTTATTACTGTGAAACCTTAAAAATGTCTAGTAGTTTTGGAGAACTTGTTTTAAGAGATGATAATGAAGTAGGTGAAGAAAGTCAGATTTGTGCAAGAATTGTAACGATAAATTTGGAAAATTTAGCTGTTTAAATATTCCTTTATCATTAAACCAACAAAAACGTTGATTTCAAGAAAAGATTATTGTTAGTTAAAAATAAATTCTCGAAGAAGCGGTACTTTTCAAAGAAGTCTTTGAAGAATCTACGAAAATTTCGTTCCTATCCTATCCGTGTTCGATGCGTTCTCGCTTAGCCTATCGATCCGCGGCTGCCTTATATCCTATAATCTAGAGAATTTTTAAGATGCACCGGTGCTAGAATATGGAAAGTGACGTGTCCCGCTCTGGGAATATCTCTAGAATTATTCCCGGAATATTTCGCGATGGAACAATGAAACTGTGTTTTACCAATGATTACTAGTGGGACGATGGGCCCTCGTGTTTGCCGTAACTTCCGTCTACACTTTCAATCCCAATTCATTTTTCTGAATAGGTATTATCTTAATCGAAACATCTTTCCTAAATTGTTCCCCGAGAACGATGATAATAAAGGGGATGAAATAAACTCGATGTTTTATCTAACAAGCAACCCTAAACAGGTGTCTGCCTCTGATTTTTCTACATTTTCGCTTAAAAACAATTGTTTTTATATTTCATCCATTTAATTTACCATAGTTTTACACTTCCTTTATATATGTAGTGCTTAATTAGACTACGAAATATGGACTACTCTCATAATCAATGGTTATACAAAGTAATTTACTAACAAACGTTCACACATGGATATTTTGAAATATTAAGTGTGAATTGTTTATAAAAAAAGAGGTTTACATTAAATTATGTGATTTCTTAAGTTTTTTCAAAAATGGGCTTACACCATTTTCCAAATAAACGGTTTATATATCACGTTCAGCTTAATTTGCATGGATGTTTAACGAATCGAGAATGTTTTTATTAGAGTGTCTCACCAAGTGGAGTAAAAGGCGGCAAAGTGTTTTCGTTCGATAGCCAATCAGGCAGACTGTGCCGCGGGTGTAACACAGAGAAACGTTCGCAATCAGCAGCGATCAATTAGTTCGTTCATTATTGGACATCATTCCTACATCGTTACGTCCCATTTACTCAGGAAACAAAGAATATTATCGTAAACAATGAACGACGATTACTTGGACGAATGTGTGGGTAACATAATTCAAGTATTTTCGCGGTAACAATCTGCCCTGCCCCCCATCGGTTCAGATATTAATTCCAACCTCCTGAATTATCGATCTTTTTCATTCTTCTCGTTACTCCACTTTTCTGACCCTTTTTTTCTTTCATTTTGTTCTTATTTTTTTCGAGAAGCTGCGTTACAACGAATTTTCCAAGTAATCATAGAGAAATCGTAATAGAGCTTCCATTTTCACGAACGTATGAATAATTAGTCCGTGTTTTTCGCTCTTTTCCTTTTTTTTTTTTTTTGGAGAAGCTTCGTTAGATGCTAGATTTTTCGTTTTGAGGTGTTTACTGCGACGATTTTAATTTTTGTGGATCTTCAATTTTTTTTACGAGCTATTTTTTCGAATACTCAGCTGGGTGTGTTGAAATTAGGTATAGTTTATTCAAGTTATAGGTAGGAATGATATGATTGCTACTCTCTACTCGAAAAGTATAATATAAGTATAGATAGGTACTTCAAATAGAAAAGGAAAATAGATAAAATTGTTTTTAGTACAAATTTCTTCAATAAATATGTTTTATATTGCACTTTGTATATTTTAAAACATAAATTGAAGATATACGCGTCCCGAATGAGTTTAATGAAGAAACAGAAGGACTTATATACAGACCTGGAATTAATAGAGGAAAATAAGATTGTTTATCTCATAAAATTTTAAACACGTTTCTGAGGAAACACCATCTTACTAATATTTCAAGAATTAATTAACGAGTATAAATCAATCTTTCTTTAAATTAAAGAACATATTTTTTTGTATGGAAAGAACCTGCAATATTTTCAGTTTTTTACAAATTTACTAATTTTTGAGGGAAGTAAAATAGCGAAGAAGCGATAGATCAACCTTTTTTCTAAATTAGAGAACATATTTTTTTGTATGGAAAGAACCTGCAATATTTTCAGTTTTTTCCAAATTTACTAATTTTTGAGGGAAGTAAAATAGCGAAGAAGCGATAGATCAACCTTTTTTCTAAATTAGAGAACATATTTTTTTGTATGGAAAGAACCTGCAATATTTTCAGTTTTTTCCAAATTTACTAATTTTTGAGGGAAGTAAAATAGCGAAGAAGCGATAGATCAACCTTTTTTTCTAAATTAAAGAAAATATTTTGTTATATGGAAAGAACCTGCAATATTTTCAATTTTTTCTAAATTTACTAATTTTTAAGGAAAGTAAAATAGCGAATAAGCGAGCAACAAATGATCTTTAATTTTAAGGTGACAGGAAATGCTAACAAAAATGTTTTCTTCACTTTCGATAGGTATACTTCCTCGAAAATTTCACGCAGTTTAAAAATATGTTCGATTTCTCTCTTTTTCAAAATTATAAATTTGCCACCCATACAGAATTCTTCGAACGCGACTACTAAAAGCGCCACAGACGCTCTCAATATTCGAATAAGAATCAAAGAAAGAAATTACACAACTTTTTATATCTTCTGAACGATATATCATAAGATATCGAAAGCCGTAGTTCGTCCTAAATAAAAAAATTCTACAAAATCGCATTTCTTCTGCACGTAGTAGTCCAAAAAGTTTCCCTTTAACGTGTTAACTTTCCAGATTAATACTTCTCCACGTAGGAGAAGTCGCAACGAAGCGTTAGTTTCACGCTCGTACGAATAATTCGTCCACGTTCGATTTCCGTGATAATTTATCAAGGTCCATGGGTGCTGCTCTCCATAAATCCCATTTCCTCTCGTAGGACGGTTAGCGTTCACGTGAATGGACATCTCTTCGCGTTTAAATCTATTGTAAGCGCGATCTCGGACGCAGAGGAAACGATCCGATCGACGGTTAAAGAACGATCGATGGGAAGCCTCGTTAAATCGAGTAGAATAAAGAGGGTGCTCGTGCGGATCGAGGCTTTCGAGAAAGAAGTCGTCGTTGTCCTCTCCCCCTCTTCTCATCCGTTTAAACGTAGAGGAAGCCTAAAACCTCCACCTCGATTCGCTCTCTAAGACGCCTGGTGTTTGTCAAACCTATCCACGTGTCCGACAGCTTGAATGGATGTCTACATTCAAATCCATTTAAGAGTACTTTGTCGTCTCTACCTCGATAGCCAACACGTCGGATACCTTGACAGAGATGCCTTTTAATCCGGAACTCTCTAAGCAGCTTCGTATGACATTCTATCCTCAACCATCTTTTGCCACTCTGCAGAAATTTCTTCATCTTCGATTTCTCTGGGCTGAATCTATTAACCTTCCTTGTATCCATTAACCCTTTGCACTCGACGATTTTTCTCGCTAGGACGAATTAGCACCTCGAGACGATTCTACGAATATCAAGTTTCTTACGGCTGCTTTAACCCTTTAACAGTTTATCCCGTGACTGTCAAAGACAGAGCCATCAAGTACTGATTAGTTTATATCGAGAGAGATTTTTAGGAAGAAAGTTAGAAAGGAAGGAAATATTATTTTTCGAACTATGCTGTATGGTTATGTACTTCGTGCTTCAAAAATGATCACATCTAACACAGTTATTAAAAAAGCACGTGTAAAATATACATTCCTTTTATCGTAATGCATGATTTTATTACATTGTTAAAGGATTAATATGATTTTATACTCAAACGAATGTACAGTGACTCTCGTTAATCTTTGATTTTAAAATGGAATAGCTTTTATAGGTTGGTTCGAACGAATTGTGTTCTTATGGTAGCTCACTAAGCGTGCAAACAATTTTGAAGAAATTCCAATTGGTCCAAATAGAAGGGTCTTTTGCAACCTTTTTATCTGAGCTCGAACATTTGGAAAGTGTATTTCGTAGATTTATGTTAATTCTACACGTGCTGAGAATTTTATTGAAACCGGTTAATCTCAAAGCTCTAGTTCAAGAGGATTGAACAAAACTCTGAAGGCTATATAAAACGGAAGGGTAATTGTAAACTGCTATGAGCTACAAACGATTAAAAATGGTAAAAATCGAGGTCCTTCCTGATTTATGCTATTTCTGACATTTGTGCAAGTTTAATGGACTCACAATTTTTATTATGAAGAATAGCAAATTGTTCGAACGGTGAAGTTATAGATCGTACATCGGCAAAGTTTATATACATATCTAATCACGAAGAAAAACAGCCATGGTTCTCAGACAACAGCAGTTAGTTGGTCGAAGTCTTAAGTTTAGGGCAGAGGTGTGAGAAGGATAGAACTGTAGCTGGAACCTTGGTGGATTTAATGCAATTACCTCATGGCACCCTTTCAGCCCATTCTTCGGCCTTAACCCCCTGCGAAGTTTAGATCGTCTGCCATGAGGCGTCGCCAGCCGTTTCTAGACGTCGAAGCAGCTTGCCAAATCACTACTCGAACCATTCTAGACATTATAATCTGCCACGTGTTGCTGTCAAACGTTTCTCGCGTGTGCTCGCGTGTATAATAACATTCCCTCGTTGCACGTTTTCACACGCATCTTATTATTATCCGTCTTTTTTCCTTCTTTCGTTTCTCCTGTCAATTACACCTGCCATTGGAATAAACTGGCTCGTCGAGGTGGTTGGTTCTACTATTTTTTAACACTAGAACAACCGATTGACGTATGTACACCTACCTCTACTCTTGCAAACGAAATTATTGTCATATCGAATTTTGCAACGAAAATAAAGCCACTAATATTTGTGCTGGTTATGAAAAGTATGTTTAAAAATGTAAACAATAGAAAGAATTACAGTTTGTATAAATTACGCTAAGGAAAGTTAAAAATTAAATTACTATTACTAGAATTTATCATTATCGTGCATAAAAATCTAAGTGAAAAATATAAAATTTTTCGTTTTTATGTTTTTATTTTTAATTGAGCGTTGTTTATATGTTAATTTAGAAATAGTGAAATCTTTGTTTGCTTATATTTTAATTAATGTGAAACTATAAATAAAAAATGAACATTTAATCTTAAATAATAAATCTTTTATTTTGAAACATGGCGAAGTTAAAATGACAGGTTGGTAGAAATAGGTACATATTAATTCTTAGTATATTTAGTGTTAATTTAGAAAAACAAGTGATTTTGACACCTTGGTAGATCTAGCGTTGAAGGAGTACTCGACAGGAACACGTCGATCCTATTCTTCATTCTTTTCACGTCGAGGGCCTCGATTATCCTGATCCTTATCGCGATGATATTCTTAATCCCGGTTCTTGGCTGTTTTATTAAAAATTCATGCGCTATCCTGGCTTGAAAGGAACGTCTAGCAATCGTGGGATAAGCCCGATGGAACTTGATGGGTCAAACGACTTTTAAAGGAGGAGACTAGTTCGATAAATTTGCTACGATATGGAGAAATGTATTTACTGCGATTCTAAAAGTGAGAAATTATAAGGAAATGTGTTGTGATAAGATATAATACTTCTGTTTATTTAATTTGCACTTCTCTTTTTTAATTAAGCTACGTAATTTAGCTACTTTCCTTTGTCTTAAACCAAAACGAAATAGAAATAAATCTATGTTCAAAATTTCCCACCACTCTAATGTTCTTTATAAAAATCTGGTTAATAAAGGCGTTTTCGATACGTTCGACGTTGACGTCTCACTCGGCCGCCAATCGAACCTTTATTCTTCAACGAGCATGAAAATATTCTTGTTGGCCGGAGGAAAGGAATATAAAGTACCTGCTCGTGTCGATTGGTCGTGGTTTCGTGGAGCCGTGACATTTCAATTTTCGCCTTGGATGTTCTCCAAAATGGCAGCTAGGCTGCGAGTTAGCCTCCTGGCTTCTGGTCAAAGCAAGAAAACACGTGGAAAGCGTGCATTAAATTACACCCGTGTTTTCTTTTCTCTCCCCTATATCTTCTTTCCCTTTCGTTTCGTACATTTTAAAAGCTCTTTGATGGAGACGCGAATGGAGAACGAGCGTGATAAAACAAACGATCGTTCTGGAGTGGTAGAACAGTGTATACTCTACGTGCCTCGATCCTTCGACTTTTTCCCTCCCCGCGTAAAGTTAATTCAACTGTCGTAAAATTCTAACCTCCGCCGTAAAATCCACCATGAACATTTTCCCCTGTTTCATCTTTGCCAGCTTGTGAAGATACTCGATGCACAGAAATTTCCTTACATAATCTCGCACATCCCGGCTCTGAGACCTCTCGTATTATTCACTCGAAAGGATCCACTTAGAGGAATCGGTATAGTAACACACCGGTTGCTGGTGAATTTCACGGGAAAAGAAAGAGAAATCGTCGGATTATCGAGACGGTTGATGGCGGAGGTCGGGGTTAGGTTCAAAAGGTAAAGACGTAGCGAATCGAAAGTCCTCGTGTGTTGGTACAGTGTGCATAGGTAGGTCCTCGAAACGAATAGAAAGCCCCGTAGACTCCGAGGGGCAGCGAGGAAATCCGTTAAAGTCGATAAAGTCGAGGAAACGATAAGAATTGCTTTTATCGGTGACGTAGAAATAAGATGTCCTTAGAGAGGAACGAAACGAGAGGGATTTTTCCAATTTACGTAGGCGCGTGTGCTGCACTCCTTTGACCGGTGCACAACGTCTATCTATTCGAGATACTCTTATACAGAGTGTTTCATGCAAATGGAACCGATTGTACAACCTAAATGGTTCGAAATAGAAGAAACTGCTGCAGATCGAAGTTCATATAAATCAAATTGCACACGAAAATTGCAAAAATTCAGAATTTCTAGATAAATATCGTTAATATTTCTTCGTTGCCATATTTGCATTTGTTACTTTTCCGAATATTCGTACAACTTTGAACATGTTCTTCCAGTTCTTTAACTTGTATTTATTCACACGTTGTTAAATTGATCGGAATAATGAGCTGTTCGTAACCATGAGATTTTAGGTTATGTTCATGTAGAAACAAGTATAATTTGTTTCACGTGAAATCAGGATAGAAAGTGAACAAAAATTAAACGTCACAGAAGACGATGTTACTTTCCAGTATCTTTGATACTTTTATCTAGAGCATAAAGAACCACATCAATCGCTACAGCGAAAAATGCAGGTTAGGTTATACAACATAATTATGGCGCGACCCTATGTGCGACAAAACAGGGATACACCATATGCAATTAATATTAACACTAAACCTATCGACATTTCACATTTGTCTATTCTTAATTCGAGTAGTTAAATCACCATTTAAAAAGAAACGTATTTCTCAATGCAGAGTGAAGATTACGAACAATTAGACAATGAACAGTGTTCGTAACACACATAAAAATAGTTTTATATATATATTTTATATTTGTTAATTATTTATATATATATATATATATATATATATATAACATGTATACTTAACACGTTGAACGCCACGCTAATTTTACGTGATTTGCTCACAGCGCCAACATGAATTTATGGTACGTCGCAATACGAACCCATAATTTTTAAGCATACATGTTATATATATATAAATAAAACTATTTTTATGTGTTCTATCGTTGCATTAATTTCTTCACGCTGTTGTAATAACGATGATAATATTGAAAAATTTAAAAATACTGAAGTTTATTCGAATTATGGGTTTGCAGTAATTTTGGTTTCGCCGGTCACCGGTGACCCCCTATGGTGTTCAACGTGTTAAATATTATGAGCACATATTGAGATGTGTCTTAAATTCATATTGGCGCAACGGGCAAGTCACGTAAAATTAGCATGGCGTTCAACTTTATTTGAAATAAAACTACTAATCCAGGCAAGTACATTTTCTCGTATATCCAGAGGATGTAGTTTAGATTATATCGACGAATCAACATTGATCTGCAACAGTTTCCTCCATTTCCAATCGTTCAGGAGATACAGCCTGTTCCATTTTCACGGGACACCATGTATGCGACGAGATGTAGAGAAAGAGAAAACGGCGGGGGCATTGAAACGCTGCCAAATCGAATTCGCTCGTCGAACAAACCGTCAGGCGACACTCTTTGCCAAATTCGACCGCAGCGAGCGAAATAAAACGTACACCGTAAAACTCCCTACCTATAAATCGGTCAATCGAGAAGCTCAACGGTTTTTCACCTCTTTCTCTTTTCACTCTGTTTCCTCGCCGTTTGTCGCCGATTCTCTTCTCTGGACACGATTTTACCGCGACACCAAGCTATTCTCTACGTTTGAGAAAGTTTGCTTCAGCTTCAGGTACATGGCGGGAAAAGCTGGTTTTTATTCGCGATGTTCACACAGTGTCGTTTTGTTACATAGACTTGATAGTAGTAGTAGTAGTCCTCTTTGGTCCCTGGAGAGGAAGACGTTCTACGCTTGGCGAATTTCCGATGGTTCCTGAGGAAGTGGTCAATAGGAACCACCACGTTAGAAGATCGTACCAATTTCCAACTCTCCACTCCGTGGCGTTGATCTTTCGAGCACGTCGAGTTGATGAGATTTTAATCCGATATCGTGCGATTTCTTTTTATTTTCTCCGATCAAAACTCGCTCTACTGGAGAACATCGTTGATCGACGAGCGGTAGAGAAGTTTCCAACTTCTTCCTGTCGAATTTCTCTCGATCGCTCGCTTCGCGTTATTTCGCCGATATAAAGACAGTTAACACGTGATGATCGATCAGGTTATTAGGTTTCACCGTGTTCGACGTGTTTTTACTCCTCGGTGTACAGGAGGCTTCAAATATCTCACGTTATTTGTTGAACAGGTTTGCAAACATCTCGATTGTTTATCGTTATACACACGTACGACAAACACCATACGATGAAACAATTATATTTGACTGTTTTACCTGCTTGAGTTAGATGAAACAGCCTGTAGTTAACGCGGCGGGAGAAAAAAAGGAACACGAAGAACGCGACGAGGGGAAATTATATATTCTGTAAATTTGTCACGGGAAATCCACATACTTCTGATTCCATCGACGTGACATCGCGTGCCCGGAAGTCGCGAGTTCAAAGACTGATCGGATCAGTCCCGGATGGACACGAAACGCGTGTGATCAACGCGTTTTCCTTGGCACCCGCGGGACGTATAATAGAATCGTTTGCCACTGAATTACTGTAATTTCCCGATGCAGCCAGTTCTGTCCTAGAACCTCGAGGATTTTAATCCCCCTTTCAGGACATCTCTTTGCTAATCCGTTTAATCTCCGCTGCGCGAGCCTGCGTTGACGTTGACGAAGCAATAACGCGACGATTATGCAAATCGGCGCAGCCTTTCGTGTCTCGTCGTTTACTTCACCTCGTGTGTAATTACCTCGCGTTTATTCCACTGCGTGGTAATCTTCAACTCGACAGTAGACCGTGGAAATTGTTTTTCCTTTCCTCTGTCTGGTTGTTTTTTTTTTTTTTTTTTTTTTTGGAGATGGACAAAACTGCTGGTTCAACGTGTCTTGATAAAATTACTTCGAGCAGAAATTAATCTTTCCTTTTCTATTTTTCTACGATATTGTAGTATAAAATAAAGTTCAAAGTGTTGTAAAGTCATCGGAGTGTTGCAGATAGTTCCCTGAAGTGTTATTAAGAGTTGGACAGTGGTAAATAGAGTATAATAGAGGCAGTATATCAAATAAAGTCGACACCAGAGTGTTGTATTCTAGATATAGTGTTTTGTAAATAGAATCGAAGTGTGTTACAAGGTTTGAAGAGTGCCAGATCAGAGAAAGTACAAGATAGAATCGTCAGAGAATTGTCAATACAGCTGAAGTGTTACAAGAGGTTGAAGAATGCCAAATCAGAAGTAATCCAAGATAAAATCTACGTTATAGATAGATCGACATTGCTATAGATGAACTTTGTGTGTATCTAAGTTATACTGTTACAAACCTCAGGCTTGTCTGATTTGTTTTAAAATTACAAATGTCGTCTTATCGTTGTCAATATCTCTATCTAAGAGTTTCTCAGTTCTCCATACCATGTACATTCATTAATTTCACTCTCGAGAGGAACTCTCGACAGTTCTACTCTCAAGTATGCACGTATCCTTAGATTTGCGTAACAGTTGTTCGAACGTTGCGAGTTCTATCGAATTATCGTCGTAGTCTGTCGATTACCATTGCTGTAAAGCGTTGAAATCATCGTTACGAACTGTTAGAAGGAAGGTAAACCTGGCTATAGAGATTCTACAGTATAAATGAACGTTCGACGAGGGAATCCTGTAGAATCCTGTAGTTTCGATCGTCGTTTAATCATGCGGCAACGGATCGGCATTACCGTCTCATTGTCCCCGTTTGTCGGCGTCGTCGCAAGAAGTTCCCAGGGGAGGTTTACTGCTATTAACTCGATTTCGCCTTTGCGGGCTACATGCGACATGCAGATGCGCCGCGCGATGCACTCTGACGCAACGGCTGAGCCTGTTCGAAGCCGATGCGCGAGATCGTTCCACGTTTATGGCGCTTCGGACGGTTTACCCTTTCCAATGGATTTCGAGAAACTACCGGGGAACATCGTTCTATTCTAATCGAGCAAATTTTCCTCGGGTATTAGCTTTCGAAATTTTCAGGATTACCCTACAGCGTAATCTAATCTTACTATTGCGATTTATACGCATCGTTTCTTAGATGAACTTCAATTTCTCTAAAGTTTTATCACTTGTTTCTGTTTATGATAGAAAATTTATATCTTCGAAGAAATTTTTATCGCAGAGACAGAAGTTAGAACTTCGATAGAAATTTTTTTATTAAAATTTAATTAATACTCTTCGATGTTTCACCTACGAGGTTAGGTAAAAAGTAGTATAATTTGGAGATTCTGTATATATTTTTATATTACACGCATTTCTCGGTAATTTATTGAGCTCCAAAAATCTGGAGCTCGATAATGACTGGTTAGATTTGCTTCGCGTTCATTAAGTCCTCAATCCTAAGACAACAGAGCATCCAATTATCCGAAGCAATTAGTACCGAGGCGGTTCAGAAAGTTGAATTATTCAAATTAATTTATCCAATCTATATCTATAAAAGATAAGACTAAAATTAGTCATGAAATGCAAGACTTGTAATTTGAAATCTGGTATATGGCCTGTAAAATAGTTCATCGCGCATTGTATCATCGTGGTTCCATTTCCGAAAATTGATGGAGATAGCTACGATGCAGCACTTGGCTCCACTGCACTTACGAACATGAGTGCATCCTATCATACATAAGTATTTAGACACTTCCACGTTATTGAAAATTCAAGAAATATTTACACGAGATTCTCCGATTTTTTGTATCGTATTTATACGTATATTTATTAATTAGTCGTTACAGACGTGAAAATTCAGTGAAACTTAAAAGATCGTAATATTAACCACGAGTAGATTCAACACGAACTAAATTGCAAATTAATTTCCTCTATATTCTAACAATAGACGCAACGATTAACCTCGATTTATAATACAAAGAATTAACAATCGTTGGTTGAACTTTGTACGCGTCTCGTAAATTTCTTCTCAGTCTAAATGTACACGAAGTGTCGAAACGCATATTTATAGTCGAGAACGTGCATAGGATTCTTCGATGTTCAACTGCAACGCAAAAAGAAACATTCCCGACGAACAGAATCCCAGGTTGACAGGTGAAATTGATTAAAACGGCGTACTATTCGCATTGTAACCGAAGTTCATTGTATCCCCGAGCGATATATTATCGCGTTTACTTTTCGTTCGTTCGTTTCGTTCCGTTCTGCCCGGGGGAAAACGGAACTCCGGCACGATCTCGTTAAAATTTCCGCGTCTTTGAGGATATTTATCGTCGCATTAATTACGTAATGCGAAGAAAACAGAGGGGTTAGGAGGGGCAGAAAAGGAGGGGTTACCGAGTTCTAAATCTCGTTTCTCGCGATTCGTTTTTCTTTTTGAGGAGTGTACGGTATTTTTCGTATAAAACTTGAGTAGTGGGAAAAGTTCGGCCGCTTATTTTCCCTTATCGAGGTAGACGTTGATATTAGAACACTCAAGTTTGCTTTGTCTGACTATACATCGTCATTCTAAATTTGTTTCGTGTAGAATTTGAGTAGCGGGAATAAATTGTTTACCTATTTTCTTTCCTTTCGTGCAGGCTATGATTTCAGAAACCTCAACTTTGCTTTGTCAGACTATACGTCGCCACTTTTTCTAAATTTTCTTCGCATGAAACATGAGTAATGGGAAAAGTTCGGCCGCTTATTTTCCCTTATCGAGGCAGACGTTGATATTAGTTTGCTTTGTTTGTCTATACATCGTTATTCTAAATTTGCTTCATGTAGAATTTGAGTAGCGGGAATAAATTGTTTACCTATTTTCTTTCCTTTCGTGCAGGCTATGATTTCAGAAGCCTCAACTTTGCTTTGTCAGACTATACGTCGCCACTTTTTCTAAATTTTCTTCGCATGAAACATGAGTAATGGGAAAAGTTCGGCCGCTTATTTTCCCTTATCGAGGTAGACGTTGATATTAGAACCCTCGAGTTTGCTTTGTCTGACTATACATCGTCATTCTAAATTTGTTTCGTGTAGAATTTGAGTAGCCCTCTACATTTTCCCCTTTCTAAGGCAGGCGATAACCTCAGAGGTCCCAAGTTTGCTTTGTCTAACTATACACCGTCACTTTCCCTAATTTTACTTCATGCAGAACTTGTACAAGGATTGGGGATTTCCAACTTGTCTATATATTTTTCTTTATTGAGGCAGGCGTTGACAGCTTTCAAGTTCGCTTCGTCCGACTATACATCATCATTCCCCTAAATTTGCTTCGTACAAAACTTGTATAGTGAGAAAACTTTGGCTGCTTATTTTCCCTTATCGAGGTAGACGTTGAGGTTAGGGCTCTCAAGTTTGCCTTGTCTGACTATACATCGTCACTTCCCCTAAATTTCCTTCGCTTAGACTTTGAATAGCGAAAATAACCTATCCGCCCATTTTCTCTTTGCCCAAGTGGTATGAAGTGCACTTTGCCGAACAATACCATCCAGAAAAAATTGAACCATTTCATTGAGCAGTTACTTACGGAAAGAAAATGTCCAACTAACTTTACCTACTTTTAGACACCTCAGATCGGTGTACTCCTGTTAGAACGAACCGTTGTAAAATAGAATTTCATCGCACCTTTCCAATCCACTCGGTTAAACGAAGAAGACCTGGCAAATCGATGAGTCGGACGTACTTAGACATCTATACCGATCTATAGGTGGCTGTACAGCCGGCGACGTCATTGATCCACGCTCACTTAATCTTGGAAATATCGTTACGGAAATTGGTATCGAGCTTGTCGTTGCCCCGATAATTGGATGAATACGTACCTACTTCCGGCGCCTAGGCTACAAGTATCAACGATCGTTCCCTCTATTTCGTCATTGGTAATCGACGTTTCAAAATTGTGAAAACATACCGTTCCATAGAACTACGATAATTAGATACCATTAACACGTTCAGATATTAAGGACACGATAGTTTCATTCATGTGCTCGACGTTGAATGGGAAGCCCTGTTAATTGACCAATCGATCTTTATTCTCGTGCACGTGATCGCTATACCGCGAGTTTTCGCTCAAGTGTGTTTAATAAATGATTTTAATTTACGAACGAATGCAAACGAAGTTCGAAGCGCGGTCTATCGGTGTTGGCAACAACGACCGCTTCTCTATAACTTCTTTCATGAGGGTAATTAATTACCCCTTTATAAATAGCTGCTAATTTAGCTTTGAATATCACCGTACAGTTAGGCGACGCGACGTGTGTGTAGTTTAATCGGTGTGCCAAGGGTGAGGGAAACTAGTTAACTTTTCTCATTTTCGATCCACGCATGAATTACCCGCGAAGGTATTGAAATTGTAATTAACATAGAGGGTAGATGCCGGATCATGGAAACGAGCTATAATTTTCACGACGAGTCTCAACGAATTTATCATATCCTTCGAATGTTCCAGTTCTTAGGAATTTTCTACCATAAAAGTATATTACAAAGACGATTCTCATTGAAACTTCGCCGTTTTCTTCACGATTTCGATCAGTTACAATTTTCTTTTTTGTTGTTTGGAAACTCTTCATCTAATCCTAACTTTTCGAGAAACAACTCACGATGTTCTGTTTAATTTTGAAAAGGTTATTCTGCTTTAAAGGGCGTCTGAATATTAATGCGAGTCAGTGTATGCGGAAGACTGAAAGTTATTCTTGGAATAGGAAACTGAAGTTAACAGCATGTTAACGATAGTTTTGATATGGAAGTTTGTGTTCACCTTTCCTCCTGGATAAATCCACGAAAGGAACATATGGAGCGTAGGAAAATAAGGTTGAAATTTTCTGAAACAACTCTCTAATAAAGTCTGCAATCTTGCAAAAACTTATTTGTATTTAATCTAAATAAAAATCTCGTGTTCAATGCTAGATTTAGCTTTGTTTAAATGTGTTATCGTTGTCAATGGCTCATTTTTTAGAATTAGACTCTATTTTCCGCTAAAAATACGCGTTGACTTGGCTGGTCTCTAGTCTTTCGAAATTTTCTTCTTTTCCTAACGTTCTCGACTGTCCACGTTCGTTTTTTCTTTAATACTTTATCGATCAGCTAATTTTAATCAGTACTGTCTAGGTTTTTACTATTTTCTTACAGCTCTGAAAATTTTCAATTAAAACTCGTGTGATTAATAAACTTACTACTCGTTTCAAGTCTCTGGTAATTTCTGTTTTATTGGATGGTGTGATGTGTAACGATATGGGTGATATTTAATTGGGCGGTGAACTGTTTCGGTTTTTGTTGAACGGTAAAGAAATGCAAAGAATAAAGGTAACGGCGAGATGAAAGGCGCGAGAGTGTGAGGTTAGAATCCCAAAGGGCTACCTAAATTTAACTCATTGCCGTCCACAATCGAAGGTCAGTTAAATCAGGGCTGAATAGATTAAGCTCACCGTGTCCCAGAAACATCGCCACACGCTGCTGACCTTCTCCACGAACGCCGACATAATTTTTCATCGTAATCTTCTTCGTCCAACACTCCGTGTTTTCGTCAAATTTAACAGAGAATGCTAGACGAATTCGGCAAACGTTTAATTCCGATGGAAGATTATTTATTTCCTTCAATTTTGCGTGTGGAATTATTTCGTCTTGCTTTTATTTCTATTTTATTTATTTCGGTACTAAAATTTTTGAGGTTAGACGGTTTTAACGATGATTTTTAAGTACTAGGTTGGTTTTTCTTTTTTAAATTAAATTTTAGATTTAGGAACATGTTGTTTCTTTAAGAAAGAATAATTCTAAAATAATTTTCGGTGGATTCTATACACTTTTTTTTGAAGATCAAGTGTTTTCTTTATTCTAAATTTATGTAAATTGTTAGTCTTCGAATTTCAAACAGATTTAAATTCTGTTTCTCCAGGGTCTTTATTTCGGGATCATTTATTTGTTGAAAAATTGTTGATGTGTTTGAAGAAAGGTCTAACTGCGTAGGGGAGGATGTAGCAGAAAGTTGAAATTGATCAAAACAGTGTAAAAATAACATTGATTTAAAGGTAAAATGTCAGTGAACAAGTGAAGCCTTGTAATCTGCTTTTTTAAATGTAGCACTTGTTTTTCTGAAAAAGTTAGGTTAGGTTCGGAATAGAAAATGGATTCTAACCAAATTCTAGTGTTTTTCTTTCACGAATTCGAACAGAGATATAACACAACAGAAACATAGGAAAATATAAATATAATATTTAATTAAGCGTTTAAACAATAAAAAAAAAAATACTCAACCGTGAAGTAATATTCAGATTTTTATAATAATAGGCTAAATTAATCTACAACTCGTTGGTAGCAATACAGTTTATTTGAATAATAATAGATTAAATTAATTTACAAAAGTGTGCTCCATTTTCTGAAGCTTATTTCGATTAACAAAAATTAGTCGTAACAATATTGTTGTTTAAAGTTTCGTTTAATGTGCAACGATTTAATATGCATACAATTTTCCGAGAAAATATTTCGAAAAATATGAGAATGTCGAGCAACAACGTTTCACCAATTTCGCGGGATATTCAGGAAGGAAAATAGCTTCTGGAAAGATATTTTTCGAGAGATCCGCCGTTTCGTTATTCGTTCCGGCGAAATCCTGGTGCTGTTGCCGGGCGAGAAACCAAACTGAATGCCTCGCATCGAAGGGATTTTACGTTCATTCATGATTTTCGCGATGAATCGATGAAACGTGCGCTATGGACGCGCGGCCAGGGTTCAAGTGTAGGGAAACGAGAGCGCGCGCGCTCGCTAGCTCGCGTAACTCTATGCGGACCTCGGCCAGGCCGTCCCAGAAAGTTTCCCTGCGAAATTACCCTACTTTACCCAAGAGACCTTTTCTTCGTCTTTAAATCTCAGAGAGAATCAGACACCAAGGGATTCTGTCGTGTTGCAAAATTCTTCCAACGCGCCGCGTGATTTATCGACACCGACACTTTTTCAACTTGAAATTAATTTGAAAATTTACAGTGGAAGTTTTGAGAAAAAATATGTATGGTAGTATTATTTGTAGGATTGGTAGAAAGAAAATCAATTTAATTCATAATTAGCAATTTATCGACGCTGACACTGTTTCAATTTGAAATTAACTTGAAAATTTTAACGAAAAAGTGTGTTATTGTTATTTTTAGAATTAAAAGGAAAGAAATTAATTAGAGTCATAAGTAATGATTTATTGACGCTGATACTTTTTCAATTTGAGATTAATTTGAAAATTTACAGTGGAAATTTTAAAGAAAAAGTGTGTTATTGTTATTTTTAGAATTAAAAGGAAAGAAATTAATTAGAGTCATAAGTAACGATTTGTTGACACTGGCATTTTTTCAGCTTAAACTTAATTTTGACATTTACAGTGGAAAATTTTGAGAAAAAAAATGTATGGTATTATGATTTGTAGAATTAGAGGAAAGGAAATGAATTTAATTTTTAATTAGTAGTTTATTGACACTGACGCTTTTTCAGCTTAAAATTCATTTTGTAAATTCACAGTGGAAATGTTTGGGGAAAAAGTGTACAGTACTGTTATTTTTAGAATTAAAAGAAAAGAAATGAATTAAAGTCGCAAGTAATGATTTATTAACAGATACCTTTTCAACTTAAAATTGATATTACAGTTTACAATTAAAAATGCGTTTGAGGAATTTATTGTCAATATTCAGATTCTCATAATAATCAGCTAAATGTATTTTCGTTAAATTGGCAGAAATGTATCGAATATGGTGGAGCTTATTTTGGTTAAACAAATTTAGTTTCGACTGTGTTATCGGGGTTCAAAGTTTCGTTTATGAATTTGCTATTTCGTGGGCAACGACCTAATAAGTACATTACTGGGATTCAGAAGTAATAACTGGTTACTGTAAATTACAGTGACTCTAACAGTCTGTTATTTAGTTAGTTACAGCAACCATTTTCATATTATTATATTTCATATAATACAGAAAGAAAATTATTAATATTTTGTAAAATTAATTTACAAAAGCCGATGGTAGAAAAATTTGCAATAATACCTGAAAGAAGAATATCAAAAAAGATTATTCACGAAGTAATTAGAAAATAGAAAACAAATTTCAAAAAATCCAAACTCCAACTCCAATCTCTAAAGATTAACCCTTCGCTATATAATAACGAGTTTCACTCGAATTGCAGAATTCGGTGAAGGTGTGACAAAAGAAGTATTTATAGTCTATCAAATTTGTATTTTTCTTCTAACTTTAATTTGAATTCAAGATAGAGGACTTTCAACTAAAAAATTGACATGTAATATCTCCCCTTTTTTATTTAAAATTGTATTGGAACAGTGAACATTCGAGACTAACATACATAATTAAAAATTCGTACAGCAAGATGTTTATTGAGTATATACTAAACAGGTAGAACTACTTCACTTATCAGATATTACAAAAAGTACTATAATTAGGATATTTTAGAAAACATATTCAGGATATTCGGGACAACGCGCAAAGACAAAAAAAAAAAAAAAAGGATCGTACAGACACAATCGATAAAAAAGCAATTGCCAGGTGGCGTACACGTGTCCCCTCGCAACTCCCGCGCATTTCGAATCCCATCTTAATAGGGTTAACCAGAAATGTGTTCGAATAACGAGCATCAAGGGGAAGAAGTACAGGTCAGCCGCAGTAGTATAGGTCTGTGAAACGCGAGACGCGTCATGGTTAGAGGTACACGTGTATCGAGTAGTCGTGACTGGCGTGGCTGGAGCCATCTACTGGCTCGAATAAGAAACGAGGGGAATATCTGGCGTCGCCAATGCGTTCGGTAAACTAATCGTCGTGTGTGATTCTGTATTATCCGCATACGGGAGCGTGACCACCATCACCCCCCACCACCAATCGCGTTGTTTACCTTTCTCTTCCTCGTTTCACACGATAGTTCATCAGCGTTTTGCACGCGATCACCGAGGTAAATCAGTAGGCGGAGATCTGCGCGGAAATGACTACTTTTACACGACGCATCGAGAAAACGATGAGTGATAGGTTTTAATATTATCGTTCGAATGTTTTATAGAAACAACTTCTTGTTTTCTCAGTCAACGCTAGACACGTTAGAGCGAATCGATAGAAACGGTTATTTATTTACGAGCATTTAGAGGATAGCTAGGCTAGCTCAGTTTTGTGAAATTTCATCTAAGCCTACGGGCGATTTTTCTATTTTTGTTAGAAAAGCGGACAACGGAGACTAGTCATCGTGTGTGGCATTCGCTGCTGGCATCGAAGCGAGTATCTTTCTCTCTTTTTTTTTTTTTTTTTAAAGTCGCGTGAAACGCAAGCGATCGTTGGTATACCGTCGATGTAAAGGCCTCTCTCCTTTCCGTGAAAAGCGTCGCTCGTCGATATCGACACGCACGTGACAGGGCGAATCTACGTTTCCCTTTTCTCTCTTTTTCTTTTTCAATTTTTTTCTTTTTATCCAACTGAAAAACTATCGCCGGTGAAACGGAAAAGTAAAGAGGGAGAGAGAGAGAGGGGGGAAAAGGAGGATATTCGATAATTGAAAGGAACTAAATCCCCGCAATAGGAATATAACGAGATACATTTGCGCGACCATCGAAGTCAAGTTGCACGGTGACAAATGTTTCGTAATGCAACGATTACAAGATACGTAAAGTAAGATTTATTCTGTAAAATTTGATACAATGTGAGCTCGTGTCGTGTGTTCAGTATCCAAGTGTTTAACAATTTCCAAATTTTCCAAAGATTGCTAACAATTTCACTGTTCGGGTCACGTAATGTGAAATTTAGTGAACAAAATCGAAACTTGTTAATGTTGTATAATATAATTTTTTTGCCAACGAAAATTGATTGGACTAAGATACTTGACTAAAATGATGTGTGCAATTCTACTGAACATCTTTGGCGAAAAATACTTGTATTAATCCCTGGAGGCATCGTATTTCAGCTTTTATAGTGTAGGAGGTTGGATGGATATTAGGATTACGAAATGAATAGGGTAACTTGTGATTTAAAATCATATCGAGCTGAGACTACCGATTTTTCCTTTTTCTAAACCCTTTGCTTTTTACATACTTTGTATTATTAATATTTTCCAAATACCTGGTTAGGTTAGGTTAGGTTAGGAGGTTAGGTGTCGCTGGGCCTATTACTCCGCACATGGTTGTCCAGTTTATGGCCTTTTTTATCTCCGTAGGCCTCATTGTTACCAAAAATGCCTACAATAAGCTAGGTTACGATGTGTGAAGTGAGTTTGAGGTTAGGAATGGTGGTGGTAACAGTGCTTCCAAGGGAAGAGATTGTTTTTAAAATTATATTACATTTTTGGGACTCGGAAGATCACCGATTAGTCTGGTCATAAACTAATGCTCGCTCTTGGTCTCTCTACGGGGATTATGGGTACGGTACCTGACGGTCAAATGTGATTAATTAATTTAATAACGATAATTCGTCAGATCGAAGGTTCGTCGCGCTTGCATTGCAACATTTATCTTACTACGAAGCGCGAACACATATGTTCCTTTAAATTCTCGAAACTGCGTGACGAAAAAGCAGTTGTTTTTACTTTTCTTAGTATTCACGATCCGTCACATTTCTTTCAACGTTCTCGAGCCGTCGTTTCAGGTGGAAAATCTTGTTTTTCTTATTTAACGAAAACGCGGGAGGAGAGTTGACCCTGTCGATTATCGATAAGGGTCACGTGAACACTTCGAGTTCGAGGAGGGTGAAAAGGGGAAGAGGGAAAGTCTGATTACGTTCGAGCGTAACCATCGTTTCGTTGCCTTTAATTGGCACAGGCGCGCGCGCGCGCGCGCGTGCAAACACACACGTGCTTTTCTTTCTTAAAATTAGACCGGAATGCGAGTGGCAATTGACATGCTGGAGAGAGCCCAATTACCGGCGGACAAAGGCGTAAAGGCCTTTAAAAAGAACATAGACAATTTGCGCCGGAAATGGGTTGCCTTCGTTGCTCCCTCGTACGTTCCTTGAATTATATCATCGTGGAATCAAGATTTCTTACACGATCCATCAGACATCGAGGGCTGGCTATCTTTCGTCAATACAAAATCTTCGTATTATACGTATCTACTCGAGAAGTTTCTTAAATTCTTAAAACATTCAAGCTTGATCCCTTTGCAACTGATATTTCTTCGAGGAGGAAATGTTTTTTCTAATTACCTCAACGTCCAAAGGAATATCTCACGGTTCTTTCTCCTCGTTGTTTCTACCTCGTCGAGGATCGTTACCGTTCGACTTTTCCAAACGAGAAGAGCACCGATTAATTAATACAGTTCGTCGTAAGCCGAAGGATAAAAACCATTGCTGCTTCGAAATAGAGGAAATGTTTGAAGGGTCTTTGGTTAGATCTGTTGAGGATTTTCGATGAGGTTCGATAGCGAGAGCTCCGGTTTGCTTGGTGAAGCAGTCCTTCGCGACGCGTGAGGGAGTAACCCCGATTCGCGTTGGAAAGAAGGTCGCCGCGGAAAGTTTGCAAACTTCTCATCTCGGACGTTTATGCAGGCTAGAAAGGACGGGACAGAAATAGCCTCGTCTTTTAAGGTCGCGATGAACGACCTCACCGGCTTAAATTCCCTTCGCCGGAAGTTTCTAAGCGACGAGAGACCGACGAGATCATCGATCTTCTTACCAAGACGAAGAGAAAGAGAGATTGAGAGAGTAAGAGGGGAGAGGAGACGTCAGACATTATCGTTCGAGCGGAACGTTCGAGAGAGCAAGCACGTAATAACGCGGAGACGAGCGAGAGCATCTCACGGTTTTCATATAGGATGATAATAATTCATTCGGATCGGTTTTTCGACGCGCACGAACGCCTAGTTCAGGATATTAGGCTCTCTGACGAGATTAGCGGAAACGTTATTCCTTTGTTCTTGATGAGGACTGGGAAACATTCGTTGGCTCTACTTTCGTTACTTGTGTGAGAATATGTCGCGCGGAGAGGTGAGATCAAAGGGACATTTTTGTTTCAAAGAAGATGTAAAGGAAGCCGAAAGAGCATTCTGCTTGTAATTGATAAGATTGGAGATGTCAGCTCTCAACTGTTAAATCTCTTTATATATATTTATCTGTTTTATTTTTCACAAGTGTATATTATTGAGATTGGCTGTTTTTAATGGGGGTAATATTAATAACAAAACGGGGTAATATTAATTCTTTGCGCCCCATAGGCAAACGGAGACGTTTGTAACATGGACCATTGCTTCATGTAAGTCTTGTTTATATTAAAATGGAATAAATTGACAGTACAAATGAAAATATATAAATTTATAAGCATGTATTTTTTCGTTTATAGATAATAATTCTTGTTTTCGTAAATTGCATAGCAAAAGCGTGTTAAAATCGTTTCTAAAAATGTTTAGAGTGCAAAGGTACAGAAATTACAATATTGTCGATTTGTTTCTTCAATAATATAAATACCACGCTATTGTTAAAATATTGTTTGCAGTAAGACTTATTGGTATCTTAATATTTTCCGAAAAAGCATAACATTTTCCGGCATTTGGGCTTTTACAGTAACATATAACGCAGAAAAGTTTGCTCAGACATATTCTTACACTTTTCAATTTTTCAAACCATTTTTCTTTCAACTTTTAACAAGTGAAAAGTTTCAATATTCTTTTCTAGAGAACGTATACGTAACTTTCCCTTTATTCTCCCATTTTCTCAACTAAAAATGCTACAAAATGGCGGAGTTGTTCGTTAGTTCTGCAAACCGCGTGTATAGGAATACAGATTAAAAAATTTCTTCTCGATTTACAAAGAAGAATGTATTATCTACAATCTAAGATTTCTTACAAAATTTTAACATCCTACGAGTGTTTAGAACGTTCAATTTCACATTGAACTTGACGATTTTGTCTTCATAACCTAATCTAGTCAGGGTTACAAAATTCGTACACATAATACATTTCTTCTTTTAACTATTCAGTTTAATTCTTGACGTTTGAAATCAACCGACAGTTAAAAAATCGCGAAGAACCTTGATGAATAGGATGTTCGTTTGTGATTCGAGGGAGGAATAGTAGGAGATCTCTGTCCGCATCGGTTGAAGAATTTCGAGGTTAGGCGATGCTTTGAAATATTCAGGTGGAAGATTCGAAAGCGGGGAAATTAACGCTGAACGCGCGAATCGTCCCTCATGTCTTGTGTGTCAAAGGCTAACTAAATATAGTTCCGTAATTCGAAATCGTTCGGCGCTCAGGGGCGAGCCCAGAGCAGAGCCAGCTTCGACGTTCAAGCCGGCCCGTGTGAAATTTATATTTATCCGTTAAACGTTACACGCTCCGTTTGTTTCTGTCGCTTTGCTTCGACTTATGGATCGAGCTACGTATTCTGAGGATGCATGCGCCGAGTACAGTAAACGTGATCAAGCGATAGAAATACCGACGACTGATATTTCATGGTTAGGTACTGCGTTAATTAAATATGGCAGAGCGACGATTATCCGAACCAATTGAAACCGAGGTGGTTTAGAAAATCGAACAGTTCAGTTCATGAAATATATGCACGTACTTATCTGGACCATTAGTATAGAAATTAAGCATAAAATTAATTACGGAAGAAAACAACGAAGAAATATCGAAATATTCAAGTAAATCGAGGTAGTTCGAAAAATCGAATTGTTCGGATGATCGAACAGTTCAGTTTATCAAATATATGCACGAACTTACTCGGTTTATAAGTATAGAAATTAAAAATAAAATTATCGAAGTAAATCGAGGTTAGTGTTAATTATTAGTATAATCGAACAGTTAGTGAAACTTGTGCGTGTAATTCCTCTAACTATAACAATGAACCACGAAATTAATTAACAAAGAAACTAACGAAGAAATTCTTTGAAGCATCAAAGAGACAGATTAAAAGAAAAAAGAATATTTCAAAATATAAACTGCAAGTAGAGAATAAGTGTGTAAAATAACGAGCGACTATAATCGCCGTAATTCTTGTAATACGAACGTCATCTTAATGGATAGCAACTACGTAATCGCTCGTCGTAGCGAAAGGGTTAAATTCAAACCTAACCTCTAAACACGTTAAAGAAATAATTCGAAACAATCCATCATCATTTTTCATCGTTTACTTCTCTTGTACCCGCTCATTACCATAACAAGAATTAATAAACGCGAACGTGTTCGCGTAATCCATCCCCATTTATCTATCGGGTGTACCAAAGAGAAGGTACTCTTTAAATCGAATTTTTCGAGTTTCTAAGGCTCGATACGCAAGACGCGATAACTCTTATGCGGATGGAAATTTGTCTGAAATTAATTAGACAAAATGATTGCAAAATTGAACTTTTCCTAATATTACTAATATTAATATTAATAATACTAATATTATTAGGTAACGGGGAAAATTTCGCGCAGATTTATAGTAGATGACAAGCCAAATACATGCATCGTAAAACAACCTGATAAGCATGCTCGACGACAGAAATTATGATCTGTTTACCGGCAAGAGCATATCGATCTTGTTCATCCACTGTTACTTCACGCGAGGGAAAGTTGGATTTAAAGGTAAAGAAAAATTGTATATAAATAAATTAGTAAAATAAATGTTAATGTAAAGAAAAATTTTGTTTGAACGCATCGACGAAATACGATTTATCTTTGTCGAACGTTGTAGACGTGCGAGTAATCTTTGAATTTGTTGCTAAATATTGACGGAAATTTATTTTATATCGTTGTGAATTATCGATGCACTTTGCCAAAAGTAAATACTTGTCTAATGTATGTGTTATAGAAGCTAAAAATTGTATTATATATGTTTTTCAAAGTTAGTACATTTTATATTGCAACATTTTATGATACCTTTCAAAGCAGTTGTCTATATGTAAATCCGAGTTAGCCGAACAGGTGATAATAATATCGGGATGCTTTAGACATCGTACATATTAAAGCATCAAATTCTTAAATATGTAAAAACTAAGAACGCACAGATAAATTTGTAGATCCTGTCTTTTCTTTTGAAAGAAAAACGCGTTAAGGTACACATAATCGACTGTTTATAAAACATAATAAAAGAAGGTTTCGATTCTGAGAATATCTGAATCTCTTTTTACAAGCTTTATTTTGGATTTGAGTTTATATCATGAACTCAACAACATGTAAAGGGTTAAAAATGTTCTCCAACGATGAAGAAACATAAAAAAGAACAAATGTTACGTTTAACGTTTTCTTCATTAACAATTATACTGTGACGACTGATTATGCTATAAAGAATCGAAGTAGAACCTGCGTGACTCTCTCAACCTAACGACGATGCAAAAAACATACGAATGTCGAAGTGTCAATTAGTGATGGCTGTAGAAAAAAAAAAAAAAAAAAAAGAAAGTACTCGAAAACGATTCAGACGAGCGTCCGCGTCTCAAAGTCGAAAAGTGAATGTTTCGTTGTGAGAAAGGTGTGTTTATCGTCAGATTCGGTACCCGAAACGGTATTCTTTTTTGGGGTTGGTGAATCGATGGAATCCAATAGAAGGAGATCTCTAGTCTTATCACTGAACGAACACACTTGCCGTAGTTGTCGGAGGTTCACGACAGATGGCAGTTCACAACGGCGTTGATGCATCGGGTGCACGTGTATCCGAACCCTCCCTCCTTCGTCCTGTAACCACCCCTCCGCTGGCCGATCCAACAGCGAATCCCACCAACGACGTCCCCACCGGTGACGTCAAGACGCATTGCGACATATCCCTCTGCCCCGCTTTTCCGCCACTCGCCTCGCACTCGCCTCGCTTCGCTTCGCTTCTCGCGTCTATACCCACCGATAAACAATCGGCACGCTTTTTCTTCCTCTTACGCTTTTCTTTCTCTTTTTTTCCTTCTTCTTCTTCTTTTCTCTCTCTTTTTTCTCCGCCTTTCTTTGTCTCTCTCTCTCTCTCTCTCTCTCTTTGTTTTTTCTTTTCCCGTTTGAGTGCTCGAGCACTGCCACCCCTTCGTTGTTCAGAATCGATGGATTCGCTCTCGCGCCCGCCTGCCTTTCGTTCCTCCACCTCTTTGGGGGGGGGGAAATTCGTTCCAAGATTCAGAAGGTTGTCTGTGATTTTGGAAGACTTATTTCTTTCTAGAAGATTATCTCTTTGTCTTTTTCTACTGTGAATATTCGCGATGTAGGGAAAGACGAGACGGATTTGGGGGTTGGTGTTTAGTTTTGAGAGTAACAAGGGAGATTGGGAATTTTTTTTACAATGTAAGGGAAGATGTTTCGTTGACGAAGATGTGGAAAAAATAGAGGAATGTTAGAGGGAGTGTAATTGATTGTGGAATTTCTGTCGTTTTTGTGTACACTGAAATATAGAGTTGTAAGCGATAAAATTGCATCGTTTCTTGGAAAGACAGTTTGTCGAATGTGTAGGTACTCTGTGAACTTTGTAGCTTTGCCCCTAAACGTTAACCTAAACGTTCACCCCGTGTCGTATAATGTGACACTCGTGGGGAAGATTATGTGTGGTAAAAGGAGGATTGCATGTCTATCGAATTTGTAGCTTTACTTTAAATTTCAGATTACCAAATAAAAGGTGTATATAATGTCTCAACCCTCTGTAATCTAATTTTTCTACGTTTATCGGAAGAAAGGTTTTAGTTGATCGCAAATGTTGAAGAAACAAGAATTAATAATTAATCTAAAGAAATTGATCTGCAATAATAATGCAACGATGAAATAGTACAATACTAATCAAATAAAATATGATGTATAAAGTATAGAAAAATGGATATGTAACTTTAAAGTTACACCGCGCTATGGAGAGTTAATTTTTTTAACAAAGTGTATTTTAAAAATCGTACGGATAGGAATTAAATTATTTCAACGTGGTTTTTTAATAATTTTTCGTAATAAGATTTAACAAGGTTGTATTCTTTTGTTGCATATTTTTTTTATGACCAATAACACAGACAGTTACTCTTCACGTGATTATAAAATCAAAAAACCATTCATAACCTTTGTGACGCTGCAATTTCTGTGCCGACTGCTGTGAGTTATTTAGGTGTAATCCGTCCCACACTCAAATAAGCAGATTACTGAACCAAACTAGTAATTAATTTCATAAACGCGTCGTTCATTAAGGGACAGACATAGTTTAAATAGAGGTTAACGGATTCGAAACGTTAATTAGTGGTTTTGTTTAACCATGTTAACGAAATTTATAGTATTTGGTATAAAGTCGATTATAGCATTCTGATTTTATTGATAAAAATTGCTCGTTGCAGGATACTCTACTCTATATACAGAACGACACTGAAATAGGTGGCCTAATTTTATTCCTAAAAATGAAAAAATATTTTTACAAACATATGCAGGTTCGAAACTCTTTTTTTTTTCTTGCGAAATGCAGACACTTCTTACTTCCATAGAAAATTTACTAGAACCGAATTACTGCACGTGAAAAAATTCATAACACAGGAGGAATAATTTTTCAACATTTTCGACAGTTTTTTAATCGTTCGTTACGAAGCATGCATTGTTGCAAAAAAAAGAAAGAGAGAGAATAGTTCTCAGTAGCTTACAATTTCTTCAAATAAGTTCCAAGCACATGATACTCCATCGCGTTCGAATAATGCCTACACATCTCGAAGAGGAAGTGCTTTCGGACCAATGCTCACGTGACCTCTTTTCATCTTTAGGGAACAGGAGAATACGTCATCAAAGTTTCGCCACCCTATTTCCGTGTCACCCAGTGTATATAGTAGACTTTTTCCAGCAATCTAACGCAAGTACCGTATTGACTCGCAAGAACTCGCGAGCATCTACGTGTTCATTGTAGTCAGAGCGCGGGCAGGCCGCGACAAAAAGGAAAGACGCGAAGACGAAAAGATCCGCGGAAGGAAAGTAGGTAACGCGTCAGCAGAAGCCGCTTTTCGAATAGAGACGCTCGTACTCCTCCCCAGCGTTTCCACTTTCCGGCATTACGGTTGCGTACCGAGGCTTCGTTCAATGTATTCTCACTTTAATATCCTGCCTCTCTCTCTCTCTCTCTCTCTCTCACTCGCTCTTTTAATTCTCTCGCTTTCAACTATTTCGCGCTCAGCTCTTGTTGCTCTCAACTCTCTTGCGCTTAGCTCTCTCTCGCTCTCAACTCTCTTGCTCTCAACTCTCTCGCTTTCAACTATTTCGCGCTCAGCTCTCTCTCGCTCTCAACTTTCTCGCGTTTAGCTCTTTGTCGCTTTCAACTCTCTTGCGCTTAGCTCTCTCTCGCTCTCAACTCTCTCGCTTTCAACTCTCTCGCTCTCAACTCTCTCTCTCTCTCTCTCTCTCTCTCAACTCTCCCGCTTTCAACTATTTCGCGCTCAGCTCTCTCTCGCTCTCAACTTTCTCGCGCTTAGCTCTTTGTCGCTCTCAACTCTCTTGCGCTTAGCTCTCTCTCGCTCTCAACTCTCTCTCTCTCTCTCTCTCTCTCTCTCAACTCTCTCGCTTTCAACTATTTCGCGCTCAGCTCTTGTCGCTCTCAACTCTCTTGCGTTTAGCTCTCTCTCGCTCTAATTTTTCTCGCGCTTAGCCCTTTGTCGCTCTCAACTCTTTTGCGCTTAGTTCTCTCTTGCTCTCAACACTCTCACTCACTCTCTGTCTCTCTCTCTCTCTCTCTCTCACTCTCTGTGCAGAGGTTCGCGCGGCAGTTGCACCAGCAAGAGTGCACATGCACCGGTGAAGTAGAGGAACTTTCGACTGCGACGTAACGGATTCGACTCGACTCCGATTTCGCGCAGTTTGTCTAAAAGAAGGGCAGACAACCTTGACGCGGCTCGTCTAACGTTCTTAAGAAGTTTTCACGTAGCGTCGAGCTTGCGCCAATTTCTTCTACTAACAATTAAAAATATTCTCCCAACTGTACTGCCCTCCTTAGCTAAAATGCCCTATATAGAAATCTTAGCGATCTTTCTTTTTTCTTTTTCCGTTTCTCCGGGTATTTCGATGTATTCTCTGCTTCATACATTTTTTCATTTATTAATTTGGGTGTTTTGAAAATTTCTTATTGAGTTGAGATGTATCTGAGAGATACGGTAATAAAAAATCTGTGCTGCAGTGCGATTTTTTGCTAAAGGAAAATTATAGAGACAGTTGAGAAGTGTTTGACTCTGTTTAAATACTTTTTTTAGGCAAATACTATAACATATATGGATGTATTAGCAGTTGAATAATTATATCGAATGATTTTTATTAATATCTCGGAGATTAAGATATATTCGAAGGTGAAATTTTAGACTTAGAGTCCACGAATTCTTTTCTCTCACTTTTCTACATTTTTGTGTCGATTGGTCTCTTATTCCTTTGACAAGTGCAGCCATTCTTTTTTTTTTTTTAATATCCTAGGATATTTACAATTAATTACGCTTATCCTTTTGGATAGCATCTTTTCGAATTTACATATAATTCAGTGGCGAGTTACTGTCGAAATAGAAGATCACAGGGGTGCTTTCTTCATAATTTTTTAGAGTGATTAACACTTGGACTATGCCCGGGTCCATTTTGACCCGACTTAGCTACCTTTCGATGCACATTCTAGATGACTTTCTCTTTATATTTTATAGACTCTTTTATTTCTGTTTGTATTTTTCCAGATAATATAAAAACAATCTTTCTTGTTTTAATCCTCGGGTCTGAATGGACCCAGGCACCGGAGAGCGAAAGTTAAACGAGCATAAACCTCTAACTAGTTTGTTGTATCAGACAGTGTTTCTTTCGTGATAAAATTTATCTGAAGATTTTTCGAAATTTAAAAATTTCTATTTCTATCTGAAGATTTTTAGAGATTTTTAATTAAAGATTCTTTAGAAATGTTATCGTTCTTGATAGAACAGTTTCAAGCTCAGCAAATGTGATTTTTCGCTGCCTTGTTCCATAATTGATTAGCTTATATTCAAATTGCTTTGATGATATACTTATATTGAAAGCAATTTGTTATCTAAGATTAGTTTCAAATGTCTAACAATTAGTCAGTCGATTTCTTCTCCTTTGAGTTGGATTTCCGGGATCTTTTTACGCATATGTTGACTCGATCTTAGCTTGGAGTCGAGGTCTATTGAAATAGATACAATTTATAATACACTTGTGACAGAATCAGGTAAACCTACACTGTGACAGTAAAATATAATGTGAATAATTGTGTTTAACGTAAACTAGTCAGAATCTTTGGTTAATGGATTTGTAAAACGACTGTGACATCCATCATAAATAATGTTACCATGCTCGGGACGTTGAAACTTTTCACAACATTCACCGAAATATTTTGAACGACCATTTGTTTCAGTTGCTAGATTTTTCATCGTTTTTGCGTTTGTATAAAATGTCTCAGCTCGTTAAAAAGTTAAAATCGTTATGTATCAGCTACACTTTTATAAAATTATTAAAAGTATTTATAAAAATATTTTGCTCGTTAAACAGGCTTAAACAAAGTTCAAACTAAACAAAGTTTAAACTAAGATGAAACGTAAAAAGGGTGTTTTTCAAAGCTCTAGAAACAGTCTAATTTATTTGTTCTAATTTTCTTCTAGATAGTTTTCATTTCCAAAGTTTCATCGTTCTTGGAGTTTTCGAAAACGTTAATTGGGAAAATTAAGGGCTCAGTTATGAAAATTGGCAATGTCCAAGAGTCATTGTCAAAAGTTACAAACTACATATATCAAAAATTTTGTAGAATAATTTCAATTAATATTTCCATTATATTTTCCAAAAAAAATATATCTAAATTTCACTGTAAACTTTTTAAATATTTCCAAATTGGTTTAGAGTGAACAGTCAATCGAAATGGCACTCGTCAATCGAACAAAAGAGACCAAATCGCGAGATCATTGGTAATTTTTATAATTTTTAAGAAAATAACTATCAAAGTAGATTGTTAATTCCGTCGCGAATAATATCGAGTAACGAGAGAAATTGATCTCCACTTGGAATCCAGGAAAAAGTGTCAACTGATTTGCAACTGATATCCGGAATTGAGGAAAAATCCAAACGGAAAGTAATGCCTCGGAAAATAGGGATGGAAAACGAATACCAGAAAGGTATCCGCGATGAAAACGCCAGAGCGACGACTGTTCGCTTTCCTCTCATGTTTTAATTAATTAAACGTCCAGAGGTACGGAACAAAGCGAAGCTACGTTTAAGAATAAATTTAATCAAAGCGCAATCCGAACGCGCGGCCTTCACGCAACTCTGAAGGAATCCAAGAGAGCATAGCTTCTCCCTGTAGAACTAATTGTAAAACCGTCTGATAAATCGGCCAAGTCCTCTGTTACTATTTCGACGAAGAAAAGCTGATTCTCAAGAGGTTTCCATCAATCCAATCACTCTCTGAGTCGTATTCATAACGAGATTTTATTTTACGATACATATAGACAGGGTGTTCTTCTCTTTTCTTTTTTTCAACTTACGTCAAATCCTAATAAATCTAATTTCCTCGCAAATTCCAGCGTATCTTCGAATTTTCGAATCTATAGAAATTAGATGTGACTGGATACACCTAATCAGCGCAGCTATTCAAATGGAAATATTCGCAAAGTTGGTAGACAAATGACAAAACGTCGTCGACGATTAATTATATCGATTATCGATCGATTTTCGTTCTTTTTAAAACGCATTTTAATTGTACGGGAAAGAATTTATTTTCTATACGAAATAAATCAGAGAATTGGCTATTTTTCGTTTTTCTGGCAGAGGGAGCACTTTAATCGACCCGGCTAGGAGAAGAAGAAACGGAAACGCGGTCGTTATTAGCATCGTCTTACGAAAGCTCAGCTTTTGTCCTCGAAGACCGTTGTAACACGCCAGTTATGCCCGATTACGTAACAAAAGCTTCCACCTTTTGTCGCTTTCGAAATAACGCAGCCGCTTCTTTTGCGTGGGTAAGACCGTTAGAGCATTCCGTTCTCGAGAAGAGATTGCACAGCGAAATGCTTCGCAACCTAGAAATATAACAGGATGACTTGAACCAGAGTGCTACTGCCTTCCGTTGATATTTCCATGAAAATCCTTCATTGTTCTATCCATTAGCGGTTAACCACGTTTCAATCAAAAGGACAACCAGACGTTAACCGACGGTTCACGTTTTGTGGTGTACAATGGAAAACGAATGATTGCGAGTGACTTTAGTAGTAGATAACACAGGAAACACGGAGCAAGGGTGAGGGAGGAGAAAGTGGAGGAGGAGGGTGAAGGTGAATTTGCTTCGATGAATTTTACCGACACTAGACACACAGACAGGAAAACCGGGCATTGTTCGCGTTCGGGCTGCGGATGTTTTTCTAAAACAAACGAAAAGTTTCGAGCCGGTGGCGTCGGTTTTCGCAGTGCGGCCCGGCCGCGTGATCGATCGTGCAACGACTGCATGCAGTTAACGTCATTGCGCGCACCTGACGAAATTTCGGTCCCCTAAAGGGAAGAGTTTCTCTCTGCCTCTTACTCTTTCCGTGTCTCTCACTATCTCTCACTCTCTCTTTATCTCTTTTTTACATGCTCTCTCTTTCTCTTGCATATTTTCTCTCTTTCGCACTCTCTCTTTCTCTCGCGCTCTGTTTCTCTCACGCTTTCTCTCTGTCGCGCTCTGCCTCTCTCGCGTTCTGTCTCTCACGCTTTATCTCTTACGCTCTCTTTCTCTCGCGCTTTGTCTCTCTCGCTCTCTTTCTCTCGCGTTCTGTCTTTTACGCTCTCTTTCTCTCGCGCTTTATCTCTCTCGCTCTCTTTCTCTCGCGCTCTGCCTCTCTCGCGCTTTATCTCTCTCGCTCTCTTTCTCTCGCGCTCTGTTTCTCTCGCGTTGTTTCTCTCGCGCTGTTTCTCTCGCGCTCTGTCTCTCTCACGCAGTGTCTGTCTGACGCTTTGTCTCTCTCAGGCTTCATTTCTCTCGCGCTCTGTCTCACTGGTGCTTTCTCTCCCCTCCCTCTCGCGCTCTCTCTCTCTCGGATGAAACTGTCCACCGCGTGTGGCTGGTCTTTGCACGCGGCGGATCGGCCAGCACGCAGCCAGTAACGCGTTCCCCGTGTCACAGGAATGGGAATTGCCTTGGAATTCGGCACGCGGGGAATGCGCAGAATGGAACTTGCACCCGGACTCGGTCTACGCTCGCGTGTTTCTCTATCTACCAGCTAATTAGACTCTCCTCGCGTCGTTAACGATATAGTCCTCCCTCGGTTATATTGGCTATGAAGAAAAACCTGATGGCTGTATCAGAGATTCAGGATTAGAAAATCTTAATCAACTTTCTATCTGAATGCTTTTATATTATAGGTCAAGTGTTACGAAGATTTCTTTTATTTTCTCTCGATCTACTCAATTGAGAGATTCGAATATCTAAATACATCTGAGTACTCTGATATCTACTCGATCAAGAACCGAGTTTTTAAATTTATCTAAGTACTTCGATACGCGTTCAATTAAAATCCAAGTATCCGAGTAATTCGAAAGTACTTGGATATCCACTTAACTCAGAGCCGTGTAGTTGAATATATTAAAATACTTGGATATCCTAACTCTGTTCCAAGTATTCAAATATATCTAAACACTTGAATACCCGTTCAATTGAGATCTGAATATTCGACGAGCTCTTCCTATTCAGATATCAATGTACTCGAGAGTCTAACCTAACCCAGTTAATTGCTTTTTTCAACCACCACTGTGTATACTCGATGGAAACACACTTCTTGGTACTTTCTTCACCGTAAACCCTCGGACGCGAGAGAATGGTTGTTTTTTAAACGTACCCCAGGCAAGATCGTATGTATGCGTACGTTTAATCGCGAGCACGCCGCTTCGTGATAACGGGTTATTTTATGCTGCGGGTCGTTGCACGGAATGCAATTTCGCAAATTAAAATTGGAACACGCGCGAGTGGTGTACGTGATAAATTTATGAATTCGATCGATTCCCTCTCTCTCTCTCTCCGTCTCTCTCTCTGACTCTCTCTCTGCCTCACTCTCTGCCTCTCTCTCCCAGTATCTCTCTCTCTCTGCCTCTCTCTCTCCCCCGTCTCTCTCTCCCCCCGTCTCTCTCTCTCCCAGTCTCTCTCTCTCTCCGTCTCTCTCTCCCAGTCTCTCTCTCCCAGTCTCTCTCTCTCCCAGTCTCTCTCTCTCTCTCTGCTTCTCTCTCTCCCAGTCTCTCTCTCCCTCCGTCTCTCTCTCTCCTCCCGGCTCTCTTTCTCTCTCTCTCTCTGCCTCTCTCTCCGTCTCTCTCTCTCCCAGTCTCTCTCTCTCTCCGTCTCTCTCTCCCAGTCTCTTTGTCTCTCTGTCTCTCTCTCTCCGTCACTCTCTCTCTCTACCTATCCCTCTCTCTTTGTCTCTCTCTCTCTCTCTCTCTCTCTGTCTCGCTCTTTCTTTCTTTCTTTACATTTTATACGTTTTATTTTTTTCCATCCATGTATCACGAATGTATTTTCGATGGAGGGTAAATGAAGCATCGAAACGCGAGCAATTCAGTCACGCGTATTTATCGTCAGATCTTTTATTTTTACACAGACCACGATTAAACGGCGATATAATTGTTTTAAAACTTCGCTCGCCGGCAATTTGTATACAGGAATTCTTTTTTAAACGACGCTGTATATTGCTAAGCCGATCGAAGTTATCAGCATGCGTCGCGTGCCCTGCCCACGCCGGTATAATCTGCTTAGGATTATTATCAAAGAATGCCCGAGAAGAAAATGAGAGAACGTTTACGTTGAACTCGAGCTAAAGCTGACTAGACAATAATTATCCGGAATTACACAACTGAGCATCTGATTAATCACATTCGCTTAATAGCCTCACGTATGTGTGATTTAGAATTTCAGTTCGATTAAGTATTATATTTAAATTAGATACGTTTCCTTTTTAATCACTGATCAATTTATATTTATCAACATATTTCATGACTGCAGGTTAAATTATTTCAGATAAACACGTTTTAATTTGAAATTTCAACGCGTTCTACAATGTTTTTATTCGTCAATTGTCGTACGGAAGGGAAGACAATATTTACAACAATTTACCAATTTAATATTTCGAAAAGAATTATATTAATTGTAATTTTACCATAGAATATAAAAATAATTATTAAAAAAATTTGGCACAGTAATTTCGATTAATCCATCGCGTTGTGTAAGAAATATTTTTAAATTTTGCACTTTGCATGTTTTAAACAATGAAATTTGTAAAAGAAAAAGTAAAAGAATTTTCTCTTAAAAGAAAGAGAGGAGAAACATATTTATCTACCTATTTACTTTGCATTTTCCCTAAAACTCACCGCGGCATTTCCTCAAAGTGAGATAACATCGACAGCGTTCACTCTATTTGTCGGAGGTGTGCATTTACTAGTTTAATCAGTAATCGAGACGGGGTTTAAATCGAGGGAATGAGCGGCGTTTAACAGGTGAGCAATCCGAGAATCTGCACCATTCACATCGCGCGACCCTTATGAATCGCAAAACCTTGAAACACAGCCGAATCCCGTCCGTTTATCAATGACGACCGTGGCCAACTTCCTTCTACCCTATTTACCACGGGAAATGTATAATATTACAGTTCCTGGCGCTTTGCCCGCTGGTCGTTTCGTTTTCTTCTCAGCCTAAGCCCATTTTACCTTCGTTTCCAAAATATACTGGCTTTCCACTCCGCCCACACTTTGTCGCATATTCGAATATTTCAGGAGCGTATCATCTGACCACTGATGCCTCTTTATCTCTTTTTTCTCACTTTGAATGATGAAAAGATTGGTTCTGCTTGTGAAGCTCGTTGCATTCTCTCCCTTCGTTATTCGCTGAAAACGTGTAGAGATTTAATCGTGTAAATTGAAACGTTTAACCGCTTTACATTCGTTTAGAACGACAGGTTGAGATTGGGAAATTACTGCTGGGATAAAGAGGCTTTAGGCCATTAGAACAGGATTAGAGACACGAACAGGAACGATTGGAAAGGGTAGAAGTTCTTTGTATTATTCAGATTTATAAAAAGGAACTGGTATTAAATGTATAAGTGATTCCAAACTTTTGGTGGGTTGTAATTGATATTTTAAGAGTCGAGAGGAAAAGGGTTGATGGTATTTTTTTGCTTGTTATGGTATTTGAATAATTAATGTATTGTTTCAGTTTTGTATTTAGAGTTTGGAGATGAAAATTTCAAGTTACTGTCAGATAAATATAAATATAAAAAATATGTGAACGTGGATATTTTAAGATATATGTATTCTTCATGGTAGAATGCAAATTTGTATTTAGAAATGGAAGAGTTCCAAGTTATTGTCGTGCAGAAACAATAGCGCTAGTTGATGCAAAATATGAGAGTATTAGTGTTCGTATGGTAGAAAATGAGAGTGTCACTGTAAAAATTGTAATTATAAAATAAAAATATACAGTGTGACTGTAAAATTCGTGACTGTAACCTGCAACTATTTGTGCCTACTAAGTAAGCATTGAATAATTCAGTAATGTCTAAAGAATTACTTAAGGTCTCCAAAATAAAAAATTTCGTTTCACTCCAAGTAAAATTAAATGGACATTTTTTCGCCACAAATTAGTATTTACAAAGGGACTGTTCTTTTTTTTAAAGTAAATACATTAATTAATTCAATAATCTCTGAAATATTACTCTAGCTCTCTGAAGCTTAAATTTCGTTTTACTCAAAATAATACTACATAGAAATTTTTTCTCTAAAAATTAGTATTTATAAAGGAACTGTTCTTTTTTTTTTAAAGTAAACTTATAAATTAATTCGATGATCTCTGAAGAATTAATCTCCAGGTATCCAAAATTTAAATTTCATTTTACTCAAACTAATATTAAATGGCCATTCTTCTCTGCAAATTAATATTTCTAACATTACTATCCTTTTCTTAAAGTAAATTTTCAATATTTAAACAATATATCTTCAAGTCTCCGATCTACAAATTTCTAAAATTTACCAAATCTAAATTTACTAAAATCAAAATTAAATCGACACTCGTTATTCCTTTTCTCACTACTTATTTTTTTATAAACGAACTATTCTTTCGCCAATACTTCCACTAAGAAAATAATGAAAAAAGTATTACACTGCTCGTGAGAGTACTTCGTCGTACAAATCCAAAGAACCACACAAAGAGGATAGTCCATGAAAATTCTGCTCGAGCAAGATTTTTAATTATCAGATAGGGTGTAATCAGAGGGAAAGAATTTCTCGGATTCGTTCCGGTACATTATTCCATGACGAGGATCTGCTCATTTCCAAGAAAGCACTCTCGCGATCGGTCGTCTTCGAATTGTTCCGTGACGTTCGAACGTTACGGTGGTTGAAATTTATAGGCCGTCGTCGCGAGCTCTGCTAGATACCGGCAGAGATGCTAAACTTCTATGTTCTCCAGGCGGAAGATTAGCAGAGTCCATTAAGATCGTTATCCTCCCATTAAAATCTTAACCGCCTTATAACGTGCATAGTTTATGGGGTAACGTTGTAACTCGTTGGTCCTTGAGAGAATACCAACGCGTTAGCATTATTGCACCAAACTGTAGAATCGGGTTTTTCGTGTTCATGAAAAACAGCACTAACAACAAGGAAACAAAAAGAGCACTTTAACTATGGATATAGAGTCTCGGTATGTTACTTGAGAGATATTGATGATTTTCGCTTGCTCTCTCAAATTTTCACTCCTACAATTGTCTATGCTGCGAAGAAAATAGCTGTGAGAGGGTTGTATGCTTCCTAGAAAATTTTTAAGGAGAGAAACAGAGAGTTTTTCAGCTGAGTGTCACTAAGTGAGAGACAGTGTACTCGAAAAATGTTGAGAAAAGAGAGAGAAGAGTGGGCAAGGGCGAATCTCAGCGTAAGATAGCCGAGTGCGTAGAATCTGGGGCTTCTATGTTCATCAAAAAGCGCAATAATAGCGAAAAAATTAAGAGAGCGCCTTGACTATGAGCGTAGAATCCTAGCATATTAGTCCGGAAGTGCCACGGATTCAATTCTCGGCTTAGACTCTTAAATTTTTCCTCGGTTTTAAAAATTAAACAACGAATGTCAACGCAGGATGTCAGAGTGTAGAATCTGGGGTCTCTATATTCATCAAAAAGCGCAATAATAGCGAAAAAATTAAGAGAGCGCCTTGGCTATGAGTGTAGAATCCCAGCACGACGATCTGGAAGTGCCATGGATTCAATTCTCGATTTAATCTCTTAAATTTTTCCTCTGCTCGAAAAATTAAGGGCTGAACAACGCAGGATGATGAAAGTGTAGAATCTAAGGCCTCTATTCTCATCAAACGAAGCAATAATGGCGAAAAAATTAAGAGAACGCCTTAGCTACGAGCGTAGAGACCGGAAGTGTCGCGAATTCGTTCGATGTTGCACGATCCCCCAAATCTATATGCGTTTATTGAAAGAAAAGAAGGAATTTTTCGAGAATCATTTTCACGTAACTGTCTTCTAAACTATTATAACTATGGTCACTCGAGTTTGATTTTGATCCATGGTTTGACTGTCTTTAACCAACTTTGCAAGCTTCAATTTGATTAATGCAGCAAAAGCACACGTTTAAAAACAGATTTTACAAAGCCGGTTATTTCATGCCCAGCAACCTAGCAATTTCGTTGAAAAATTCATAGGTTCACTTCTCAGGGTGGTAGTGACTTTTTCGTTCGAAACGCGTGTTTTATTAAAAGCACACGATGAGTATCGGGGCTAATATTTGCTTATTTGTAAGGTAAATTTATAAATGCCCGGACTGCTGGTGCACATAAGCATAAATATGCACAGCTGCATACGGAAGTAATGCTCTATTAAATCGCGTTGCTTCAACGGTTCATTAACATAAAACGATGCTTGAATCTGGCATGAGCGTGAGTTTCTATCTGCATTCCGCATTTGTACGAATGAAAATTCCACTTGGGGGAAAAAGGGTACGTGCAAACGTGTCGTTGCAATCTTACAAATAAAAAAACGAAAAGAAAAGAAATGAAAAATAAGAAAGACAACGTAGAAATTATTATTTCACGCAACATATTCACCTATTATCGTTATCAGCGATTAACCAGATCACTGCACTTTAAATTATCGCTTCGATTAGCGAACACCGTTGCTGTATTTCCAGCAAATGTTTCACAGATCTTCTCGTATACACAGTGACTCGCATTATTATTCGGACACCGTTTAAAATGGAACAACAGTTTTAAAATTGGAGCAAAACACGTGGACTTTTTTGAGATGTTAGAACGATTAGTTTATTAAATAACACGCGAAACAATTTTTAAGAAAATTCCAATTAGTCGGAATTGCTGAGAAAATAGTAGAGAGATTACTTTTTTTTTTCTGAGATCGTAACGAATATTTTTAAAATATGGTTTGCAGATTTATGTCAATTATTCATGCTGAATCGCATCGAGATCGATTAACGTCAGATTAGAACGAACTATAAATGGTTAAAGATGGTGCAATTCGAAGTTTTCCACGATTTTCGACCTGATTCAGTAACAAGTCGAAAGATCCTTGCATCTTTCAATTTTTCAATCTTTCAATCTTCAAATTTTCATTACGAGCTCGTAGAAAATTTCTAAAAAGCGATATTTACCATTTCCTCCGCGATTTCGATCAACTCCAATTGTTTCCAAATATTTTGAACATATCAGCCGGTAAAATAATTCTTTAAACTTTAAAAAAGAAAGAACTCACATAGTTTGATCCAATTTTAGAAAAGTTATTCCATTTTAAAGCTTATCCGAATATCAGAGGAAGTCACTGTGGGTAGATTAATAGTGCAGTCATCGTTCGAAGCAACTTTCACTGGTTCCAATCGAGATCTACCTTGAAGCAACCACAGATCGTCTGGGCACACGATATTTTCGAGTGCTTGTCGCTCTTTCCCCTCCAATCCGCTTGCCTGTCGTGGGAGGACTTCGTACCTCTGTCGAGATGTTTGTTTAAGCTGTCCAGTGTCGAATGATTTCTTCGTTTCACTGGACCCTGATGGCTGTCTTTTGACGCCAGTTTGGAAAATGTCAAAAAGTCTCGTGTTTCTCCGGCGTGTCTCACTGGGAGGCGAATTAAGGGCGAGATATAGATAGAATCGGCAAAAGAACGAGCTAAGAAACTGAAAACCGATCAGCTGTGTGCTCAGGTTAGAAACAGATCGGTTTTTGAAAGTGACTTAGCTTTTCCTGAGTTTTATGACGTTTTCGAAAAGTTTCCACGTCGCTTGGGAAATGTGTTTCTGTCAGAGTAACAGCGAAAGTGTCTTAATTCGAAGATCGAAAGAAAGTTTCGTAAGTGTCGAGAAATAGTGAGTGAACCGTGATATAAATACATTGTGCTGTCCTCTCGAGATTGATCGTACGATCTTTTAACACGTTGATCGCCGTTGATCACACAAATCTGAGTGACAGCTATAGGATAAAAGTGTACAAAAGCCTTATAACTTTCGAAATAATTGCCGATTTCAATTTTTATTTATGTTAATCTGTATTTACACTGTGTTGCTTATTTATGTACGAAAGCAGAACTACTTGCATAGAAAACAGAGCACGTGGCAAGTGAAAGTGTCTCTCGTTAGCGAATATTTATTTCCAAACGTTGCTTCGAAAATTCCGATTCTTTTTTTCAACTTTGCAGATCCATAGGGAACAATTTAGTTCAGCGGGCAATTTTTGTCTCTTTCTCGGCTCTTCAGAGTGAAAACAAGTGTTAACCTACTTCCCTCGGGGCCTTTAAAACTATAATAGATACAAAATTTACTTTGCTATTATTACATAGCCTCTATTCCTAGTTCTGTGCTTTATTTCGTATATATTGTCTGAATACAAATCCTTTTCTCCAAGGATTGAGAGGAAATAAAGTTGTAAAGATATGTAAAATTTGAAGTATCAAAAGAAATTGTATTTAAGGCAATTGTGATTGTACTGGAAGTAAATTGGCGAAGAAAGAATTTGAATCTCTCGGGAAATGTACTCGATTTACGATTGATCAACGTGTTAATCGATCATCGACGTATGCAACGAAGACAGAAGTATAATAACGTAGATGTAACATGTGCTCGACGAGAAGCGTTTTCGTTGTTAGAGCAAACTGTCCGAGAATTGTTAACGTACCGAGAAGATTCTTTGTTCGTGAAGTAACCCTACGGCTCTACACCGATTCCCGGAGGCTTACTTTCCAGGTTTCTCCCAGCGTTTTCTTTGCTTGCTCTATAAGTGAAAGTTCTGTTGAATTTACAACGCGAACAGATAAATGATTAATCACGATGCACGTTGGCATGAGGGGAGCTTTCGAGAGTATGAGGATGGTACCGCGTCGCCCACCAAGATTTTTCGAACGTAAGAAAAGGTAATCAGGAGTTTCAGCTTTCACAAGAGTGCCTTGGCTTTCTTTCTTTCTCTCGTTTTATCGTCGTAACATTTTTTACGAAATCACATTGTCGATTTAACACGTTTGGTGTGGACGAATTGTTGCAATTTCAACTTCAGCGACGTAAATACTCGGTTTTTGTACGTGGAATGCTGAATTAACGAAGGAAACTTTGAAACTACATTGTTTCAATCAAGATAAGCTCTAGAATTTTTAATACATCTCTGTCAATAGCACACACGTTGTAAATGGATTTAGAATATCGTTGGAAGAATTTGAATATTGTTAATGTGAATTCCTCTTATGCACTTTTTCTTAACCAAGGGTTGAAATTGGTGTTACACTTTCTATGATTTTTCTCGTTCAAGATCACGTGGAGATTAACACTTTAACGACTGCCACTATTGTGCACAGAAACTTACACGTGTCGCCGGTATTTTTCACAAGTTTGCAATTCTATGTAGATTAAGTATGCTTGGAGAGAAAAGATTGAGGAAATAAAACAAATAGCAGATTGAATAACTACGTCCGTGACCATCTTTGTTTTTTAAATTTGCATTTTATCACTCATTATTTATGTGAAAATCAGAGATTCTTGTCACACGTATTTTTCACAAATTTGGAGACAAAAAAGCTGAACGAATTAAAAAAAATAAAAAAGATGGATTAAATGTGTGTCCTGATTATCTTTGATTTTTAAATTTGCATTTTATCACTCATTATTTATGTGAAAATCAGAGATTTTTGTCACACGTATTTTTCACAAATTTGGAGACAAAAAAGCTGAACGAATTAGAAAAAATAAAAAAGATGGAGTAAATGTGTATCCTGATTATCTTTGATTTTTAAATTTGCATTTTATCACTCATTATTTACGTAAAAATCGGAGAATCTTGTTCCCAGTATTTTTCACAAATTTAAAGACAAATGTTGAAACAAAAAAAACCAAATAGATTAAAAACAAAAAACACAACAAATGTAAATGTGTCGTTGACCACATTTAATCTTGAAATTTGCATTCTATCACTCGTTATTTACAGGTATATCAATTTGTCGTTTGTTCATCTCACTGTGTGAATGAAATCATAAAAAGCTGAAAAACTCTGGTTGAACGAAATCACGCAAACGTGACATCGGCCGTCAAAGTAAAATAATATTATTTACCGTTAAATTCGATTTTTTACGAGCTACAATAGTGCCCTAATAAATATATATAAATCCATTAAAAAAATTCGATGACCAATGAAATCTCGTGAAAAAAATAAAAAATAAAAGTCTGTCGATCGAAATTTTTATCTCTTAGCACCATCTATTTTCTTTCTGAACATTCTTTCCGTATCACGAAGAGTAACTGCTCGAAGTTAGGCGAAAAACTGAACGTGTTAAGCCAAAAAAAAAAAAAATCGATTCTTCCTAAAGGAATATCCTAAATTTCAAAAAATTTAAGAGCTTTAAAAGCTTACTAAATTAACAAAAAAGCACCTTAACCTCTTCTGTACCGATACTTACACCTCAGAAGGTAACCTCACATTTTCATCGAAAATAATATTACAAAAATTCCAAGTTCAAATGTTATATTAAGAAGGTGTAATTTCGAGAAGTTAAATCGTCGTGAAATTATGAAAAAATTTCGTTTCGACGAGATGGAAAAGTATTTTAAATAAAAAAAAGAAATATATAAACAGCGTTACAAGTTTCTGTCACGCTGTTGGTAAAAAGGTGCCAGTGTATACTTTTGGCAGCAGAGACAGAAAGCTCAAGGGCAATTTTTTTTTCTCCTCTTCATAGTGCTTGACCTTTCGAACTATCAATGCACGTTAAAGTTCGTGTAAATATAGAATATTAGAAAAGTTAGGGAACTACGGCGCCGAATGTGCGCCACGACCATTCTTGGGAAGCTTCTGCCATCTGACGCAAGTTCTAGGAAACTGATGAAGAGTACACGACCGACTTTGTCGACGCGGAAACGACTGATAAGAATCGCGATCTGTCTGTTCGACTGCTATTATCAACCATTTCTCCTTCGCGATATTTTTTGCGATTTCGTCCACGCTATATTTGCTATTTTATTTCGTTTTATTTTATTTTATTAACACGAAAGTGTTTTACAGCTGGGGGTCCGCTTCAGAAAATGTAACGCTAAAAATGTAACGTTAAAAAATGAAACGCTCTGCGACGAAGAGGTTAGGTTAGGTTAGGATCAGTTCGCTCTGCAACGAAGAGGTTAGTATTCAGCCATACGTGCTACCGACAACATTTCTGATAAAAAATTATATTAAATGTATCTCTGTACATTTCTAAAACACGAAAGTGTTTCATAGATAGGGAGCCTTTATGTATTGTCAATCTGCAAAACACTTTCGTGTTTTAGAAATGTACAGAGGTACATTTAATGTTTTGTACATACATACAAGGTACATTTGTGGCCAAATTTTTTCGAACGACTATGTTTTTCGCGTTTCGTACAATTTTATATATTTCTTTCGAAGTTGTGAGTACACTAATGGAAAATTTAATAATTCTTATACATTAATTTCTTATTATTTCTTGCATATTTTTATATATTCATACATTAAAGCCAGTTTCTCAAAAATGTATTTGTTATTTTATGTTTAATTTGTACGCGTTTGAGTAAAATGTAACATCAAAAGATTCTGATTGACAGTGTTTTTTGCTTTTCATATAATTTTATATATTTCTTTTGATGTTGCGAAAAAAGAGCAATTAAGTACCGTAATAGAGAATTTATCGATCTATAAGAATATACGTTAAAGCAAGTTTCTAAAAAATGTATTTGTTATTTTTAATTTGTACAGGTTTGGGCAAAGTGTAGCAGGACAAAGGTTTCTTTTAAAATTAACGATTTAAATACAAAAGTATTAATATTTTAAATATGAATAACAGCATGCTGTTAATTAATTTTCTCAGATACAATTGTGTTAGAGAATTCCAATTTCGGTGTATTTCTGCAAATAAATCTCATCTAAAGTTCCAATATCTTTTTGATCTCTCATCTCAATCATTCCACTTCATTTCGTAGATTTTCTATAAAGTTAATTCTTTTTTTATATTTCAGTCACGTTTTAACTATGTTAGTCATATTTTTTGAATCGTTCAGCTGAAATATCTAGGTTTTCAGCATATGTTTAACAACATAAGGCACCACCGTATATTTAAAGGTGTTTCGATACTATGATCGATCCGTTTTACCATTAATACAATAAAGAGAATCGATACCACGAAAAATAACCTTTAACCATCACATTTTCACCGTGAAATTTCACAATTGAATCGCTCGGAAAATTTTATTTCTCAATATATAATAGCAAATACATTTTTCCGAAACTTTCACATAATATTTATAAATCATTAAATCCTCTACTACTGTATTTAATTACTCTTTCCTCCCATCTGCAAAAGAAATACATAAACTCGAATTAAACAAGAGAAACCCTCTCATTTGAAAACTTCTGTCTGCATCCATTAAAAAACGCGAAACTCGTATGTTTCGTTAAAAGTTGCACAAAACTTTCGGTTAAAACTGCAGAAAATTTCTTCTCCAGTAAGCTTTATAATTCTCCTCCGTAACATTTCACGTTACACGTCGCAGCTTTACAGCCTCGAGTGTGCAACATATGTACTCAGCCGGCAACGAGAATAAATCCAGCTTGTATAGAGGGATGAAATTGATTGGATAGTTCGCGGTGCAATTCAGGCTTGGTGTGTACACGAGTGGCTGAGGAGGGTCCAGAACGAGCCTCCAAGCCACTCTTCAACCGATGAAACAGAACACTCGATTTGTACAGGGACAACTGGTCGGTAGTTTCATTCAGTTTCGTCCCGAGAATTTGGCAAATGACTTTGCTGTTCTGGCAGTTGTCCTAGACAAGCTCGTGTACATTCCTGTTAAGCTTGTAAGTTCCTCCTGGACGATTTCCCCTTCCCGAAATTACCTGCATTTGTCAGACACGTTGGCGTCACCGGTGTCGTTATGCAGGTTCTAAACGATTCGACAGGCTATAAGTAGACCCGGTGATCCGTATCGTACGATCGTTTCTCTGTAAACGCGGCAGGTGTTCTTTGAAAATGCTTCCAAGCGCTTCGAGCAGTCTCTTCAGCTTGGTATTTCGCTCGAAATTTCTACATTAAGTTAGACGAAGCTTTCTAACAACGTAGAATCTTTTCTTCTTCGTCCAAAAATATTCAATACAGTTTAATCTGTTGTATTTCGAGACTATTTAAGAATTACGACGCTTTCGGAGTGTAATTGAGCACGAAATCTTGAGAGCAAGAAGTAACTTAGATGGTTTCTCAAGGAAGTTGACTTCCAAGACTTGTTTTCGACGTGTTTTTATCAAAATCGACAGAGAACGTGTATTCTTCCTATTTTCTCATAAGTAGAATACTTTTGCGGCCGACTGTAGATGAAAATTCGTGGCGCAGTTCTTCAGTCCCAGTGTAATCGTGTCTCTGACACTTCGCGCAGACCACTTTCCTTCTTTACAGTGCAATTTATGTATAAAGCACTTTCTGTAGAACAGGTATTTGAAGAATTATTCGCGGTGGACAAGTTACTCGTGACTTTATTATAAATTACCAACAGGTAATTGTCGAAAGAACGAAAGAAATCCTCTATGAAAATGAAAAAACGCACGAATTTATTCGACAATTTCTTAATATCTGTTATAATTCTAACAATAACATGAAATACTCGCAGCTGCAAATATTTGCTGGACTCTCTGTTGATCTGACGTGGTTTCACAACTCTGTTGGAATTATATCGGGAAGATCGAACGAACGCATTGCGTGTACTCGCGTGTTTTACACTGGCAAGAAGAAAGTTGCTGCGGGGAAAACGTAACGAACGCTGTTTAAAGAGAGAGAGAGGAAAAAAGGGGCAACTGAACTGTGCACTATTGACCCAGGTCGGGGATCGCCTGCAGGTAATCGCGATACTTCCCCTCTCGTGCTGGAACGAACATACTCGTGCATTTACTCTCCCTACGCATGTGCCACGTACCCTTTCGCTGTTCATTAAATATTAATCGTCACTGTGAAAATATCTCCGACGATCATTCCACCTCTGAACATTTCTGGACTATTTAGAAATCAATCAGGAATTTCTACGATATTTCAGAAAAATTTTCTTCGCTAACATTGTTGGATTTAACGAGCTGTTCTTTTTTTTCTTCTGAAAAATCTTTCTCGACATATATTTCATGTTTGTTCGAATAGAATAGATAGATAAGAAGGAAGGTGGTTCTTTACTTCGTAAAGGTGAATGAATCTTCACGAGATTAATAGTAAATTATTATCTGTAATTATTGAGTATTAGTATTAAAAATTCTAATTTAACACTTAAGTAATTACTAATTTAATAAAGATTATCGTTACTCCTTGTAAAAAATCTTCTTAAGTAGTCGATTCTTATTTGGAACGTTTGAAGAAACTACTGTGAATTTTTTTAGAATTTTTAAAAGGTTTTTACCCCTTGGAAAATGGCTACCAAGGTAAAGATGTTAAAAGTACATTTATAGAGAAAGGGTTAAGTAAACACGTGTGAAACGTGTGTCTGATCGCGTCCAATAGGTTGACACATGTAGTACGCGAACCTGTGTACAGCTTGTCAAAGGTTTCGTGTTACCTTGTTACCACGTGTGTTTCCATATGACATTTTGCTTTCTGTCGCCTCGCCATTTCATTGACACCGATTATGACATAGCGAACGTGAGCGTAACCCGATGAAATTGGAACGTGTGCAAATTGAAACAATACATTCACGCTCGCATTGTGAGAAACTCGCAACACAGTGCAAGGTAGTTCTTTGGAAATTGTGTTAAAATATATTTTTGCGAAATTCTCGATACAACGCGGTTAGAAAATCCTAAAATATCTTTTGCCTCAATTGTTTTCTATTTGTAACAGCTTACTCGCTTATTTATCTTCCATTGCGGTAAAAAATGATACCAGAGGTTTTAAATTTGCTTAGCTGAACTATACCTATACTATCGCTTCCCCTATAGTTGCTTCGTGTAGGTTTTGAATACTAAGAATAGCTTGTTCGCTCTTTTCCCTTGTTAGGGTAGGTAACAATGTCTGAGATCTCAAAACTTTACTCTGACTATGGAACTTGAATAGGAAGGATATTGCCCACATATTTTCCCTCCACTGTGGAAAGAGGTGATATCAGAGGTCTCAAGTTTCCTTTGCCAGACTATACATTACCACTTTCCCTACAGCTGCTTCGTGTAACACCTAAACAGTGGGGATATTGGTCGCTTATTTTCTCTCATTCGAGCAGGCGACAATGTTAGATATCTCAATAGAGGTTAGCATTATTTCAACTAATATACAGGAACGAAATACGTCTTCCCAAACTGCCGAGTTGCAGATAGCGATAAAAGATTAATATGCATGTGATTAAGTATTACATAAATTGTAATCTAAATACATGTGAAACGTGTATGTATATCTTGTATATTCAGTGCTAATAGACATCGTTATTACGTAAAAACAAAACTCCAGAGATATGAATTTTCCTTGTTCATTTTCTTTTTTCTTTTTTTAATCGGTACCATCTCCCGAGCTGAATCAGCATCGACGCAACGGGGAATGTGTCGTGCATGTCCGGCAAACTCGAATACTGGGACACGGGGTGTTAAACAGGTGAGCGTGGGGTCGGCGACATGCGGTATACGGTTACGGAGCGCCACGACGCCCTGCAGGCGACCGTTCCACAAACCACCGCCCCCAGGGTAAACTTTCCGTTACGTGCCGGCGATGCCTTATAGCGTGTGACTCGCTCTCCGCGCGAGCCTTTGCCCGTTATGCCTTAAAATTCAATGGCGTACATTACCGCGGCCCAGATTCCTCTCTCTCTCTCTCCTCTCTCCACCTCTCTCTCTCAGGCGTTTTCTCTCTCACGCGTTTTCTCTCTCGCGTTCTCTCTCTCACGCGTTCTCTTTCAGGCGTTTTCTCTCTCACGCGTTTTCTCTCTCACGCGTTCTCTCTCAGGCGTTTTCTCTCTCACGCGTTCTCTCTCAGGCGTTTTCTCTCTCACGCGTTCTCTCTCTCACGCGTTGCCTTTTTTACGCGTTCTTTCTCAGGCGTTTTCTCTTTCACGCATTCTCTCTCTCACGCGTTCCCTCTTCCACGCGTTCCCCCCCTCTCTCCCACTCTTTTTACTCTGTTTTTTAATTCGTACAAATGGAAAGAAAATAGCAGAAGATCCTCGCGATATCATTTGCCGTGTAGACACTCAGAATTGTTCTATTAAAAAGAATTCTCGTTTCAACATTGTTACGTCGATCTTTTGCCACGTTTAACCTGCGACAAGTGAAGTGTCGTCAGGAGTGATCAATGATATCGAGTGATCAATTGAACGACTATAGTTTCTAAATTATATTGTTTTCATCATATTATAAATTTTTGCGATTTTTTGATACAATCAAAGTGTGATTTGAAAGGAATGGAAATAGATCAACAATCGAGATAATTTCCATTATTGGATAGAACTTTTTGCCATTTTTCTGTCATCGCGAGTGTTTCGATTTGATTAAGTGAATCCAGTCGAAAAGAATATATTCCTACAATTTAATATATATCTTTAATTACATTATTACATTAAATACAAACTACTAAATATTCAAATTTACATAAAGCAAAATAATACCGCTACTGACAATTGTTGCTGATTTTTATTCCTCTCACAATTTCTTTCGACAAATTAAAATGCGTATAAGATTAGATTAAAACGAAAGAACGGTAAAAGGGGAGTACAAGTAAATTTTCAAAGCGTCTATACGCGCCAACAGCAACGAAATATAATCATAAACCGCAGAGATCCAGTTTTTTGTTTGCGAAACGAGCTCAGCTGAAAGATTAAATAGGTACTTCTCTTTTTCTCTCTCGGAGTTGAACAAATTTTGATTTACCAACAGAAAGATAAGATCGACGAGGAGGTAGAAACATCTTTTGTTTAGGTTTGAGAATAAGTTTGGTTCAGCTTGAGAGAAAGAATGGTACTGGAAGAAGGGGAACGGTAGGAGGGATGACGGAATGACACGCTAATTCAAACGAGTTCCTTGAGAGCTTTCCTGGCGACCTTCTTTGGGAATCGATGTTGCCCCTGTTCGGAACAGCCGACCCAATTTCCCGGATACGAGAGTAACACGCGACATCGGATACCAGCGACGAAAACAAATTCTTAATGACACTGGTCCAGGGTTAAGAAGCAGCGGGTCTAATCCGAGTGTTTCACGTGTACACACTCTTGTACACAAGTATCTAAACACTTACGCTCTTCGTTCATAAATCACCGGAGACTTGATGAAAAATTCGGATTTGGACTTCGAAATTTTAGTTCTTATCGTAGTTTCTTGAACAATGTATTCTTCGTATGGAACAGTAAACGGTACTTGAATATTTTTTTGATAAATAATTCTTTCGTAGAAGTATTTATTGGGATCAAAATGATAGAGATTGAACGCAGCTTCTCAGTACCATTTTTACCTTCGTTCAGTCAAAAATAGGGATTCTTAAATTGTTTATAAATATTCAACGATGCTACAGATATGTTTTTCGGTTAATTTTGAACTGTCGGAGCAAACTAAATGTGTATTATACTTGTTAAATTGAAAAGCTAATGAAAACCCGAATTTTCATTAGCTTCTTTAAAAAATCTATTAAATTCTACATATCTATAAATTTCTATTTTCAATGAAATCTACTTATCTGTTAGTTAAATTAATTTAATTTAAAAACAATCTAAGTACATCCTATTAGTCCATTTATAAATTTTTATGTATTTTTACTTATCATTTTATTGATAGAAGTCCGCAAAAGTTGTTAGAAAATAATAGCAATAGTTTTTTTTTAATTTTGCTTGTAAAATTTCAAATTTAACAAATTCACAATTCTCGTAAAATTTAATGTTAAACACAGGGTAAAGAAAAGATACTTTTCTCTAAAAAAAATTCCAGTAAATTCTACGTATTTATTAATTTCTATTTTCAGCAAAATCTACTTATCTGTTAATTTAATTAATTAAACTTAGAAACAATTTAATTACATCCTATTAATTCACTTATAAATTTACGTATCATTCTATGGATAAAACTCAGTGAGAATTCCTGGAAAATAATAGCAATAGTTTTTTAAAAAAATATTCTGACAAAATCCGTCAAATTTACGCTCCTCGTAAATTTAATATTAAACGCAGGATGAAGAAACGAAGATGAATAGTAGCGATTGGTTCAGGTAAAAATAAAATCGCGTTAACGATACTTGACTACATCTCTCGATTATTACTCGAACGCTGGGAAATGTTTAAGAAGCTTTCCTTTCTACGGTAATTTCGCGAGGATGAAGCGCAAGTAGAAATCTCGATGATTGGTCGGACGTGCTTGGAAAATTTCGCGTGGCAATATTCCAAGAGACTTTACATCGGCTGAAAAGGAATAGACAGGTAGAACGAAAATAAAAAAAGGGAACTTTGGGAAGTAAATACACTATAGACTTTGCGTCTTTGAAAGTGTAGACAGAAAAGGGGTTGGAAAGCTTTAGGAAGCAATATATCAGAAGCTTTACGTCTCGAAGCTAACATAAAATAGCGTCTATAGTGGAAAGGTGTACAATATACAATGATTGATCAAATTATCATGGTCATTTTGAAATTATGCAGAATTTATTCGAAATTTGAAGAAGAATAAGATTGGAAATACACTTAAAATGAGATCTTTTCTTATTGTAAAAAGCGTCGTTATGTTTCCAACGAAATATACCAGATTTTCGAACTTCCACAAATTATTGAAACACTTTTTTTAACATTTCTCTCTATCGTTAAAATTTTTTTCCTGATATTTCGTCATTCCACACTTTCAATATAGAATTCTTTGAACGCGACTCCATTTTTTCTACAATTCTCTGTTATTTCTGCGTTATCATGCTGCACTGATACAAATTTCTCAGTCAATTACTGTTCATTAGTGAATTACTTTTAGTTTAATTGGACGCTTTAATTTTCTATTAGATTCATATTTGATAAGCTTCGAAAATGAAACTTGAATTTTCTTTCAGCTATTTAAACTCTCACAATATAGTAAAATTGTTTATTTATGTATTAAGAATAGAATAAGGTATAGTTTATTCGGTATTCCACCGAAAACATTGATTCATCTGTTCACCAATTGCAGTACATATATCAAAAATCACAGGATTCACTTAATAAATATTCGATTGTCTGAAAAATTCTTTTCGTTATCTTCTCTTCCTGAGAATATTTCGAATAAATATGCAGCCTGATCTTTTTAAGGTTGATCTTACGGTCATTAATTATCTTCCAGCTTTCCAACGGTATATTTCATTCTTAGCGAAGTGGCTCGTGGATTTTTCTGTGCCGTCTTGAAAAATGGAAAACGCAGGAAATGCATTTACGATGTGGGATGTTGCATTGCTTTAAAAAAGGACAACAGATGAGATTTATAGTCATGTATGGAGATCGTACTGTGTCTGTTCAAACAGTTTATAATTCGTTCAGATGATAAATCGAAATGGATCATGCATCCAGTGACTTATTAATATTCATACATTCTTTCGAAACAGAATACATTTCTTAAAATTGTACCAATTTACTGAATTCGTTTTTTTTGAGAAGTTAGAAGAGCTACTTTATCAGATGACGTATACAAACATTCTTGAGAAAATTGCTATTTATTGGAATTTCAAAGAGAACAGTAAAGATACCTTTTTGCAATTTTCTGCAAATGTAAAAAATATATATTTTGCAATTTGATTTCTAACTGACGAAATACCTTCTTACTTAGAGCTCCAATGGATCGTTTGCTTTTAATTCTACAAACAATATTACCACACACGTTTTTCCTCAAATTTCCCCTATGCAATGTGACGTTATTTTTAATTTAAAAAAGGTGCTAGTGTCCATAAACGAAGAGTGTCCGAAAGTGAATATAAAAATCATTCATAATTCAGTAGAATGGTACCAAAGATAAAAGAAAGATCGTACGCTTCGGTGTCTGTCGATAAACCGAAAGGAACTTTTGGGACAACCTAAAATTACTCCTCTCGGAAGAAACTATCCAGGCGTATTTAAATTACCGAGGGTGAAATTAGAAGCCTGTGGTAAAATCGATCGCGAGAGGGAAAAGTCGGGAATCGGATCAAGTCCATCGCTAGAAAACGGTCGACCGGCTGACCAACCACGGATACGCCTTCCTTCCTTGCCACAAGCCGCCAGGTCGTGTACGCTGGGTCAGGAGAGAGAGTCAGTCATACCGACGCCGTGCTACCATTCGCGTCACTCATTTCGTCGAATCCCAACAACGACGACAGCTTTTCTTTCTAACGAAGATACGGCCAAGTGTCACGCAGACACGAACAACGCGGCAAACAGTCTGGAAAGTTGTCTCTTCTCACACTCTCGGCAATCCTGCGCCGATCCTCGACTCTTCGTGGATGCTACTCACGCATCTTCACGCCGATTTCACCGTCACGTGACGACGGGTGGGTAGTAGACAGATGTACACCTCCAGCGGGAAGATTCGCGTTCCTCGAGAGTTTGCTTGGTGATGGTATGAGCGTGCTCATCAATTTCTGTCATTTCGCATCTTCACTTTCGTTTTTCTCTTCCTTCGTTTTATTTGTTTCAGAGAGATATTGAAATTTTAGGCGAATTGGGGAGTGTTTATTGCAAATCTTTTTTTTTTCTTTTTTGTAAATAGTGCTGCGAGATTTTTGAATTTTTCTTCGAATTTGGTAAATACAGCGTCGAATAATAAGTTTGAGGTTGCATTATTCAAAATCCCATTTTTTCACTTTCCTTTTCTTTCTTTCTTATTGAATTTTTTTTTTATTTGTTTAAGGGAGATGTTGAAATTTTAGGGGAATTTGGGAGTGTTTATTGCAAATCTTTTTGTTTGTTTTTATAAATAGTGCTGCTCGATTTTGAATTTTTCTTCGAATTTGGTAAATACAGCGTCGAATAATAAGTTTGAGGTTGCATTATTCAAAATCCCATTTTTTCACTTTCCTTTTCTTTCTTTCTTATTGAATTTTTTTTTTATTTGTTTAAGGGAGATGTTGAAATTTTAGGGGAATTTGGGAGTGTTTATTGCAAATCTTTTTGTTTGTTTTTATAAATAGTGCTGCTCGATTTTGAATTTTTCTTCGAATTTGGTAAATACAGCGTCGAATAATAAGTTTGAGGTTGCATTATTCAAAATCCCATTTTTTCACTTTCCTTTTCTTTCTTTCTTATTGAATTTTTTTTTTATTTGTTTAAGGGAGATGTTGAAATTTTAGGGGAATTTGGGAGTGTTTATTGCAAATCTTTTTGTTTGTTTTTATAAATAGTGCTGCTCGATTTTGAATTTTTCTTCGAATTTGGTAAATACAGCGTCGAATAATAAGTTTGAGGTTGCATTATTCAAAATCCCATTTTTTCACTTTCCTTTCCTTTCTTTCTTTTTTAATTTTTTTTTTAATTTATTTGAGAAAGCTGTTGAAATTTTAGGCGAAAGAGGTGGTGAATTTGAGTGTTTATTGCAAATCCTTTTTTTCTTGTAAATAGTGCTGTTAAATTTTTGAGTTTTTCTTAGAGTTTCGTAAATACAGTATGCCTTATAAGGTTCGATAGGCGAACGATAAATTTGAAAGATAACATTATTGAAAATTCCATTTTCTCACTTTCCTTTTTAGATTTCTTTTTTTAATCCAATTATTTGAGGAAGATACTGAAATTTTAGGCGAAAGGGATGGTGAATTTGGGAGTGTTTATTGCAAATCTTTTTTGTTTGTTTTTATAAATAGTGCTGCTCGATTTTGGATTTTTCCTTAGGATTTGGTAACTACAGTGTCTCTTATGAGAACGATAAGTTCGAAAGATTGCATTATTCAAAATCCTATTTTTTCACTTTCCTTTTCTTTCTTTCTTTTTTAATTTACTTTTTTAATATATTTCAAAAAGATATTGAAATTTTAAGCAAACGAGATGGTGAATCTGAGAGTCTTTATCGCAAACCTTTCTTTCTCGTAAACAGTGCTGCTAGATTTTTGAATTTTCCTTAGAATTTGAAAATTACAGTGTCCCTTATAAGGACGACAGTCGAATAATAAATTTAAGCGGTTGCATTATTCAAGCCTTTCTACGGATTCTCATCTCGAACATTTCCCTATTCGTAGCTTCTCTTCGTTCAATTTTTTTTCCAATCAATTTGTCGCATTGTATCGGAAAATCGGTGTGAAATTAGCGATCGATCGTAGAGCTTCTTCTCTAGTAACTGGCGGTGGCAAGCGATTCGATTTAGGCGGGAAGTTTGCGTCGAGTTAGAAGCGATTCTCTAGTTTTCGTTTTCGAGGCGACAAAGTACATATATACGTACACTCAGAGGGGAACTTGTTCCGAAGTGGGTTGTCGCGTTCCATTACGAACTGACCCGAGGAATAGAGTTATTATTATTTTTTTTTTTTTCACCGCGACCTCGTGAATCGAGTTATCGCGATCACGGATCGATTCGTGACTCTCTTTCGCAATTGAACACTGCGTTAACCCCACGCTTGTCATTTACCTCTTCTTTTATTCTTCCTTCTTTCTTTCTTCCTCTGTTGATGAAAAGATCGAACAAAGGCCTCCCGTTTCAATGCACTACTGCGGGTGTGATTAATTTGGTGATTGAATCACGCTTGTCATTAGGAACTGTTGACCCGTGCGCCACGAGAATCCAAACGAGATTCAGAAAGACCCTTCTACCTCTCGCTCGATATCCAAAAATACAGAAAGCTCCCGTTTAAACGCGGTTAATACCTCACGCGTTATAGGAAGTCGCTTTGCACGAGAATTTTCCTCGCATAATTAAATGATAATAAAAAATATGTTGTTTTTTTTCATGTGAATTTCCGTATTTTATTGTACAGGAAGTTTGATAATATGTCCTACTTCAGGTAGTGAACAGGGGAAGTAAAAGTAACGAAAAAAGTTCGTACAAATATTTGTCCTATTTGACCTCGTTTCAAAGTTACAATCATTTTTGTGTTTCAATAATCAACTACTTATTTTCTTACATCGAATGCTTGCCACTTTTTATTTGGAATATTTAACCATTTTTATTTAGATAATTACGCATTTTTAGTTTCTAATACCGAGGAAATTGGAGCATTCAGAGTTAGCATAGGAAATTATGGAATGTTTTTAACAAGAGAACAAATTGAAACGAGTAAATTTAATCTACAAAACGTACGAGATCGATAAGGAAAAGAAACATTCAATAGATACAGAGTATTTTATAAATATTCACGAACCGGGGATGATCACTTCGAGCACCCTTCACGAAGATAATCTCCCGTGGATTATTGAAATGCAAAAGTGGCTCTAAACAAGGTGAAATAGGACACATGTTTGTATGAACCTTTTCCATTATTTTTATATCTCTATCCACTTCTGAAGTAGATCTCGCGTATTATGAAACGCCCTGTATAGTACGTTGTATATTTTTTCGAATTAACGGTACAAATCCAAAAGACTAGAATCTACGTCCAAAAATAAGTGGAAAAGAAAGAGTAATATTTTTTCATACAAGGCTTCGTTTCCGAGTAAATCGATGCCAAAGATTCGTTGGGTGCACGTGCACCTGGCGACACTGTAGACTAGTTTTTCTCGCGTTTGTATTCATTTTGCATTGAAACATTTGAATAGAGAAAGTACCTTGGAAATCGTTCACGGGACTGTAATACATAAGGTACAATTGTGTTGGCAAAAGAAAGATGGAGGTCATTCCCACCACATATTTGATTGATAAAAAGAATTCTTGACCAGAAAGTAATTTTATCTCACTATCTATCTCTTAGCGTTATCTAACGTAGTAAATCCGAAGAGCAATATCACCACAGTGATATTTGTCAGACGTAGACGTGAGATCACGTGCAAGCGTGTTCGAATCTTCAACGTCGATTTACTCGGAAATAAAGCGTCGTACGAAAAAATTCCACTCCTTCTTTCCGACTTATTTTTGCACGTAGATTTACCTACATGTTCCATGAATTCGAAGATATCCTGTATAAAAATAACACAGTTCGTTGTAATCGTTATCGATATCCCTTCGTGTATTTTCGTCGAAGAGTTTCCAAAATTCCCCACAGAAACCCTAACCAAAAGTCCCTACAGAAACCTCCGGATACTTCATATCCTTCGTCCTTTCATCGTCGCAAGATTTGCACACGGATTGGAACGCGTTTAGCTACGGTAGACCTACAAACCAAAAAAATAGAGAACGAAAGAGGGGCGGTGGGTCGCGAAACACGTGACCTCGTCAGTTTCAGACGGGTGAAAAAGTTTGGCCCGTTCAAGGCCGCGGCGTATCGATCACAGGGTTCCCTCGATCGGGAGCAAGAACGCGCGGGGTAATAAAGAATTGCGGCAGAGCGGCGCGCGGCCCGAATCGAGGTTAGCGTGCCGCCGAAGCTGGACCCTTTCTTCGTTTTCTGATTATTGACCGGGCCGGGGCGAGCGCTCGTGACGCGCTACGCTCTCGCCATCTTCCGGCTAGTTGCTTCAACTGCATCGAGAAAAATAAGTTTTGGGCGGGAGGGAGAGGTGGTATCGTTAGACGTGAGTGATCGTCAAACGACGATTCGTGCGTTTATATCATTTCGCGACGTAACTCTAACATTCTCAACCTTCTCACCATCAACCTGAAAATCGATCTTATCCCGTTCAAGTGCAACACAGAGAAATTCAGCGTCGCGCCACGAGGGGAACGAACGTTCGCTGGCAATGTTCGAACGAAAACGCGACAGTGTCGAAACAATCCGTGACCGATAGTTTAACCGTCTGATCGAAGCAATGAGACAGGGATGGGGGGACAATAGGAAGGATCGTTGGTGAATAGAAATATTCAAGGTGATTGTACGATTGTTCTCACGGCTCTGTTCGTCTTACACGCGAATGGAGATGTCGGTGTGTAACGGTCAGCGTGGTGAATCGGTGGCTAGACTGGATGGCCGCCAGTTCAATCAACACGGTAGGTCGAGCACGTGGTGAAACGACCAACAGACTGGTTAGGTTCGGTCATCGGACGCACAGCGATGGTGAAACACGATCCGGTCTCGTTTATCTTTCTCTACGTAACATCGATCGAATACACTCTCTCCTTTGGTCACGCTGTCAGATAGAATTTCTTCTCGACACACGCGGTATTATGATCTCTCTGTTGCGCGTTGTTTGCACGATGCAATCCCCGTCTAGTGCGTTCTTCCTAGTGGCGTCACCGCGCGGCATATACCGGAACTAGGTCTATTTTGATCACGGTGGGTGAGTCTGAGGAGGGCGTGGATGGTAGTTAATTGGTCGACTGCGTGCGAGTCGGTGTATAGGTGTAAATGGATGTTTCGTAGCGGCTTGTTCTCGCTTCGAGTAGCCCCACTTCCCTCTGCGACTCGTCTCTCTGTTCGTTCACGTGTTTAACGATTAAATATTTCAGTCGTCCACCTCCCGTGAGAACGGGGGTGAGGGGCAAGCGAGAACCTGTCGACCAACCGCTCTCTGAATTTTCCCAACGATTCCCAACCCCCCTTATGTGGAACGAAGCCTACGTTTACATTCGTGCTTGGATGTTTAAAAACGTTTCAAGGTCCCTGCTCCACTTTTCGATTCTTCGACCCTATTTCCCCATCCCCCTGTTGTGAACCTTTAGGAGAATCAGGGAAGGACGAGCTGTGCCTCGGACTGATCGTGGAAAGAGTTGGCACGGTTTCAGCCCTGGGATATCCGCTTATTAGAATTCCATTCGTGTTTCACAAGAGACAGGTTGAAAGAGAGAGAGAGAGAGAGAGAGAGAGAGAGAGAGAGAGAGAGAGAGAGAGAGTGAGAAAGAGGGAGCGTGGTGAGGAGAGGGAAGTTAGAGGCGCGCGAGACGTCGCGGAGGATATGATCAGCTCGATCGTGCGCTCTTAACAACACCGGGGTCTCTGTTATCCATTTTCTGCAATCTGATCGGCATCGAGGTGGTGTGCACGGCCTTGGATCAGCCTGTTTTCGATGGTTCGCCCAAATTCTCGCGACTGGTTGTTCCGCGTCGCGTGCTCCGGTGCTGCCACCGGGCGGTATCCAGTGAAGTCAGGCGAGCACAGGGCGAGAGAGTTCCGTGGTGTGTTGCGCGGAGTGAGTCGGCGTGATCGCGGAACGGAAGGAAGACCTTGTTTGGACATTGGCGTGAACGCTGTCGTGCACGTTGTCACAGTTTCCTGTCTCTTCCCGCCTCAAGCTTCCACACTTCAAGCTCTCTCTCTCTCTCTCTCTCTCTCTCTTTCTTTCTTTCTTTCTCTTTCAGTCTCTATCTCTGTACTCTATCACGTTCTTAACTCTTATCTACCATTAACCTGTGTACACCTCGTTTCCACGATTACATTTCAAGTATAAATCACGCACGAAGTCCATCGATACACGATTGAGTAAAAGTATACGCGAGAACGTCGGATGAGTTTCGTTGCACGTGCGTGAGTAAGAATCGCGAATGGGTGGAGGTGTGTCGAAAGGTGGTTGAAGGATCTGGTGTGCATGAAGCCGAGAGGAGGTAAAAACGGATCGTCGGGTTACGGCCCGCCTATCCGTTTTATCATCGAGTGTGCCGCGTCTGCAGGACATTCTATCGGAACTGGAACATCATTAACGACAACAAAAATCACCGTTGAAACATCTGATCCCGTGAGATTTGTCAAGGACAAAGGGATCGTTCGTGAAAGAAGAGGAAGACGATCGAAGAGAAGTCAGTGAAGAGGAGAGGCACAGATAGAACAGCAAGAGCAAGAGCATAAAAGAGAGAAAGAGATAAAAAGAAGCGTGACCGTGATAACGAGAGAGGCAGGAGCAGCCACGGAGGCGGATCGTGAGAGGTGGAGTGAAAGGGACGCTAATCGAGGATTTGAATGGGTGGGCCGGGAGCCGGTAGGGTTAGCAGGCACGAGCTGAACGCGGTGCCAAAGAGCAACGTCGGTCACGGGGATCGTAGCCTCGTAATCGGCGAGCCAACAGCACCAGGACCAACAACACCGGCCTGTCGGTGTCATTCGAACACGGATAATAATAACGCGATCACCCAACAGCTGCCACCTTCGCCACCGCCGCTTGCCTCGCTGCACATCGCGAACAACAGCTGCGCGACCATCGGCAACGACAATACCGCCGCGAAACCGAACGCGATCACAAACGGTACCAAGGCTGCTGCGACGATGTCGTCGCCGCCCAAGCATCGAAGGGGCTTCGACCCCAACGACGTAAACGCCACCGACTATCGCCGTTATCGTCGCGTTAAGACGAGACGGTGAGTTTCTTCTTCTTCTTCTTCTTCTTCTTCTTCTTCTTCTTTCTTTATTCTTCTTCAACCGATACAACTACTATTATTTCTATTCCCTTATCACTCTCTTTTTTCTTTCTTTCTTTGCCCTTTACGTTCTATATATTATTCTTTCTCCGTTCGAGCGGAGTCATTACGTATTCACTTTGCCTTACAACTGGAAGTTACACGGCGCGAGTCTAAACTGCTTTTTCGACGGCTTGTCTAACATTTTCTATCTTTCTTTTTTTTCTTTTTTTTCTTTTCCCTCGTATCTTCAATTATTCGTAACAGATTTGACGATGTTTCGTGGAAATCAATAGGAAATTCGTTAGAGAGATAGAGAGAGAGAGAGAGAGAATGTGTACCGTGAAGATAATTGATTGATATAAAAGAGGATAGAGAGGAGGTATATACTGTAACCTCTAGTTTATTATTCTCGCCAGTTGTTGAACTAAACGGGGTTAAGATAGGGGTGTTTTAACGATAAAAACTTCTGTTAGAATAGCTATCCGTGCAAAATCAAATGACTCTTCCGTAAGAAGGAAGTCAGGGCTCGTTAAACCTCTCAACTTTCCTCGCTGCTCTCTTCGTCTATCTATCTATCTATCTATCTATACATCTCTCTCTTGCTTTCTTTTTTACTTTAATCAAGAAAAAGAAGATACAAGCCGTCCAAAGTTGCGTGACTCGTTCCGTATATCGTTTTCTACTACCCGCCTATACCTTGCCTTCATGTTCTGTCTCGTAACCCGGTGCTGCAACCCTCCTCGAATCCTCGTGCGTCTCGCGGTCATTGGCCGCCATCGCCGAATGCGGCTGCCCATTCTATAATCAATCCTCGATTGAATAATTCATCAACTCGCATGGCTCTGCTGGCTCTGTCGAATCGAACCAAGATTCATTCTTACTCCCTTTCCCTTTCCCTTTCTCTGTTTCTCTTTCTCGAGATGCGCAAAAATTCGAACTGGTGTTTCCGCCCTTGAGAATCGATCCATCCGGGGTTGGACGTAGATGCACGTACGTTGGAAATACCATCGAACTAACACACAGGGGCACGTGTATCTAATATAATAATTATCGGTTCGTAGAAAATGCCGCGGGGAAACACGTTGACATAACCGTCACTCGAGTCACCCGCGTATTTTCCCCGAGAACGTTGTTTTCGTACACGATGCGCTGGAAATTTGTTATCGATTGGGCGAAAACTGAACGGTGTCTGCTGGTAAATGGCTCGATCCTTTCACGTCGTTGGAAATTTCTCTTTGTACCACGGGGGAATTTCGTGTCTCTTTAATATATAGATCGGGCGCTCGGAGATTTCTCGACCGGGAGAGACAAAGAGGAAACAAAAAAATAATTAAAGATTAAATCGATTTTCTCGTGTAGTCGCATCTCGAGAACGTTTCGCGAGAGATAGAGGGAGAAAGGAGGAAAGAGATCGGTAAGATTGGTGCACGAGGAATCAGGACGAAAGCATGATATCCAGAGCGTGGCCTCCTTCATCCTTGTTTCGTTCCTTTCGTCCCCACGGAACAACGCGTTCCAGCCTATTCACGCAGCTTCCATTGACAGCGAATGCACAATGTTCACAGAGGCTTTGTATGTTCCACACCGTGACCTTGGGAGCCGGACACAGACCTCCCCGACATCTCCCGACATATATCTGTCAGCACGAGGCATTAAAAAAAAAAAAAAAATAAATAAATAAATAAATAAAACACACACAAGCTTGCGATGTTCGATGTTGGACCGCTTACCTGGTTGTACCCCCGTCGCTGAACATGCGGTGAAAGTCAAGTGACTTGAACGAATGCGAAACTAAAACAATAAAACCAAAAAAAAAAATACAAAAATTGTTACATAATCGAGATGACAGTCTACGTAGCTAGGCTGCTTAATCGTAGACGCAACACGTGCTAAAGCGTGTATCAAAAATACAAGTATATACCACGACAAATCGCATAGACACACGATTGACACGAAAAAAAATATATATGTATGTAATAATGATAAATAATAATAAAAAAAAAAGAAAAATGAGCTGAAATATTGGGTCTCATCGCTTCCCCGATGCTTTCGATCGAAGCTTGGAATGCAATGGAATGGAATGGAATGGAATGAAGAGCCTTGCACCTTGGATACCGATAAAGCTTTCACGCACTACTCAATTATCGGCGTGGACCGGAGAGGAGACCAAGCTGAACCCTTAACTCTTCTCCGTTTCTCGCGACCTGCGAATACCTGGAATGTTTTGTTCGATGTGTTCAGCCCGAAAAGAAATTGCGAAAGGAAATTATTGCGGGAAATCGTGAAACGAAAACATCCACGGATCCTCTTATCTTAATTCTCCTTCTTTGTCTTTTTCTTTTTTCTTTTCTTTTTTGTATTCGTGTGCTCAGAATACAATTCTTCGGCTTAGCGTTTTCGAACAGTTTCAATGTTAGGTTGTCCTGGAAGTTCTTTTCTTTATCTTCACTCAATGCATTTTCAGTTTCGAGCAAATATGAAGCCTGATATGTTTAATCCTTTGCGTATTTATCATTTTTAAAGAAAAAGTCCACGAGTACAAACCCAGAGTACGAAATTTGACGTGTAGAAAAAGATTCAGGTATCGTCAGAATCCAAATTTTAGCTCTCTTTATTATTACGTTGTCCAGAAAATTCGTGCTGATTTTTGATAGGTAGTACAATATATAAAATTGTGTGAAAACATAAAGTTCGCATGTATTCGGAAAGAATATTGTTTCGTGTGTCTTTTAAAAGTTTATTCGTTGCAATTACTAACTTCTCAGTGTTATATCGTCTTGAAGATGGAAGGAAATAGAGTACACTTCTGACGTTGAATATTTTTCTTTGAACGAGAAGGAAAAGGTAACTGGGAAAACATCAAACGAGATACACAATGTTTAAAGAGGTGGTAGCCTATCAGAAAAAGTTCTTCTTAGAATCTAAAAATCTAAAAATAGGAATTTCAATCTTAAAGAAAATAAAGAAACAAAGTTTTCGGTAAAATGGAATTTTCCAATCTGCTGGAAAAACGACGAAAGATTGTAAAATTAATAAATACCTTATAGAACGAAAGAAAAATTCTTTGAAGTAGGAATTTGGCTTATTTACATAAAAATCGGTACGAATTTTCCGGAAAACCCAATAAGTTTTATAAACACTTGATTACAAGCATCGTAACGCGTTTTCCTTTCTCTGGTATCAATTTTTTACTGAACCCAACGTAACCTTTAATACGTACAAAAATTGATCTATGTGTATATACTTTTTACGTATATAAGAATTTCATATTTTTATACATAGAATACCTGAAACATTTCGATATTATTGGGTCGTCTGTTTAGCAAAACTGGGTTTAAATGCTGCAATATAAAATGTACTAACTTGGTGAAACATATTAAAAATTTTTAGTTTTTCTAATACATTAGACAAGTATTTACTTTTGGCAAAATGCACAGATATTTCTCATTCACGACGGCAGTTTCATTCGCAAAGGGTTAAAGTTGATTTTATGATCATTAATTGTCTTCCACTTTTCCAATGATATGTTCTTTTATTTTTTATTTTTTTGTGAAGTGTGTCTGGGATTTTTCTGTGCTATCTTGAAACATGGAAAATCAAGAAATGCATTTGCAACAGATGACGTTACGTTGCTTTATAAGAGTCAATAGCGCCTGGAATACTGCAAATTAGATTTACGTTGTCTATAAGGATCACACTGTAACCGTCCAAACAGTTAATAATTCGTACAAAAAGTTTCGAAAATTTTATATGACACAATAAAAAAACATGTTTGCCCAATATTTTGCTAATAAACCATATGAATTTTGGAGAAACGGATCATAAGTCTTCCAAGAAGAAGGAGAAGAATGAGAAATTGGAATTCTGTTGAACTGTAACGAATATAAATGATTCTACACTTCGTGTCAAACGATAAAACGAAAGGAACTTTTGGGACAATCTAATAGAGTAAATCTGCGTTATATCAATCGAGAAACTGTTCGAAAAAAGAGACACACTGTTCGACACTGTACACACGTTCACAGGCGTTAGTTTGAAGCTTCTCGCAAGGGTGTGGCGAAAATCGTGCACGTATTCATGGGTGGGAAAAGCGCTCCCCGAGGAAGATAAATTTTGAAATTGTAGGAACGCCTCGTGCCATCCGATTCGAGGGATATCGAGCGTTTTTTCTGAGCGGAGCGGTGTGATAATTTTTTCCATACTTTCTCACCCCTACCACCATGAAATTGAACTCCCTCGCGGGAGTAAATGTTGCTTTATCTCATCTTTGTTTGTCTTCGTTGAACTTTCGTCAACTATGCACGATTTCTCGCACAGCCTGTGTACATAGAGATGCAAGACAACGCAGCTATTTTTGTACACGTCTCCACTCGATGTTTGCACATTGTATATTTGTATATCAGTGTTAAGGAAGAGAATTAAATGGGGGAAAAAAAAAAAGAATGTACGACTCGGAGGTAAGATTTCCTTTCTCACTCCGAAGCGAATTTTCCTGGTGCGTGAAGTGTTGAAAAATTATGGATATTTAGAAAAAATATTTTTCATTGAGCGTTGAAAAATGGTAAATTTTGAAGAAACTGTTTTTCGTTAATACTACTATTTTCATTAAGCCTTGGAAAATGATAAACGTTTGGAAAAGATATTTTTCATCGAGCGTTGAAAAATTTTAAATATTGAAAAACTGTTTTTCGTTAATACTAGTATTTTTTATTAAGCGTTGAAAAATGACGAAAATTTAAAGAAAATATTTTTCATTAACACTACTATTTTTAGTAAACCTTGAAAAATTATAAATATTTGAAAAAGATATTTTTCATCGAGCGTTGAAAAGTTTTAAATATTAAAAAACTATTTTTCATTAATACTACTATTTTTTTTTATTAAGCGTTGGAAAGTGAAATATTGAAAAAATATATATTTTTCATCGAGCGTTGAAAAATTATAAATATAAAAAAAACTGTTTTTCATTAATACTACTATTTTTATTAACCTTGGAAAATGATAAATATCACAGAAAATATATTTTTCATTAACACTACTATTTGTACTAAGTATTAAAGAATGACGAACATCACGGAAAATATATTTTTATTAATCCTTGAAAAATGATAAATAATACAGAAAATATATTTTTCATTAAGCGTTGAAAAGTGACAAATATTTTTAAAAAAGTATTTTTCCTCAGGAAAAATGACAAATATGGAAAAAAAATATATTTTCCATGAACACAAATTTCCGAGAGTCCACGAGAAACGAAAAACCACCCTTCCCTCGCCTCTTTTCCTTTTTTTTTTCTTTCTTTCTGTCGCGTTCGTTGCTCCGAGAAGGTCGCACATGTTTAATCGTTCGCTGCCACGAAACGTTGCATGCGTTGTTTTTAATATCAAATGTGTGCACGTGTGTTTTTCAAGGTGGATGATTTTTACACGAGAAACTGGCGTGAATTTACGCGTGAAAATTGTCAGAGAGCATATAGACGGCTGCTGTTGAATGGTGAATTGGGTGGGATTTGAGTAGAGTTGGAGGAGGGGTTGGAAACGTTATGGCGGCAGAAGTGTCGTTGTACGCTTGACAAAATGGCGCGTACGAATTTGCAGATTTTAAACATGACAAATCGACAAATTAATCCTGTCATTTCTTTGATGCTCGTTGAAAATTTTTCAATGTAACAAACAGACACAAAAATATCCCTTCAAATTCCTTTCGAATCGTATTTTCTCTTTAAAAACTAAAACCCTTTCCTTATTTCTCCATCGAGTATTCTCCATGAATTTCGATCGAATCGTTCTAGGTACATTTACAATAAAATTCCAAACAAGTTTTTCCACAGCTTGACATTGTCTGTCAGGATTAAATATCGCGTGTCGTACGTCGAGTGCAACCACACCCTCTAACCCTTTATTTCTGCACGCTCGCGTACACGCTTGGGGGACAAGAATAGGACGACGATGAGAATCGCGCGATCGATCAAGCGTTCTCAATCAGTTAGAAGAGTTCGATAGCTGAGAGGTGGATAGGATGGATCGATAAATATGAATGAGCCATTACTGCCTTTGGTCGAAAAGTTTTTCATACACAGACCCACGCGTTTCAGCTGTTGATTTTAACAATGTACGAACGTTATTAGGGGAACTCTCTCCTCGGAATCGAGGATGTTCGGTCAGTGAAACTCTCTGGAGAAGAAAATAAACGAACAATCAAGGTTGAAACCAGAATAAACCGAATTCTACGTGGACTTTTATTCGAACTTCTCTCTCCCCTCCAGCTTTGTCGAAATATTTATGGGATAGGGGCTTTTTGTTAATTTTACTTTGTTTATTTATAGTTACATGGGCGCAGGAAGAGCAACGAAAGGGAAAGTTAGGAAAAGTTAGGCCCTTTTGCGAGAGATTTCGATAATTCCTGGCCACTGTGTGCTATTCGACACATTTCTATTTTTCCTTTTTCTTTTTTCCACAGGAATTTTTGTTTAGCGAAGTTCAAATTAATAAATTTTACTTTCTCAACGTAATAGCTCTTATTTAACGAAACTGTACACATGTACTTTGAAAAGTTATTTACTCGTTGTAAAAATATTCGCAATTTTAGGAAAAAGTAAAAATACTCTTGCGATATTTGAATAAACGTACTGCAATTAAAATGTAAAATTACAGTGTTTATCGCAATAACTATACTTTGTTAGTCCATCATTGTTATTTACAATTCTGGATATACGATTATCTGATAATTTATACAATCGTTTTATATAGTCAAGTGATATGCTGTTCCGTTCCTTTTAAATAGCGTTTACGAGCTCTTCTTGAGAAAAAAATTGTTTATTATTCGTGTAAACCTTTCTTGATAATTATACCCACACATTTTCTATTATATTTATGTCAAGTGATAGTGCTGGTCATTGTAAACAGATTATTTCCTATATTTTTATATTGCAACGTTATCCTGCAGAAAAATTCATTCGTTGTCCTTTACAACGTCAAAAATCCTAATTTTTGCTGTTTTTAATATTTCCAAATATTTTTTTATAAAAATATCATTGCGTTTAATCAAGTGTCGCGGTCTATGTTGGTATTATTAGAAATATAAACCTGCCGAATCGTAGAGCGTCATCGTAGACGAGATTGCAACGACGTCGCGTCGCTCGTGTGCATCGGATCTAAACGTTCGTCGGATTAATAATACATATCGTACAAAGTGGAACAACAGCCGTGCTCGACAGGCTATAGAACCCGTGTGTGTCGCTCACGACGTTACCACGATCTGTAACGGTGCGTGGCCGACTTCTGGTTGCAATAGTAAAGTAGAAAGGTATGTAGCCTCCTCGTTTCGAGATTTCATTTGCTCCTTGTGCTTGAGATTCGATTTACGACATCAGTGTCGGCTGGTTGGGTTAAACGAAGGGAACGAGAATAAAAGATGGAAAGGAACGAGAGGTGGAGAGATGGGGGGAAAAAAGAGGATTCACATTGAAGACTGCAACGTTTCCTTTGGATATATATCAGGTCGTTGCACGTGAAATGCAGGGATTCATAAATGAAACTTTGAACCGTGATGACGTAGTCAAAATTACATTTTATTAATCAAAATGTGTATTCGTTTCAACACGTTTCTGCTTGCGTAAGAAACGCGCCTTTAATCGTTGAATACTCTGCTTTTTTGTTGAAGAATTACTTAAATTTTTAAACTAACTTTATGTTTAATTCGTCCATTATTTGTTTCTACCACTTTAACATTTTTCTCTCTCCTGATTCTTAATCGTTTGTGTAGAATTTTTCGTGCACAAATAGTCACGTGCCGCCTGCAAGAGTATTTTTAAGAATAGATAAAAAAGAAAAGATTCTGTGGAAATTCAATTTTATTAATGGAACCGAAGTTTAACAAATTCAACGCGTTTTTTCCAACGTGGCAGTAAATTTTTAAAATGCGACTTTAATCGTTTCTTTGGTGTTGAATACTCTTCCTTTTTGTTGAACAATTATTTAAATTTTTAAGCTAATTTTATGTTTAATCTGTCCATTATTTCTTTCTGCCTCGAACCAGATCAAAATTTTTCTCTCTGTTGACTGTTAATTGTTTGTGCAAAATTTTTCATGCACAAATAGTCACGTGCCGTCTGCAAGAGTATTTTTAAGAATAGATTAAAAATATAAGATTCTGTCGGAATTAAATTTTATCAACGAAAACGAACTCTAGAAAATTTAATACGTTTCTGTTAATGTGGCAGCAAATCTTTAAAACGCGCCTTCAACCTGTCAACTGGGTTCACCTTCTGGTCTGAACTACGTCAGAAATATTTCTTGCATCACAGTAACTCGAAGAGATATTCTAATAGTCTTATTTAACCCTTTGGTTACTATTGGTATTTTGGAAATTTCGCTCGTACTCTTCTGTTACCGCCTTTTCTCTTGAATTATATTTATTACACTCTTCCAGTTTCATTTAACGAACCGAATGGTACATTTTCACAAATCTTCAAAGTACAAACTAAGTTTCAAACTTCCGAAGACAATTCGACAAATTTTGCAATTGAAAATTGAACATCTACCTTTCTACTGAAATCTGCCGTAACGAAAGGGTTGAACGAATCACTTTATATTATGTCGAAGAAACATTTAGCCTTTCAAACGTCGATCGCGTATTTCTTTCTCTTTATCGAACGAATCTCGCGAGAAGAGAAGTATTCACGTCACCAAAATGGTACACAGACGTGTGTACGATCCATGAGCCAGGTGAAACCTGGAATTATCGGCATTGGAAGCCAGAGAACACCGGCACGCGTAAATATTTCTCTCTTAGCATGATCACGTAAATTGAAGAACCTTAGAGATCGGCTTAAGTGGCCGAGCTGCATTTACCAACGCTAAATTGAGCATCGTAGATAATCATTTATGAGCTGTATCGACTGTCAAGTCTCTGTCTCAGCTAGATTGTTCAACTTTCTTCTTCAATTTTTCGTTACAGTTTCCTTTAACGATAGAATAATAATCGTCGAATTGTAATCGTAGAAAGTGACGGTCGTTTATACATTCAGGTCACCTGTAAACATTTCGCTCCCGTTTGTTTGTTATTCACAAAAAGGAAATTGTTATTTCTTTCTTCCGTGGCCTCGTTTCTTTTCCTCCATTGAAATCGAGCAGCTGAGCAACAGAAAACGAAACGTGTCTTTTGTATTACATTCGTGAATGTACAAAAAAGGGAATGTATCTTTCTGTGGATCGTTTCTTTTCATTTTTCCCTTTTTTCTTTTCTTTTTTTTTTTTTTTTTTTGAAGTGGGACGATAATAAGGCACGTTGTTCCCTTTTATTCGTTCTTGTATCGGTTTTGTGTTACCGGCAAGTGCATTTCTGTAATCTGGAGGGGAAATCGTAATTGGCCGGTGAGAGGCTGGTGCTAATTTCAAGTCAAGGCGAGACATGAACGATAGTGAAACCCTAATTCACCGTTACCTAACATATTTCCCACAAGCCCATTTTTTAACACGATCCTTCATTCAGTCGTGGTATTTCTTCTCAGTGGTTACAAGCTTTCTGAAGCCTTTTAAGCGTTTGTATTGTAAATCATTGCCTTCGAACCAGGCTCGTCTCATCTACTTATTACCCCTACATTTCTTTCTTTTATTTTCTACAAATCTTTCAATCGTACAAACATATTTTAATAATACATCTTTTTTCTTTTTTTTTTTTTTGGTTTTTTTGGTTTGAGAATTATCTCCGTGATAAATTTGACTGTGTATTCTATGAACTTAATAGTCTAGTGTATCTGTTTTCTATAATTCGAGTTATTTTCTATTGGAAAGGAAAAGTGGTTCGTATTATTCGATTTTAGTCGGTAGAATTTTTAGAAACACGATTTATTTGTGCAGATTTGTATGGCGATTCTGTGTACACAGACAGATGGGGAATAGGATAATCCTTATTTTTTTACTTTGAATACTCTTTTGCTATACTTATTAACATTATGACATTTGGTGAGAAGATGATATTTGCAAAATTTCAGAGTGATGGAAGGAAGAGAATTCTAGTTTCAAAATTTTGTCAATTTCACGATTAACTACGATCATATTCGTGTAGTTTCATTTCAAAAATAAATAAAGAATATCTTTTGAAATAAAAGAATAATTTAATATCTATATAATAGTATAATTTACGTTGTACTTTCAATGCTGCTTTTAAAATCGTTGAATTTTACTGTTAAACTCAGTACAAAACACTGCGTTTGAATCACAGTAGCCACGTGGTTATGGGAGTTAGAAAAAAATATTATTTATCACATTTTAATCAAAAATGCAACGTTCACATGAACGAAATATTGAAACTTTGCGTGTGAATAAAATAGAAACGAAGTAAAAATATATAATTAATATAAATTTAAGTAACTCCATTCTATAAAACCAGATAAAAAGAAGAAGTTAATTGTGGCAGGGATTCTATTTGTCTAATCATTGTGAAATATTTCAGATATTCTTTTCCTATCAAATGCCATAACTTTAGGAGGTGCAACACGATAAAAAAGTCAAAAAAAGATAGATGCTGACCCATAAAGTTAAGGGCTACACTACTGTAATCATTGTTGAAGGTGAAACAATTCAAACATTCCAAAAAATAAATCTTTTTATTTCTACAGCTAAGAGCCATCTTAGTGTAACAATTTCTGGAGATGGGATAATACAAAAAAGTAGAAGAAAATAAAAACGTTGACCTTTGTAGCTAAGAAATACCATAGTGTAATAAATTTTGAAGGTGAAATAGTTCAAACAGTCGAGAAAAAAGATACTTTGACTCCTATAACTAAGGGACACCCTAGTATAATAATTTCTGGAGGTGAAACAATACAAACAATTAAAGAGAGGAAAAAACCTTGATCCCTATAGCTAAGAGTGACTCTACTGTAGTAATTTCTGAAGGTAAAACAATTCAAACAATCGAGGAAAAAATTACTTTGACTGCTATAATTAAGGGACACCCTAGTATAATAATTTCTGGAGGTGAAACAATACAAACAATTAAAGAGAGGAAAAAACCTTGATCCCTATAGCTAAGAGTGACTCTACTGTAGTAATTTCTGAAGGTAAAACAATTCAAACAATCGAGGAAAAAATTACTTTGACTGCTATAATTAAGGGACACCCGAGTATAATAATTTCTGGAGGTGAAACAATACAAACAATTAAAGAGAGCAAAAAAGCTTGATCCCTATAGCTAAGAGTGACTCTAGTGTAGTAATTTCTGGAAGTAAAACAATTCAAACAATCGAGGAATAACTTACTTTGACTGCTATAATTAAGGGACACTCTAGTATAATAATTTCTGGAGGTGAAACAATACAAACAATTAAAGAGAGGAAAAAATCTTGATCCCTATAGCTAAGAGTGACTCTAGTGTAATAATTTCTGGAGGTAAAACAATTCAAACAATCGAGGAAAAAATTACTTTGACTGCTATAATTAAGGGACACCCTAGTATAATAATTTCTGGAGGTGAAACAATACAAACAATTAAAGAGAGGAAAAAATCTTGATCCCTATAGCTAGTTAAGAGCGATTCTAGTGTAGTAATTTCTAGAGGTAAAACAATTCGAACAATCGAGAAAAAAAATACTTTGACTCCTATAATTAAGGGACACCCTAGTATAATAATTTCTGGAGGTGAAACAATACAAACAATTAAAGAGAGGAAAAAATCTTGATCCCTATAGCTAAGAGTGACTCTAGTGTAATAATTTCTGGAGGTAAAACAATTCGAACAGTTGAGAAAAAAAATACTTTGACTGCTATAGTTAAGGGCCAGCTTAGATTATGCAATAGTCAGTGGTATCGATACGTCACTGAAGATACCACGGCGTAGCATTGGTCAGTGCAACACTATCTCCTCGGCTCGTTGCAGACACGATAGTTAGCGGTTAGTCGTATGCACACGGCTTCAGTTTGCCGCTGGTGCAGATCTGCCGAGGTTCCTCGTATCGATGAGCCTTCCGCGAATTTTACGTTTCGCGTTCGTGACGCGTGCTTTTTTTTTACACATCGGAGCTTGCCACGTTTTCAAAATTACGCTCGTTAATCTGAACTGCCATCGAATCTTTTATTCGCACATATTTTTATAATTTTCGAAGTTCGTTCTTTCTTTTTTTTCTTCTTCTTTTCTTTGATAGATTTCACTGGATCTTGGTATGCGTAAAGAAAAGTTCGCGTGAAATGAAATTTTCTAGTTTATACGTGTGTCGAGTGCTGTTTCGAAAACAATTGGAAACTGGGATGAACATAGAGTTAGGTGGAAAAAAGGAGAAGAGGTTTCACCGTTCGTGCTATCGGAACGATATTTCGCGCTTGACTTAATGTTAACTCGTAATTCGAGCAGAACCACTGAGACGTTAAATCGAACGAAGACTGAACTGGAATCATTTTTTCGTGTCACTTTTCGCCCGTGTTCTGCGCTCGATATTTTAATTGGAAATTCTGCTGGTTTTTTTTTTTCTTTGTTTTTCTTCTTGGTTACACAAGACCTGAATTATTGTCGCGAAATCGTCGACAATTCCGTTAGAAAATTTCTTACTCGTTGAAGAAGAGGAACGGCGAGCTAATTATTTCTTCAGGCTAAAAATATTTCTTACTCGTTGAAGGAACAAACAAAAAAAACAACGAGCTAATTGTTCTCGCGAAAATTCACTCGTTGAACAGAAGAAACTAAGAACTAATTATTCTAACGAAAATTAGATCGGAAAATTTCTTATTCGTTGAACAAATAAAAAAGAAAACAGTAAGTTAAGAATTGTCATAAATTTTTCGATAAAATTCCATCGAAAAACTTCTCACTCCTCGAAAAGATGAAACTTCAAGCTAATTACTTTCGCGAAAAATCACTGAAAATTCGATTAAAAATTGTCTTACTCGTTGAAGAGAAAAAACAGTAAGCTGAGTATTGTCGTAAATTCGTCGAAAAATCCATCGAAAAACTTCTCGCTCCTCGAACAGATGAAACTGCAAGTTAATTACTTTCACCTTCGAAAATTCAATTAGTAAATTTCTTACTCGTTGAAGAGAAGAAACAACAAACTAATTATTCTCACACGAAATCTTCAAAAATTCTCTCGGAAAATTTCTTACTCGTTGAAGAGAAGAAACAGCAAACTAATTATTCTCACACGAAATTCGCTCTCGTCGTGGAGAATAAACAACAATTTAAACACTCCTCGCGAAATCTTGGAAAATTCGCTCGGCAAATTTGGAGAGTAAGAAATGGCTAGTTAATCGTTCCCGCGAAATTTTCGATAACTCAATCGGCAAATTTGCTGCTCCGTTGAAAAGAAGAAACAGCAAGCTCCGAGAATAACCGTGGATTAACTGTGAAACTTAGCGAAGATGTCCTGATACATTGTGATATGGGTTTGGCAGTCCTCGTCTTGCACTCTGTGATCCTACTGGTCGTTAGCAACATCATTCTACGATCTGTCGGTATTTGTTACATGTGTCTACCGTACTCCCTGGTTCTGACGGTTTTCATAGCGAGCGCAATCTACTTGTAAGTATCGTATCACGTAGCCATCGACGCTAGTTCTAGTTAGTGTCTTTAAAAATCATCGAGACTTATACCACACCTTCGTATATCAAACATTTCTCGCGATTCTCTTCGTTTCTCCTTAACGTCCTCGTTAAATTTCTTGCATCCTAGCAATCTGCTCTGTTCGTCGAGTTTCTCGTACTGAGTTGACAAACGTGAAAAGTAACGCGAGGATGTGCGATCTGATTTAGATATTATCCAGCAGAAAAAGAAAGAAAAAGATAAAAAAAGATAGAAAAGAAATGCTTTCGTTATTGATGAAGGAGGCCGTTGGATCCCGTATTTTCACGCGAATAAAAGGCCGATAAACGAGAAGAGAACGAGGACAAAATGTGTTAGCTCGGGTAAACGAAATAAAACGAAGGAAGGGACGAATAGGACAGGCCGATAATCGAAGTCGGTGTGTGCATACACACGGGTAACGTTCAAATTGGATTTCACCCTGTCGCGCGCGAGCTCGAGAAACGAGCACGCGTTCCTCTTGCCATGTATTAGGCGGGCCAAGAGGAAACGGATCGTGTTCCGCGCGTTTTCAAATTGAGAACACGCAAACCGATGCCCAGTTCCCGTGTGGGCACCTATTGCTTCTCGTATTACGATCCGCGGACAAATAAAACTTCTTTTCACGCGAAACGAACTGCAACTGGTGTCGTTATACGAGTAAGATTAACCCTTCGCGGTCTGACTGTTTTCGATTTCACCAGGGAATCTCGTTACCTCTACTACGTGTCGAATGTTCGTTTACCAACCGGTTAATTAGTATTTCTCCATCTCTCGCTGATGAAAATTAAGAGTTTGCCTTTCGTTACGTTTATTTCGTTGCTCGTGGTGTGTGTATAGTTTGTGAAAATGATCCCAGCGAGCTCGTAAATATGGTAGAAGCGTCGAGATGCATGTGATACGTGCAACGAAACAACGATTCGACGGAGATACAGAGCTTTGAGACGTTTGTCTCTTTGGTTTAATCGTTGAAAGATGTAGGTTTGTTTTTACTAATATTGGAATTACCATGGAATACAAAGCGACGGAGATTTGATACTTTTTATAGCTTAACTCTTTCGTGTCGAGAATTTTCTATTTGGACTTTTATTGTACCTTCTCGTAGAAATCGATTGTAGTAAGCTGCGGATAGATACGGATTAAATTTAACAGTTGTATGTGGATTGGAAAAATTGGAACGTGCTTGTCCTGAAAACACATAAGCACTCCTATTTCCAATAAAAGTATAATATTAGGTTGTTCGGAATGGTCGTACCGATTTTCCAGAAGTAATATTCGAATATATATTTGAAGAAATAAAATTAGATGAAAGCATAAGTTTTTATATTTTCTGAAAGATTATTTTCTCCTCTGTCTTTTGAAAGTCCATCTGTTACAATTATGAATTTCTTCTCGGTGTTATACTGTTTTGAAAATGGAGGGAAATAGAGTACACTTCTGACGTTGAATATTTTTCTTTGAACGTAAAGGAAAAAGTACTGGTAAAACATTAAATTGTGTATGTAATGTTCAAAGAGACGATAACCTATTAGAGAAAATTGCTCGTAGACTCGCAGACTGTTAACAAAATCTAAAGATTCCATCCCAAAGAAAATCAAGAAACGAAGTTTTTGAGGAAAAGAAATTTTTTAGTTGCTGGAAAAACGACGAAAAATTGCAGAACTAAAAAAATGCGTATTTTACAGAACAAAAAAAATTAGTATCTCAAAGTACGGAATTAGCTTAGGCTGGAATTTTCTGAACGATGTAATAATTAAAAAATTTTTTGAGCTTAACAGTTATATCATATTATGAATTAAAAGGATGTGATAAAATATTTATCAGAATTGTTCAATTGTTAGTATTAAAAAAAAAAACGAGATTTTTATTGTTGCATCTCTGTAGACTTTACTGGAATAAAAATTATTCGTGTGTTGCTACGTTTTTTGTTCGATTGTCAATCAAAAATGGTAGATTAGCTAAGAAAGTATAAGATAAATATATTTATGGTATATATTATTGCACAGAGAATCGTAAAAATTCACTGGGACACATTTAAAGAGCCTTTTTAATGTGACGATTGACAAAAACTATTTTTGCAGTAATTTGGAAGGAAGTAAAGAGTACGTTTATTATTCTACAAATTTGTAGACTTATTCTGTTGTCTGTTAACAATACAACAATTTCTTTTGTAAGTAAAAATATTCATTTATTACGAAATAAGGTCACCATTAAGAGAGCACATCGAGAAATATCCTTGCGGATTGTAAACCCGATATCAGACTTTGTAGTTATCTGAAATATAATACGTACAGAGATTATTCTTAATCTGTAGACACGTAGTTATCGTTTGCATCGGAATAATAAAAAAAATATTAAGAAATAAAGGAGTGGCGAAGTCTGAAATTCTTCAATTTTAACAAGAAAGAGAATTTTGCTATTTTAGCAATCACGTTTGTCAATTTAAAAAATATATTTCAACTATAGTTTCATGCTCAGATACTACGTTTCCTTTGGAAGCATATACCACTGCAAATCTTTAGCATTAGACTCTAAAACTTTCAAAACGTTGAACTCTACGAAAATGCAAAAGAAAAGAATTAATTTCTTTTTCACACATTTGATTTCTCAAAATTTATTTTTTTTCAGAATTGACTTATGATCACACTAGAAGGGCTCCTTAAATGAATGAAATGAAAGATCGTAAATTAGAAATTTTAAGTTCCAATTCACAAATGACAAACTAATGTAAATGTACTATTCGGTCGTCTTGCAAACGCTTTCCTCGGTCGAATGAAAATAAATCGTAATTGTGGTAAAATAATGCAGAAAGAAAGATATTCAATAACAGTAATACTAAAATTCCACAAACAAAATTCAATCGGCTAATATAAAATAAATGTTAACTTTTGTCAACGAAGTATTGCCTTTTGCGATTCCGTTCGCATAACAAATCTCTGTCGGTACGATCACTCTAGTGACGTCATTTAATGCTTTATTTTCTCGACCTCGCTGTATTGCTTCCACCAACTATACACTACGCTACACAGTGTATCAGAACGCCTGTTTGACCGCGCAAAATTTGATCATTTCCTATTACCTAATTTTCAATCTCTGTATTCCTAAATCCTTAAGAATTCTTCATTCAAATGCTAGTATTTTCACATTGAAATCAGCAATCCCTAGAATCTTCGATAATACCATTTAACAACGATGTTCCTTTTTTCCGTAAACGATGATATCAACGCTAAATTATTACACGCGTCGTAAATTTTACGGAGTAAAATGTATACTCTAATCATGTAATAATAAGATGTAAAAAATTTCATAACATTCTGGAATAGACGTACACAAACATAGTCAATTTTTTATTACATACATTCTAGTCTTTTGGAAGAAAAGAATAATTACAATTGGATAGGCTAAATTTGATTATTTCGAATTTCATTGCTGGAACTTAAATTTGAATTTAATTAGGTGGATTCAAATTTCAGAATTTGAACAAGTTTACGTTACTTTGAGTTTCTTTACTGGGTGAAGTCGAGTAGCTATATATTTTTTTTTTTCACCTAATCGGTGTGAGTCTAAATAGTCCAGTTTTCTCAATTCGTATTCACGAAGAGTCCAATTTAGAAAAAGTCAGAATCCCTAATAATCTCATACGTTCCCAATGATCTACAGACTTTTAAGGTGAAATATAGTTTTGCGCGGTCTGACGGCTATTACGAAGCACTGTGCGTTCTAACGCGCTGTCTGACCAGAAACGACAGTAACTACTTTCTGTCACCAACGTGGCGCGGCAACGACCGAATATCTCGGTAGTCTGGCCAGCCTTTGCGTCTGACAATGAACGACCGCCACTACTTTAGCCGTAATAGTTCCTGTCACGGTTAATGGGGAAAGGACAATAACGTACGATATTATTCGCACAAAGGGTAATAATAACGGAAGACGAGAGCAACGGTGTCGTGCTATTAACCCGGCAACATAGGCGTAAGGATATTGCAACGATATAAAATTTCCTCGACGTACTGAAAACTATTTTTCACGAGCCTTTAACTACCAAAAGACGTACAGTCCCGTCCATAAGTCACCGGACACTTACTAAAATTAGAACGCGGACTTCGAAATTCTACTTTTTACCGTAATTTCTCAAACAGTACATTCTTTTTTTGCCACAGTAACCAGTAACTGAACATTTTTAAATAAATAATTATTTTCTAGAAGTATTTATCGAGATCATAGGAACTGTCGAACTTAAAATGAAGAAGATTGAACGATGCAATTTCTCAGCACCATGTTAGTCTCTGTTTAGTAAACAACCCTTCGTAGATTGTTTATAAACACTTAATGAAGCTACAGATATATTCTTTAGTTAATTTTGAACTGTCGAAGTAAACGAAATGTGCATACAGAATTCGAGCTGTATTTAATAAATACTCCTTTTTCTTAACATTTATTCATGTTATACATGTGCATTTTTAACTTAGCATTCAGATGTAACCGTAAAATAGATAAAGATAACAAAATATATAATAAATTCGCAACAGCAAATTGTATTTGCATGCTAATAATCATTTTGCTCAAACAGCACAAGTTGTCCGATGATTTATGAACGGGAGTGTATATATGTTACGATAAATGTGATTAATCCGGTGATTAGGTGTAATTGCCGATTATTATATATAATCATCACTAAATTTGGCAAATGTGATAAAAGTCCATATCGTTGAAAGATATCGAAAATAGAGAGAGTGCCAGTACGCGTTTAATAGTGTTATATGCGAAAGTGTAGCGTTATTTTAACCTAAGTGCAGGCTAACCCTCTTAGCGCTCTGCGAGTTTTCTAGCCACTGGCTGAAAATACCTGGCAAAATGTGCGTTTCTGAAGACAGTTATTAAAATTTACACATTTTTCTTAAAAAATGAAGATATCCTCACGCTTTTCTTCTCATTCTATAGCAAACTGAATGTGGCTTTACGTAAGACAGATGAAAAAACTATTTTCCATAAGAGAAAATACTTTCTCGAGAAGTATTTTCATATTTTCTAGAAAGTGAGAACAGTTACACTATATGGAGTTTAAAACAGTACAATTTTAACAAAAAGATATTAATTTAAAAATGTTTCAAATCAAAAGTTGTAGTAATTCCATTTTTATTGAAAATTTGTGTTAAATAAAATAATACAAAAGTTCTTTTTTTTTTGTTGTAAAAAACATTCTCCATGGGTTCTTTTACTCGGAAAATACAGTCCTTTGTATTTAGAATCCTCTGTGTTTTAAATTCAGATCTCTGCTCTCTCAGATATTTTTCAAGTGCATATTGCCGAGGAATACAATCGAAGCGTAGATATTTTTTCAAAATAAAGCGTCATTACATATACTAATTATCAAATGGTAAATTGGATTTTAAACGTTTGTTTAAACATAAACAAGCCCACTTAAATTATGTCACGCATTTCAGTAACGCGAACGTCAGGAAGAGTAGAAAATGACGTAGAAAAAGAGTAGAAAAATCGTCACTTTTAAAAGAAATCTATCTTTCAAAGAGAAAAAGAGAGAACACAATAGGAATCGTAACTTGACTCACATCTAACCGAGACCTTATCGTCGTAGACTTAAAATTGTATCAAAGATGAAAGATATTTCTCGCGAAACCAGCAAAGTCGATATATGACGGCTCTCAGGTACTAAGAGGGTTAATATCAACGTTCACGTCGAAATAGAAAACGTTAGAATTGCTCGACAAATAGTCATCCTTCTGTCTACTCGAATTCCATCGGTTTTCAACCCTTTCTAAAACTGACTAGAGTCACTCATAAAAGATCGTATTATTAAATAATATTTCAAATTCCATCGTTCTCAGAATGCATTCACCTATAATTCGATATAATTTAAAATATCTTAGAAACTATGGCCAATAATTTGCATAATTCGACAACGATAGAGTAGAAATTTGTGGCAAAGCATAGCCTCGACAGCTCGGAACTGTCCCGTACATAGTAATGGCGGCCGACAGCGACGTAACGAAAGGTCTAATTAATTCTACGTCATCGAATTAAATCAGATCGCGAAGGGTGAAAGGTTGGCGGGAATTGTCGCGATTTTACACGAGTTTTAATTAACGATTAACATTTCTATCCCCGGCACAGGAATGATAATTACTCGGTCTATCTCTAAGGATTGCCTAGGCTACGAAGTAAGATGTCGTACGAGAAAAAAAAGAACTTTTACGTTGATGTCTTAGGCGTGAAAGCAACAGAGCTACTTGGGAGGTTCGAATGAGCCGCAGAAGATGACGATGTGGATCGACAGATTGTTGTTCTCGTTGGTGATACTTCCCGGCGGACAGGGTGACCATCGTAGTCAGTTGCCACGGCGCAAAAAGCGGTGACAGTAACCTTAATGGCTGGCTAATTCTCATCGTTTCTTTCCCACCTCTTTTATTTACCTTTTTTTCTTTCTCTCGCCCACTTTCTTCTCAACTATCTTGTTTGTACCTCTTTTCTTTCTTTCTTTTTTTTTTACTTTTCGTAGCCGCATTAGCCTCCTTTTGTCACGCCTTCTTAACGCGAAGCTGGAATTTTCATCGCGCCCGGGAGAAAGGTAAAAGAGCCAGGAGAGAAGTAAGAAACGCGTGGTTTAATTCGATGCTTCTCTTTGCTAACCGGCGACACCGAGTGTTTCACGCGACGACTTACACCACGCGCTAATTTCCTCGTGAGACACTCGAGGATGTTGGCATCGGTGTTGGAAAAGATCATCTCCTTGATACGGCTTCGTCGTTCCGAAGAATTCGCGGAAATTCCTTCTTCGCGACGTTTTTTAACGGTAGCTTTGATCCCTTTAGCTGTTGGTTTTTCCTTGTGAGAGGTTCAGAGGTGTAATAAGGTTTTTGCCGAGCTTTCTCACAACGGCGGAGCTTGAAATACTGAAGCTAATGGACGTTTAGTACTCGCATTGCTGTCGTGGGGATTTTTTAGACCGAGGAATTAATTTCCTTTTATTCGTTCTTTGTCTACAATTTTTTTAATCTTAAGGTTTCTCGTATTTCTTGTACACTTCGGTATTTTTAATTCATTTTTTATGAGACACGTGATTCCGAGTACGCCATCGTTTAACCAGTGTTTCTGATTTTTCAATATTTTCTTTCTTTCTCGAGGAACCAGAGGTCAGATTATGCTTCTCGAGAATTCTCGTTCCTTTGACGTATTCTTCAAATTGATCTATAGATGTGTTTAAACGTTCGTGACTAATTAGTAGTACACAAGTTTAATTACCTGAGAGTTCATTTCCAAAGATAAACGAGATTTCTAATAATTCTCGTGGACTTCAGTTTCTCGAGAAATACTGCGATTTCTCGAGAAACGTGGACTAAGCAATTATAAAATTCCTCGAGAAATTCTTAAGAAAGTATCCTCCACTATTCCTAACTTTGGTGTCAGAAGTGAGATCTATGTATCTCATTTATTTATCTTGCAAATATAGATCGTTGCACATTTTACATATTTCGATATATTTATCAGCTAACAATCAGTGACCAACGAAGCATAAACGGACTGTTGCTGATAATCATCGTTCAACGTGTTAACAAGAACAAGTATCTCAAATAGTAGACCAAATAAGCATAAAAAGATTGAAGAAAATATCATTGAAAAATTCTTGCAACAGAGTTCGAATATACGAGGAAAAAGTGTAACATATCGGTAATCTAATCATCAATTCCATTTTCCCTCGTTAAAGATAGTCAAACTTCAGTAGATGATAAAAGACCGTAAATTTAACGTCAAATATCTGATAAACCATAGAGAATATATCCTCGAAAATCCGACGCAATTAGCTTCAGTATTTCAACCTCCATCATCGACGTGGAAGCTCATCAAAAAGTCAGCGTAACACCTCGGTATCTCTCTTTGTTAGAATTACACGTCTACGTGTGTACGTAGCAGTAATTAGGCGGGCAATTACAAGCAGCTTTTGAGTTCGGTAACTACACTGATTAGGAAGTATCTGTCGAGTTCTGTAACCAGTTACCAGGTATAATTGATTTCAATTAGAAACTTCATTTACTAGGCTAGAGCGAGACGTTCACTTCAGTGCGTAATAATATGTGCCGGAGAGTAATTACAATGGTTACTTTGCTTACGGTAGATCTTTGTTACTTGAAACATGAGGTGTAAATTAGTTTCATTGCCGTGATCGATTTATCGAACACACGAATCGTTGAATATCCTTCAACGTCTACGTGAACTAAACTATGCTAAACGAAACGTTTAAAAAACATAGAAAAATAACAGATTAAGTGGGAAAGTATAAGGAAGAAAATGAATTTTCCATTGCTGTGCAACGAAAGCGCGTTGCACATTTCTCCAGAAGCTCCTTGAGCTTCAGGCGTCAGGTTGGTAAAGCAGGAACCGGCGAACGATACGAAAGCTTCTCTCGGAGTCCAGAGCTTCGAAGCTCTTCGAAAGCTTCCAAGCTTTCTATAAGTTCGCAAGCTTTCCGCGAGGCGGCGTCTCTAGCCTTTTCCAAGCTCCTATCTATCTCACCAACGTTTATACTAAGATCACGACACACTTATTACGACGATCTCGTTAATTGTCCCGCGATATCCGTTCTTCTTTCCGTTTTTTTCGACCGAGGCTCGATCTTTAATTAAACACTCCGGCTTAACCTTCCGTTATTAAAGTCTCCTCGTATAAAATCGAGTGTTCGAGGCTCTTCGTTAATCACTGTCAGACATCCCACCGGTAATTTCATCGAAGAAAATGCATTTCTTCTTCGGCGCTTACCGACTCCTGTTACCGTCCATGTAGAGAGTGGGACAGAGACAGAGATACACAGAGAGATAGAGATTTCTATCTGTGAAAGGGGTACGAAACGCCGTTAATCATTGCGCTGACTAAGGCACGCTCGACGCGCATCGAGATCACTCGATTAGGTCAAACGATATTACGGCCAGTTGCGTTGGGAATTACGACATGCGTTAGTGCAGGTTAGTCGATGTGTGTGTGTGTGTGTGTATAGTGAGTTTGTACGTGTCTGTGTGGCAGGTAAGGATGCAGCTGGGTCGAAAATTACCGGTCGTTGGACGGTACAGGATGATCGAAACGATCCACGTGACTGTCGATTAGTCAGATATCGATCACTGATGTCCACTAGATGAGAGAGAAGGCTGTTAGCGTTAAACCACGCTATCGAGGGGAACCTCGTGTGCACGGCTCTGATTACCGACGATCCTGAATTAGGTCTGGGCCAGTGCAGATAAAAGATTTTCACGTGTCCTATATTCGAGCCGCGCCATCGTAGAGTTTCGTACCCTGTTATCATCCTCGATAACTGACATCTCGACACCGATTCTACCTTTCGATCCTCCTTCGAAGGAATTCGGTAAACAACCCACTTTCGCTAGAGGGTGTGTGTTAATCTCTTCAATTAGCTCGTTTAGCTCGGCTCGGATCATTCTTGACGGTTCGTTTCGAGTTCCGTTGGAATGTTATCGAGGGAGTAAAATAGGGAGGGAAAAAGCGATGGGAACTTTTTGATGGGTTTTCGGGCTGAGGTTATAGGTGAGCGTAATTTTTCAAGAGGCTCCGGTTACAGTGAGTAACGTTTATTCGAGAGAAATTGCCGCATATCCGTGGACCTATCGAACGATCGTATACTGTAGCGTTCACGCAAAGTACCCTCGTTTAAGGTGCAATCGAGGAAGCAATATCGAAGGGCCATTTCGTGACATGTGCGCGATACTCGCTTCTGAACCTTTCGTACAAGTTGAATTAACCGAGCTAGCGAGGAGGGTGTTTTACAAAGCAGCTCGTTAATTTGTTTAGCTTGGGGGATATTGGCCAGGGAGTCGTAACGAAATTGTTCCGAAACTTTCGCCTCTGTCTTGAAGATGTTGCTACTTGGAAACTGGAGGGCGCCCAACGTCCATTCTCTAACTTGTTGGCAAGCTTACAGACCTCGCGACAGCTCTCAGCGAAACGGAGATTCCTGGAGCTTTGACCGAGAGAATGCTTTCGATCAAATAAACAGCGTAGAAGTGTTGTTTATCGTTTTGATATCGATTATAGTATTTCTGGTTCGTTGCTTCGCGATATTTCGCGACTTATCGAGATTCGTGAATTTTTCAAGCTAGTCGAGGCACCGAGCCAAGATAGGAAAGTTGAATCTTTCTTATATCGGTATATAGTTGAACAAAGGCAACGCTGCACTTAGCAGATGTATTTTTTATCAACTCGTCGAATACACCGGTTTTTTTTTTTTTAAGAATGTACAAACTTTCCATCGAATCGATCGTTCGAGTAACTAAATTTCCTCCCCCGGCGTGTTTTTCGCACAACTTCCACGTCTACCCGTTCCTCGATCGATGTCTCAGACACATAAGAAAGTCAGGATTTACGAGGCTGTTCTACTCCAAGGAGAAAAGATCATTCCTACTCCGCTTATCCGTTTTCGTCGTGACCGGATTCGACGGAGGAACCATTTTGGATCAGCGCCACGCTGGTATCGCTCCTTCGCACCATCCATTCATCCTGCGACGCCCCTCGCGGCTCGCGACCTTCCAAATCCTTTCTTCATCCCCTCCCTGATCGAACAATGTGACCGTTTCGCGCAACGCTGACCCCCAATCTCTCTAGCTGTGTGTATGTGCGCGTGCGATCGAAAATCTAACGCGAACGAGATATAGAGGGAGAGAGAAAGAGGGAGGAAAAGAGTGGGGGAGAGACAGAGAATATTGCAATGAAATAAATCGCGGCGCGACACGCGGAAATCCTGAAGGGAGGAGGTTCGAAAGGTGTTCGAGGATAATACTCGAGTCGCCGGTGTGGCTAGATATCGACTTTGGAACCCCACGCACGAGCAGGCGCGCGGCAGCGGGGATGATGGGTGGTTGGGTGGGCGAACGTCGGTGGGATTCCACCCTGCTTGCCGTTCATACAACTACGCGCAGCTGGCCGCGCGCACAAACCCATTTTGGCATATACAAAACGCGGCGAAACCCGTTTCTCAAACACTGCCACACGAATGAGAGCGGGTTACGAGCGTAACGGGAAATCGCGAGCGTGAGCGTGTGCCGTGGACGTGGAACAGGCACACGTTGCCCGCCCAACTAAACCCCACCCCTCCTCCATCTCTTCCTTTTACCCTTCCTCTCTTCTGGAGGCTGACCGAACGAACTAACGGGCGGGACAGAGACGATCGTCGTGACGGAGACGCCACTCGAAAACTAGGAACGAATAGAGAGAACGGAGGGAGAGAGAGTGAGAGATCGACAGAGCGCGGGAGGAAGAGGGCGTGAGGAATCATGGTGGGTGAAACGGAGACAGAGAGAGAGAGAGAGAGAGAGAGAGAGAGAGAGAGAGAGAGAGAGAGAGAGTAAGAGAGATTTTCCAGCGGAGGTGGCGCCGCCGTAGAACGCCACGGTGGTTCCAAGCAGCAAACCTGGCACTTCCACCGTCCTTTACCGCCCTGTCCCACTAGCTCGAACCTACTACGTGTCTCTCTGTCTGTCCGTACCCGTAAACGCACAAACACCTCACCGTTTTAACTCGTCAGAGGCGCGGGACTGTCTCTCGTACGCGGACTGCCGCCTAAACGCCCCGCGGTCATCCTTTCTCTCTTCTCTTTTCCTCACTTTTCACGCTTCTTTCTTTACTCTCCCTCTGTTCTACTCCCTTTTACACTACTTTCTCACCCCGAACGTTACTCCCCGTTGTTCTCTCCTCAAGTTGCACTTTTCCGCCGTTTCACACCGTCTAACGTCGTTGTTCTTTTCGTACTCCTCTACTCTCTCTCTCTTTCTCTTTCTCGTCTTTAACCCTCCTCTCTCTTCTATCGCCCTCCTTCTCCTCCTCCTCCTCCTCGTCCTCCTCCCCCCTTATCCAACCCCTCTGCCCCTACCCCGCGCCCTTTCGCCCCTTCCCGAGCGAATCGTTTCGTCCTTTTCTGGTATCCAGGATAGTCTCGCAACACGCACGTCCGACTCGACGATTCAGAAACCTACGAAACGCGGGGAAACGTGGTTGTTCGAGGTGAATTTGCCTTAACCGGTAAAAGCGTCTGCCGCGGTCGAAACGGAACGTCTGAAACTGTGAAACGCGACAGTGTGGTGTCTCTCACGGTGCTCGAATGATCCTCGCCACTTCCTCCTCGTTTTCTACCCTCGTGCGCCACTCTTTTCCTTCCCGCTGACGCGCGTCCACGTTTCTTCCCTCCTGCCCCGTACCATTGTTTTCAGCCCTCCCTGACAACGTCGAACCAACCACCAGCCAGTGCTCTCGCGTCAACCCCTCGTCATCGATACCCGTTCACGTCCCCCGATATTCTACGATTTTCGGGCTTTCCGAGGACTTGACGCGAAAGTGGACCCGTCTAACCACTCGCGCGGTGAAAACGTGGGAACAGCGTCGCGACGCTACTTCTACGCGAGTGTGTCTTTCGCTTATCCTTCTTCTTCTTCCTCCTCCTCCTCCTCATCCTCCTCCTCTTCCTTCGGTTGTCGTGTTTCGTTTGGACAAAGGCAGAGAGAGGGGGGAATCTGGGTGAAAACACGGTTTCACGAGGTGGTTACCACCGAGTAATCGAATCGCGGACGGACCGCGTGGCTAGTGCATTTTCAGTGGCTTCGAAATGTGACGAACGCACGTCGAATGTTTTTCACCCGGTGCTCCTCCTTTCTTCTTTCGTACTTGTTACCATTTCAAATATCCAATCTTCCTTACGTAGCACTGTTTCCTCTTCGTTCGAATTCACGAGGAATCGCACGGCGATTCGATAGTTTTCGTTAAAACTGGCCGAGGAGTGTAGGAGAATCGAGGACGAGGACGAGGCAAACGTGGTTACACGAGGCTCACTCGTGTCCTGGCCGCGTTTAAATGAAATGATTGCGTGACGGTGCGCTTTATCGGTGTTTTCCAGCGCCCTTCCCTTCCGCCCATGCCATCCTTCCGCCGCGCGGCTCACCCCTCTCGCGGGCAACCCCATCGGACGTCGTCTTCGAATCCTCTGGATGTCCTTGAGAATGCCGCGTTCGAAATTCATCGAGCGTCCTTGCTCGGGGTGGACTCGTCTAGCCCGATGAAACCAGCGGACTGGCCGACGATGCCGCGGTTCGATATCCCCTGAAACCGTTTTTCTCCCTCCTTTCTACCTTAGAACTCGCTCTCGTCTCTCCTGTCAGTTCGACCTCGCGAGCCGGAGAAAAAAAAGCTCGCGTCAGTTGGAACAACTGCTGGACAATATTCCGAGCAGCGTGCTATCGTTCTACAGAGGTACAGACCGCCGACACAGAATTAGAAAGAGAGAGAGAAAGTTTGGAGCGCGCGCGCGACAACGCACGCGGCCTCTCGACAACGATCATTCGTGGAGAACGCAGTCTGGAGCTAGTCGGGTGATCAGCTGACGCGCGGGGAACGGTGATTGCGCGGCTCTGCTCGATACGTATACACATATACACTCACTGGAACGAACAGAGAGAGAGAGAGAGAGAGAGAGAAGGAGGAGAGGGAGAGAGAGTAGAGGAAGAGTTTTCGCGTTCCCGTGTCGAACGTTCCGCTGAAAGAGGAGATTCGGCGTTTCGCGGCTGCGTGACGGCGAACGACGTGTGCCAGTGAACGTAACCGACGAACAGTCACGGTCACTCTTGCCCGTGTCCCGGTTCGATTCCGCACCCCTTCCGCCTCTCGCCTCGCCTCGTCTCCTCCTACTCCACCTCCTCTTCCTGTCCTCCTCCTCCTCCTCCTCCTCCTCCTCCTCCTCCTCCTCCTCTTCCGTGTGTCTGCTCCGCGCGTAATCGTTTCTCCAAGAATTCGACCGTCAAACCGTTCACTATCGAGAATACCCTGTGGACTCGTCTGTCGTCGTTGCTGTCGTGAATGATGAGCACGAGCTGGTGGTTCGGGTTTTATCGAACTTATTCGTGACGATTGTTCAGTGATAACTAAAAGTGTTCTGTTCTGTTCTCTTTCTTTCGTTTTTTTTTTTCTTTTTTTTTGTTTCTTCTTCTTCGTTTTCTTTCGTACACGTGTTTCGACAGAGTAGTGAAAGAATATTCGTAAGTGGCATAATACATAACACAATACACCACCGGCTGTCCTAGGACGTGCATGGGACACACGGGGGTTCGTGGTAGTAAACGCAACATGCGGGAAGGTACAATAGTGCGGGCAGCCACGGCGATCTGCTGGGCCATCGCCAGTTAGCCACTGTACTTTTCTCTTCTCTATCTACTATCTACTTTCGCGCTTCTACGCGTCTATAACACGCCCAACACTGTCTCCTCTTATTACACACACGTACATACACTGTTAACAGAGGTAGACGTATAACAGACGCATACATTCGGATCGTTCCGCGTCAAGTCGACTTCCCTTTTGTCGTCGTCGTTGTCGTCGCCGTCGCTGCCGCGAGTGCAACGAGGAATCGGTCGCGCTGCTTTTACGTAAGACCTCGAGATCTCCTACTTTTCCCTCTTTCATCCTTTTCTTTTCTTTCTTTCTTCCTTCTTTCTTCTACCGAACCAAAGCCCCTTTGATACCACCATCACCATCACCGTCTTCCAACGTTTTCTATCCCGAGACAGTTTCCTTCCGCTTCTCAGCTTACGGGACCTCCATTATTCGAACCGTTCTCCATTGTGTTCTCTGCTTCCGTTATTGGGCGTTCTCGCTTGCTCGTGGCTGCGAGGAGGGAGGGAAGGGGGGAACTAATTTAATAACGCGTCGGAAATAATCGCTCTCGTCTTGTCCGTGTAATCAAACCGAATTTCTCCGTTTGTTCCTCGGCTGTCGCGTTATGTAAACAGAAACGGTATCGTAAGAAGATAGACGAAGTTGAAGAGAATCGGGCCTTATCGACCGTTTCAACTTTTCCCTCGGGGGGAGGGAATGTTGTAATTCAAGGTTAGACGAAAAGGAGCGTGGTAATTTGCGCAGTTTAGTTCACCGTGAAAGGAAAGTTCTCTGGTTGTTATATTTATAAAATAAAGAAAGGAAAAGAGGAGAACATTTTACCGTGATATTTTACTACTTCGAATCGTACAGGTTCAGTTTTAAACAGGCTCTTTTGATCGAATAGGTCGCCGTTTAAATCTCCCCACGATCCCTCCTCGTCTGGTTTCCCTGGCTTCCCTCCCCAAAAGCACTCGTTTCCTCGAAAAATGGCGAAAGTTTCGCGGCGTATTTGTTTCGGTGCACGGTCGATCTCGCCGGCGAAGGAAGTTTCCTGGCGAGATTCCTGAACGATCTCCTCGTTGCCCTGCGAGCGGAAAATCGGGCGGAACAGCCACACGGATTTCAAGGTTGATCTGTCACGGAACGACCGAACACCACCGACACATCGTACACGTAATTATTACACTGAACGTAGAGAGTTTTCTCTCTCTCTCTCTCTCTCTCTCTCTCTCTCTCTCTCTTTCTATATATCTATATCTATCTATCTATTTCTCTTTCTTTTATTTATACTTCCACTATTTTCTTCCCTTTCGAATTTCTCTGACAAGTCTTCTTCTTTCAGTCTCTTTTCTCTCGCCATCACCTTAGTACCGTATACATATACATCTACATGAGTATAATAGATACACATGCGTTGATATATCTGTATACGTTTAGCGAATATTTCTCAACTTTTCTCTCCCTAACTTGTCTATCTTTCTCTCCTTTCTTCCTCACCCTGCTTAAAATATACCACGATTCTACGGTGCCTTTCTCGCGTGTGTCGAGCATAAACACGTGAGAAAGATAGGATATTTATTGTCTCGCTGGTTTCGAAATCTCACGGATGAGAGGGGAATTTTTCTAATACAGTGTCCCAGGTTTTAACTGTCAAATGTTGTCGATATATTCTATGGGTTGAAATAAGAACAAGTTGTTAAATATACGCGTGTCTTTTATTCTAACTGAATTCATCTTTCAAAGGGAAATGAAACATGTCCAGTTTGTAATTAAAAATTAGTGAAAAAGGTAAATGGAGTGAAACTAAACGTGGACGTTTAGTTTTGTTTGAAAATTCCGGTGTTTAGAGAAGAACTTTTTTAACTCGGAACATTTGTGAGTGAAAAATTAGATCGTTGTTTTCTAACTTTAAAAGGAATCTTTCGTAAAGAGTTTAAGGAACACATCCGGTGCATTTAACTTCGAAGCATCATTTTAAAAAACGTGAAATTTCAGTAGCCTGCTCGTGAAAAATAGTGTACATGTACACTGTTCAAAATATTTTTAAAAGATCTCATTATTTATGACAGAGAAAGATTTTTTAAGCGATTCGCTGCGGCAGATTTCAGTACGTAAAGCAAACATTCAATTCGCAATCGCAAAATTCGTCAAAATATTTTCAAAAATTAAAAAACTTCAAGTTCGTATCGATAGTTAAAACGAAAGTGTGTAAAGGACGAAATTGAGGTGTAAGAGCGGTAACAAAGAAGTATAAGCAAATCTCGAATAGAGGTTGACAATTAACGAAAAAGTTAAAATCAGAATTAAATTGAATTAAATACACAACTATAAAATAAATTAGATCACTGTTTTCTAACCTTAAAAAAAAAAGAACAAAAAATCGCCTCTGAAAAGATTGAAAGACCTATATTCGTACATCTCTTTCTTTTCTTATTTCGACATGTAAAATATACCGACAACATTTGCCCGATAAAATCTGGGACACTCTACAAATGCGTATGTAAACGTGCGATAACACTCTCGATTTGAAGCATTTTCACGGTTGGCGAAGGAAAAGTATACTTTAAGCAGGGAAAGGACTTTCTCTTTCTTTTCTCCGTCCGTCTGTTTGTCTCTAGTTACCACTCTATAGCTATGTTCTGTCACCGCATGCGAAACTAGAGGACTCACCGCTCCGGACTGCCCCCTCTGTGAAAAAGCGACAAAGAGGCCGCCTCCATGCAACATGCAGATGATCCTGGTTGCTGGCGGGTGAGTCCACCATAGTCTCCCAAGAACGAACGCACTTGTCTACGCACTGATCTCTTCTACGTGTTATAACTAACCCCTTGTCCTCTTTTTAAACCCCTGCCTCTGACTGTTTTTCCCTTTCTTTTTCTCTCTTCTATTTTTTTTTCTTTTTTGTTTCTCTTTCTTCTTCTCCTCCTGTTGTATGTCTGTTGCAACCGCGGCTGCAATTCTGACGATTTTAATCGATTATCGCCTGGTGTCTGTCCACCAGGCTTGCCTGTCTTACTGTGTCGTACTTCTGTCTGTCTGTCTGTGTATTTGTTCGATGTTTGTGTGTCTTTTCTTATGTTTTTCTGTTGATTGAATTGTAAGTGTAAGCGAAGGAACGTATAAGGGAGGGGAGCAAAAATGGCCAAACTTCTCGAAGAAGTGTGAATCGAGCAGAGAATCGTGTGCTGTTCAAGAGATGTGTCAAGCTCGGAGGCTATATCTGCAAAAATACTTTGAAACTCGTTTTCAACTTTCGGGATTATATTCTTGAGATGTTGAACTAACAATTTGTGCAAAAAAATCTGCATTTTTTTTTAAGTTCTAATTGAATTTCCCCCCTTAAATCATTCGTTTCGTTCTATTTCGTGGGTTTTCTCCTTAGGAAGAGGTATTAGGTTGTCCCAAAAAGTTCCTTTCGTTTTATCGTTAGACATAAAGTGTAGAATCGTTTATTTTTCGTGTAATTCTATAGAATTTCGATTTGTCATTCTTCTCCTGTTGTTCGGAAGATTTGTGATGCGATTTTTCCAAAATTGCTATGGTTTACTAGCAAAATATTAGGCAAATGTCATCTAAAATCTCTAGTTCTAATCTTTCTGCACGAATTATGAACTGTTTCGACGGTTACAGTATGATCCTTATAGACGACGTAAATCTAATTTGCAGTATTCCAGGCGCTATTGCCTATACAAATACATTTCCTGATTGTCCATCTGTCAAGATGGCACAGAAAAATCCCAGAGACACTTCATAAAAAAAAAAAAAAGAGACCATAGAGACCAAAGAGACTAACTAGAGACCATAAGTTCGATTTTAAACATATTGGACTGCATATTCACTCGAAACACTGTCAGGCAAAGCGTGAATATAACGAAAAGAATTTTTGGGACAACCTAATAGAAAACATTTCGAGAGCGGCGAGCGAAAGATGGAAAAATCAAGATCGACGAGTGACGATATCGCGAGTTCCTTTCTCGTTTTGAAATCGATGCTCGGTGAGTGAAGGTCTGTCGTCAGGATTACATAACTGCCGGAGGATACGTGTCCCAGTATAGGATAACGGACGGCGGAGGCTTGTCGCGCGCGATCGCTCGAAATTTTGGGGTCAAGTCGCGTTTGCGCGATCCTCCGCATCGCCCCTCTCCCATTTGGACGCCATTAAACGTTGCGTAACGTCTCGGGAAATTGTTTTCCGCGTGTCCCGCGACTCTGTCCCTTAACTTTCTCCATTTGAATTTCAAATACCCTCGCGTCCGGCCGTATAACACTGACACGGAGAACGTCCGTGGGATTTCGTTGGGATTCGTTCAACGATCGAAATCTTTTCCCATCTGTTTCGTACGCGACTCGCATTTAACGCTCTCCGCATTTCTCTCGGTGCATCCTGAATTATCGAGAAAAGGAACAAGGGTTGAATTCTATGATGAACTAAGTATTTTTCGAATTTTCTTTTATCTGTCGTTTGCAGTACACTTCACACCGGAAACAGTAGTTTCACGGACTTTTCCTACTTACCTATTTCTGTGAGCACAAAACGAACAAAACTCGGAATTTATCTTCGCAAAATCGATCTGTTTAATTTAGAAACGACTTGTTTATGAATTTGGATATATTATCGTACCGTTGCATTAATAAAAGCCGGGAAAAGATTTCTGAGAAATAATAGGAATAGTGTCTGAAAAATTCACGTTCACTCAAGGATAGCTCGTAAATCTAGTGTTAAATATGGTAGAAAAATCGTAAATCGCGAGACTGCATATATTTCACGACGAATAAGTTACTTATACCATGAAACAGCATCTCTAATAAGATAACACTCAGATTCCCGTACCTGTTTCGCTTTCGAATATTTCAATAAACTCGTGCAACTTTCTAAACGACCTTGGAAGTTCGCCGAACAATCTGACGTTATCCATACTCGAGAAGATTCGAGCGAAACGTTCCTATTACGCCGCTTTCGATTTACACGAATCTCCCGTTAATCCTGCAAGAAAAGCGCATCTAATTTGTTTGTGGACAAACACAGAAGTTCGGGCATTAGATTCTCGTGAAAATTCCTCGTATTATCGACGATTCTATGCTTTCCTACGCTAACTCGTCGAGATTTCTCATCGAAATTTCCTCCTAAATGGCGAACAAATTCGTTTCACTGTATTTTTAATCGATAAATATTGCTTTGGCTAGAAAGTTCACGCTATTTCTGGCGATTCTTCGGTTCAGGCGCTCCAAGATGCAACTTTGGAATTGCATGTTAACGAATCTTACACAATTTCTAGGCGTATAATCTTGCGGCCTGTTCAGAACTTTTGCTGTCACTCGAATACGAGTGACGAGGCTGTTAAAGTATCAATGGACAGAATTTTGAATCCGAAAGAGCCATTAAACGACACCTGCGGCAATTTTTTGGCGGGAAAGGAGTAGATTTTTATGAACTCAAAATTATAAAACTACCTGAGAGATAGGTAAAAGTAAAAATAGCTAATACATCATTGAATAAAGACATTTCTTTACATGAAAAAAGATTGCTTTGTATTAATTTACTAAAAACTACACGAATTTTCTGGCCAACCCAATACTATTCGAATCTTTTGGGTTTGGAACCGTTTTAGTTTAGCTTCATCTGAGCAATCTTGATAATTTAACGAGACACCTTGTATGCACGTTATTTTCCATCGACTCAGCTCGTCTTCGCTTCTCACGGTGTTGTTCGTTGCCAAAAAGAAACTCGAGTTGACGAATAAGTGTGCTTGACCGTCGAAGACTGTCGTTGTTTATCCATAGTTCGTAGACCCGTCTTTCGTTCACCTCGTCTTCGTTTCGGTAGCCAGTGAGAGCCTCCTCTTGGCATACGATCAGAACACGGTGAAATATCACCTCGCGCGACAGGAGGTAAACCCCTAAGGGAATTTGTCTCGCTGCAGCGGCACGTGTCGCGGACAAGTACGATTGATTTCTGGCTACCGAGCTATCCATTATCTTCATTATGCGAACACTGTGTCGTGACACTTGATCAATCTGAGCGGAGATTGGAAATTTCGTAATTGGTGTACACACGTAAGCTGGTCTATTTGTTCTCTTTTTAATCAAAAATCTGGTAAATTAAAAAAAAAGAAAAATATTGAAAAAAGTTATTTCGTTTGAAACGAATGGTGAAGAATGAATTCGAAATCTGAAATCGAAGCTGAAGTTAGATGTTGAAACGCAAATTGATTAGAAGTACAGTAAATAAATCGCGAGTGTGATTTCGATTAGAATATTTCTAGTGACAATTTCAATTTTCTAATTCAAAAGTGCACGGGAACCGAGGTAAGATTTATTTTACAGTATAAACGTCAGTAATGTGTTAATAACGAGAGAGCAGCCTTTAATCGAGGTTGTCGCGTATCATAACAGGCTAACGCGTAAATTAAGAAGAAACAATCGGACACACCGAGAGCAGAACGTATCAATGCGTTAATTACCGACAGCTCGATGGAAATTCCACGCGGCTCGCGTTCAATTTCAATAGGCAACCCGACCGATCCCCTTTTCCCTCAGCATTCGTGGCTGTGAAGCGTGATGTAAACGAGCGAAGAACGATCGTTCGAATCTTTTGTTACTGAAACAATCATTGTTACGAAAATTCGATGTTTCTTTTTTTTCTTTTTGCTGTCGTTGTTTGAAACGATAAGCTTGAAGGGAGGAAAGTTTTGTTTGATTTGAAATTAAGAACGTTGAGTATGAGTACAGGAGAGACAATTTTCGCGGGAGATTCAAGGTTGCATCGACGGGTATATACGCTTTCGTGAATCGTGGCTCGTGGCTGAAATTAAGACGAGTACAACGACCTACGATAACGCGATCCTTCGGCTACAACACGAATATACCACCGCGATTCTATTTTCGTGGCGCCAATTCGGAACGTCGTTCGCGTGCTCGCAATTAGCCGGCGAACAGGAGCTTTTAGACCAATGCTATTTTTTCCCATCGGTGGTATCCTAACATTAGACACCCTCGCAACGGTAAAATTATTCGTCATTCGTCGACGTAAATAGAATTTACTCGCGAGAATTCACGTGGTGTCTTCTTTTATCGCGTTACAATGTGCGACTGAACCCTTAACACAAGATCTCTCTCTCTCTCTCAATCTCTCTCTCTCTCTCTCAATCTCTCTCTCTCTCAATCTCTCTCTTTCTCAATCTTTCTCTCTCTCAATCTCTCTCTCTCTCAATCTCTCTCTCTCTCAATCTCTCTCTCTCTCAATCTCTCTCTCTCTCAATCTCTCTCTTTTTCAATCTCTCTCTCTCTCAATCTCTCTCTTTCTCAATCTTTCTCTCTCTCAATCTCTCTCTCTCTCAATCTCTCGTCCCCTCACTCTCTCTCTCCCCCTCGCTCTCTCTCTCTTCCTCGCTCTCTCTCTCTCGCTCTTTCGCTCTTGCTCTCTCTCTCTCTCTCTCTCTCTCTCTCTATTTCTTTCTCTCTGTCTCTCTTTGTCTCATTCTCTCTGTCTCTCTTTGTCTCTTTCTCTCTTTGTCTCGATGAAAGAGAGCGAGGAGGAATATTTCAAAAGCAATAATCGCGCCCGTTTCACGTAGCACAGCCGCTTTGGCGCGATTTCATTTCACGATATGAAATTCCACCACTCGGCTCGTACAATCGTTAAGAATTAAATCCAACCCGGTTGGCGATTATCGTAACGCCGAATATACCGGATAAAACTTCCGTCCCGTTTGTCACGTGATTGACAAATTAACGGAGTTGTGTAATGTACAGGTACACGTTCTGTATACAGGGTGTCTCAGTTTTAAACGATAGTACTTTGCTGATTTGTTTTGTGAGTAGACATTTTTGAAAATAAATGTTAGACAGGATGTTCCATTAGCGTCGATTTTATTTACTCTTGCTAAACATTTCTTGTTTTTTCAATAGAAAATATTTTGAAAAGTCGAAAATAAGTGTCTACGCTAAGACGGATCTTGTTTATCGTTGCTGACAATTTTTTTTTTCAGAAAAAAATATTCTCGAAAGTCGAAAATAAAAACCTGTGCTAAAGTAGCTCTTATTTACTTTTGATTAAAATTATTTTCTTCTATAGAAAATATTCTCAAATGTCGGAAATAAGCACTTCTACTAAAGCAGCTTTTATTTACTTCTGATCAAAATGATTTTTTTCAACGGAAAATATTTTCAAAAGACGAAAATAAGAGCCATTATCGTGGCTCTTTTTTTTTATTTCTAATGTAAATATTTTCGCGGTTACAATTCACTCTTGATCCCGCAAATTTTTCCACAGCTCGTATAGTATCTTTCTATTTTTGCTATTTGTTTTATAATTTTCTAAATATTTGTCAAATCGATCATCTTTCGTTTAGTAAATTTACGTTAAAAAAGCAGATGGAGGAGTGTTTCATGAAATCGCAGAATTTTTATGGTTACACGATTCTCATATACACATTTCTCGGAGAATTTATGACGAATCAAAGCCAATGAATATCACAAAACTTACGGTTTGTTTTACTGTTGCGTATACGTAAACGTGAGAAGAAATAGGTTAAGTTTCTACAATTCTACGTGACTTGAAACTTACATATCTATTTATCCATATTCTATGCATTTCATTTTAATCTTTTACTACTATATCGTAACTTTGCTGTACTCTTACATTATTATTAGCCAAGATTTCTTAATCAATATTTTTAAACATGTAAAATTGTAATCAACCGTAACTTTTCTTTTCGTGAACGAAAAAAATTCGGGTTTATAGAGGATTAAAAAATATTACACATGCGAGCTTTCGATTTGTCGAGGTCTTTTATACTCTCGTTTGTTGATACAATTGACGAATTACCATTTCCCAAGAATCTTTCGATCCTCCTTGCAATAATACTGAAACAGATTTCAGAATCGACGTTGTTCTATGCTAATTTCTCCACGACTGATAGCTTGGTGAACGATTTTAACTTGGGTTTAAGAGGCGGAAAATAGGTTTAAAAGCGTAGTATAATCCGTGACGGTAATTCAGAGGCGAAACGCGCGTTAGCGTGGCGGTATCGCGTGACAAACATGTCTAATGGGAATTCATAGAATTATTCGTGGATGGCGAACGGCTCTGTACACTCATCCGGCATACCTCGAACGAGAGTGCAATTAGGGGGGTGGCTTTGCGTATCGTGACGAAGGGAACGAGACAGCTCGTTCATCAGCCTACCTCAACCACCCTTTCTTTCTTCCCTTTCTTTTTTCTCTTTCTCCTTCTCCTTAATGAAAGGCACAAATGTTCGTTGCACGCTAGAACGACTGTTCTTCCTGCCAGGATTAACCTCGAACGTTTCATTTAGCGATTGAACATTTTAAATCGATATATTATTACTCACAAACACTTAACAATGATAAATATATTTTTCAGATTATTTTTAACTCTCGAAGAAAGTGTATAAAAAGTAACGTAGCGTCAAAATCGAGCTGTATTGAATAAATATTTCTTCTTAGAACTTACTTCCTTCTTTATTCATCTTCTTATTGACTTCTTCTTCAGTTACACATGTTATGTTTTAACTTCTCATTCAGAAGTAACCGTAGAATAGAAACTCGAGGATAGAAAATTGTATTTGCGTTCTAGTAACAATTTTCCCGCCAAAAAGTGAGCAAACGTCCGATGGACACAGATGTAAAGTACATTTCGAATTTTTCTATTTACATACGTATCTGTTTCACTTCAAGTATCAATTTCAGCGCGATATAAAAATCGAAGCGAAGAGAGGAAAAAAGGAAATCGAGAAACACACGCTTACAAATACACCATTTGCATATCGGCGATATCGTTTAAGTGGTTGATATTCTCAGTCGTTAAGTACATCCACGCACAACGAAATCACGAATCTCGAGAAGAGCATCTGAACAGAGCAAATATGTTACTTTCACGCCATTTCCATCGTTGATCCAGCTGTATCGTTAAATGATACCTCGTGTAAACGTTCTCTGTCCGCTAATTCGACGACATTAACGAGTACCGTTGAATATTTCAAACGACAACCAAATTCTCTGTGTCCTCTCTCGTGTATCTCTCTCTAACATACACACACAGACAGACACAACTACTGTGCCTCTCCTTTTCGACGTTTCACAAGATCACTCGGTTTTACACGGTCGCTCGTTAGATTCCCCGAGCGTGACACCGCTTCCGCAATCAGACAGGCTAGGCTCTCGATTTGTACCGCGAGGGGGGGAAAAAAAAAAAAAGAAAGGAAAAAGGTTTATTCGTATTCCGTCCCGGTTTTTCGCGTCACACGGAAAAATCGCGCATCGATCGTCTCTTGCGCGGCTGCGTCCGTCTTTCGATGACGAAAAGGGCACCGATGCCGTTTATTCCCGAGTTTCGAGAGTTTCGACGTGACCCGAGGGAAAAGGTATTTCGTTGTTGAACACTTCGGTTTATTTATAAATTCCCTCGCACAGGATGTATGGTCGAGGTGGGATTATTTGTGTTTAAAACGCGGGAAAATTGTTTACAACGGAAACTTCAGCACCGAGAGAGAGAGCTCAGAAAAAGCGAGAGCTCGGGGAGAGAGAGAGCTCAGAGAGAGAGAGAGGGCTCAGACAGAGAGAGCTTAGACAGAGAGAGCTTAGAAAGAGAAAGAGCTCGGACAGAGAGAGCTCAGACAGAGAGAGCTCAGAGAAAGCGAGAGCTCGGAGATCGGGAGAGCTGTGAGAGAGCGACAGCTCAGAGAGAGAGAGAGAGAGAAGGTAGTTATGCAAGGTTATTACCTTGCAGCGATTTAAATATCGCGTCCGCTTGTTCCCGAGGATACTCTGACCCGTTCTGATCGCGTTACGCGACTCAAGGTGCGCTCAATGGTCCGTGAGAATAGGCAATTTCACCGAGGAGAAGGTGTTCGAATGCTTAGGACAATTCGGCGGACGTTAGAGTTACGTGTTCGTATTGGATTTACACAGCTGAATAGAAGTCAAGCGAACAAAGTGGTAGAACAATTTCTTCTCATCGAGCACTTCGTCTTTATTATCCAACGGCTTAATGGTTTCAGAAATAAGTCCATAGGGGAAACGATCGTAGTCGTGGAAAGTTCAATTTTCAATTCGATACCACTGTAACATTCGAATCTGACAGCTGTAAAATGTTATTATGTGTTCCTGAAATAGATAGGAGATATTTTATAAATAGATATTTTATCTTAAGTAAATATAGCAGAGTTTAGGTAATTGTGAGTCTAAAATTATCCAACTTTTTAACCGATCATTCCCATACACGAAACTTTAAGCGAACAAATCTTATTCTACATTTTTAATTCAGTTTTTCACGTAGAATCAACCTTTGCACACTTCTACTATCAGTTACAGGACACTCTTTGTATTAATCATCTAATAGTATCGTAAAATTAACACACGAGACTAAAATTTCAATTGAAATTGACCAGGATCGTTTTCCACCTGGATTATTCGTTGTGTTTCCTTTTCTACTATTCTCCAAAGCCAATATTAGGCAACCTAAAAGATTCGTGCGGTTTTTCCTGTCATACGAAAGAAAATAGCGAAAAATAGAAGATGCGCTTTGTCTAGATCTATAATTTTAATTCGATACAGACAATAATTTAGAAAATAATCAAATAAAGCCAATTTTATCAGCATTTTATTAATTAATTTAATATTTAAGAGCCGAATAGCACGTTTTCCTATTATTCTATCGAGTTCAAATTTTCCGCAGATTATTTTTCTATTAACAAAATTTCAAAGTCGAAAATAAGACTGACTACTTCCTCTTTTGGCTAGAAAGTGAACTATTTGAATGACTACTTTAATAATTGCAATTATTGATGCCATGCCACCGTTTCAAAATCATTTTCTGCGAAAATCTAGCGAACATTTTCCGATTACCTAATATTTTCAAAGAAATACCATACATGGTACGCACAGTGGCTTCCATTAATATTCTGACACCTTTTGAAACAGAATAACTTCTTTTAAATTCGACCATACGGCGTGAATTCTTTTTTTTTTGAGAAGTCAGGAGAATTAATTCATTAGATAGTGTATATAGAAAGTTTTGGAAAAATTGCAATTGCTCTTAATCGAAAAGAAAGTAGTAAACGTCGCTTTTAGTAACTTTTATATCGGAGCTTGTGACAGCTGTACACATGGTGGAAATTTCATCGATATCGGTCGATGTGGAAACCAACGACAGGCATTGAAAGACGTAAGAATCTTTCGATTTATCGCAAGTGTAGGTCGAAAGTCGCAAAAGACCTCGATTTTCGCCATTTTTAATCGTTTGCGGCTCACAGCAACGTTAATCAATTTCGATGAAATTTTCAGCATGTATACAATTATTATAAATCTATAAAAAATGATTTAAAAAATTTTCATTACAGATTCAGAAGACGAGGGAAAAAAAAATTGTAAAAATCGATCTTTGTTATTTCCTTGGTAATTCTGGCCAATTGAAATTTTCTCGACAATGTCTTTATATGTCACCTAGTAAAGAAATCCTTCTAAATGATTGAAACAGGAAAAATCGAAGCGTTTGATCCGATTAAAAAAGAAGTTGTTCGGTTTTAAAGGGTGTCTGAATATTGATGAGAGCGACTGTACGTAGAAACGAAACGATACCAGCGAGCAAAGGGCGTTCTTTCCGCGCGAGGCTACTACGGCCATTTTGCATCGATCGCGTGCACCCGCTTTCGCCTTGTTTTCACCGTTCCGCATGCCTAGCTAGCCTCCGCCGCAGCGGTGCAGCTGCACTTCCGCACAATTTCCGTACACGCTTCGATTTCCTTTTTTTTTTCCAGCAATTTTGTTTACACCGCGCGTACACCCGTTTTCCAAACCTTTCTTCTCGAGTTTTTCAAGCGACGGACCACCAGATTCCCCCCTTTTCTCACGAGCCATCGACGCGTGTCACGGTTCTAAAACATCCTTCGAAACGTGTACACTCACGGCCGTGAGTGGACCGTGTGTTTACGCGTTCTGACGTTGAACAGGCTAACCTCGCGAATAGTTTTCCGAGAAACCCGGTTCCCGCGCGAATATTCGCACTTGAATGGCGTTGATACAGTTGCCTTCGTTAATATTCAGACTAAATTGGTAGATCCAGAAAATTGGATCAGACGAGTTCAGTTTTTACGAGGAATTAGAAGGATTAGATACGTTTTTGAGAAAATTGCAATTGACTATGTTAGCGATGTAATTTTACAATTCTCGTGTTTTTTATCTATGTCTGTAATGAAAATGTTTAAAAAGTATGTTTTTTGCGGGGAATTAGAAGGATTAGATAAATTGGTTAAATTTGTGAGCATATTTTACAATTTTCTTTTTCTTATCCAAGTTTGAAACGAGAGTTTTTAAAAAGTATGCCTTTTGCGAGGAATTAGAAAGATTAGATAAATCTTTGACAAAATTGCAAATGGCCAAGTTTTCGAGGAAATTATACAATTTTTTTTTCCATCTAAGTCTGTAATAAGAAATTTGTAAAACGCATGTTTTTGCGGGGAATTAGAAAGATTAGATAAGTCTTTGAAGGACGTTTACAATTTCTTTTTTAATCTAAATCTGTAACGAAAATTTTAGAAAAGTATATTTCTGCGAAGAATTTGGAAAATCCGATAAATTTTTGAGAAAATTGCAAATAGCCAAGTTTTCGAGGAAATTTTACAATTTTCTTTCTATTTAAATCTGTAAAATGTTCAGCTTGTATACATCTAACACAAATCTACGAAGCATACGTTTGAAATTTTCATTAGAGTCTCGGATGAAAAATTTCTAAACAGTGATCTTTACAATTTTCTTCGCGATTCCCATAAATTGCAATGATTACACTAATTCTAGTACTACTAATCCTAACTTCTCAACAAAATTCCAATCATTCGGTCCAATTTTTAAGAAAGTTATCCTGCATTAAAAGTGTTCGAATATTAATTCAAGCATCTATAACTTGATCTAATTTGAAAAAAAAAAAACAACTTGTTCTCTATTTCAAAGTGTCTCTGAGTATTAATGAGAATGCTTGGCTGTTTTTAACACGGCCGATAAATACTTGCTTTCCTCTTTTTTTATCGTTTCTTTTTCCTTTTCCTATTAACGATGCGAGTGTGCTGTGCTGGCTCATTGTCGGTGTGTTACATGCGTCGAGCTTTGGCTTGTTCTCTTCACCTCTGTGTCTCTTTGTACCACGTTTCATTAGCGACACTTCATTTAGATACCGAAGTAACAAGTAAGGATGGACGGTTGCGATCGTCGCTAGTCAGGTGAGAGGATTTTATTCATTCTAAGTGTATCGTTTCTATTGGTTGCACAGTGTGATCATGTAGCATGCGTCAATATTCTAGAAGAGCGCTCGATGTTTCTCCAAAAACATCTCAACAGTTTCTCCTTCTATGTGTATGTATCTATGTGCATAAAAAGCAAGAAGAGAGAGTTAAAAAGGCGCGTTAACGTGTCGTACTTAAACCACGCGTTTCATCGCTTAAAATATCGAATCCTCGTCGATAGTTCGAGGCTATCGTTTGCAAACTACATTCTTTCGCCGCGTGTGAACAGTATACCTTTCCTAAAAAGCGAAATTCGTAGTCTCCGATGATTTTCGTCGAAATCTAAAAGAATCGCGATTCGCTATTCTCACCGAAATTTCTCGTATCTCGGTACAACTGAGACGACCTTCGAATCTCTTTTCAATTTATCGAAGGTAACCTCGAAACGACATAGTCGAGAGAAGCTTCCATGTAATTATGAAATCCACAGACCGATGGAAATCCGGGTTAGAGTCGTTCACGAAAGCGATACCCGAAGGCTCTAGCGTTGAAAACGTTCGATCCTAGAGTTGGATATGGTCTAGAGTGGCTCGGAGACCTACGGTGAGAGGCCTACGATCGATCGTTTCCAACGATCGACCAAACCACCGTGACCGGGTCTCTGTTACTGCTGCTGCTGCTACTGCTATTGCTGATAGCGGTGGTTGGCTACCTATTCCACAAGCTCGAACATGGAAACTCGCGTGTCGCCGTATTTTCTCGTCTTCTCTTTGATTACCTACAGAGGCTGGTGGCTACTGAACGAAGATCGAGCGATTATCGGCTGTGTGAATCCTGTGATCGAGCTGAAATTCGACTAGCGTCGCACTCTGTGACGAACCTGAGTCTGATATAATGGATATCTAGTAGGATTTCGATGATCAATTATTTCCTCACTATACGATAGACTCCATTGCCTAGTATTTTAGAAATATTTAACACGTTAAGTGCCACGCTGTTCTCTGCGTTTAGGTGGATTTTCGAAAACTGAACAGGTTCAAATGTAGAAATTCAAGCTGAATTTTGTGTGGAAGATAGAAGGAAATTTTAAACTAAGTGGTATAAATATGTTTCTCGTTTTAGAGGTGTACATTTTGCTAAATTATTATTAAAGCGTCTTTATTACGTGTATAAAAGTAAAAGTGTACAGAATAAAGATGTGTCTTTAAGAATTCGTCCTATAGAAATTTGTGAAAGAAAAGCTGCCCGGATTTACAAATGAGTTTTATGTAGCAACGTTTGAAATTGTGCTTTATGCACGTGCGGCACCAGGTGGAAAAAGGAAACATTTAATAGCGTTTCCGTGTATAGTTCTTCTTAGTGAAAGTTAGCAAGTTGCTTGGAATAGTTTTCTAAATGGTAATTCCTTTTGAAAACTAACAGTGACCGTAAAGATTTTCGACAAATATAGCCGCTGATGATTTTCTATCCTCGTTCGCAGGAGTTTTCGTACCCTTGACGGATAAATATTTCAGAAGAATTTTATGAAAGTGAGAAAAATGTTTATGGAGTTTCAGAAAAATCAACAAGAAGCCAAAAGTTTTCGGTGTACTAGCGTTTCCTTTCAGGAACGGTTGAATTTTTCAACGACGCCACGAGTTTACTACGGTGATCTTTCGACCAAAGCAATTGGCCCGATGATCCTCGACCCTCTTCTTCCGCCGATAAATTTCTCATCCGAGGCGGCGCGGCGTCGCGTCGCCTCGACGCTCATATGCGAATCCGTTGGCTGCTTTAATTCGAAACCAGTTTCATTACAGCTGCCCGCGGAAACTTCTAATTATCCTTAAAACTTCGGAACAGGCCGTGCGTTATAACTATAATTGCAATTACTCCGGGACCTGGCGTGAAAACGTGTTGCAGCGCGAAACTTTTAACAAGTGACCATTCAGAATTGCCCGACTGTTCGAGCACGCTTCCTCCTTTTCCATCTTCCTCTCTCTCAATCTCTCTCAGTCTCTCTCTGCTTTATCTCCTTCCGAGATTTCTGTCGCTTTGGGACTCTGTCGCTCTGAGACTCCCTCGCTCTGAGACTCTCTCGCTTTGAAATTCCCTCTCTCTGAGACTTTCTCGCTCTGAGACTCTCTCACTTTGAAACTCTCTCACTCTGAGACTTTCTCGCTCTGAGACTCTCTCACTTTGAAACTCTCTCACTCTGAGACTCTTTCGCTCTGAGATTCCTTCGCTTTGAAACTCTTTTGCTCTGAGATTCCCTCGCTTTGAAACTTTCTCACTCTGAGACTCTGTCGCTCTGAGATTCCTTCGCTTTGAAACTCTCCTGCTCGGAGACTCTTTCGCTCTGAGACTCTTTCGCTCTGAGATTCCCTCGCTTTGAAACTTTCTCACTCTGAGACTCTTTCGTTCTGAGACTCTCTCTCTCTCTCTCTCTCCAGGATTTTCTCTCTCTGAGACTCTGTCTCTCTGAAACTTCCTTGCTCTGACACTTTCTCGCTGTGAGACTCTCTCTCATTGAAACGCGTTTCCTTTTCGCGCACCGATGACACACGTGAAAATTGTATTCTTTTCAGAGGAACGACGGTTCCAATAATCAATTTATACGTCGTCGAAAGACCACGGAGACGATGTGTTATGCAACCGTGTTACGTAATCGCGAACTTCCCCGCGAGCATAGTTCATTCCTTTTTACGTAACCATACCAGTTTTGGAGATTTCCGGTCCGAACGTATTCTTATTTTCGTGTTCGTTTGATTCCACAAATAAATATCGAGGATCGAAACGTTCACCTCGTATCTTCCTGTTCACTGAAGGATACTTAAATATTGACAGTTTTAGGGCAAGAGAAAAATGTCTAACGGAGGATACATAAGTTCTTTTTCCCCAGCAAATTGACAGATTGCTATACGAAAGGGATTTTCACGTGGAAATACTTTTACACAGGTTTACCAATCCAACAATATATATATATATATATATATATATGTTTCTTTCAACGACAACGTTCTCGTTCATTTGTTCTTTCGAGTATCAGATTACTCGAGCTTTCTGTCGATGTCATGTTTACCACCTCGATCGGTTCTTTTGTACCTTGATTCATAGCTACGATCTCTTCACTACAGAGTACACCGTGTTCTCTGTAATTTTCACGTTACTGCAACGTATCGAATGCAAAATTGCTTAGAAATAATTATAAGGTGAATCAGGCAACTTGCACATTTCGAATAACTTTTGAATTATGCATCGAATGAGAAATTAATATTTAACAAATTAAAATGCAGCGCGGGTTTCGACTTTAGTTGGGTCTCTCACATTTTTTCCTCAGCTTCTACTATACACATCGAGAAGAAAAGTTAGGTAGGTTCTTTGGACAAAAGGTGTTTAAGTTTGAAGCACGAGAAAGTTTTGGAACGAAAGCGTTATTGAAAAAAGGGGTCGACGTGGAAATTAATAGGGCTTTGAGTGACAAAGTTTCGGAAAAATCTGTTCTTTATGAGTTTTATTATTCGTAATCAGTGTCTTTGGTGTGTATATTCTTGTGCAATATACGAGTATTGCACGATTGTATCTTTAGAAATAAAGAAAAGATTCCTGGTTAGGTTAAATCAAGTGAGAAAAATATAACGAACTCGTAAATTTTATTTCAATCTCAATTCAACTGTATACAACATTTTGTTTTTGAAGAAAAGAATAACAGCTTATGTGTTATCGAAAGAATTCAATGTGCTAATTACATTTTTCACTGTTCAAAGTTTATTTTTTACGTCTGACGTATCGTGAACTTATTGATCAAAGTTTAAAATTGAAACGGAATACAGGTGAAAACGAAGAGATCGTTATAAGAATTTATACAGCCGCGGTGAATGCATAACACAGCTCTGAACGAATGTTCAGCCCCTTATATTTCTCACATCTCCGTCAATTCCTTTGTCAGAACACTTCGAAACGTGTTTACCTCGACTCCTGACACAGATTTCACGAGCTTGCCTCCACCAATCTTCATTTAAAGAAACTCCCCAGCCATCTTAATCTCAACGAATCAAAGACAATAAGAAAGAGTGCTTCCGTTTCGAAGAGTTGAACGAGAATTTCCATTGAGAAATTGTATACAGGTTCCTCGATTCTTTATTTCCCACCAGACGAATTCCAAGAAAAATCAAACGCTTCTCGTCGTAAACGTTATTTTCCCCTGACAACTCTCTCTTTCTTTCTTTGATCCTCTTTCGTCGACATAACCTTCTCGACGTTTTGCTTCGCGAGCGAGCAAAATAAACGACCGTTTCGAGGAAAATTCCGTCTCCACTTGCAGGTTACTTTTTCCCCCCTGGAAAATAAAGTCGAACTGTTTTTTCTCTCTTGGACACAGTGATAGTCATTCGGCGAAGAAGCCTGAATACCACAACCACGCGTCATTGTTTTGAAAGCTCCCGAACGAAAGTATGTATATACGTATATATATATACTTTCCACGTTCAGTGTGGATTGTACTCGCGGACCACCACTTGGAGACAATGGTGTGTACCTTCCGGTCGGTCTAACGGCAGCTTAAGCGAAGAACGAGCCGCTCAATGGAGATACTCGAGGAACGAGCGTCACCTGTTCCCCTTCTTTCCAACTGCCGCGACCGAAGCGACATGCTGCAAATTTTTCTAGCGGATCAGCTGACGCACAGCCTAGCACAGACCGCGAATTCACGTGGCGCTTGTAACTCGTGAAAATCTTATTTGGAATCGAGGAGATCTGTCGATGAAACTATGGCTTCGCTTCAGGGGAAATTTGAATTAGGTTCCCAGTGTATAAGGATCCATTTGAGGCACGCAATGCGTTTCTTAAAAATATTCGATTGTTGTGGAATATTGCTAGTTCTTATTTGACACGTTGAACGCCATGGGGGTCATTGGTGACCCGCACTGAGCTTGTTCTAAGCGCTATGGGGGTCACTGGTGAATGGCGAAGCGAAGATTACTAGAAATCTATGATTAGAGTAAATTATTTTTAAATTTTTTAATAATATCATCGTTATTGCAATGGCGAAGCGAAGATTACTAGAAACCCATGATTCGAGTAAATTTCAGTATTTTTAAATTTTTTAATAATATCATCGTTATTGCAATGGCGAAGCGAAGATTACTAGAAACCCATAATTAGAGTAAATTTCAGTATTTTAAAATTTTTCAATATTATCATCGTTATTGCAATGGCGAAGCGAAGATTACTAGAAACCCATAATTAGAGTAAATTTCAGTATTTTAAAATTTTTCAATATTATCATCGTTATTGCAATGGCGAAGCGAAGATTACTAGAAACCCATGATTCGAGTAAATTTCACTACTTTAAAATTTTTTAATATTATCATCGTTTCTGCAATGGCGAAGCGAAGATTACTAGAAACCCATAATTCGAGTAAATTTCAGTATTTTTTAATTTTTTAATATTATCATCGTTACTGCAATGGCGAAGCCATGATTATAGTCAGGATTATTATTATCAATGAACTGTTTAAAATATCTCCACAAATAAAAATTCAGAGCCGCGAACTCAGGAAAGCGTTCTTTCCTCCAAACGTAAAATTTCGATGCAAAGGAAAAGTATTTTTGACTCAGAAAGGAAGAAATCCATAGTTTTCTGTCTTTTCTTCATTTTTGAAAGTAGTAAAATATTAAATACGATCAAAGCTTGGCCACTCTATATATTACGTATAAAAATACATTTTTCAGACATTTGTAATTAAAATAATTTCCATTATCTTCGACAACCTTTCGCCATTTTTTCCACCAGCTTGCGAATATCTCTAATTGAATAGCTGTACTGATTAAGCGAAATCAGTCACAAAGATTGCATTTTCTCTAGCTGTACATTAAGCACATACTTTTTCAAAATAAACTCTAAATATTATTTTGTGTTTCTCTCTTCAAAAAAAAAAAAAACAAAAACAAAAGAAAAAAGTAGCTAACCTATAAATTGAACGTAACGCATTGACAATGCACAAGCGAGCGTAAATGGAGAAGAAATGATAAAGAGACGAGGGTAATTCAACAAATGCATGGTAGATGATGTTGTTCCTCGTATCGAGGTCTTGCAACGAGAAACACGCGGCTTATGAGGACAGCTGTCGAATATACAGCCGAAGAAGGCTCTTTCGCGAGAAAACATTTGTCCAAGTGATTCAATGGCGGCAAGATGTCTTTAGAAGTCGGTCGGTGCGTCGTCTATCCTACTCGAGAGGTTAAAAGACCGTCCAATCTTCGTCGTGCAAAATGACGCGGAACGACTCAGCTCTGTTCGATTCTCCTTTCCTCGATCCTGCCAACGTCGGAATGTGTGTCAACGCGTTATTTCCTGTCGTTATCGGCCACTGGCTGATATATTGCCTCTGCGTAAAGTGCTCGTTCGTTTAAGATCCGTACACCACTTTATTTCTCCAATGGACGATTCTCTTTGATCTCTTTTACCCATTTCTCTAACATTTCTCAGTATATATCTTCAATACCGACGATCTTCACGGGAATGATATTTATTTAATATATCCTATGACTTTATCGTGCCCGGTGTTTGCTCGAGCCAACAAAACAGAGATAATACTTGCTGTGTATAATAGGCATCGTTGATATTGTCATTTTTATTAATACTCGAACACAATTTCAAACAGTATAACTTTTCTTTTTGTTTTTTTTTTTAATTGGATCAAACAACGCGAATTTATTACTTTTTGTTTTTTTCGGAATTGTTTTAGTCGGAATTGCAAAGAAAATTATAACGAAAATTTAACGAAAATTAGAAAAATGTGTTTTGTGTATATGCTGAAAGTTTCATCGAAATTAGCAGACTATTAGTCTTAGCGCTCGTAACGAAAGGGTTAAAGCAGAGTCACACAGATTTAGCTTGAATAATTTCATTTCTACAGGCGGTAGCGTTACGGGGAATATTAATATACAATTTTAAATAAGAGTCTGAATCGGATATTTCGATTCAAGGCTCCTTTGTTCTTTTACAACGAGTAGTTCTTATCAATAGTAAATGCGTCTAGATTATGCGTCTAAATTCCTTCTTAACAGACGTAATCTTGTTGAACCACAACCTACTTCTTCAAGAATTGCAATGAAAAGATTTTATGAATCTATGATGATATGAGGTTTTTAGAAAGAAAGATACATTGAGTTTGATGGTCAAGAAAATACTGATTTTTTATTGAGGGTTCTTTTATGTGGTTGGGATGGATCGATAATACTGTAATTTGGTAGGTCTTATCTGGGATATTATACGTCTTATCTTAGCTATGACACCAGACGGAGGAAAATTCGAACAACTGAGCATCGATCGAGATCGTGGTAGTTCCAACCTAGGTGTAAATCGGACGATTGGTAGTCCTGATAAATATCGCTATGTAAGAAAAACAAAAAGAAGAAAAGAAAATAAAGAAGAAGAAACTGCTCGAGCGTCGAAGATGAACGACGAAATTGCGGAAGTCGCAAGGGGAAAGCAAATAAGATCCGGATGAAAAGGTTCGTTCCATCGGATCGAATGCGATATTGATATCCTGCAGGACAGTTGGCATAAGCGAACGAATCGATTCCACTAGCCAGCCGCGACTGAAAATATTTTTGTTGTCATCAGCGCGACTCCGCGTTCTATTTTTCGCCGGTCAACCAGACAGAATGAACAGCGTGCGTCGATTACACGCTGTCGGCCCTGTCACTGGAATATCGACGACCGGCGTGACTCGAAAATTGCTTGCCCCGGCAAATTGAAATTTATTTAGCGTTAAATTAAACGGAAATACTTGCGCACTCGTCCCGCGCGTGTTTTGCAACCAGACGCAGTTAGGATTCTTCGAAGAGAAAAAGCAAACAAAATATCTGCTCTACGCAAAGAGAATTTTCGTTTCTTTTTCGAAGATTGTTCAAACTTCGCCAATTTTGCCGCTGTTCACGCTGTTTTAACGCGTTGTATCATTCTCGAATGTATCATTCTAGATCTTTTCTTGGATTTCAAGGTCCTGCAGTAGCTTAGAGATTCTAAGACAGAACAGCTTTCTTTTTCTGCTTTTTTCCCTTTTGTTCTTTTTCTTCTGTTTCTGGAACGTGCTGCTTACTCAGTTCTCATTTTCCGTTGGAGAATTTTCGACAGGTGGAAAATGTTCTTTTCCTCTCCACGGATACATTTGGGTATTCCTGTCTTCTATAAGGAAAGCTTCTTCTCTCAAGTCTGACATCGTACAGGTCAGCAGTTTCGTTCGTTTTCGAATAGATTGGACGGGACGAAATTCGAAGGTTACGAAAGTTCCGGCTGTGAGCTGGTATACAGGGTGAACCGGAAGTCGTAGGATAACTAGGCAAGAAGGCGATTCAACGTTAAAAAAGAAGGAAATATTTCCGACGCTCCGTTTTCGAGGAAATCGACTTTAACCCTTTGATCAATGTTGGCGCCTGTAGACGTTTTGGAAATTTTCAGGGGAATTTTATTTCAAATAATTTTACATAACAAATTTCACATTTCTACAAATTTGAGAATTATCAGTTATTCAACTTTCGAAGAGCATTTGATAAATTTTACGATTGAAAATTGAACATCTACCTTTCTACCGAAATCTGCCATAACTAGGATTACTTGCCAATAATTAACTCTTGTTTCCTATATTAATTTCTATATGCAGGATGTCCCATGATAAATGTACAAATTGTTACCATCATTAAGTTATAATATTATTAATTATTATATATAAAAAGTATGATTATATTATACATTATCTACTGACGTGATTACTGAACGATAGGTGATAGCGCAAAAATGTAACGAGAGTTATCATCGTTTCGCGTGTGAAAAAAATTCGTCAAGGTCATCGGTTCTGAGGTCATCTCATGTTTTTTTTTTTTTTAAATGGAGCGTTATACGTGTACACGTAGAATAATGGTTGGAACGATAGTTCGAAGAGGTCGTTGGTGAATTTGCAAGAGCAACTAGCGGAGTAATTTTTCATGCGGCATTAATGGCCGCCGCGTCGCGTCGTTTTCATTCTCGTTACTTTCGACGCCGTTCCCCGACCGTGAGAGGGAAACTCCTTTTTTCCAATTTCACCGCCGCGCGCACCCGTCCTGGGCTATTTTTACCTCGAGTTCCGCGGTTTAACGGAACGACGGTCAAGGAGAGCACCAACTGCAATCACTCTGCGTTTCTCGATCCCTCGTCGAGTCTGGCGTTCGATTAAAAGAGAAGAGAGAGAGAGAGAGAGGGCATGTCTATTCTTCGAATCGCGATGAATTCTCGCGCATCGACGCGATCACTTACGAAGCGTCAGCTCGTATTTTTAGGCGACTGCGCGTAACTACTTCCGTTCGCGCAGTTTTCTCGATTTATTTTCAGTGGAGAACGGCGAAACTTCCGTTTCGCACGCGTTTAATCCCGCCTCTGGATGCACCAACCTAGCGCGTCCACCTGTTCTCCACACGTTTCTCGTGTAGCCAACTGTTCCCGCCTCGCTGAACATTTGTCCACAGATTTTCTGTGTAAAAATTGCTCGAAGATTTAGCTATTATATATTTGTCGAATATATATCTATTTAATTGGCATAAATCTGTCGAATAAATCTCTATTAAACAATCGTCTCAACTATTTGAAATTTGTCACATCTAATTATCGTACATTTATCGAATTTAACTACTATAAATTTATCGAACAAATATCTATTCAACTAGCATACATTCGTTGAATAAATCTCTATTCAACTATTGATTCAACTATCATAAACTCATCAAATTTAAGGATAAATTCATGGAATTCTGATATCATAAATTCATCGAATAAATCTGTGTTCAACTATCAATTCAACTATGATACGTTCAGAGAGTAAATATATATTCAACTATTGATTCAACTGTCATAGATTTATCGAATATATATTATTTCAACTATCATAAATTCGTAGAATAAATGTGTACTCGTGTTTGATCCAACTATCTGAAATTCATCAAATTCAACTATCAGAAATTTATCGAATTCAGCTATCATAAATTCGTAGAATAAATATGTATTCAGTTATTGATTCAACTATCTGAAATTCGTCAAATTCAACTATCAGAAATTTATCGAATTCAGCTATCATAAATTCATAGAATAAATATGTATTTAATTATTGATCCAACTATAATAAATTCGTAGAATAAATCTGTATTCAACTGTCGATTGAACTGTCGCAAATTCATCAAATTGAACTATCAGTCACGAATTTACGAATGAGAATAATTAACTGACGAACTCTAAGAAAATTTCTCGACTGTTTAACGAGTTAGACGGTACAGATATCAGTTTCTAGGATTCTCATAAAAGTCATTGTCCCTAGTTTCGAACGGCGAACGCTGCAAGAAGATAATTTCGCGAAGCTCCAGCAGTAATTTGCGGCGGTGCATGAATTTCTCTGAATTCTCCTAGCGAATATCGTTTGAAACCGTAGAAAATCGATGGGAGCGACACGACGCGACACCGACGCGGCCTCTAAAATCACCACCGCCGCGTCCCGATTTTCCAGTATCGCCTTCGTGCATGTGTATACACCGTGAATTCGGTCGATCGATTTCTGGGTGGGAAATAAACAGGATTTCGAGGAGGGTGCAGGCTGCACGATGAAAAATAACCCGATCGTTTGGCAATGCTGGTCGATTTATCTTGACCTGGTGGTTATCCTTGACAACGTCGTTCTACGGACGTTTTAACGGCGTCGTCACCGTTGTAGTTTCGACGAGTTCCTCGACAAGGGCATCGAAATGGCGCCGCTGTCGACAGCTTTGAATCAAGCCAAATAATAAAACCCTTCTCCGGTTTTATACACTTTCCAACAATTCCGTTTCGTCGTAATGTCACATTTTAATAATAACTTCCTTCTCCGTGATATTTTATACTGTTTCCTTTCATACTTTTTCTTATCTTCTGAAAATGAAATTTTTCTTAATCTAAGGCTGCGTGTCTTTGTGAGGGTTTTATGCGATAGTCACTCTTGAGAGTACTCTCGGATATTGTGTTCAGCTCTTTGCTGGAACTCTCATACTGAGACATTTCTCTCGAGAGAGGAACTCGCGATAGTTTTGTTATCAAATGAAGACGAAACTTAACAATTTTCCGCGCTATACATGCATACTGAGAAGTTTCCCTCTCGAGAGAGGAACTCGCGATAGTTTCACTATTAAATGACTACGAAATTTGAGAATTTTCCGCGCTATACGTGCATGCTGAGAAATCTCTCTCTCTCGAGAGGAACTCGCGATAGTTTTGTTATCAAATGGAGACGAAACTTAACAATTTTCCGCGCTATACATGCATGCTGAGAAGTTTCCCTCTCGAGAGAGGAACTCGCGATAGTCTCACTGTTAAATGACTACGAAATTTGAGAATTTTTCGCATAGTATGTGCACTCTGAGAAGTTTCTTTCTCTCTCGAGAGGAACTCGCGATAGTTTTGTTATCAAATGGAGACGAAACTTAACAATTTTCCGCGCTATACATGCATGCTGAGAATTTTCTCTCTCTTGAGAGGAACTCGCGATAGTTTCACTATTGAATGACTACGAAATTTTAGAATTTTTCGCATGGTATATGCACTCTGAGAAGTTTCTCTCTTTCGAGAGGAACTCGCGATAGTTTTACTATTAAATGACTATGAAATTTGAGAATTTTCCGTGCTATACATGCATACTGAGAAGTTCCATCTCTCGAGAGGAACTCGCGATAGTTTCACTATTAAATGATTATGAAATTTGAGAATTTTCCGCATAGTATGTGTACGCTGAGAAGTTTCTTTCTCTCTCGAGAGGAACTCGCGATAGTTTCACTATTAAATGACTACGAAATTTGAGAATTTTCCACGCAGTATGTACACTTTGAGAAGTTTCTTTCTCTCGAGAGGAACTTGCGATAGTTTTATGCGATAGCCTCGCACTAATCACTGTCAAAGTAATCAAATAATTTAAGCAACTCATGTGGAACATTATAATTGTTACTATAGGAATTATTTTTTTCAAATTTCCCGCGTTACCGGGGAAAAAATGCAACTATCAGTCGGAAAGTAATACACAAGACTCGCAATACCTTGAAATAATTAGGTTCTTTTTTAAACATTATCTTCCCAAGAATTTTTATCAGCTCTAATTTATTCATAGACACTTAAGAAATTAAGTAATTTCGAAGAAACTTATAAACAATAAAAAATTAATATTTCGCAGAAAGATACATTCAGAAATTGCAACAAAAATATTTTTATTTTATCTCTTCTCATTGTTACTTAAAATTATAATCAATTGTAACAATTGTAAAGTATAACACTTGTTACAATCGTCAGGAAGTTGAATAATTCGATTTCCCACCAAATATCATGAAACTTTAACCAAGTTGTACGAATTCGATCGAAACTACATTTCGATAAACAAATCGGAAAGGTATAAATCAAAATTGAAATACAGATCGAAGGTATAATCCCTGGAGGTATATGTAATAAATAAAACAAGCTTTGTTTGAAGTTGATTAATCAATCAGTTACCGCGTAATCCTGCACACCAATCTAAAAACAAAAAAAATAAACAACACGCTTTCGATAAAATCGCGTTTAACGAAGCATCGAAATACTCGCAGTCGAAGTTTTTTAAATTCTCTAAATCAATTCGAATTAAATACTCTTGTCAGCCACGTATAGACCACACGATAAATCTTCCCTCTCGATCTTTTTCTTCTCCTCGATTCGTTTTTCAATATTTCGATTCACTTTTTAATTTATTACAAATGACAATTAATAAACTGATCTCCAATTTATCCGGAATTCTGTTAAACTGCTACAGCGAAAATATTCCTTAGGATTTTTTTTTACTATTCTATGGATAACGGTGTTATTATAATGAATTACTAGAAATATCACATCGAGAAGGAGAGGAGAAAGGTATAGAAAGGGCGAAAAGGGTGGAGAGGATCCGTTCGCGAAAGCTTCTTGAACCGGATTCGAATATAGGTCAACTCGGGGAGTCCGGATCGATAGACGATCCAGTGGCTGCACGGTAACTGCATTATCGACGATTACCGAAAGAAGATCCCGACTGGAAAGCTCCGGGGCTGGCTCGTACGCCTAGTATTCTACTCGCGGCACGACCTCTTCGGGATAATGCTTATTGGAAGTGGATAATGGTAATAATGGTAACCGCGCCGACAGCGACAATGCGGTTTCCCTGACGAATTTATCCGGATAGTGGCTACCGATAGGGATGCTGCCAAGTCGATCGTGCTAATATACGCCACCCTGATCTACTTAACGTTTACCGAATACGTACACTATCCTCCATAAGTATTTCAACACCTGAACATTATTAGAAATACATGGAACATTTTTGCAAAAAAGAATCTCTGAGCGTAATGGAAAAATTTGATAAAATTATTTGGCGAATTTAGGATTGTTAAATTATTTCGTGAAATTTGTGTACGTGTGTGGGGTGAAATAGCAAAAATGAGTCAATATACTAAGAAAGATTATATAAATATTTCATTACCTTAATGTTGTTAGAAATACGCGAAATATTTATACGAAAAAGAAATTTCGAGAGTAATGGGAAAATTGGGTAGAAATATTTGGCAGATTTAAATTTGTTAAATTATTTCGTGAAATTTGTGAAAAATTGGTAGAATTATATGGTGAATTTAAAATTGTTATATTATTTCGTGAAATTTGTGCACGTGTGTGGGGTGAAATAGCAAAAATGAGTCAACATACTAAGAAAGATTATATAAATATTTCATTACCTTAATGTTGTTAGAAATACGCGAAATATTTATACGAAAAAGAAATTTCGAGAGTAATGGGAAAATTGGATAGAAATATTTGGCGAATTTAAATTTGGTAAATTATTTCGTAAAATTTGTGTATATGTGTGTAGGGTAAGAATGCAAAAATGAGTCAACATACTGTTAGAAATGCGTACAATATTTATACAAAAAAGAAAGACTGTGAGGATAATGGAAAAATTAAGGTAGAATAATTTAAAACGATTAAGGGGGTAATGGCAAATTTTAAATTGTTGAATTGTCTCGTAAATTTTGTGTGTAAGATCACAAAAACGAGTCCACGTACTAAGAAAAGTTATTTCAATAACTTTATATTTATTGCAAATATAAAATGAAACTAATGACCAACTATTTAGTACGAATGGATTCTATTTAATTGCTATTTTTTTTTTTTATTTTCTATGCACGTTGTATGCGTGCCTGCTTCAAATATAGAATAAAATAAAGATATCTTCACTTAAAAATTAAAGTAATAAATTTGCATCATTGCCCATATGTCCAATAAAAATCGTGGCATAAATTAGAGATGAAATGTAGTACCTCGCAAGTAGATTCGAACTTTTGCCATTTTATTCCTAACTCCAATTGGAATTTTTTCAAAAACTTTTTTGGCCCATCATCTGGTAGACCGATCCTTCTAACTTCTCAAAAAAGTTCACGTCGTTTGATCTAATTTTGAAAAAGTTATTCTGTTTTAAATGGAGTCCGAATATTAATGGAGATCACTGTACAGTCGGTGGAAGAAATATGGTAAGGACGTGAATGAAAGTGTTAAACAGAGCAAAATATGAATATCGATAACATAATAAATGTAAGTGACAAAAAGAAAAAAGAATATTTGTGACAATAACCATTCTAAAATCGACCAATCGTGACTATTTTACTTCATCCAGTTTCTATTATCGCATTTTCGATCGAAGTTAACGTTCTTCGTGTAATTTCATCTCGCGACGAAACTTTTTATCATTCGAAGAACCTTCGAGATTTCGTAACCATTTCCTTATAACGAAACTTTTCGTCGTTCATCGACGATTGCTCCTATTGACGTTTCGAACGTCAGATTTCAGAATTTTTACCGAGATTCGCAGAAATTTCGATATTTCAAAATAGAAAAGAGCAATATTCAAATTGAAACATTTCACGAACGCAAAAATCGTCGTATTTTCATCCTCAGTTGAACTTTGCGACCGAGTTTTCCAACGAATTTCGGCATTCGCTTTCGATAGCGAATCGATGGCCAGTGTACGCTGGAAACGGTTGGCTATAGCTTGAAAAAGTTTGATTTACGCGCGGTGCCTCGACTATCTTTCATTCCTCCGTTTGGACCTTCACCAGAATCAAACGTGGCAGATCGCTTATCGGCAATAATTTCCAAGAATATAAAACCGATGGGAATCGGTTTATTTTCAGACGTCGTTTATCATTCTCGAAGTATTATATTCCCATTCCTGTTGCTCTCGAAACTTATATAGGTAACAAATACACGATACGATAACTTTAAACACCTTTAAACATCAAACTACATCTATAAAAGGATTATTTCCCACATTTTATTCACTCGTTCTATGACTATTAGACGAACGAACACGTGAATATTCTCATCGTAGTCCTCGCTGAAGTTCCCTTTTTATATACCGGGTGTATCTAGTGAATGAATCGATTTATAAATCGGTAAAATACTGTAGAGAAAGTTTTGCATGATTTTAATCCTTTGTAATTCGATTTTTTCCTTATTCACGGGAAAAAAAGTTACAAACTGATTATGCCTTTACTTTTCGATAAGGGAAGAGAAAATTAATTACAAATAATGTAATAAAATGGCGTAACAGTAAACTACTGTTACAAAATAGTATTAAATGCAAATTAATTTCATGTATTTTTTCGTACAATCTAGACAAATTTATGGACTAAAAAGCGTCGTATTTTTTCAGAAAAATTTGTTAAAAAAGAGAAAAAAATATAGAAATCCAATAAGAACACGTACTAAGGAAATTTATGACTTCTGAAAATCAGAAACTCACATGTCGATTGAAAATTGCTTACAAAAATCGAAACAATTCGCAATATTCGGTGTATATCCAACAAAATAAACATCGTACATAGTATCAAAATACGCGTAGAAGATTAACGATTACCAAATGCAATTCATCTACGAAATATCAGCTTTCCCTAATCTGATACAGCACGAAAAACAAAGTAACAAACAGCTGATTCTTAGATACACAGTAAATCCCGAAAAAACTATAATTTAGAATTTACATTGAAGGGGTTTAAAAGCAAGCTATCTCCCCCGTTGTAACAAGGTCGTCCCTATGAATCGTTTAGAAAGGCGAAGTAGAGTACAAAGAAAAGAAGAAGAAAAAAAAAAAGAAGACGCGAAGAATCGATAAAAGCATTATCAACGTTCCTGCAATTAATCATTCTCGAAGTAGCTTCGACTAATTCTCCCCCATATAAAACGTTGGTCGGTCGCTTCTTCTTCTCCTCTATGGACTACATAGCACAGTAGTACTATAGAATTTTTATTCTCTACCCTCTCTGTCTATAGAACGATTTGAAACCCTACGGCGCGTGGTTATTATTACACGGTGGATGGCCGCGGTAACGAGCGCCAACGGCGTGTCGCTGGAAAATGAACGGCACGCGAAACGTTAATTAATTCACGAGCCGTAGTCGATCGTCGTGTTTGCTTATTTATCGCGATCGCGTGAAACTCGGCTCTTTTCCTCTTCGAGTACATTGTAGCGGAGGACGAAAAACCGTTGTCGATAAGGGTTGGACTTGTTGCTAAGCTTGCTACGAACTTCCGTTTGAAAGCAATTCGTTAAGCGATCGCCACCTCTTTCTTTCTTTCTTTCTCTTTCTTTCCTTTTTCAACAAGCCAGCGTTGTTTCCTCGTCACAGGGCAAAGTTTGCACCGTGCACGCCACGTAACTTGCCGGTAAACGCGATCGTTACGGTGTCCTCAGTGAAATTTTATCGACGCGCTCTGGTTCACCTGGAAACGCGAATTTCGATTCACGCCGCGTTAACACGAGCGTTTCGCGCGCCATACTTCCGCCGCGGCGACGCGCCCGCGCAGAGAAGATTTACAACGGCGCGTCGTCGAGGCACTTGTGAAAAATCTTTCTGTCGCGGGACAGAAACTGCATTACGCTACGGAGAAATCAGGTTACTTGATTTCCTCTTTCTTTTTTTGCTTTTTTTAGGTTGTAGGGAGTGTAAGGAAGAAAGAGAGGGTCGGATAAGTCAATAAAATCACAATATGTTGGATGATCGTGATTTTAAGGATGTGCGTGCTCTTACACTTTTTCGCTAGCGATCAGTGCCGATCGTTTTTACTATCTCTACTCTTTCTATCCGCCTTTTTTTTCTTTCCTTTTCACCTGAAAGTTGAGTAGTGCCACCTGGAGTAATTCCTCCTTATGCACTGAAAAGTACTAAGACGTTAGTTACCATAGAAACTATGAAATTAGAATGAAACCATGCAGGAAAAGTTGCAAAAAACCTGCGAAATAATTCTATTCTTTCTATCCACGTGCTGATTTTCCCTCTTAAAGGGAAAATGTCCCATCCCCCCTCTTCGAATTGGAAAAATCCACGATGTTGCTCGTTCTGCTGAGCCTGGTTCTCGTCAAGCTAGAAGGAAGTGAGAGTGGTGTCCTTTGACAATCCCTAATCGCTATCTGGCCATCTTCAAGCTCGATGTGGCCTTCGATACCCTAAACGCTTAAACTGCCTACAAGGTGAAACTTTTGACATATAAAAAGAAAACTCTGGATGAGAGAGCGATTTCGATAGTGTTTATCGAAGCAGAGTAGAATAGAGTGAATCTTTTGAAGACCTCTTTGAATGTGTATCCGAACCGACTAACTTTCTTCGTTTTTATCTGTGAAAAGATCTTTCGTTGTACATTTTCCATTGATTTTTCGAATTAAAATGAACACTAGACTCTGCTTTTCAATATGTACTCAAAGAATTTTCGAAAAATGTGTATTCTTTTGTATGAATCGCTCCTGGTTTTGTTTTCTGTAGGACAAACTTTTTCCCGCATCTGTATCGTTTCGTAAATATTCACCATGATATGAAAACTGACAATTTCTTTGAGTACGCGTAGTTTCGTTTATAGTAGACTACAGATTTTCACGCATTTGTAGGAAATCAGAGTAGAATTACAAATTAACGATAAGTTTATACATAAACTATTGTGCTAAAAGTTTCGATTAGCTCGTATTCTCCAGCTAAGAGTCTAATTTATAAGAGCAAAGTGATTAATCTACAATGCATTAGCGTTTCTTAGAAAACAGCTGATGATTATACATATAGTCAGCAAAGGAAAATTTAAACGAAGGGGTTGACACGTGTCGTCGTTAGATTGCAAATTTTTATGCGTTCATAAAAGCTTTAAAGGTGCAAAATTACATAGAATGGATATAATACGAAAGAACATACAAAGTACCGAAATTACATGTGCTATTATAGGTGAAATAATTTTCTATCGATGTTCTACATTTTTTACTATATTCTAATTTATGCAAATTCTAATTTGCATAATGATCCAACCGGTCTTAGTTATTAGCGCCACTTCAGCTATATTTCTGCGAGGTTTCGAAATTTCGTTCAATTTTCGTGTTGCACTTCGTCTTGTTAGTTAGCAGTAAGGTATCGATAATGTGCATTTTCTCGTGTCAAGAACTTGCAAACAGGCAGAGAAAGGCAGTCACGGGGTAATTAATGAAGCGAGAGAATGGGTTGGAAGCAAGACTAGCCACGAGCCGGGTCTCGCGTGTCGCGAAACACTGTGCATTCTCAATTAAGAGTAAACGTAAATCTCGTAATGTCTGCCGGTTTGCTGGAAAGGGACACTCGTTTCCTTTACGAACGACAACTTAATATCGCTTTACTTAGGGGCTGAATGCCGATGTGTGCGTCATGGAATTGTTCACCTGCAGAAGCAGTCGCATGATTGACCCGTGTCTAGCTTACGCCGAGCGTAAGTTTGATCAATGAGAATGCAACCGTGCACACTTCCGTTTTCTATATATGTACAATTACATTTTTCTCGGTATTTACTATAAAAATCGATATCCAATCAATTTACCAGAGCATTTAATGTCAACCATTTCTTTCTCTTTTTAACGCTATTCTACCCGGTGACACGTTGGTGTCTAATACGAAGCTATAGGACAAATGTCGCTCGTATTTCTATGCTAATTGATCAGCATAAAATATTAGCACACCTAACCTAAAGATATATCTACCCTAGTGAAAAAGTTGACATTTGTTTACGTACAGACACGTTCATTAGTATTCCGGCACCGTTTCAAACAGAATAGCTTTTTTAAAATTCGACCAAACGACGCGAGTTCCTTTTTTGAGAAGTTAGGAGGAATAGTTTAGTAGATGACGCGTGTAAAAAATTTTGAGAAAAGTGCACGTGGTTGGAATCGCAAAGAAAATAGCGATGGTTGCTTTTTACAAATTTTTTACCTGAGCTTCCAATGAAATATCGAAGAATATCTTTTGTAGATTTGTAATATTATGTTCTGATCTAACATTCGGTCATCGTAGGCTGAAATTCACTCTAAAATTGTGAGAATCAGAGAAGAATTCGAGGGTTCAAACGTAAATCGAATAGGCGATCTCCGAACTGACACGCCGGGACTTTAAAACTCACATAATCAACGCGTTTTCCTTCATTTTTCCACTGCTGTTGTTCTTTTTGATGAGTATGGAACCCTAGAGATTACATTTAGCTATCTCATGCTGAAATTCGCTCTCGAATTGTAGGAAACGAGGAAAAATTTGAGTAACCAAGCGTGAATTGAACTGACGATCTCCAGACTGATACGTCGAGACCCTAAAATACACATAATCACCACGTTTCCTTTAATTTCTTCGCTGCTGTTGTTCTTTTTGATGAGTATGAAGCCCTAGAGATTACATTTAGCTATTCCATGCAGAAATTCCCCCTCGAATTGTAGGAAACGAGAAGAAATTTGAGAAACGAAGCGTGAAACGAAGTAACGATCTCCGAACTGACACGCCGGGACACTAAAACGCACATAACCAACGCCTTTTCTTTAATTCTCTTACTATTATTGTTCCTTTTGATGAATATGGAGCCCTAGAACCAACATCCTGAAATTCCCTCTCGAATTGTAAAAACCAAGAAAGTTTCCACTCCGAAGAACCTGAAAAAAGATCACCAAAAATGAATTTCGTGATACTACTCTTACAAATTCCCTTACAAATCTGCAATATTTAATAACCAACATCGGAATTTTCGAGTTATCACAGTTTCCTTGTTAGCTGATAATAACAACACGTGTAACCGGAGGCAGAACAACTAATTTACGATTCTCTGCGTAGTAAAAAAAAAAAAGAAAAAAGAAGAGTCTGAAGCGGTAATTGTCTCGTTACTCCACGTATAACCGTTGCAAGCAGTTAATCTCGCTTAGGTAGGTTAACTTTGTTCTCCGGCAACGATGAACAGGCAGAGACTGATAGAAGAATGGCGACATCGACTTCGACGACGACGAAGAGTATGAGGAGTAGGTGGAGGAGGAGGAGGAGGAGGAGGACGTTCCCTCGTGGAGCGGGTGGCGCGCACCGGTGCGGTTGATCGTGTTCCGTGCAGGAGCGCGGAAAGAATATCGAGCCGGTGGTGGTTGCACGAGGGTGGCTCGAGGCAAGGGAAGAGGGTGAAAGAGAGCAGAAAGTCGACGGTGGGTTGGATTGTCGCGCGCGCTGCTAAGAAAGCAAAGGGAGAGAGGCAGAAGTTCGCGAATGATGCGACGGCACGCGTCTTCGTAAACTAACCACGAGCCACGCTGCTCGGACGTTCTTTCCCGTCTTCTACGCTTCGACGAACATTCTTCTTCGTCCCTCGAAGCAATTCTATAAGCCACTTTTTTCACATTTCAATCACCACCGGAATTATAAAGGAAACTCGATTAAAACGTCGATTTACAAGCGCAAACATGTTGGATCCGTTATCGGATATCAGCTCGTAGCAGAAACGTGTAAATATAAGCATAGGCGTATCGAAATGATCACGTTTAGGATGAAGTGATTTTTAAGAGCATTTTTTTTTTGTTGAAAATAAATAAGAATATACATGTACAGCAGTAATCATCATCAGTAATTGTTGAAATACTTACTTAATGTTTTTACTACGTTAAAAGGGAAAGCAACTTGGTCATTTTCAAAGAATCGAATGCTAGTAAAGAAGAAACCTATTTCGAGGTTTATAAAAAATTCATAAGTAACGATGAGAACGAATGGAGATCCTCCAGAAAAAGAAACATAAATAGAATTATATTTCTTTGATAAATGCAATAACGATGATGTTGATCAGATTTTACAAGAATTGATTATCGAAGAAGAGATCGAAGTTGATTTATCTGTTTTCTTCTTAAATTAAATTCAACGTCATTTTTTAAACGCAAAGTTCTACTTTATTTGCCGAACTGTTACGCGATATATTTCACACTTCGCGATAAAATCAAACATTGGTAAATTTTTTGTAAAAAACAGTGTATTTGCTAACGAAGAGTGACTAAAACTAAGATATTTAATTAAAGATATTTTATGAGACTGTCTTTATGAAGATTCTTACTCTAACTCTGTGGCTTTGCTTCTTTATTTTTTCTCTTCCTTTTTACGTGGCCTATTTGGAAATTTTCACGAGGAACGTGATAGTCAAAATGTTAATTGTGTTCGTTCATTCCGTCTTTTGAAATTTCCCGCGCTTTTCATCCATTTCGTTCGATCGACAGAGAGATCATTTGCAATGGTTTGATCTGGTGTATCGTACGAATGTCACGTGCCCTTTTTTTCACTTTTTTCTTCATTCGATTTATACCAGAGTTGTTAATGCATCTTGTTCGATACTCAACGATAAGGCGCGTTCATTAAAACATCGCGGTAATTGATCAGCGGCCCTCGAAGCTGCGGTCGTCGAGTTTGCGAGTGTTCGAACTGAGCCGCCCTCCCTGATTCTCTCCACCCTCCCCGACTGTTGTCTCGAACGCTCGGAGAGAGGGACAAGCCAGTGAGTGTTTCGCGGATCTCGCTGAAGGATGCAACGCGATCGTGTCGTGGAACCAGTGCCCTGGATACCGTGAATTTTAATGGAGAATTCCTCGTGACCGATATTTTCATTCAAGTCAACAATAATAGTCTCGAATCTTCGATTCGAGCAGACTGATAAAAGAAACTGTAATTTTTATTAAACTTAGGACAGAAATTTTAACTTTTTTTTTTTCTGCAATAGTATTTAAATCGTGGGTTATCGTTCAATTTCAATATCGCGTAAAATGACAGAGAATAATAGTTTCGAATCGAATATTTGCACTGACTCAAAAGAAAAATTATAATTTCCGCGAAACGTAGCAGAGAAATTTTAACTTTCTTTTCTGCAACAGTATTTAAATCGTGGGTTATCATTTAGCTTCGATATCACGTAGAATGACAGAAAGTAATATTTTCGAATCGAATATTTGCATTGACTCAAAAGAAAAATTGCAATTTCCGTGAAATGTAGCAGAGAAATTTTAACTTTTCTTCTGTAACAGTATTTAAATCGTGGGTTATCATTTAGCTTCGATATCACGTAGAATGACAGTAATACTTTCGAATCGAATATTTACGCTGACTCAAAAGAAAAATTGCAATTTCCGTGAAACGTACGAGAGAAATTAAAGAAATCTTTTTCTATAACAGTATTCGAATCGTGGGTTATCGTTTAGCTTCAATATCGCGGTGAATGACAGACACCAATTCATTGCGAATTTTAGATTTAAGCTGTTTCACAGAAAAGATTGTAATTTCCCGTTAAACGTAACAGAGGAATTTTAACATTTTTTTTTTCTGTAACAATATTTAAATCGTGGGTTATCATTTAGCTTCGATATCGCGTAGAATAGCAGTAATACTTTCGAATCAAATATTTACACTGGCAAACAAACAAAAATTTGCAACTTTCGTCAAATGTAAGGAAGAAATTTTAACATTTTTTTTTCTGTAACAATATTTAAATCGTGGGTTATCATTTAGCTTCGATATCGCGTAGAATAGCAATAATACTTTCAAATCGAGCATTTGCGCTGACTCAAAAAGAAAAAAAATTGTAATTTCCATGAAACGAAGGAGAAGAATTAAACAAATGTTTTTCTATAACAGTATTCGAAACGCGGGTTATCGTTTAATTTCGATATCGCGTAGAATGACAGATCGAAGGCCGATAGCAAGTGTCTTCAGGACGTCTCAACGGTGGTTCGTCAACGTCGTGTCTAATGATGCCTCGAATTCGTCACATTCCGGATCCCCGCGCTGTCACCTGGCAATCATCTGGTATCGTGGCGATACATCGTTTCGATAATCGTGCCGGTACTCCTCGTTGCCCTGAACTTCGGCCTTCCTGCCTGATCGATCGTAATCGTCGTTGTAGTATCGTCGAAACGATAATTAATCATTTTGTTTCATCCCTGTCGCTTCGTCCACTTTGCATCTTCCTCGAGGATTATGCAAGATGTTTAACTTAGTTTTCCCACCGTAAAAAAAGAAAAGAAAAAGAAAGAAAAAAAGAAGAAACACGCGAAACGAGGGATAGTCTCTCGAGAAAAAGGAACGATCGATCGATCATGATCCTCGGAACTATTTTTACATCACGTCGCCTGGTAAATATTTCAGAAGGTTTTCAGTCATGGCGATTCGTGGGCCAATCGTTGTCGTAGAATCAAACAGGCTAATAATTAATCACCTTTCTCTAACTTCACCTCTTGTCCGCGACCTTCGTTTGTAGAATTCAGTCAGTTTAAAGAATTTACAGAGAGAAAAACGCGCGAAACTTTACGACTGATGGATACAGAATGCTAGATAAATTACGCGAGTTTTGTCATTCGTGTGTTTGAGTCTCTGAATAAGTTTTATTAGGTGGTTTTCGAACGATCCTGATGGAGGATCAAATGCTCACTCTTTTACTATTTCATCAAGAAACGGGTTGAAAATAATTCACTTTCTTTCTGTTAGTGCAACGAGTATTATTCGCCATCGATGTTCATTCTTATTTGGCGCTGCGTTATTATAAAATGTGATAATAGGAAATCGTGTTACGTTCGGTGAGCGTCGAATGAAATTAAAAGGAACCTTGTTAATTAGACGAAAGGAAAGAGGTTTGCTATTGCATCTGACAGGAAGTATTCGATTAAATATTCCCGGTAGAAACATTCGAATCTTAGGAAAAGTGTTACTGTGTATTATTAAAGCAGATAAAAATATATGGCAGACTTAATTTCAAATAAATAGTAAGAAAAATAATACAAATATTCGTTTATTAACAATAGATGTCACGAGCAAAATTAGAAAGACTATTACTATTTTCGTGAACTTTTATTAATAGAATGATACGAAAAGAAATTTTTTATAATAACGAAATTTATGAATAAGTTAACTAGTTGTTTCTAAATTAAATAAATTGATGTTTCGTAGAGAAATTCGAGTTTTCGTTCGCTCGTCAATTTGACGAGTGTCTCTAGAAATAGTTATACAAAAAATGTTAGTAAATCTAGCGTTAACGAAAAGAAAAGAAGGAGAAAAAGAAAATATTACCTAAAAGAAGGTATCTGATATTTGTCCGATAGAAATTTTGAACGAAGTAATTAATCAATTCAAGATAAATTTACGAAAAAGTAACATTTCATTTCAAAATTAAATGAAACATTGTGTTATTTGATTATCATTATTTACTTTCAAATAGCGTGTAAAATAACATTTTGTAATATTAAAATATGAATGCTCTTTCTTGAACATTTTAGATCGAAAACTTCGCTATAGATAATATTGACAAATCCATTGAGTACTTCCGGTTCGTGAACCATATTATCGACGAGATTTCACAGGCTAATTAAGACAACCGAACGAAACTATTGTAGGTTTGAAATGTGCACGCGATATTATATGATACTACGAGTCATAAATATTTCAAAGTGTCCACCGTTGCTGTAGCTCGGGCTGTACAACGTCCTCGAGTTCCTCCACCCCCCGCAAAGTCCTCGTTTGACAAGTTTCCGTTTCACGGTCAACCGAGTTTCCTCCGTTTCGCAGTGAAACAACGTTCTGCACAATTTGACTGGCGTTCGCGTAACTTTTTGTTCAGACCAACAATCCTCGAATAAGTAAAATTCGATCATTCATTTCCACCAAAACCAGCAACAACAGCTAACAGGGAAAAAAAGAACAAAAAAAAAAACAAGAAAATGCGTTTTGAATGGGAATATAAACTTCCGTTTGGTCTTTTCAATTTTTCCTCTCGGTTTCTACAAATATAATTCGGCCAGTGGACCAATCGATACAAGTTGCAAGTATGGAACACATTTTTATCAAGCGATATAATTCTACCACTGTGACGTGGAAGTATCCTGCATTTCACGATACGTTCGAATTTCTTCCTGGTTATTTCAGGACACTGGTACACCTTCATTAAGAGAGAATCGATAATACAGCGCGTACGTACATTTTTACTCGTTAACATTTCACCGTTCGTTCAATTATCCAGCTAGGGGACAGAAAATTAGCTGAAAGTCTAACACACAGAGAAAGTGAGAGAGTGAAGAAATATCAATGCCAGATTATGAATGATTCGTAACCGTTTACCATATCCCACCTCCACTACCTCATTCGTTCTTCCCTTTTCCCTCTCCGCGTGCCGTTGGTAAACGAAGCTTTGAAGAGAGGGTTAATTAAAGAGTTCAGAGGGATCGCAAAGGCCGGGTATAGAGATTTTTCCAAGAAAAGTCGGGCAAAGTCGAGTGAAGTAATTTATCGATGAAAGTTTATTTCTAGGCTGAAACCGTCGAGTTTCGAGATGCCAACCTCGACGATTCGGCCGATCATAATAAACCGTGCGGTAATGAAATGAAAAAGGGTAATTCGCTAGTTTCGGGGAAACGTTCGAGTGAACCTCTCGGGTTCGAAGGAGGGGAGCCTTGACGAGAGCAGGCTTGAACGTTTCGAGGTAGAATCGTTTTTATCGTTCCTCCGCGTTCTCTCCTCGAGTCTTCGTTTCTCGCGAACACTCGTGTAGATCGATAGATAAATCGGTAGAGAGGGAGATTCGGAGACAAGGACTGAAAGAAAGAGAGATTGGGGGAGAGAGAGATTGGGAGTGAGGGAAATTGGGAACGAGAGAGATTGGGAGAAAGAGAGAGAGAGACTGGGAGCGAGAAACACTGGGAAGGAGAGAGTCTAGGAGCGAGAGAGATTGGGAGTGAGAGAGATTGGAAGCGAGAGAGATTGGGAATGAGGGAAACTGGGAGCGAGAGAGACTGGGAGCGAGAGAGATTGGGAGCGAGAGAGATTGGGAAAGAGAGAGATTGGGAGTGAGAGAGATTGGGAATGAGGGAAATTGGGAGCGAGAGAGACTGGGAGCGAGAACAGTGAGAGCGAGAGAGTCTAGGAGCGAGAGAGATTGAGAGCGAGAGAGATTGGGAAAGAGAGAGACTGGGAGCGAGAGAAACTGGGAGTGAGAGAAACTGAAGGAAAAAGAGAGTGAAAAAGAGGGGTGAGGGTAGTTGTTCGTCGTTTCGAGTCTCGAGTGACGAAGCTGTGACGACGTCGCGACAAAGTATGTCGCGTACTCTTTACAGAGAACAATTGATCTCGGTGGAAACAATCGCGACCATGCCGGAAGTCAGGTCGCTTTCTCAGTACAGCACGAAATTCCGCGGAGTAGGCGTCGATCCTCTGCTCCCTCGATTAATTTAATCTTCGTTTCGACACAAAGGGAGAAGCGGGAGTTGGTTTTGGTCGTTCGGTAAAATGGGAGGATATGAAACTGTTATTGACCATTTCTACATCGTTCGAAAGTGAACGAGAAGGAAACAGGATGCAATTCATCGCAATATTGTTTTTCTACTCGTGGTTCTTGTTAAAAGATACCGTTTATATCTCTTTCTCCCCATTCCACGTGTTACCTCGTTCCTCCTCTTCGAAATGGAAGCGTTCGACGCGTGGAATAGATACCTCTACTCGGAGGAAATTGGTGTACGTATGATGATAAGAGAACGTCGAGGTTCTTTGTACGGTAGAAATTCAAACGATACCAGATCTCGAGTGTGCCTGGTTTACGTGTGTTTGCGCAGCGTGCAAAATTTAGGACACGCGTACTGGCTTTCTTTTTCTCGCCAATGGCGAAAGAAAATCCTCAGCTTTCCGAGCGATTGCTTCGTAACCGACAACCTTGACATTTTTTCTACGGTTCTCCAGTTGGAAAATCGTAAATCGTAACCATCCCTCGAGTGAATTCTATATACGGACTCGTCAAAAGATCACTCGGTGAAATGGATGTCAATTTTCGTTTCTCAACGAACTCGCGATTATTGTTTACCTTATTTTTTTTCATCGTTTAATCAACGTCTAACCGTGGCGTCAGTTTGTCGATACGTTTGCGTTTTTCTTTTTTATTCCGGTTATATTAGACACTGGGAGAAAGTTTGCTCGGTTTTTCTGTCGATGACAAATTTAAACCACTTTCTCGTAGTAATAATTCGCAATATTTGATACACAAGATTGGTAACAGTTATTTATTTAGTTGGTCGTTGAAATTCATTCCAAACTCGTGAAAATGCAGTTGCCACTTTTTAAGATAAAGTGTGCACTTCTTTTTCACACAAAATGCTTCCGTCATTTGTCGAAAAAGAAGATGTCAAATGGATACTTTTACGACATACACTTATCTCTGTCATTGTCAAAGATTTTTACGAATAAGCATTTTAAAAACGATACTTTGGATCAAAATAGCAGTCAATTTGTTTTTTGCAGTTAAACATTTTTTAATATTTGATACGTGCTTAAGTGTAAGAATGTTGTTAAAATAAAGGAACATTTCCAAATAATAATCACCGATATTGATGAAACATTGATATATATATATTAGCTCTCACAAAAATATTCGACACGTAATTTTTAGGTAATCTTTTCGTTATTCAAAAAATGTAAACCATCGTTAAAATTGTGAACAGTGAACGTATATAGACTAATACAAAGGAATGATATAAACTGACGAATGTTTCACTTTTTAATTTTGAATTTTTAAGTAACGTTCGCGAAAAATGCGCGCGATTGGCCATTTGTTAAAATCTCATAAAACTACAATTATCTTATAAAGTCAGGAGCAAAGATGCGGTATTTATAGTGAAATTAGACGTCAGGTATCGCGTTGTCCTTCGAGGATTCATAGCCGGGAGGCGGTTTTGTTTTCCGCCGCGGCTCTTCTTCGATTGCTCGCCGCCACTTTGTCACCGGGTTTCAACGCATAAATTTCACCGGTGAATTTATAATTCCGCGTCACACGTCGCTGGCCCTTGCCACGTCGGCCATAATTTACCGTCCAGCCGCGCGGTCGTTCGGTCAATGAATTAGTTCGCTAACGAGGTGAAACCGAGTCGGAACCTCGAATCCTCTGTGTCCTTCGAAGATTCTCTAACGAAACGGAAAACGGTGTGCTCTAGTAGTCCTCTGTGCCTCTAGACCTCGTAATCCCTTTGCCGCAGTGCTTAAAATTTCAAGAAACGTCCGTTCGTTATTTACGATCCTCTAAAAAAAATCAGTCAGTGTATCTCGTGGCTCGTGGGGATTTTTATCGAAGGATATTCTTCTAATTTATCCTTCTCCCTTCGATTACAGACGCTTTCGTCTATCTGATTTCGCGATTCTCCGATTGACAGTCGGACGATAAAGTTTTATTAACCCTTTTAGTGCTAAACAACGATATATCGTTGAGATTGCATTTTACTATTCGCATCAATGCTAAATAAATTATTTGTGCGAGTAATAGTAAGTAAATATTACGCATTTTCAATAGCTGGATAACTATAAATGTTTATAATAACACTAGAATGTTATTTCAATGACGTTATCATTTAGTTTTGTGTACTGATATTAGTAATTTTGTTACAAATAATCGAAAATGCAGTATTTATGCTTTATACTACGGATTCTGCATCGAACTACGATCAAACGATGATTCTTCTTAGTTGCAAATACTATTTATGAAAAAAGATTCATTTTTCCATTCTTCCTAATGATTTTGAATAAATATTATCAGTACGATTTTCAACAAATATTGAAATACAATTGGCATTAATTCTTTCTCCTCTTATTTCGTAATATGTTGCTTTTTGAATTTTGTAAATATCATTCTTACGAGTTTTTTGAGATTTTTGTCTGAAACCTTACTAAATTATATTAACCCTTTGCACTCGAAGCTTTTTTTCATTCATATTACCAGCAACTCGAAGTAATTTCAGTGAAAAGATCATATTTACATGTAAGTTAATGATATACGCATTAAAAGAAATCTCATCGTTGTATGTTATTATCTTTTTAATTGTTTATGAATACAAATATTATGAAATGTTATTATGAATGTTAAAAACTGAAAATTATTTGCATTGTCTCCGTAGCGGAGCCCTCGAGTTTGAAGACAAATTTTAAATGGCTCCGTTCCGGAGTTCTCGAGTGCAAAGGGTTAAATTGATTCGATATTCTTCGCTTAGGTATATACAAGTTTCTTTCGATCGTCGCTGAAAGTGTGAAAGAAATCCTTTCACTTGTTTCAGCGAGTAAAATGTTAAATTGATTCAGACGACAAAGGCATTAGCGAGAAATAATGCGGCAGCGTTGCGGTCGCTTCGCGCAGGAACGATTATCAACTCCGAAACGAATTAACTCTGCTGCTTCTTGCTCTACGTAGAGAGAACTTTGGCAAGTGCTCGTTACAAGCATCCCCGTTTTAAACGATACACTCTGCTTCGTCGTCGACGACCTTGCTAGAGGAAACTTTCCGAACTCTCTCAGCTGTGTATCATCCATCAAAATCTCGTCCAAAGAAATCAATCTTCTCAACGCTTTGCATAACGCTTGCGAATCAAATTGATACGTGGAACCGCAGCAACTGATTCGAGAGCAATTTCTCTTCGCGTGGAAGTGTGCTCTGGTAATCGTGAAACGTGGTAACTTTTAGATAAAGAATGTAAAGGAACACTTTATGTGTTTGTTAACCGCTTCGAGAGTAATTTCTCTTCGCGTGGAAGTGTGCTCTGGTAATCGTGAAACGTGGTAACTTTTAGATAAAGAACGTAAAGGTACACTTTATGTGTTTGTTAACCGTTTCGAGGACATTGACATCTACGTGTACGTTTAGCTTTCATTTTTTTTTTTCTTCTCAAGATTCCCATATTTGTGTTAGAAGAAATATGAAAGTGTATAATGCTCTAATGGAAAAGTAGTTTAAAATTGCTATCGATTGGATATGGTTAACTCTCTGAACTCTATAGGCGCCTTTATGGCGACTGTTGTAACGTGAATCATTACTTCGTGCAAGTTTTACTTGCATCGAAATAAAGCAAATTGAACAGGAGAAATGAAAATATGTAAATTCACGTGTATAATTCTTGTTTTGTTTCGAAATAACACTTTTCGTTTTTCGAAAGATCCATTGCAAAAGAGCGTGCCGAAGATCGATCGTATAAATAAAAAAAAATTGTTGGACTGCAAACGGTTAAAATATAAATGTATGAGATAGTATGTCAAAATTAATGAAAATCTCATTTTTCAATATTTTCAGAATTTTATTACGAACATTAGGCAATAATTCTGCGTGACATAGGTTCCTCTTGCATGGAAATTACGATACATAGACAAAACAATCATTTGTATGCGTAATTATTGTACAGACATGAATTTTACCTAACGTTGTTATGAATTAAGAGATGATCAAATTGATATAAATCTAATTTGTCAACATTCTCTGATATAGTTGCATTTTGGACTAAATCATTCTATCGATGACTGTTTTTAAATGATTCATTTGGCTACAGTGTTATTCTCTATCTCGTGGATAGCAAACCATTTACCAATGTCGAATCACAAAGTCGTTACGGAGATAAACCCTGCAATGTCGAAAACAAGATACTCATCAACTCGTCGACTGTCCCTTCAAAGTCCTTTCCAACAATTGGTCACCAGAACCAAGTTCAGATTCTCGCCAAAATCCTTCTAAATGTATCAACAAAATTCCTTACCAATCCAGTTTAGTTCCATCAGTTAGTCCAACACTCGCAGCGGAAATATCACGTTCTCTTCCCTTCGCGAAGTTCGTGTATCGTTACGAGAAATCTGTGTTTCAAGAATCACTCTGTCGTATCGTAAATAAATATTATATTGTTAACTGTTCAATTGACAAAAATTGTTTAATCTGTCCGCTAACTCACTTTCTAATCGAGCTAATTGCAAGTTTTGATTTTATCAATGTGTATCTTTAGTAAGTTCAAATTTATGCTTTCATAAGCTTCGAAGCTGTCATTAAAAATAAATTGGTTTATTTATCAAAAATTAGAAGAACTTGACCAGTTATGAGGGTTTTGTTAAATTGAAATTTATGCTTTTATAAGCTTCGAAGCTGTTATTTAAACAAATTCTCCTATCGCTTGACCACTTATTCAGATTCTACTAAATCGAAATCTACGCTTTCGATAAACATCGAAGCTGCTATTAAAAAAAGATCGATTTATTTATCAAAAATTAAAAGGCCCAGAAACGAAAGACCACTTCTCGATATTCCACAAAATTGAAATCTATGCTTTCACAAACATCTAAATTACATAAACAGATTCTTTATCTATCAAAAATTGGAAGGAACAAAAAGAAAACAAAAAAACTCCTATAATTTGGCATTCTTCGACTGAATTCTCGCAAAAATCTGCAAATATAATCAGTGATTTCCAGCTCATGACTCCAACATATCAATTGCCTCGTCATCAAACATTCCCAACAAAGAATTCCCAGAGACCATCGCGAACAAGCTTATTAGAGAACCCAACTTTCACCTCGAACCCTCGTTTATCCACGAAAATTCGAGTTCGATCGGCCAGTGCGGAGCAGAGAATTTCACCGTTCATTTCCTAATTGACACCGTGGGACGCGATTAGAAAAACGAGGATGAGAGAGGTGAGAAAGAGTGGAACAAAGGGAGCAAGAAAGATAGAGAGAGAGAGAGAGAGAGAGAGAGAGAGAGTTGATTGGCGGCGCGAGTGCTGCTGGCGTTCGCCGCGAGCAACGTGGGAGTAGTAGTAACATTTACGCCCCATTTTCGGCGGAATCGTTCCTCGAAGGAACAATCGTTAGTGGTGTGGCGGTGTAGCGCGACGTGCTGCACGAGAACGAGGATGGTGCCTCAGTTTGGGGGCGGACCTCGGTGCAGGATGATATATCCGCAGCAGCGGACGAGAAAGTAGCGAACGTACGCGGGACACGCTCCGGCAGATCCGACTTCAACTTTTCCGCTGACCTCTCGATCGTTTTCTTTCTTTCTCTATTTTCTTTTTTCCTTATTATTTTTTCTTTCTTTTTCTCTCTCTCTCTCTCTCTCTCTCTCTTTCCCTTGTCTATTTATCGCGCGCCTTCGCGTTCGGATGAAACAGTAACCAGTTTACTGCAGCCCTGGTGACAGTGACGACGGATAAACTCGACGAGTTTTCTTTTCTTTTCCTACGGTATCAGTATTATATATATATATGTAGATTGTAAATCGTCCGTTAATTTTCCTAAAATTTCGACACGTATTTATCATCGTCCGGGCTATCAGTTAATTAGTACCCAGTGAGAAATTGTGGATTTCATACGTCTGGTCGGATTTTCACACGGTGGGCTGTTAATTTTGGTAATTGCACGTAGATTAAAGTGGAGGGCTGTTGAATAGTTAGGATTCACGAACGACCAGGACCAAGTGTGAAACGTGGAATTATTATTCTTCCTTTTCTTCTTCACTCGGAGACTGAGAATTGCTAATTGCCGCTTTATTTATACGTCCCGTGTGATTGTTAATTGAATTAGCTCGATTAGAAAGTTCCGCGGAGATTGGTGTATTAGTAAAAAGGGTCGCGGATTTTGGTAACCGTAAGATATCTAAATTTTAATTGAATTCTCTGTACTTTCGTCGGATTTGAATAAGTTAATTAGAAGATTTGCTAATTTGCATCGTGACACGATTTATCCCGTTTAAATTTCGCCGATGTTACCAACGTGTTCGTGATTCGACGTGGTTATTGTTCGAAAAGGGGACTCGTTCGAATAGGATCAGCTGATAAGGAACACGTTGACGATAATCCCCGCAGATATTTCTTTCGTTTTCCTCCCTAGGATTGAATTAAACGCGAATTCTCATCGATCCGGGGCGATTGCCAACTGCCTCGTTTCGCTCGTTCGCCTCCGGATCCTCGAGAAATATTCCCGCGTAAGTACCTCCTTAAATATTCAGGCCGCGTACGAGGCTAACTATTATTAAAGAGGCAAGAAAAAGATAAAAACGAGGATCCGATTGCCGTTCGACAGCTAAAGAATCTCGTCGTGCCGCAGAGTTGACCTTTCCGCGACGTTATTCGTGTCGAGGAAAACCTCGAAGTTTCGTCTCGTTGAAACACGAGAGGAAAAGAACGTTTTTTTCTTCTCCTTTTTTTTCTCTCATTCCCCACGTTTTTTCTGTGTGTGTGTGTGTGTGTTTTTTTTTTGTTTTTTGTTTTAATCCTTTCCTCTCGAGCGACACAGAATTCCCGCGATATGAAAGAACAGGGATTTCACTTTCCGCCGTTTTCTTCGCGAACAGGCCTGCGAGAATGGAAACATTCGGGATCGATCGTGCACGCTGTACGACGCGTGCGAAATACCGCAAAAAAGAGGGACGATGCTTGAAATTGAGAGAGAAATACCTTTTTCCTTTCTCTCTTTTTTTTTTTTCTTGTAATCGTGGAGAAAAATCGCTGCTTCGAATATGTTTCTGCATATTCCGCGCGTCGGTTTTTCAAGATCAAAGGTGCATTGCACAGTTTTAACTTTAATCATTCGCTCGTTTATCTTGAAAATGGCTGAATTGCTCGTCCAAAATAAATTACAACACCTTAGAAACGAAATTGCATAAATTTGAGCTTTATTGTAATTTGGGGCTACTACAATTTGGTTAAAAAATGTCTTATAGTTACCAAAATGTAATTAATAATATGTTGTTTGGATATATTAGGTGTACAAATTAATTGTTTCAATCTACCGGATACAATCAAAGTTTCGTTTAAAAAAAAATACAAGCAGATCGATCATCGAAAGAATTTCCATTATTATTTTCTGGCAGCTTTCGAATACTACAATTTAAATGGCTGTATCAATTGGAAGGAATTCATTTCTGCACCTAATAGATTTGTCGAATTAATACAGATTTGTGCAATCCTAAATTCCAAGTGTCGCAATTCTTTTTTTTTGCGAGTAGTGGGTGTATATACACAGGGTGTTTCAATTAAGCGAACTGAAAACGTGAGCTACGGTACAGACAGATCACGAGGATATCTTCCATCTTATTTTTCGCCTCGCGCTAAGTAAAAACGAAGAACGAAAAAGATCCATTTTCTCGATGAATCTGAAGTTGTTACTTCCCTGTAGAAGAAAGAAAAAAAAAAATAATAGAAAAGAAAAGAAAAGAAATGGCGAAAGCTAGTCCGTGTAAAGTCGAAGGAATCACGTGTAAAAAGTTGTTGGTTCCGTTTCCGTGATGATTGAATCTGCGCTACGAGTGTGACACGTCGTTATAAGGCAAAAGGGGGTTAATTTGCGGCGGTCATAGCGGCGAAGTCATCGATACTCCTCCTAACGAGTTGGCGATGACAAACCCGGCGTGAGACCTCGGAGAATCCCGGTCCTCGAGGAGTCGATACGCATCGTTAGGATCTCCAGGGAGGCAGCCGCAATTCCTGCAGTCGAAATTTAATTGCATCCTCAACCCGAGCGCAATACGTGGCGGCGCATTAATCCGATCTTTCCTGGCGAATTAGTGGACGTGCAACCACATAGATTATCCGCAAGGACTTTTAGCCCATACAGCGGCTTAAAGCTTCTCTTCCTCTTCAGAAATAACCGAACTGTACACTTTCTCCCTCGTCCTCCTCCTCTCTCTGGCTAAGCTTTCTCTATCTGAGATCTCTCTCTATTTCAGCTCTCCCTATCTGACCTCTCTCTGTCTGAGCACTCTCTCTCTCTCTCTCTCTCTCTCTCTCTCTCTATCTATCTATCTATTTTTTTCGCGTTCTCTCTCACGCGTTCTCTGTCTCACGCGTTTTCTCTCTCACGCGTTTTCTCTCTCGCGCGTTCTCTGTCTCACGCGTTTTCTCTCTCACGCGTTCTCTCTCTGAGTTCCCTCCGAACTCTCTCTCTCTCTCTCTCTCTCTCAGTGTGCAACGCGTGCAATGTGTCCTCGAATGTTTCGCGTCAGTCTGACCGAACTCGTTGTACCGGATGATGGATTTGACTCTCGATTCGGCCAACTCGATCGGACAAGTCCGGCTGTGAACTTGCCTGGACGACTAGGTTAAACGATCCTCGCTGTTGCGAGTAATTGAATTCGAGGTCAGCCAGTGTCGCGTTGTTTGAAAGTACCGAGAACGGTGTTACGAAGATCCAGAGAGTAATTACGAACGATTTACCAACTCTTCGTAACTTCATTCTTTAAAATGCACTGGAATTCGTTATGAACATCGGCTACGAGCGTACAATTCTACAATTTACCGTGGTAAAAATTTTTTTGCCAGATGAATATTTGCTTTCGTACCACTCGAAAGATTTTATTCGAAAAGTTACGCGAAATGAGATATTCTCTCCGTTTCTCCCAGTTAAATGAATATTTCGCTCATCTTTTTTCCTCTTTCGTGAATAGCTTTCTGTACTAGGGATAAATTTTTGACGGTAAAGTACTCCGTTATAGAATAATCAGAATGTTAGAGTGTCATAATTCGACCGTTAGGGCAGAGATCGAGGTATCAACGAGTTGGAAGATAATTACATCTTACGATCGAGCGCAGTCGAAATGCGCGGCCGTGCATTAATTCGCGCGCGCGCGCACAACAATGGAACCGGCGACGTGTCCACGTTTTATCCTTCTGTTCTATCCGGAAGCGTTAATCCGCGAAATTGATCGGCGCGTCACTCGTTCCATCTAATGGCCCGCCGATCAGATATACCACTAAAACTCAACCCAACATTTACTTCTCTCTCTCTCTCTTTTTTTTCTCTACCAATTTCTGTTCTTTCTTCCTTGTTTCGCCTAACTTTTCGCTTTCCGAATATGTGACTTTGGCACAGTTCTACAGCTCGATTCGCCTAGACAACTAGCTTCACAAGTGAACTCTCCTCGAACGAGGCTAGAGGAAATATAGAACGGTTGTAAAACGGAAATTTCTTCTGCGTAGGAAAATTTGGCACCGTGTAACCGTTGATAATAATAATAAAAAAAATAATAAAATAATGAAAAAAGTGGATGGGATTTTCTTGGAGGACACTGGTTATATTATCGGTTCGCGACAATGGCTTATGGCGTCGATCGTGACCCATTTGTAAAGCTTGGATATTCATACGGACTTTTGAAATCGTACCAAAAACCGTCTGCTCGTATGAAAATGATAAAAATACAAGGATCGTGATGTTGAAGGACAGGACGATCGTAAATTTCTGTATCGCTTTGGCCAAACTATGGTGTTGACCGAATTAACTCTCTCGTCTCCTTGTATTTCATACTTACCCCAATTCCTTTTCAAACTACCACCACTTATGCTAGAAAGAAATAGAAAGAAAAAAGCGAACCTCGTTTCTACTCGTAATTTCTGAAGAATTATAGCTCGATAGTTTTAACGATAATCATGTGTTAGTTTCGATCGTTTCGATGGAAATTTGGACGAACTTTCTTAAAGATGAACGTTGCCAACTATTATCGATTGTTATTTTCTTATCGAGACGTGGATAATGCGAGGATAAGTGATTGTATAGAGCGGAGGCAATTTTCGGGTCGTTCTAATGGTTTCTTTTCGTCCTCGAACTGATAAATGTCTTGATACACTTTAGAATATTATCTGCTCGACTTTAAGATGTGGTTGCTTGATAGTTTACGCTGATCGGAAGAATGTCTTCCAATAAAATAGTGGTCAGTTTGTCGTAACTTGTAACATCAAAGAGATATCGTTGTTCTGGGTTACTTCGATCATCTGCATTTCTCCGAAATGCTGTTTCAATTCTTGTAGCAATAGATTAATTAATCAATACAAATAATTAAGGTGTCTAATCGTATATTCTTCTTAAGGATAAATTCATACACTTACTAAATGAAACTTGTTAATTATTTATAATGGAAGGTTAATTATCGCGTCTTTGTAAGATCTTGTAACAAAGTAATCGCAATAAGGATCTTATTCGAAAGTAGCGACTGTCCGATGATTTATGTTGCGTTTGTCGGAAGGAAAGATGATAAATTGCACTGTGTTCTTTTATTAAATTGAATAAGTGCAAAGATAACATTATACTACGTTATTCTCGAATAAATAACCTCTTGATTTCTTCACGTTTCTTGTCACAGGAAGCATAAGCTTTTCTATCATTTGTTGGGAGATATTGTTTCGAGCATAAAATATTCTACAGCTTTTCTTTTGATTTCTGACAGGGCTGTCTGACGTTGCTGTTCAGATAATCCGAAAGCAACTTAAGAAGGTTGAATACAGTGATTATTTAATAATCCTTGCACTTTCTGCTCTATAAAGTCACGACAAAATTTTTCTCTATCTTTTGGATAATTATTCTGTGTTAAAATGAGTGGTATTATGCGACATACTTAAAATAAAAGCAGAAGTAGCTTCGTAATCAGTACATTTCTTGCAATTGAAAAATTAAAAAAATATTTTAACATATTAATTACTGCTAATCGATTAATAGACTTTATACCGTCAGCGTTAATCGACCGATAAGTCTACAAATTTTCTCTTTTCTTAAATCTGTTAGATTTGGTAGTAGAAAAATTATTAACAAGTGATTAAAAAACCATTTCGTTGTCTTAGCTTTTTACTGAGAAAATTCTGAAAATAATTCTTAACGATCTACAAAAGAAACGGTGTTTTATATTTTTATTTGATTTCCCCCCGATATTGCCGAAGAATTAAACTTCGAACAGACTTATCTGTTGTACATATCTGCATCATTCACAGCCGATAATTAATGCGTTAACCAGTTAGCTGTTGCACTGTTGCGACCTCTCTGAAAAGTGTCAAGCTAAAATGTGTCGCAGAAAGTAAACGGCGACGAGTATACTCGTCAAACACAGAGTACGTGTGGTTGTTATAATATACAATTAAGTTACAACGAAACGATTGTTTCATATTCGTCATAACACAAACCATTGCCATTTATTCAGGACGAGTATACTCGTCAGAAACAGTTAACTGGTTGAAAAAGAAAAAGTCTATTTTTTCCCTAATTCGTAGCTTAAAAAAACACTTCGTTTAACAGCTAATAAAGCTTTCGTTATGAAAATCACAGAGGGATCGAAAGAAATTTCCTAGGAAGTAAAACAGAAAGTTTAAGTACGCATATTTCCATCGGAGAGCAGGCTGAAAATGGCGGACGCAGACGACCTGGCACAAAATTTCACGGTAGCGCAATAATTGTCCCTTAACTTCGTGGAACTTCTCGTCATTTATCGACGACGTTATCGTTAACAGCAGCTGCAGTCAGCTCTCGCCGAAGCTGGAAATCTCGTTCGGCGAATTTCGGTAACGCGATGCGCACCCTACCGTGTATTTCACTCGAGACTCACCGAGTCCAGAGGAACTGCCGGCGGCGATTGAACGATCGCTCGCAAGCGTCTACGTTTTCTCGAGGAACGACGACGAAGCGGAATCGGTTTGGATTTCGTCGCGAGTTCGCGCCTACGTCGACGGAAACGTGTCACGGTTGATCGAACGCGAAACTTCCACGGCGAATCAAAGATTCTATGGTGCAATCTTCTCACACAGATATACCTATTAAAACATCGCCCCTTATGGAGATGGTTCTAAGCAAGAATTTACAAATATATCTTCTGCGCTTAAGAAGTGAAAAATATCGAGTTTTTCTTTTTTGTTCTTTTCTTCTGTTTAAGCTTTTTCCATATTTTTAACTATTCTTCTGATCTCTACTAAGTTTTGTGAGTAACTGCCTACTTCTCTTCGCGAAAGGAAGAGACTTGCCACTTTTGTATTGTTACTTTCACAAAATTCGTACAACATCAAATACATCCTCTCAATTCTTTATCAGAACCGTTTTTTTTCTTAATGTTTCTGAATTATTCAGAATAATGAACTGCTCGCAACTGCGAGATTCTAAGTTACGTTTATGCAGAGACAAATACAATTTGACGTGCGTGAAATCAGGGTAGGAAGCGAACAAAAATAAACGTCAGACAAAACGACATTACTTTCCGATACCTCTGACATAAACTTAAGCGAGAGATTGAAACAAATTAGGAAAAATAAAACCAGTCGTAGCAACGTAATATCGAAGAAAAATGCAATTACAAAGAATTTATAATTGAACGTTATCTAAAATCTTATCCACGACTGTATTAGCTGATTTTAGAAACATTTTTCTCCGATGAATAATACACCTTAGAAGGGACCAAAGTATTTAATTCCCTTCAGCGTAAATAAAGTCAATTGGTGTACTCGTAAAAGTCTTCCATCCACATTAAGCCTTTGACTTTGAAGTACTCCGCACTCAAAGGGTTAATACACGTCGCTAAAATGATGTACATTATCACGGACTGTGTACAAATCGCATAGATAAAACACTCTTATCTACCCACTCATGACTTCCTGTTCGGTGGTGGAGTGAAAAATAGAGACAAAGAATAAGTAGGGGAAAAAAAAAAAGGAAATTAATTCTCGGGTCTGAAAAGACCCACGGACAGTCGTTGCGAGTATCAAGACTACGTGGCTTCCGGGTACGTGGTATCGAGGAATAAAAGACGTCGTTACCTCGACGAGTGGTTCAACTACAAACGATTACGTATCAACCTATATTATATACGAGAATCGAAGGTATACGCGAGCTTTGTATTACTTTTGTGAATCGACTCCTTGAATACCACTCGAGACAAGACGAGTGTATCGAGTATCGTTGCGCCTTCTTTCACGATCCTCGATGTCTAAGGTCAAGGAGTAAGGTCAACGACCTTGGAATCACGAAGGAAGTTCCGTAGAAAGAAGAAAGCAGTTTTCCCTTTCACAATTTTCCAAGATTGATCTGTTAAGGGTGAAAGTTATACGAAAGGTGGTCGTTCGGTGAAATTTTCCGATCCATCTTGAAACGACAAGTCGTTGTGAGGTTATCGGTGTCGTGTTCTAAATTGAACTAGTGGCTCGAGCAACGTTCCAGCTACACCACTGCTAATAGTCACGTTCTAAATGAACTCAGCGCGGAAGTTTCGCGTCGATACCACTAGCCGAGATCCTTAACGAAGTATGTTCACGCCGTGGCGATAAAACGACGCGGTCAGACGGTTCTAACGACTTAACCCCTTCGTTCTTTTCGTGCTAAGAAAACCTCGGACGATAATAAGCAGGTCTATTTTAAAGATTCGCGCTTTTCCGAAGTATCGAAAATATTCTGCTTTGATTTTCTTTCTTTTCTTATTTCCTTATTCGCACGCAAATTTTAACGATGTTCATCATTCAAGGAAAAAATAAGGAGTGGCGTGTACAACGGCGGTTCGATTGAAAAAATTCACGCTCTTCCGAAGAATTGAAAATATTCTTCTTTTTTTTCTTATTTGCACGCAGATTTTAATAATGTCCAAGGTTCAGGGAAAAAATGGAGGAAGGTGTGTCTCATCATCCTCTGTTTTCTTATTATACACAAACCTCGGTAACTTTCAATATTCAAAGAAAGATGGAGGAAGTCGTGTATAGTAGTATTTCGATTAAAAAAATTCGGAATATCCAAAATATTCTCACCGCTCTTTTTTTTTCTTCATTGTCCGCGAATCTCGACAATTTCCAACGTTAAAAAAGAAAAAGAAATGGAGAGATGCTTGTTTAACAGTGTTTCGATTAGAAAAATTCGCGCTTTTTCGAAATATTCTCACCACCGTCTGCTTTTTTTTCCTTATTAAACACAAATCTCGATAATTTCCATTATCCGAATAAAAATAGAGAGAGAGAGGCATGCATAACAGCGTTTCAATTAGAAAAATTCGCGTTTGATCGAAATATCGGAAATACTCAGCCCCGTGTTCCTTTTAAAATCTCAATAATATCCACCATCGAGGGAAAGAAATAGTAGAAAAAGAAGAAAAGAATCGTTATCGAAAGAATCGAGAGAGCTGGGGTCGCGATCGCTCGTTTCATCGCGTCAAACCGTGCCGGCTATTACGGGGAAACATTTGTTACGCGTCACGTCCAGCATTTTTAACATGGCGTGCACGATTACTAGAGCTAATTGAGGCCTTGATACCGCCAAGAATTGCCTGTATATACTTTCTCGAGGGGAGCACACCCCTTTCTTTTCACCATAGATTTAACCCTTTGCACTCGAAGCTTTTACGCTGAAGGTGAATTTTTCTTAACCCATTCCTAATTCGAGTTTCATTTGGTCAAAACTTCTTTTTTCCACCTTTTTTCACACATTGAGCATATAAAATTCATTTCTTCTGCATAGGCCCACCGTTATTCACCTGTGCAAAACAAGCATTCTGCATCAAAATTTTCATATGCTTGCTCAAGACACTACATTCTTTTCTCCGCCAGATTTGTATAATGTAATTGAATTACGGTTACTTCTGAAACAAAGAATTGTCGCTGCACCATTCGAGATTTCTCCATAACGGAGATACATTGGGGTCTCATATTAGACTAGTTTTCCACCGAATAAACACACCATTGTTCTCTGTGTAAATGCTCGACGATAAATCTCGCGATTTTCTTCGAAAATAACGCAGTTCGCAATTACGCTCGTCAGAGGGATAACATTAGACGACGAAAGATCGACGCAGAGGCACGTCCGTTATGGATTCACCGAGGTTTCTTTCGCACACGAAGCGGCCTGGTAGGCGGAGCCAAGCGAGGAGAGCACGTGGCGCGCGTGGAACGCTGCCTCGAAGAACTCGCTTGTGCCGCAGTTACCTTTCGACCTGTCAACAATAGACGTTCCGCGTCGCGCGCGCGCGGCCACCTTCTTTCACGTTTTGTACGCGGGAACTTTCTATCCGACGAAAGTGAAACTCCTCCCCCGTTCGGTACAATTCCTGACGTTTCCCTTTCGTTTCAACGTGACGAGATCCCGTGACACGATCTTTCGCGAAAGTGCGTTTACGTTTGAATCTAGGAGTTTCTTCAAACCCATCTTCACAGTGTACCCTTTTCCTTCTTCTTTTTTTCTTTGTTTTTTTTTTTTTTTTGTAAAAAAAAGGAAAGAAAAATGGTGAAACAGTGGTTGATCGTATCGATAGTGAAGTGACGAAGGAAAGAAGAGAACCTTCGTGTAAATTCTTGATCGCAGCGTGTCGTTAACCAGTTAATTGTGGCGATCTTTTTGCAAAGCGAGCACCAGTGTGTGTTACTGCACACGAGTGTTACGAGTTAGCTCTCAGGAAGTTATGAATCCAACTGAAATTATCTATAATTTTTATTTGCTACTTTATTAAACATTTGAAACATATTAAAATTTACGAATATAATTTCGTTTCCGTCAAAATTACAATTTAAATAGCAAATTCTAAACAAAATTTTACGCATGACGGATATAGTCGTCGTGACACAAAATTCTGCACACATCTCCATGACGGATATAGTCGTCAAACACACTTAACTGGTTAAAGGAAGATCTCGTCGCCAGGGAGCTCGAAAGTTCGAATCTATCGGTTTCAATTCGACAGCCTTGGCGACACCTTCGCTTCCACTTTAAACCACTCAGCGTGATTAGTGTGTACGAATCGTTATCCAAACGTGAGAACAGTTTCACGGAAACTGAGAGGAACACAGATAATCGTAGAAAAAATCCTTCCTCTCTGTACGACAACTCGTTAGGTTGACTGGTTGCTCGTATCGACGAATACGACGAGGACGGGGTGGGAAGGGTTGGTAGGGCAAGTTTGCTTAAAGTTATTATTCGTCAGCGGAAACGGGGAAAGTGTCGTGCAGTGCGGTTTATCGATTACCATATCTGAACTAGTTGGAAACGATATAGTACAGGCATAAATGTTACTCGAACGTTGCACACTTCTCTACCATCTTATTCTTCTCTGTATGGTATCTCTTGATGGTCCAAAGAGAGATTCTTCCTATCTCGTAAATATTTCTAAACGTCGCGGGAGAGGTTAGTCGTGCGGCGGATGCCAATTAAATTAATGCACAGCTGGGTGTACAAAGTGGTTTCAACCCTGGAGGCGTATTTACCGTATTGCAGCCCAGTTAACAATGGAACCCTGCTCGATTTACCATTCCGTCCCGTTATTTTCACTTCGCGGACGGAAGAGAGAGAGCCAGATTTTGAATTACTCCCGCGTGTTTCCTCCGTGCACAGCTCGAACGTTTACGTCGTCCGCGAGGATTGTTAGGCAAAGGTTGGCCGACTGGTATTCGGACGAAATCGCCAGCCCCATTAATTACGTTCTTGGTAGTGGTAATGAGGTCACGGCGAGTGGGTCTCTTTTCACGGGGGAAACTTCCACTGACATTTTCATTTACGAACCCACGGGAATTTCGGACACGAATGGACGATGTTCTTCCATTCATTTCGCGGGTAAACAAAGAGGGGGAGTAGGTGTTAAGAAGTGTCGAGAATCGAGTCGAATAGCCTTTGGTAAACGTGCTAACTGTAGAAAGAGAGAGAGAAGAGAGATATTCGTGACTAGGGGTTGTTAACCCTTTGCACTCGAAGCTTCTCTGCTCAACTTGTATTTTTCTCAAGTGTGTTTCGCCTATTTCTTCGTCGATTCAAGATTGAAAAATCGAACGGTTCGGTTATAGTTCACAGCTATTCGTTATTGTGTAGATTTTTTCTATCGTTTGTGGGATTTATTCTTGCTGATCGTCTTTCAGAATCTGTAGCATCTATCTGGACTTTGTCTCTTTGTCACTTTATCGAACGGTAGATCGTGAATTCGAAACACCCTGGTTTAGATTAGAGCTACTCAGATGTATTTCCAGTTGATGTCAGAGGAAAACAGTGTCGTTGCTTCAGCAAGTAAACGTGTACATCGATAGACGATAGGATAAAAAACGGAGAACGTAGTATTTCAGTTGTCGACGATACACACTCGAAGCGCACGATATTTTGTTCTCTCTGTGTTTCGCGTTTAACGCGTTAACACATTGCGAAACAGTAGTTTTATTGCTAGCTTTACTCCCAATTGCCAGGTATGTCTTTATTGAACGAGTACAAAGAACATTTTACATAAATGTTAAAGGCACGTTTTAAAATTAACTATCCATTGCATTTTGAACTTATTTATTTCTCCAAATGACAACAATATAAAGCTGAGAATTCTCGTGACTATCCACAAGCTCTAGAATAGAGAACACGAGAATTCTTGTGATCCTGTCTGCAAAGTGTTAAGCGTGGAGTTGATCTCCCTGTGTTTTCCATTCAAGCAGCGATCGTTCGTCGAACGTTAGATTACAGAGTATCGACAGACCTAACGAAAAGTTCAGTGTCAGTCCCTAGGGACTGACGCCGCGTTTAACGCGTTAATCGAAGCAAAATGGAGTGAAGCGAATGGGGAAGAAATAGCGTTAGAAGAGAGACGCGAAGAGATAAATTTAAAACGAATAGAGGCAATCGCGAAAGAGGAGAAAAAAACGTTCCTGGTCGATTCGGGGCGTGTTAGGTGCACGTAACGTTCCATCGAACGAAAAACGATGATTGAAATCGATGGACGAAAGGCCGCGTTTATCACGGATCGCGATCCACTCGCCTGGTAATCATGGCTGCAGTGTCGCAATGCTGCGCCACGCGATACATTGCCTCGCTCGAATATTCATTTCGTACGTTTCGATCCGTGTGCAGAATATTTGTCTATTAGGACACTTGTCGGATGTGAACTGAATCTAAATGGCCATTGCAGAATTATCGAAACGAAGGAAAAGGGTTATACACCTTGAAATCTGGTAGTATAATTGTCCATTTAACACGTTCTCTACTAAACCATTTTAAAGGAATTTTCGAACAATTTTCTTTTCTTTTTTTTTTTTTTGTGAATCACCTTTTAATTCGATTTTTCACTTTTCTCATCTTATTCAGGGCATTCCGAAAGGTAAGTGATGTGGGACAATAAGTGACGATAAACAAATTTTGTTGTGTATATGCTAGCTTCCATTTCTCTGTTCTCCTTCTGTCTCTGTGTGTTTCTGTTTCTTCTGTAATGAAATTTGCATTGATATTTAAAATCTGAACTGACCAATTTGCGTCTTATTCTCCTTCTTTTTCCTAAGGAAAGGCTCTTATACAGATAAGGTTTATTAAAGTATCAATATTATTAAGATTACAAGGGATTCTTCTGAATTAAGGATAATTGTGATAAGAAACTCATTTATGACGAAGAAAGTATAAACGACACGGTAGAGAACGTGTTAATATTGTCACTATATTTATAGTCAATAATGTATGGTTAATACTACCAGATATTTCATTCTTCATTCGTAACATCGTTCATAAGTTCGAAATAAAAAGACAGTAATAAAATTTTATTTATTTTCGTTACACTATCTTCTCTAATATTCATAAATTCACATTTTCTGGATAAGTGTAACAGAAACTGTGTTTCCTTTGCAACTTTGATGCACTAAAGTAGACAACTTTAACAAGTTTAAAATCGATTCCACGTTCAATGCTAATTCTGTTGCTACAATAATGAATTTAAGATGTTTAACTGCAGTGGTTAAAGTAGAGTTGCCAACATCTTTTTTCGAAAAAATAGTCGGCAAAAAGTGTGATAAAAAATATAGTAAGATTTTTGAGACTTTCACGGTCATGATTATTTGAATTATAATACTTCCCAGAGGAAACATCTTTTTTTTTAAATACATCTTTCTGTGCATTTGGAATTGTTAATTAATTTATTGCAAAATTTTATCGATTTATTGGAAATATCTTCAAGTTAGACAAAAATTTAGTACAATACAATCTCAATTTTTCCCAATCGAACTTCGTCGATATGTTTCATGGATTTATATATATATAAAAAAAAATGCTATATAAATATAGATTGTTTGAAAGTTCGTTAAAAAGTTATAACACTAACACGAAACACGGAAAAAATGATAAAGAAACTATGTTAAAAAATAAAATAGGAATATATCAGCTATATCTATTTTATTTATTTGAAGTTGTTTAAAATCTGAAGTTTCAAGATGTTGAATATAACTTATACCAGTCTCATTCTTGTCTACTATTGCAGTAACTGCGAACCATTTCTTCCATATTTCATATTTTTTCTCTAACTTTCTAATAAACCTTGTCGACCTATATTTATATAAAATTATTCTGTTACTTATACCCATATAACACACTTGCAAAGTTTGACCGGTAAAAACTGGGACACCCTGTACACTATAGTACAGTTGGCAACTCTAGATTAAGGTGACGTTACGATACTAAACTTCAGCGAAGGAATTCAATTGAAGTCGTACGATACTTTCTGTACGAACTAATTTTCTTTCCTCCATTCTCGACAGTACCGCGAAGAAGAAACGAAAAAACAAAACAAAACAAATTCTACGAAATTCTTTCGTATAAGTGGCAAAAAAAAAACAAAGATTCATATTTTCACCGTCTCGAAAATAAATCTCGTACTTGCTCAACGAAAACCAGGCGGCCGTTGCCGAAAAGAAGGGCGCATAATTTTCATCACGTCAAAGGCACCCGCTTAAGCGCGTATAATTCAATCGCAGCTTGGGTGGACGCGTTTTTCCGGTAGGTGGAAGCTCGTTTTTCAGTTTTCATGGTATACAGAAAGGAACGCGAGGTCAGCGGATCTCCTCTTCGGTCCTCGGGAAGCTTCGAAGCTCCTCCTTCGTCGACCGAGAACCCGGAACCCCTTAAGTAGCTTTCTTTCGAACTCGTCTACCTCGGCTTAATTCGCAAAAAAATGATCTTTCCTCTAGGAAGCTTACGTCGAAAGTTTCTTTGTAACAGGGACACGCGTTAAGGGATACCTGTCGATCTTTACTCTTGAAAAGCGAGCTGGGTTCTAGGACGACGGTTAACTGAATTCGACGGGCTGACGATCGAACTGTTACGAAATAGGCAATTATTCCATTAGTAGAATAAAACTATTTTTTAAGGGGATACATCATCTCGAGGCGTATGAAAATTTAGCCAAGTTTGGGAATTTCTCTTTTCGTAGGTAACTGATAAATGAGAAGTTTTAATTTCTTCAGAAGATGTAAAAGTTGGAGCTATAAATTTAGAATATCTGGAATTTAGAAAGGAACTTTTAGATGTAAATTTCAAATTATGAAAATGTTGCTATATGAAAGATTTTTTTTTGATTTATAAATGAAAATGTATTATCTACAATGTAGTTTACGATTTTTCTACCATATCAATTAACTCAATTTTTCAGAAATGATTAAACACTGATTTCTTTTTGTTTTTTTATTGATCCTGTCAGTATTTTTATAGTAATTGTAATTTCTTGATGTAAGTGTAGCTTTCAGCTTTCTTCTACACTTTTTTAAAAGTACAAATGTTGTGAAAAAGAATCTTTTGGTAGAACGTCGATTACTGGCCGCCATTACCGGCAAGAATTTTTTAATTCCCTTACGATAATTATTAATTTTTTCCACTCTCGTTAAAATGTAAAAGTGTAATCAAGTGACTGCTTATTTTAATGCATCTATAGGAAATTTGAAGTTGCAAATTTACACAGAATGCAATGCAACATGCATAAAGTATAATATTTTCTATAATATTTGGTAGGTGAAATAACTTCCTACAAAAGTTCCTTTCTTTTTCTACTGTATTCCTGAAAATACGAATTTGCACAAAAATTCGCAATGTACTCGTGAGTGAAACAAAAAATCAGGTTTTAAAGGTTTAAAAAATTCTCGAAAATAGTAATTTGCATACAAATTTACAATGTACTCGTGAGCGAAACGAAAAATCAGGTTTTAAAGGTTTAAAAAATTCTCGAAAATAGGAATTTGCATAAAAATCCGCAATCTACTCGTGATAAAAAAAATCAGAATTTAAAGGGTTAAGAAATTCTCGAAAATACGAATTTGCATAGAAACTCGCAGTCTACTCAAAGGGTTAAGAAATTCGAAAAACGCGCTGAATATAACACACATATATCCCCTAAAAAAAAAAAAAAAAAAAGAAAAAAACCGAATAGAAAATTTTCATTTAAAAGTTACCCACCTAAAAAGAACTCTCAAACAAAGTATAATGTACTCCCTTAATTCATTAAAGAAGAATACCTCGAAACGAGGATATCTCCGCGTAATTCGCTAACCAAATCGAGAAATCAGAAAGTAGATAAGATCCATTCTTCTAGAGCAATACGATCAGTCTCCAGTGAATGACACCAAAGTGTTTACTTCGCGGCAAGAGAGAAAGATTTCGGTTGAAAAGAGACAGAGTAACAGTGATCAGAAGAGAAAGATTCGTATTGGTGGAAATAACGAAGGGGATGCTCGACCTTGGTCGTCACTGCTTTTCTCGAGGGTTATTTTAAAAGAGGGACAAGGCCGCTTATGGAGCGGCACTCCGAGCGGTTCCTACGGCTGAGAACGAAACAGGCAGACGTTCGATCGGGAAGCAGGGGCTGAAAATAGAGACAGGCCGGCCAACAAGCCAGCCAAGCCAGCCAGCATCGTAGATACGAGATGACACCGGACATGGATCATCCTCTACGTTCGTAGGCTTCGACGAGGTATTATGAACCTGGAATGGCCATCGAGTTCTCCTCTGTTGCCCGTGGAGATTGAGGTATGGCCGCGGTAGCCGGCATCTATGGCTTCTCAGAGGAACGACACGCCAGATATTCCGAGCATCGGCAGCATCCGTGAGTTTCACGTGAACACGAAAGCGATAGACCGAGATATATTCTAGCATATGTCCAATTTTCTTCTTCTTTTTGTTTTATCTGCTTGTTCGTTTCACTTCGTTCTTTAGAGAATACTATACGCGGGAACATTCCTTCTCTAAGCTTTTCTGCAACGTGTCCCTTGGAGAAAAGCAATTCGAACGTTTCACTATTAATCGACGATTTAACAGTACTTTTTCACCCCTTGTTCTACAACCACGAGTCACACTGAGAAAAGTTACGTTTCAAACTTCACTTTCAATTTAATACCGACGATTTCCAAACTGTGAAGACTGTGTATGATATCTTGGCTCTTTGAAATGATAGTTATTCGAGAAACATACGTAGCGATTAAAAGATCGTACAGCAAGGGGTTAGAAAGGAAAGAAGAATTGCTTTTTCCGGAAGACACAAGAGATAACGAACAGGAAAGAGTCTCCTATAGAGACTTCCTGTATAGGATTTCTTCTCCGCTTTTCTAGGTATTTACATACACACTTCCTGTCGCTATAAATCATCCCGGGTGCAGGTTATACACGTTGCATGCTCCATTTTAACGAAGGAAGATCCGAACAGTCTTCCGACCCCGGTGTAAAAAAAGAAAAGAGAAAAAGGTAGCAGCGCTTCCGTTTAAACCTCGAATCTATCGATTGCTTCGAATATTCACCGTGATACTTTCAATTGATACACTTGAAATCCCTTCCCTTGTTTATAAAAACCAAAGAAACAAACAAAAAAAAAAAAACAAGACAAAGAGAACCTCTCGTTCCAACTGTAAGATACTGTGACAGAGAAATTGAAGGAAGAGTTTGTTCATCGTTGAGAATATTCAAAGTGAGAGTTGGCACGGAAGCGTCAAGATCGTCCAGCGTCAACTTATTAGCATAGATGAAAAGAATTCAGAGTCGCAGAGAGTGAAAGAGAGTCGAATGGGAGAGAAAGAGGAAGAGAGAAAAAGGGAAAGGATAAAGGTACGAGTGTCGACACTTACGTTTTAATTGCGCGGGAAATTGGGTCGGGGAGATTTGCCAATTTAATTTCGAAATAATTCCGGGCAAAGGAGACGCGGGGATTTTAACCCCGATAAATGGGCAGGAGGAGAGCCAGAAGGGACAAGGTGGTAGCTCGGCGGCGGAATTAAAAGAGTCGGGCCTGGAGAACGCGTTGAAGTTGAATGGAGAATCACAAAGGGAGAAGAGAGTATTCTCTCGGTGTCGGTGGATGCATTTTCCACTCCGTGGCTCTCTTCATCGCACCAGGCCTACCAGCGAGAACAGTGGGAGAAGGGCAGGTGGGAACTTGGTAATTGAATAATGCAGATGCGCAGTAGAACACGCGGTTCGTGTCACTTGGTTACGCTGATCCTTTGTCAATCACTTTGCGCCTATACTGGCTGGCGTTCGTGAGACTCCGACAACGAAACAGACTGGTCTCTTCTTGCGGGAAAAGTTAAATGGTTCTTCGAGGCACGGGCGAGCTTCGAACAACATGGTTAATTGCTTCTTTGTCGTTCGAGGATTGGGTGGGGAAAAAAAAGAAAAGAAAAATTATAAATAAGAAAGGAGGATGTTGAACAAATGACAAATTTTGACCGAAAATTTTAACGAGACGTCATTCTATAAATCCTAAAATATCATAAAATGTAAAGGTTACAATATAGCAAATCTTTATTTATTAACATGTTGACTGCCACGGTATTTTTCAGGATTCCAGTGTAAAATGCTGATTTAATTTAATCATATTATATTATTAAAAATTTCTATTATTATTAGATTGATACACTTAATACAATTTTCCTTCATTTTAGAGTATGAATAAATTATATATTAACTACACTGCAAAATGTCTTTACAATAAAATAATATCACGTCTCTGAAAGTGTACAAATTGCCTAGTTTTTGCTACAACATTTATTAGCGTCATTTCCGGGAAGTTTCAAGCTTTTTCCAATTTTCGATTTGTCAAACTTCTCTTGTCACTTTAAAAGCGTCCAAGTACACCCATACTCTATATTCTACGATACGGAAACTTTTCGTACGAAATTTGTCATTATTTTCTCGAAATATTGTGGCGAATGTTTCATAATGAAGGAATGAAAATGCGTCGATGTATCATTGTTTAGCAATACGATGCCAATTGGTCGAGAAATTGATCGAGGAAGTTTTCGTTCCGCTGTTACTTTTCTTCGAAGTTAACCCGAATCGAACTATTCCCAAGATTTATCCCTGTTTTATAGCTGTTTGGGAAGAAACTATTATTTCTTGACATCCTCGTCGCGAACGAGAGGTGGCAGTTTGGATAGTACAAATGATACAGTCAATTTGGCCAGCGGTTCACTTTACGGAGAGGAACTGTGTTTTATTACCCTTCGAGAAGAAAGGAAACGAAATAGCCACGGTTCCAGTACATAAATCCATAGCTACTTCTTTTTCCTTGCTATATTTCTCGAAACAAGAGCAACGAACAATCACCGATCTCTTTCCAAAGCTTATTTGTCGTGGGCCAACATTTGCATTATTTTCACTACGTGCCAAGGCACGTAGTCAACATTCCTCAACGTCTTTATCCAAATGAGAGTTCTAAAACTTCTTTCGATCTATTCTATATTTCTTGCCAATTTGAATTTCATACAACCATCGTTTTCATTATATCTTTCGATGAAGACACTGTATACGTTACGGTAAATGTGATAATCACCACTAAATTTGATAAATGTGACGAATTTTTGAATATTTAACAAATTAACCGGCGAGTTTATATAATTCCCAAATCGTAATGGCGAATGTGATAAATATCTCGACTGATTGAGCCAGCAGAATGCAGCACAGTTTTTTGAGTTTGGTTAGGTTAGATATAACCTAACCTAATAACCTAAGTTAGGTTAGAATAACAATATTTTGTAATTTTCAATTAAAAATTCAGTAAATGGTTATTTTAAGTCACATGGATGTTGATAAAGTTATGGATTTTTATCACATTTAACAAATTTAATGGTGATTATATATAATAACCGACAATTATAAATAATCACCGGATTAATCACATTTACTGTAACATATATACTGCACGGTGGGTATTAAATCGTTGATACTTCGAAGACCTCGATATCTGCATTGTCCTTGGAACGAACACCAAATGTTCCACCGAAAGGATATTTCTCGATAGTCGTTAACCCCTCAACGACAGAGACCGGGATCGTAATTTTCTCTCCATGCGGGCGTGGAATTATGTTTTAAGGTTCTTGATACAGTCACTCGTGTTTATAAATTTTTCAGTTTCCTAGGAACATTTATAAAGTATGCTATTTGGTATTTTATTTTGTTTTTCTTACTAATTTCAATGGGAATGTAATTTAATTACTTCTCATTGGAGCTTCGATCAGAATAGAAACGATACTTAATTGAAAGATCTTCTTTTCTATATTTAACAAAGAAATAGAAATAAAAAAGGAGGTCTACAAAGTGTAAAAAATAAATTACCTAGAATGTGCATCGAAAAGTAGCTAAATCGAGTCCAAATGGATACAAACAGAGTTTTCTTTGCGATCAATTGAAACGTCTGTCGTTTGAGGTTAACTGAACCGTTTAAGTTAAACTTCTTTTCGCCAGAAAAGATTACTTTTTGCCATTTTATCACCCAGTTCATGTGTTTCGACTACTTTAGCATTTAAGTTTCAAGTACTACGCAGTCCAAGGGTTAAATAATATCTTGAAAAAATCAAATTTATTACTTCAAAATATTCTCTAATCAGCGGTGATGTTCAAAATTCATTAACTGCCAATGTTCATTCAATTTTTACAATTATAAACATTCGAAGTACTCCAATGACCACTGTGGCGCTACAGGAGGAACAATCTGCAGTCACATGTGACCAGATCAACGATTTAAATTTGCCTAGAGATTTAACTCATTGCGGACGAAACGATTTGAAGCTGGTCACGTTATAGAGCTTCAATACTTACTTTTTATAAACTATTATTTATGCTACATATATGTGTGTGTGTTTCGAATTTGTCAGTTATGTTCACGGTCAACATATTTATATTTCCTGGCTTTCTCAGTTGTTTTCTCCAAACGCATAGAGGCATTCATCGTCTACCATTATGGTTTACGTTAACCCTCTATGGGCCCGTGTAACTTTCAGGTCACATTTTAATTTATCGACATTTTACACAGAAATGAAAACATTATAGGCCGTTGTTACCTGAAAGCCACATAATAAATATATTGCAATAAAATTGTTAACTCTTTGGGGCACGGTGGGATTAAAAGTGTCCCACCTTTTTGATGCACCGTAATGCATGGTGGGACATTTTTAGTCCCATCTCGAAATATTGCAATAACTGCATGCGTATATGTTTCTATTTCGTCTTATTTACGTAAAGCAGTTGGTAATAAAATTTCTGTGCAACATGGGTCTATTTTATCACCTGAAATCCTGTGTCGCAAAGAGTTAAATGGAAAAATTTTTTTTCATTTGCATATATAGCTTTATAATTGCTGATTTTCCGTTCCCCCAATTTTTAGATAGATAGAGGGTTAAACGCATATATGCGTCGATCGTCCGCAAAGGGTTAAAGTTCTCTAGACAAAAATACAGTGAAAATATCGCTGCGTTTAATCAAATGTCGCGGAACGGTATGTTTTCTTCTCGAAGCCGCGGGTGCTCTTTGCTCATATGTATCGATAACCTCGCCGGTGCACACGGGCTGTACACGTGTGTATATGGAAGGGTGATCGCGAGGAAGAAGAGTGGTTGGGAGGAGGGTAGAGGTGGGTTCAGACGCGGCACGGTCGTCAGCTAATTGATTTCCAATAGCTAGCTGACCGGCCTTCGGAGCCCACGTAGAGAAGCGCAACCGTGTATCCCGTCGTTCGTGTCCCCACACAATGAACCGCCGATATGCTAACTGCGGATACACACTGCACATTAAACGCCGATGGAGAATTCATAGGTCCGTAACTCGGTCCACGGCGCGAGTTAATTGGATCTTGAACATCGTGCCACCCGTTCTCTCCTTTGTTTACGACCACACTTTTCCCTCTGGTTCTTTCTCCCTCTGGGAGATTCCCTCCTCCCTCTTTCAACTCGCTCTCTACTTCCCTGTCGGGTTCAATTCCACTCTTTCCTTCCCCTCTGTGTACTCGGTTTTCTCTAGGCGAATGTGTGCTCCATTGCCTCGCGAGAGAGCTCGATAAGATGAGTGCGATTCAATTGGAAACTCGGTAATTGAGCAGCGGATTCGAAAGGGCGAATTTCGAAAGATTTCGTGCCGATATTAAAAATTGCAACGGTTAAGTTCTGTAACGGTTGATTGTGAAGGAAGGAGAAATAGAAAGTTGCAATCGATCTCGAGTCTCTTAGCGGATAGTAATTAGATAGAAATTAGGTAGTAATTAGATAGAAATTAGGAGGTGTGAGTATGTTAAATCGTTACGTGTGGGTGATGAGGTATCTCGTATTTAGCAAACCTATCGTTGAAGCCAGGAGATGAATTGTTTTAATGCCTTTTAACTTCAGAATATGGTTGAGGTTATCTTTATCAAGAGTTTAGGTTGAACAAATTAGTGTTTTTACGACTGTGTCGATTATGAAATACTACTGACTTGGGTTTCTTTTTTTTTTTTTTTTTTTTTTTTGGCTGGAGATTTCGTAGAATCACCTGGAGTAAATCTTCTTTATGTTCTGAAATATATAATTGATCATAGATCAGTGTTTCTCAACCTGTTCTGTGCCATACTCCACCTAAACCTTTAATTTTATATATTCGAAAGTCGAATTGTTCACTGAAGAAACTTAAATTGTAGGTTTTAGAAAGAAATCATTAGGAAATTGTTAAGGAAACGCACTAAGTACATTTTAAAAACAACGAAGAACTGAAGTTCAATTACGAATCATTTTTTGTAAAATTTTTCTATATTATTTCATTTATTAGTAATTATTTATTATTTAAATTTAGTGAGATCGTTAACTTAATACAGTTAACCTAAACTCTGGACGAGTCCATTTTCGAATTGCCCTCCTTTAACAATCAAATTATCCCCTGTGGAAACACTGCGTTAGATAATCTGAATAAGTAAGTTGGTGTTCCAAAAAAGCTTGACGATGTAGTTCGTGCAGGAAAATTTTCAAACACCTGCCAAGTAAAAAATTTGAAATACTATTGACTTTGTGTGGATACAGAGTTTTTATAAAGGTTTTGTTTTATTTATAAAAATATACATTTTAATCTTTTAACATATTAATATATTATAATCTTATAAATGTTAATCTATTACGCCCTAGTTGCTAATTTCAGTCTTCCTCGTTTTCATTTTTGACCAATTAATATTAGTATAAATACTGACCACAGGATACTGACCCAATTATTTAAATACTGACACTTAATATTTAAATACTGAGAAAAAGGGATTAAAGTACTGATCAGTAAAATACAAGGCTAATTATAATGATAACGATAATAATAATATAATCGTATTATATAATAAATATGAGATGATATATGATTACGCCTATATAATGTTAAAATAATGTTATTATTACGTGGGTCGGTACGTGTGGGGGAAAAGACAATGTGTTTGTAACACAGACACAGCCAGTTTGTTCCTCTTTTTTGCCCAGTTCCGGTACCTAGGGCACCTTCGATCGGAAGTATCTCACCTTACAGTTTCTTCGATTCTGTGTCTACATTCTGTTATATTATGAATGTTTCAGTTGATGGTAGTACATCTGTTGTTATTTATACACTTCACCTGATACAGGTAGTTAGATTTCTCACAGTTTAACCCTTCACGCTTCGAGTATTATTTTTTTCTCTATGCTTGATACAAATCCAACAGACTTTTTACAGTTTAAACTTTCAAAAATCGGAAGTTTCATTTTGAAAAAGAAAAGAGAACAAAAATATTACACACGTTCCTAAATTTTTATTTCAATCTATTTTACTAATCTGCTTCGTTTGTACTTCAATAAAATTTGAACGGAGTTCTTTTCTGTATTACGAGTGTCTCAGTGGAGCGTAAAGTGTTTAGAAACGTTACATTCCCTGAAATTTCTCTATTTCTGGGCTCGTGTGTCCATTTGTCCAAGAGTGACGATAATGACCGTGTACCTTGTTCTTGTCCATCGCGTCAAACTCTCGCTGTAACAACTCCGCCGTTTGGCACGGTGTCCAGAAGCTCCAGAGAATCTCACTGGCGATCATCCTCGTCTTTTTTTTTTTCCTCCGCTTTCAATCTGAAAGCGATTCGACAGCAGGCTAGAGATCGATTAAAAACGTCGAAACGGGCTAGGGCTGCCAGTCGCACGTGCATCCCCCACGGTTGAAATTTGTCAAGCTCTGGGTATAATGCCAGGGGCAATCTCCGCGTGGTATGTACCTATACGCGCGTATCAATATCAGTTAGGCGCGTTCTGTACGGAACGACTGCTCGTTTGTTCCCTGGTGATTTTGACGTATTAATTATCAGACAGGCCGCGAAGCTCGTTTGTTACTGTCTTTCCGTAAACGGCGACCGGAACGTTTCGTCGTGTTACGAAATAAAAAAAAAAAATAAAAAATACACAAGAAACAAAAAAAACAAAAAAAGAAAATATCGAAAACCAGATTCATTTATCGATGCATCCGAAGATTGATAAATGATAACGAAGCGATAAGTGATAAGGGACAGTGGAATGGGAACTGGCGTGTAACCGGGTTGCACGGGTAATTAATCGCTCGCTGCAGAGCTTTTAAACGTCGTCGTTATAACGACTCCCGTCCCCGGTTTTAATGGCGATTGATTTCGAAACCTATTTCCATAAGGCACGCATGACACAAATGTGGGATAAATACGTTTCACCGGTTGATTATAATTCCGTGATCCGATGTTGTTCATTTGTATCGACGAATTGACAGAAACTTGTTAGAGAGCCTTGTCGCCGTGGCAGTGTACACGCTCGATTTTCAAGAATATCGTACAAACGTCCGAGAATAATCGCGAACACAAATCCGGGAGGAACAAGTTCGAACGATTTCACGTTAATCCAACAGATACACGAATGATTTTCCATGTTGAAACGGTAGACAATGGGCACGGCTGATGCGACGCCCAGCGTCGTTCGAGCGGCATCTCTGAATACGATGCAGCAGCGTGGCAAGTGTAGAGTACGGATTCGACTTTACCGACCGTCTGGATATCTGCGTTTGATACACGGACGGAGAACGATTAGAATTAACTCCGTGTGTTTTTATACTCGTTTCTACATCCATGTAGGAATTACTAATTAAATTCTTCCGACGTATTGCCTTCTACGTTTCGATAATTTTCTTGTTTCGATCGAATTAATAGTAGAAGGAAGAGCAATTTTATATATTTGCCGATTCAAGAATGTCACGTTCAACTGAATACAGGAGTTTTTCCCCGATGAGCTGTTTGTTAAGATTCTCCTCGATATCTCTCCACCGTTCCCTTTACATTAATAAAAAACGACAGGAGAGGAACGAATTTGTCCGGTGACAAATTGGCAATTAACATTTTCTAGTCGGCTGTAGACGCGAATTGAAGTGCGACCTTGTTATTATCAGTTGGCACTCACTTCACTCTCATCTCGATGAGAAGAAGGTAGAGCATCCTTTTCTCCTTTGACAGCCACCTTTCGACGAGCCCTCTCACCTGGTAACATAACTATCTTCTCAAGAGGCAGAGGGGGCTGGAGTAGTCTTGTAACTTAGCGTGATTTCTTCCACGACTTTCCTCTCTATTGTGCCAGAAACTCTTCGAACTACTCTGTGAATGAATGTACTCTGGTTGCCCTCTGGGCAAAGCAGATGTCTGCTCTCATCCTCGGTATTATCGTTTCATCGATTCGCGACGTGTGATCAAATCCATGCTAATTAATACTGCTTGAACTGTTTTAGCCACGTTAGAAAATTTGGCAAATTTTAACATTTAGCCAATCGCGTATTTTCCATAAACGACGCGAGGTAGTAATTTTTCTTTAATTGAAAGACTCAAAGAGTCCCTCTACATTTCCGGTGAGGAAGTTTATAGTTTTTTCTAAATCTTTCATGCAGTGAGTTCTTTCAAAAACGGGGAGAGATCTTCAATCGGTTATTTGAAAGTGGGGAAATCTCCCCATGTGGTTGGTAATGTGTTAAGAGAGTTGATTGTTCCGTCAAATGTGAAAATTTTCAAGATTGTATAATATGTACATTGCAAAAGGAAACGTAAAAATTCGAAGAAATTACTTTTCTGCGCGAAATACTTTAAAAATATCTGTTTCTAATTTTTTCAACTGCGGCGTACCCTTTCGAAAAATCTGAAAAAATTGAGGATGACAGTTATGTTATCATACTGCTACTAAAAAAACGTACAAATAGCCATATCTTTTTTTCAAAAGATATCCGCATTTTTTGCGTTTTTTGCAACCAAAAATTTGGAAAAAATTCCCTAAGATGTGCCTTCGTGCATTTAATACGCCAGATTTTTTTCAGAATTTTTGCGTATTAATAAATAGGGAAAACAGTCGAAAAACTGATAATCCGAATTTATCCTGTAACTATCACCACGATCGAGCTAGAGGGTTGAAATTTGATGTCACATATTTTCTTTTGGTAAACTATCGAATGGTCTATCGTGCAATCAAATTTGTTGGAGATCCCTTTGACCCTTTCACGTCAACGGGCCACCGAGATCTTTTGGAACTTCATTCGAAATTACCTCTATAAATGCGTTGTATCTCTGATTCTTCTTCGTCGAGCTAAATACTTGATATTCCGGGATTTGCGCGCGTTGTTTGCGCGGAAGAGTTGGAAAGAGGGTTTCGCGAGGATGTCGTTCCCATTGCTAGCCGAGGGCACTCACACGAGCGTGGGTTCGCGTAGCAGCGCGTAAATGGTAAAATACGACGAGCGGTTGTAGACAGCCTGGCAACGTGGACGCCCGATTCATGGTGATTCCCATGTGACTGGGCGTTCATCGATCCGGCTTGGAAATAGGCGAGTGACCTATACCGTGAGGATTTTCAGCCGGCTTAAAATATTGCGCGCCTCCTACTCTCTTTCCCCAGCTCTCCGTGTTTGTCGTCTCTCTCTCTTGCTCTTTCTCTCTCTCTCTCTCAGCCTCTCTCTGGTTTCTGTATTTTTCCTTTTATTCTTTCTTTTTTTTTTGTGTTTTTATTTTTAACCGAGAGTAGCATTCTCCGTTCGGAACGTAATCTTTCGGAAAGCCGTCGACATCTTTCACGAAATCTGATGCACACACCACCAGCGGTGGATGTTTCAGATTTACCGGTGAAAATAGAAATATCTACCCGTTTACTTATATATACAGTAGAACCATGGTAACTCGAATATCTCGAGGGAAGAGGAGGTTTCGACTTATCGGAGTTTGCCAGAGATTAACGAAAATTCGAGTTGAAGAGACTTTGTACGAAGTTAGGTTTGCACGATTTATAGATACTTAAGGAGAGATAAATTCAACTCTCAGAAGTCGATTATGTACATGTTTATCGCACATGTGTACATATGAACCTGGGGAAAAGATAGATTTTGTAGATTCGTGTCAGTTATATGAATTTTTAGATTTTTTACGGATATTATTATTACGAATCTTCAGATTTATCACGGTCACAGATCGAAAGTAGTGAGAGACTTCAATTTTTGCTGTTTTCTTTTTTTACAATTTGTAGGTAACAGTAATATACAAACCGATTAAGAATGAAATTTTCAGCGTCCATATAATCGATGCAAATCCACAAAATGTATTTTTCAAATTTTTCTCACTCGCTTAGGTAAAAAAATTGTAGAAAGCGTTCTTTTTTCTATTGTCTTCGCGATTCCAATAAATTATGCTTTTTCCTCAAATATTCTTACATGTCATCATCCAGATATGTGCAATATCACGATCTTGAAATGACTTTTATCTCTAAAAATTAAAGTTTTCTTCGCCATCTAGTGAATTAATTTACCTAAAAAACTTTGATTTTTAGAAATTTCAAGATCATGATATTGCACATATTTGGACGTATCTATTGACCATCAGAAAGTTCTACTTATCCATAAAAAAACGAACACAAGTTGCATTGCAAAACAAAAATCATAAAAAAGCAAAGATTATAAAAAAACTTTCTTCCCCGATCTCGATCGTCTCTTAAAACCATGCAAACTGCGTCAGAAATATTTTTTGCGTCTGAACTCGAAGAGATATTTAGGTGGCCTTATTTAAATCGACCACCCTGTGTATATATTTTTCATCTTCTCAACAGTATGAATTTACAAGCAAACAAATTACAAGAATAATCTGGTAGTGATCCAATAATAAGCCGAGAAGTTGTAGTCGGAGGGATCCGGAAATTTCTTCACGAAAGAACGCCTCTCATTGTTCCAAGAATAGCGAACGTTTGCGAACGAGATGAAAGAGGAAGGGAGAGTAAAAAAAAAAAAAGAAAAAATGGAAAAAAAAAAGAAAAGTATCGTGCTTGTTGCTGAACGAGTATAATAATATTTCTCGACGATTAGGTACGCGCTCTGGGCAACATGGCCGACCTGTATTTCCTATTAGCGAAGGAAATTGGATACAAAAGAGATACAAGTGTAACATTTGCAAAGGAGCTTTTCAGGAAACTCGATTAAAACCGGAGTAATCCTATGCCCGGAGACTGATCCTGTAAAATGTCACTGCCGGCCACCCTTTCCCAACGCCTTCTCGCCGTTGCTGATCGATAATTCGAAACGGTACACATTCACTCTGCTAGTTTCTTTGGCAAAGGCCACGGGAAATGCGTTCGTCTCGCGGAAAAATTGCGAAAGGGGAAATCTTCACCTTTCAACTCCGTTTTGCCGCGCTGAGAAAGGAACCATCCTGGTGAATTTTCAATTAGCCGAACGATTTTCTTTAATTACATTCAATCGTGGCTTCACCGTGTTCTGTTTCCACTCGAAGACTGTTACGTAATAATCGGTTGGATGGGAATAGGATACGGGGAATGAGATTCTACGATCCTGTGCAAATATGTCTCGAAGATTGTACGATTACCTTTTCTCGTGAACTGAAACTGTGGGAATATTGCTCGTTGGAAGTGTGGCAGAATTAACACTTTGCTGATCGATCGAGAAAATCCTGTATTAAGGAAAATGTGAATATTGCCGATATGTTTGTGAAATTTATGACGTACCATTGCGTAATTTGTCTGTCTCGAAAGTTGACACATTTAGAAATAATTTACTAGGTTGTTTAATATATTTTTCAAATATAATTACTGTAATTTGCGTAAGTGATACGAAATATTAGGTAATAATTCTTTTGTTATTTCAAGTTACTTGTGTACTTCAGTATAAAAATATTACCAACAAGGGAAAATTTCTTAGTGATAATCATCGATATCAATGGAATTTTGATACATCAGTAGCTCTCAAGAAAGTATTTCACACGCAGTCTTTTCTTTTTTTAACGACTGTCGTCCACAGGGGAATCATTCTTAAGTTTGAGGGTAGGAAATATATTTGAGCTAATACCTCGAACATTATTAGAGCCAGAGGAACGGTGTATATGTAAGAATTATGTATTTCTCAACGTCAACTGTCTAAGCGTCGCTCGTGAAAAATTTACGCGTCAGGCAGAGTGTCAGGATTAGTAAAGTTATTAATGAAAACATTGTTTCTTCTTTGAGAATCACCAATGAAATATTACTTAAATGCTTACTATTATAAGTAAAGTTAAAACAGCTCCACTCTTCATTGTGTATCATTTTAATTTTAATTTTAACGACATGCTCTTGGATAAAAGTAGCTCAGTTTAAAAATAATCTTCGGAGATATCTTAAGAGTAACGATTTTTGAGACGTGTAATTCTTCTAGCAAACCGACGATATCGAGGAAAGATTTTACATAAGAGGTTAAGCTGTTCAGATTGGCAATTCTTCGCTAGCCTACAATTTTCATTGACAGAGCTAAATTTCATGCTCACGATAAGGTCGAGTCTGCAATCTCGTACCCGATAATCATTACGCCATTAAGCCAGACGAGTGAAATACGAACGGCGAGAAGTTAACATGGAATGCTCTGTTCCATAGTGAATACCGTCGACAGGAATAAATAGATAAAAAAGAAAAAAGAAAAACACGAAAAATCGTAAAAGGTAAAAAAAAAAAAGAAAGAAAACGAAGAGAAGAAAAGCCGTATATTGTCGAGGTAGGTGTTGTATTATGAATATCGTTGGAGCGTCGTCGACGAGCGTGCACGATTCACAGTGACTCGCGATGAAGTCGGTGGATCGATCCGGGTGATAATTCGCGACACATTTGCCGCGTGCGTGTGCACCCTGCCGCTTCCGCGCCTTTTCCCACGAGCCTTACTGCCTCTTGCTTGCCTTCCTGTCGCGTTCCGCTGTGAATACGCGTCACGTATGAATGCGTGCATCGTTAACCCCCGATGCTGCGCGGCCATGTACGCACGCAGTGTCGCGCAAAAATAGGAACAAAGGGAGGAACTCGCGGTACCGCTCGGGTAATAAACTCATCGATCCTCTCTACTCCTTGCTTCCCTCGCTTTCACTCGCCTCTCTTTCCTTCTCCCTCTGCTTCCCCTCCCTCTCCTCCTCTCTCCCGCCTTCCCTTTCATTCTCTCAGCTCTCTCTCTTTCTCTCTCTATCTGAGTTCGCTCTCCCTCGCTTTCTCTGGGCTCTCTTTCTCTCTGAACTCTCTCTCTCTTTCTGAGCTCTCCCTCTTCCTGAGCTCTCTCTCTCCGAGCTCTCTCTCCTTCTGAGCTTTCTCTCTCTCTTTCAGAGCTTTCTCTGTCTGAGCTCTCTCTCTGTGTCTAAGCTTTCTCACTTTCTGAGCTCCCTCTGTCTGAACTCTCTCTCTTTTTGAGCTCTCTCTTTCTGAGGTCTCTCTCTTTCCGAGTTCTCTCTCTCAGAGCTCTAGCTGCCTCCCTCTTTCCCTCTCTCTTTCTCTCTCTCTCTCTCTCTATGTCTCCTCGTTCTGCGAGAACAACGTTCTCGCGTGCACGCTAGTTAACGATCCCCGAGACGTATCTTCCCGTCGATTGAACTCTTCGCTACGTGCATTTTGCACCGCGACCATCAGCGAGATGAGGGTGGTTTTCAAGCCCTACGCGCGCCGTAACGTCATCGGGGAAGACCGTGTTATTTCTTCCGTGGGAAATTGATTGAAATTTCCCGCTTCGTATGAATCCCTCTCGGTTTGCAACGTTAACTAGCTATTGCGAAAGATACCGTGGTTGAAGCGATTGTAGTAGAAAAATAAAGAGACAGAAAAATTGCTTCTTCAAGAAATTGAAGATTTCAATTTCCCTTAGATCTACGGGAAATTAAATACAAATTCTCTATTTAAACTGTACACATGTTCTCATTTCACATAAATAATCATTAGAAGGAATTACACGAAAAGGGAGTTGAAAATTTGTGGAATTTGTAGAACGCACAGGTAGTTTAAAGCGCGGAAGAAGGCTTCAGGTAATCGTTAGTCTTCCGTTGGTATAACTGCAGATTCCAGCAGGATTTTCAGATGAAAAGTGGGCACAGGGATGGTTATTATTCGCGGGACGATTTATTTGAGGTACGCTCGTAAAACCGGAGCTGCACGTTATCACTGTTGAAAGCTGAAGACGCGGCACGATATTATAATAATTTCTAACCTTGCCTCGTAAAACCACGACCATTCCACCAACATTCTCGTTCGCTACCTATGGAAATTTCATAAGCACGACTCATACGTGGCGCAGAATGAACACAACCTGGAATAACAAGAATCGAGGGAGGGAACTCCACGTCGAATCTTTTTCCTAACAATTTCGTTTCAATTCGTAAAACAACACTGTTCGTTATTCAACGGGAATTGCGTTCGAGGATCAATTTACCCGGGCAAATTCAGCGGCGAAAGGCAGGCGGACGAAAGAAGTAATTTCCGGTTTTTCCGATGCAAATATGGCGTTCGAATTCACGAATTCCCGCGTCACGGTCGTAGAAAGGAAGAACTAAGCCATTTCAAACAGTCTGACGAGTTTCTTAAAGATGGAAATATTTCGCGATTATTAGCTCGTGCCTTATCGATCGTACGTTTTGAAATACGGTTGAAAGTGCATTCTAGTTTCCTCTGCAACAACGTTTCCGTTCACCGGGATCACGTCCGCTTGTTTGTTCGTTTATCGAATTGCTATTTGCTCGGGGCATGCATTCGCGCGACCATCCAGTCGCACTTTCGGCCAATTTTCCGCCCTCGTGAAAATCTTTGTTTAGACATTGTTCTACAAACAGCCTTCTCTCCCTCTTGCATTACGGATTTTCGAGAACGGTATTGCACACGTGTCTTTCTTTCAACTCGAACGAGGTCTGTTGCAATTACGGCAATTCGACGAAAAGAAACTAGACTGGGAGTCTTTATTTGTACTGCTAAATTCCGATGTTTCTAATACTTTATACGATAGTAGTTTTACTGAATTTTGTATACAGAATTGTGTGCAATTTATATATATAAACGATATGAACAACTAGCGATGCAATTATTTTTTACTAGAATGGAAGCATAAAAATGTTTCCAAATTATTTGCAATTTTTTAAAAGTAGAATACCATCTGTACCTTTTTTTTTTTATTTCTGTGCAATAACTACTGCTGTGACGATTTCAGCATGTTATTATTAAAGATAATCATCAATTAATAACACCATTTTTCTAAACAGAAAATTCTCAGAAATTTAGGGTTGAATAATCTAATGTTTGATGACGTTGATTAAAATAGTTATCTTGGAAAACTCTGTAATCTCGAAAATAATTTATCAACTGGTTGACTGTTTCTTTTTTAAAAGTCCTTTCGAACAATTTATCAGTAGAGCTTAGTTCACTTTCTTCTCGAAATCTCATTCTTGTAAATACCCCTACAAAATCTCTGACAAAAGACTCAGTTCGGCTGAGTTATAAACTTCGCGAAGTTTGGCGAAGTGGGACTTCGAGTGAATAATTACTGAGATATTTTCAAATTAACAAACTTTTATTAGGAAATACGGTTAATCAGCGTGATTCTTAATACTCGGTAGAGTTAGAGCGGTGTCCTAACATCACTGTACAATTTCACTGTATGAAGTGACGTGATTCACGATTTGAGGTTAGGAACTTATAGTCCTCTAAGCGGAAGGACCACGACGGTTAGATAGAAAAATTTTAGAGGGTAACTTTCGCGAGAAGAAGTAAACGGGGAAAGATGAACTCTTTCCCTAGAGGCTCTAGAGAGTCGAGTAGCCACGTGGGACGCCGAACACTTTTCTACACTCCGTCAACCGCCATTTGTCTTCCACAAACTTCGATTTCCCGTTTTCCCTCTACTCTCCTACCCTTTTTATCCTTTCATTTCCGTTGATTCCTCGTGTTTGGTAAAAGTTCTATCGAATCCTACGGGGAGTAGTATTAAATTCACCGTGTTTTTCTTTTCTCTTTTTTTTAAGGAGTTATTTTAACGGGAACGTGATCTCTCTGAAGATAATGCAAGCATTTTTCTAGGTCTAATCGGTCTCGCGGTTTGGACATCTTCCGAAACAGACTTCCAAGTTTTCCTGTTTAACCTAGTTGCGCGATAACGTCAAGCCGTGGATAGGTTCGTATTAGATCGCGCAGGCTGGACGGGGCCGAGTCTCAGGAATTTTTTTTTGCCTGACAGAAATTTGGAGATGATTTTCGATTGGCATAAATTCAGAATTGGATGGACTGCACCAAGTTGTGCCGCGCCAAGTTGCTAGCTCAGCTTTTAGGGACGGAGAAAAAAGAAACGTAGGATTTCTCCTTCTTTTGTTGGCTTATAATTGGAGCCTATCGATTGGATAACTCTTTGTACAAAACCAACGATAATTCTTTTTATTCGTAAATCTATTGACCCTTTACAGCACCGCGTAATTTGGAAAAGACACATCGTGTATTTAAATTTTTTGCAGCTTTTTTTTTTTAATTTTCTATTGTTACTTTATTACACTTTGATTTGGGAACTTCGAAAATTGTTATTAAAACAATTGTTCAATTACGAAGCACATACTGTTAATCATATTTGTATCTGTTCGTTCTGATACTTAATTAAATGAATGAACGGCTGATTCGAAAGTACACAATCATTTTAAGGAAATCAGAAAACGAGGTGTTAATCCTTTGTCTTATAACAACGTGTCAGACACGTGAAAAATATAGCTGTATTAGTAACAAAAATTAAGTCAACTCTAACTTTCGTTTTAATTTATGAGACCGAGGGTTACCAAATATAATTAATCTATAACACATCTGCTTTTCTTGCTTTTATCATTAGAACCAGCAAAAAAATAAAAAAATAAAAAAAAAACAGAAAATTATACAATGCTTCATTATATTGTTAAACCATCACATTAATTCTAGCCAATTTTTTACAACCGTGAATTTTTTATTTCTCCAAGAAAAGTGAAAAAAAAAAAAGAAAATACGTAACATTGTAATAAACTGCAATTTTTCTTAACCCTCTATAACCCAAATTTTCTGTGTTCATGAGAAGTTCATAATTTCACACTTTGGAAAATGTTGAAAAGCAGGAATCAATTTTTCGCCTAAATTTGATCCTTTCCGCACTTCCACTTTAATTTAAGGAAACAAATATTACAATGTTACAAATTTGAAAATTTTCAGTTCTTAAACTTTTTAAGACAACTTTTGGCTAATTTTACGGCTGAAAATTGAACATCTACCTCTCTCTCGAAATCTACCGTAGCGAAAGGGTTGAGAAATTTTCTACAGCGATACAATAGTAAATTAATAAACAAATAAAATATAAGGAAATGGGCATGGTTAGAAACAAAGAAAAATTGAGTTACAGAAGATCAAAAGCAACGAATACCTAAATCACAACATACATCCTACCTCTAAAAAAAAAAGAAAAGAAAAAAGAAACTCTGCAATACGAGGTGTTAAAGTTAAAAGCGATTTGTACGAAATTCAGTTCGATCAGTGGAACAGAATCGATCCGGTAAACCGGGGAATGCAGAGCCCATCCGCATTGTATTTTCTCGCGTTTTAACATGACCCTGAAACGGTTTCCGACTTCGCGAAAATCGACCCCGATGACTGGTCGACCCGACCTGTTTGGCAGGGCAACACGCCGAAATATTTTCGGGTCTCCGCACATGCTTGCTCGGATATCACGATGGGTGCATGGTTTGTCGTTGAAAGAAGAGTGATAGAGTGAAAGAGAGAAGGAAAGTAGCGACACACAGGGTCACTCTGGCGCAATGGAGTCGATAAGGGTAGCGAGGATCCCGGTGACTGGCGCCATCTAATAATCTTCTCTGGCATTATCATCCCCGTTGTGCCGGGGTTGTTAAAGCTCGTAAGGCTATGCAGGGTGCGCTGGTTTTGTTTACGCCAGTGAACATGAACCATCCGCCACTCGGATGGTAGCCTTCGGTTCTCTATTCGCACGTTGCCGTGGATCGGCTCTAAGGCGCTCTTATACAATTGGGGCTGTTTAAAATGCTGTCAGAAAGGACCATGTGGATTTGCTGACGGATGTGGTGTTGCCTCCTGCTTACGGAGTTAACATGGGGTGAGAAAAAAGGAAGTAGATAGAACGGTGAAACTTTTCGTGTGATATCGTGAGAAGCAACCTCGTGTATATGGAATCGTCACGTTTTTCTCCAGTGACCGTTAACGTTCTTCTTCTTCTTCTTCTTATCAACAAACAGTTTATCGGTGAATTGGAGAAGAGAGATAAAAGGAGAAACAGCAGAGGGAAAGAATTGAGAAGAAAAGGGGGAAAACAGTGTTACGCGAACAGCTTTGAATTTCTCCGGTGTCTTGATCGGTTCCGAGGTGAAACTGTTCTCTCTCATCTTCTATCGAAACACTTATTTCAAACGTTTACGAAAGGTGTTGTCTACGTGAGCCACGTTGCCGTCAATTCGTTCAGTGTTGCGTAACACCGTGTATCCACTGACAGAGAAGAAAGTTTCAATCACCACGGAGGGCTTCGAACGTTTTATCGTGTCCACGCGTCCTTTAATCGTAGTTTTCGTTTCCGATCGATCCTACTCTATCCGTACACCATGTGACGAACGAGACACGAGGACACGGCGCAGTCTAGTAGAGTTATTCTTAGTGTCTTTTAAGCTTTGTCTACTTTCTTCATCGCTGTGAGCTCTCTCTTTCTCTCTCTCTCTCTCTCTCTCTCTCTTTCTCCTGGAAGAGCCGATTGTGTCAGCCGTCACTCTCGTCTTCGGTGTATTTCGTTTACCCGTTCAAGTTTGCACGCGCCGCGCACAGCAATCGGACCGGTGTTTCCGCGAAATGTTTCGCGCGTAACATCGAACTTGCCTCTACATCGACGCGAGTGATCGCGTGGCCCGGTTATTCTCAGAGGATGAAACGAAAACGTCCGTTTATGCGTGAACAACGCACGCGCCACGGCTATAATTAGTGACGCGTGGAAGACGTAGCTTCGCGAGCCTCTTCCAGCGGACGGATTTCGATGCTCCGGTAGGAGAAGAGAACGTTCGAGAGGAGATCGGTGAACGATGGATCGTGAACTCGTGGCTTCTTCGAAAGAATCCGGAAATTCAGCTGACACTGGAGACGTAAAGTAAATACCATATATGGTTGCTTCTTCACGCGAAATACTTCCACGCGTTTCACCCACGAGATGCTTTGATTAGATGAACTTTAGCTCGCTAGCTAGCTACATCCTGGACGAGAAATATGTCGAAGAAGACCGTAGCAGATATCAGTGGATATTCTTCGGTAGTTTCTCTATCAGCTATAGTGAAATTCGTCTGGGAAAAGGAGGAATTAGCTGATCGAACGGTGATTTCATGTTTATTGCAAGTTTATCGCGATCATCCTGGGGACGAGCGATTAGTTATCTTAATCTCAGCAAACACCGCTGGGTCACTAGGTTAAAGCCTAAATAACTTGCCGGATAATGCCTCTGCTCCAGCGTCGCGTACTTCGCGTAATCGGCTAAGAGTCCTCGAATCGAGAATCGACTCCCGCCTTCCTGAACACACGGACCGTCTCTCGTTTCCGCTTCGAACGAGCCGTTTAACGCTCGAGTGCATGCCACTTCTAAGTCACAAAGTCTACCTCTTCCTCCACCTTTTCACCGTTTCCTTGTTTCTCGTTTCTTTTCCCTTTCTTCGTTCACTTCAATTTTCTTTTCTAACAACGTGTGGCGGATATCGTTTTGTAATTAGCCGCTTTATAGATCGCGAGAACTTGGCCGGGATACTTTATAAGCTCGTTAAAGCTGCTAGAGAACGCGGTACGTTCCCGTGGGAACGGTCAGTAATTCGATGCACGTCCATGTCGCTCGTTTCCGCGTTTACGCGGCCACGTTTCCCCGTCATCGGCGCAAATGAACGTGCCGCTTGTAATAACCGCGTTACACGAACCACTGGCAACCAATTCAGGATCGCGAGGAAAATGTTCTCAACTTCGAAAATTCCATCACGTTTCGGTTAAATCGAAAACATTCCAATTCTTTTCTCCCTTCCACTCAGACTCGATTGTTTCTCATTTTCTTTTTTCGTCTGTTTTTTTTTTTCTTCTTCTTCTTCTTCGACCGGATATCGCGTTTCGAACGCCATCCTTTTCACGCGCAATTCATTCCACTTTGACGAGTTGACGAAGCGAGGCTTGGTAATCGTGCCGAGTGATTTTCATCTAGCGAATTAATTCGTGGATTTGCATACCTGCAGATAGGGGCTGTTATCTAATTCATTTGTCAACGTGCACGTTGATCTCTCGTTACAACTGGAGGTTACAGTCTACTTTTTTCTCCACGGTTTTATAAGTGGGATTTGTTGATATGGATTTATTTCTGTCTGGTGGAAAATTGAGTGAAGAATTCTTATTGTCTACTGGTTTATCGCTATGCTAAGGTTCACAGGTTCAGCTTGAGAAAAGCTGAAAAGCTCGTTTCAAGGTTAGGTTTCAGGAATGTGTAGAATTTCATTTTTGAAAGAAAGTGATATAAGACGTCGTTGAGGAAAGCAAATGATTGTTACAAGTTTCGGTAGTATCTGTGACTTCATTTGCTTTTAAAAATGAGGGGATTATTCTAACACAGTTTAAGTGACTTTAAGATTAGTAGCTTTTCTAAATATTAAGGCAGCTCATAAGTAACGTCTTTCTGCAAGCTCAGTTTTAATATTGAAATAATAGTATTCACGATCACGTTACGTTATATTGACCATTTGCCATTTTTTAAGTCTTCCTCAAAAAAATTCTTATCTCTCGAATGAGAAAATTTGTTAGGCCAAGTTTTTAATCTAAATCTCGTTAGGTTTTTGGGAATTTAATGCTAGCTTTTTATAGGAGACTTTGTTTTCGAGGAAATCGACTTTATTAGATAAATATTTAAACACTTAACAATGTCTCGATTTATTTTTGCGTCAGAGAAAGATGCTAATGTCACGATCAGCCCTGATAACACATTTATTAGCAATTTCCTTAATTTACATTCTTATCGACGCATACAAATCCTAGCTCTTTGAATCAGAGAATCGTGAACCGATACAATATTTTAACGCTTCAATTGTTCTAAAGCTCCAAGTGAAAATTTACGCTATTTTCTGCCTGGATTATTTCCTTACAAAATGTGACATTATCGTTCTTTATCGATACAAAAGTTAGCGATAGAAAGTGATAGTTTGTAGAGAATTTTTAAATTCAATTTTTACAGAAATCAATGCTTCGATGAAAAAGTTTTATCGTATATTTTCGGTTTATCTCTGTTCACGTAGGATCACTATCTTTCTGTTTTGTACCATCAGTTACACGACACCGTGTATATGGAAATTCGATGGTGTCAGGTTGGGAGAATATGACAGACGTGATGTTAATTCCCAGTTAAATTTTCCATTTTTTTTTTTTTTTCTGTAATTCTTTTCAACGCGTGTAACTCGTGATTAGCAGCACGTTTAACACGTTCTCTATCGTGTCGATCATACACGTGCAACAGTTTTTTTTTCTTTATGAGTAATCTCATACCTTTCTCACCATAAAATAATGGTTTTTTTTTTATCACAAATACCATTCGTTCACATATATTGTAATTCCAATTGTAACCGAAACGAGGGCAAAAGGAACGAAGAAATTAATTTCCACGCTACAAAGAACACACAAACGAAACACAAGTTACTTATCTCAAAATCTGAAGTACCAATTGAAACTTCACTGCAGAAAAAGTCGGAAGAACGAAGAAGTAGAGATTGTGTATTCGTAGTAAAAATGTCGTTTGCCTTTGAAAGTGTATTCAGTAAAACGGAAAAGATGAAATAAAACAGAAAAGAGTGAATAAATTCGCTCGAAATAGTACAGAACGCGTTGAACTGCCTCTAGAAAAGACATGCGCCGCGAGCAGCGTGCAAAATCGTCACCTTCGTTTCCCTATCGACGAGAAACAACTTACAAGCGTCGACAAAAAAAAAAAAGAGAAAGGAAAGAGATAGAAAAAGAATCATAAGCAAAAAGAAAAAAAAAAGAAGAAAAGTAAGAGAAGAGAATATATCCATTGGATAATGTCGTAGAGAAGCGTCGTTTGCCAGGTGGCACCGAATTCGCCGGGCGTATCGACTCGCGTTGCGGGCTTGTTACTGGCAATTCGTCGGATCAGGGTCATTCTGGACGTTTCATTGATGCCTCGCGCTACATTCACGGGGGTAACCAGAGTTAACCACTCCCATCGAGGCCATGAGAAGCAGGGAAGCTGACCTAGATAACTATGCCCACGACCTGATTCGCCCCATCTTCACCGAAGCCGGTGAATGGATCCGACATGACGCACACACCATGCCGCTCTCTACCTGCCTCTCCCCCACCTAACCATCTTTCCCTCTCTTTCTTATCCTCTCTCTGCGCTCTCTCTCTTTCTCTCTCTCTCTCTCTCTCTGTCGTCCTCTCTTTCCCGATCCATAACCTTATTTCCTTTACGTAACGGTCAGGACTCACGTAAGAGCATCGAAAGAGAGAGAAAGAGAGAGGGAGAGAGAGAGAGAGAGAGCTGTTCACCCTTGTTCGAAGTTCCATCTATCCCTCTATTACCGCGTGTGTCCTTTACGATCTACACTTCCACCAATCATGTGTGCGTTATGCTTGCTTCTGTATCTGATGCGACACCGGTCTAGGGGTAATTATGCGTGGACGGCTTTGGCAGGTTAACGTGTGAAGGGTGGTTTAGATCGCTTAGACGATCCTATATTAGTGGGGTGTCAGAAGATGTCGATTCTAGGGCATAAGCAACTTCAAAGGGGCAGTTGGAAATTTATTTTTTAAGGAGACTCTGATTGTAGTGGTTAGGCTTCGATGGTAGAATTTTCAGTGGAATTTTTGAAATTGAATATGGTAGAGAATTCTTAGGGGAATATAAATGGTGATCAAGTTGGATTTCGAATGGCGGCGTTTCAATTTTGGTGGAATTTTGTAAAATGAATTTTAGAGAATTTTTAAGGGAATAGAGATAGTATAAATGGCGATTAGGTTAGGATAGATTTCGAATGATGGTATTTCAACTTTGATAGAATTCTGAAAAATGAATTTTAGAAGGTTTTTAAAATAGAGATAGTATAAATGGTTTAGGTTAGGTTCTGCATGGCGATAACTGAAGTTAAGTAGAATTCTGAAAAATGAATTTTAGAGGATTTTTAGGAGAATGGAGATAGTATAAATGGTTTAGGTTAGGTTCTGCATGGCGATAACTGAAGTTAAGTAGAATCTTGAAAAATGAATTTCAGTGAATTTTTAAAGGAATAGAGATAGTATAAATGGCGATTAGGTTAGGATAGATCTCGAATGTTGGTATTTGAACCCCAATAGAATTTTGAAAAATGAATTTTAGAGAATGTTTAGAAGGATAGAGATAGTCTAAATGGCGATTAGGTTATGATAGATCTCGAATGTTGGTATTTGAACCCCAATAGAATTTTGAAAAATGAATTTTAGGGAATTTTTAGAAGAATAGAGCTAGTGTAAATGGCGATTACGTTGAGCTTCGAATGGCGGTGTTTGATTTTCGGCAGAATTTTGAAAAATGAATGTCACAGTATTTTTAGAGAAATAAAGGCGATGTTCACATCCCGACATAGTCTGTTTTGTGTTTACGAATCAAAATACTGCCGATTGTCATACGAAAAAGCGAAACCTATGGCCTCCGTTTTTTAATACAAGACTTCTTTCGCTGAAAAAGCTGTTATATTAAAAATAGATAATGGATTTTAATCGAATTCAAATAACTTTTTTTCGAATTTAAACTACGAAACATAGTGCAGCAGAGGCAACACGACATTAATAGAATATTTATTTGAAATAGGAACTGCTAACGAACGGATAACACAATTTAACTTTCAGTATTTAAAATAACTTTTTAACAAAAAAGAAGTATTTAACAATGAAGCGACAATTAAAAATGTGTTTAAGAAATTAATAGCTAATATTCAGATTTTTATAATAATAGGTTAAATTTATTTGCAATTCGTTGGCAAAAGTGTATTAAATACACTGGAGCTTATTTTGCTTAAACAAATTTCGTTTGAACTACGTTTATCGAGGTTTAAAATTTCGTTTACGAACCCGCCATTTCATGTGCAACGACCTAATACTACCCCTGGCAAGAAGATATTTCAGAACTATAAAATGTTATTATACACTCTTAAAGCAGATGGGAATAGGTCAAAGTAAATAATAATAAAATAACACGAATTTTCGTTTATCTTTAAAGAGAAACGAAGGAGAGAATATTACATGGAAAGCTTCAATACTGCAACATATTGAAGCAGTTATACGTACGAATGGAAACATTATGAAATATTAATAAAACGTTACTTCTTCATAAATTCATGTTAATTTGATTAGGTACTTTATCCAAGACTTCTACCGATTAAATAGACACCATCTTTCAGAGTAATATTTTCTTTCCAACCTCGTTTCTTTTTTTTTTTTTTTATTAATCTACGAATATTTTTATTATTTTATTATCACAAAAATAATAAAAACATAATTTCGAATTTCGAAAGAAGAATTGAAATTTTCGAGTTATGAACGTTTGGATTTATCGACGTTTCCGAGTAAGAAAGGTTAACGAATGAAAATCCGATTTACTAAGACTGTATATATAAGTCAACCTTTTCGGCTTATAAATATTCAAAGAAAGACAAATGCAACTTTCAAATTCAATTATTTACGTACATATATAAATATAAAAGAGAGATAAATTGTAAGTAAAATATAAATGTATTTAAACTACTATGGATAGTTTGATAAGGTTTGAGAAACAAAATTTATTGAAAATTTATTTAAAATTCCTTTCACAGTTACACTTAAACATCATGTAGAACAGAAATTTTGAAAATATTATTATTCGTTAAAATTAATACTAGGATTATTTTATTACTTTTCACATTTATTTGTTAATTCCCAAAACTCGTGTTTCTAGGATACGAGAAACGATATATCGTTGTTCGATAATGAAAGGGTTAAATGCATTTAAATGTTATATTAAGTTTCTATTTCCATTTTTTTAAATATTTACACCAAAACGAAAGGCAATGAAAATTCCAACTGTAAAGTTTCAATTTTACAGTGAAAGTTACCTAAATTCTATACTATTTACTTAAACGTACATAAACTTTCGTATAGTTTATATTTCCATTTTTAAACATTTTTACAGCAAAGCGAAAGGCAACGAAAATTCCAATTTTCCAGTTAAAGTTACCAAAATTCTACCCTACTTATTTAAACGCACGTAAACGTGAAGAAAACAATTTCAATTATAGAAAGTTTATATTTCCATTTTTAAATATTTTTACACCAAAGCGAAAGGCAACGAAAATTCCAATTTTCCAGTTAAAGTTACCAAAATTCTACCCTATTTACTTAAACGCACGTAAACGTGAAGAAAACAATTTCAATTATAGAAAGTTTATATTTCCATTTTTAAATATTTTTACACCAAAGCGAAAGGCAACGAAAATTCCAATTTTCCAGTTAAAGTTACCAAAATTCTACAGTATTTACTTAAACGCACGTGAATGTGAAGAAAACAATTTCAATTATAGAAAATTTATATTTCCATTTTTAAACATTTTTATCACAAAGCTAAAGGTAACGAAAATGCCAACTGTAAAATTCCAGTTCTACAGTGAAAGTTACCTAAATTCTGCAGTATTTACTTAAAACAAAGTCGGGCATATTTTCCCCATCTATTTCAAGAATACGAAATAACATTCTCCAGGTTCTCAGATGTTCGAGTGTTTCAATCGAAAAGTTCTTTGCCAGGTGTAATACTCATTGTCGCTTCACCGTGGTGGTATCGTGACACGAATCGTCTGTTAATGTGTTACGATTCCAATTCGATGAACGTTCTCACCCGTGTACAGTATTGTTCTGTCCTTGATGGAGCGTTCTTCGACGGTCACAATGCGAGGTTATTTTTGGAATCAGCTTGACTAGATCTCTCTCGCTACAGTTCGCCAGGAATATTGTTGCCACCGACGAAATGCACGGACGATTAGATTTATGACCGTCCACGTCTCCTGGAAGTGTCCGGGATAAACGTCCCGTGTGTAGCGGAGGTCGTTTACAAAAATCCATAAGTGTGTCAGGGAGAAAATTCTACATTCTCGTCGAGACCAGTTCTTTTTCTTCCAATTACCCGTCGACGGATACTGGGGACAAAAATTTACGAAACTTTTTACACACACACACACACACAGACACAGACAGACACATATCCTGCCTCGTTCTACAAACGTAGACGAGAGTTTCCCTCCTCGTCACTGATAATAAGAAAAGTTCTAATACTTTCAAGTTGTATTTATACTATCTCGCTATTGCCAGTTTCTTTCTTCGTGATGAACCGACAGAGCAAACAAAAGAATTTATTTATAGTTTCCTTCCTGTTACTCGTCTCGACAGATTTTTCTTCTTTTTCCCCCTTTTCATCGACTTTACGATGCGCGAATCGTTACGCGAAAAATAAGGTAGAATTTTCTTTCACCAGGCAAATTTCGTTCCGCGAAGGAAATCACGATGTTCTCTCTATTTATCTTAGTACGATTCTATTACACGTACACACATATACGTGGAGTTAGGAGTCTGGTTATTTCTACATGGACGCGTATAAATCTTCCGGTGGAATTAAAATACCATCAGTTCCGTTTTCTCCAGCAGGAGATTTTCAACGTTGACATTTATAGGTTTTTACGAGTATTTTCAAAGCAATATATTACTAATCAGACGTGATCAGGCCAGCCAATAATAGAGATGTTACCCCGATGGTATTACGAATGTATGCACCGTGCGAGAGCAGTTGCCTGTTAGGCAATAGGAAACGTTGAATACATTGGCGAAAGTCAATTCGCGGGCTAACGCATGATTATCGACAAATGTAATTTCCGAGACGCGGCCAATAATAGATTTCCAATTCGGCCGGTAGAAGGTTTCCATTAGACGGCGTATTCCGAGGTGGGCTATTTCAACGTTAATTCGGGTAACAAATGGCGATGGAAGGAGTTCACGGATCGCGGCACAGTCGCGGAAAACCAGAAATTTCGCAGGCTGTGATGCAACGTTTTCAATTATATCATCTTCCCGCCTGATTTTCTCCTCTCTGTTCTTCAACTTTGAACGACACCGTAAGACATAACTGTTGGAAGTTGTGATTGGGTAATTACCGCTACGATATTTCTTCGTAGTGTTTGTTGAGTTAAATAAGAACACGAGAAATGTGTATGGTAAATTTCTGACGACGCTCGAAATGAGAACATTCTATGCGTAATGAGTATGGGCACTAATACACACTGATATTTGTAAAGTTGTGCGTTGTGTTTCTGTTAAAAGAGCAAAAATAAAATGTGTATACGTTATGTTTCAGGTTCGAGTGTATTCAATTGCTTAATTTCAATTCCATTTGCATATTTCGCGTATTGAGTGTTGCGAAGAAAGATTACTCAATCATGGCCATCAATATTAGGGATAATTACTCGATCATGACTTCCAAGAGTATTTAAATAATTATTACGATGAAAAAAAAAAAAAGGAAATTAACCAATAAGGTTGTTTAAATTTAATATCGAAAAAACTTCGATTGGGTGATAGTGGAGGAATTAGGAACACCTAAGAAAAAAATTGAGTAAAAAAACAAAGTATTAGAAGGCTAGCAATTTCGTTATTGCTTGTGTTCAAAGATAATCTATTATTTACACACTACTGTAATCAACTGCAGTAAAGCTTGAGATTAAAAGCAACTTTAAACGAAAAAGAATAAAAGAAAAACATTTTGATGTTCGTGATTTTCTAACTACCAAGCTGTGATCACGGATAATAAATTAATTACACCTGTTTTTTACAAAAAAACATACAAATAGCCTTTAAAAATGTCCTAATTTGAGGGACTAAGCGAGAGTTCGAGGCTGAGACCCTAAAATGCTCATAGACAAGGCGTTTTTCTAATTTTCTCGCTGTTATTGCTCCTTTTGATAAATATGGAGGCCCTAATCTTGCAATCGGTCATCTCACGCTGACATTTACTCTGAAATGTCCTTAAAAACCCCTCTTTCGCTCGTAAATTTTCGAGTATACTCTCTCCACTAAGTAATATTCAGTCGAAACTCTTTTTATAACACGATTTTACTTAGTAGGCCGTCACCGTTTCATGCAATCGTAGCTGGTTCCATCGCTGAGAACCCTTTAATTGTAGGAGCCAAGGAAAAATTGAAGAAACCAAGAGGGAATTGAATTCGAGAGCTCCGGACTGACACGCCGGAACACTAAAATACCCATAGTCAAAACGTCCGCGTAATTTCTTCCGGAACAATAGAAAACACCTGTATATCGTCGAAAGTGTTAATCGTCTATCGGAAACTTCTTAACTTCCTCGATAGCCAGAAGAAAGCAAGCTGAAGAGGACACAAAGGCTGTTGAAATCATGGGCCAATAGAAATCTAGAGGGAGGCCAAGTCCTCTCATTCGGGGACTGGTCACAGGGGAACGTTTATTTTTGAACAGGTTGCACCCTCGATATCTCGACTCGTTTAATCTCTTGTTGCTCCGAATGTGGATCTTCCGGGCGTCCTCTTGGTAAAAGAAGCACTTGGTAAGATCAATCATTGAGAGTACCCACTGGTATGCCTTCCATTGTCTTCTTTGACGCGGGGTCTTCTCCTTGATGGTGACGCTTTGTCACGATGAGTTTAATACCTTGCCTCCCAAGGCTCTCTCGAGTGGTGTTGTTGGTGTGTACAATGTTGCTAACGATGACGTAGTCGGGAGGGGAAGCTGTACGAACTTTTCCGCTTGCTTTTGTCTGTCTCGTGGGATTGGGTCCGGTTTATAAGATATGGTAATCATCGTACGTTTCCACCACTCGATATCGTCTCAGGCTTGTTAACATCCTGTTTGATCATCGTTTAACACCTGTCTTTACTTAATCGGTACCTGGACAATTTATTCCTACAGACGAAATTTCACGATGTAACTTTTCCATCAAGATGATTGTACCATTTGTATGATTGAAAATAAAAAAATGGAAAAAAAAGGAAGATGTGAAAGAAGAAACGTTTGACATTTATTTGAATTATTCAGAGTCTTTTCATTTCTCATAAGTGTTCTGAAATATCGGAATGACACCACCAGGGAGAAGCCGTAACGGCAGTCAACCTGTTAAACGTAAGAGCCATTTTGATAGCTGGAAAAATTGCAACTGGGGCTATAAAATAGCTCGATAAAGGGGCCAAAATAAAGGGTCGATGTCTATCTGGAATGAGCGTAGTCGTGCTACGAAACGAGCACGTTCTAGGCGAATTGCACTCTTCTTTCTCCTTTTCTCTTTCTTTTTTTTTTTCTTTTTCAAGCGAGTACACGTCCTATCGATAAACCTTTTTCACCGGGTCGAATCGACGACCGGGACAAGCGAGCGTTTCTCGTAGAATCGGGGACAATGGGAAACGGTGTCGTCGCCGATGGGAAACGGGCCGGGTATATCACGTGGCCGAATTATACCAACAGGCACAAAGAAAGAATTTCGTTGGTCCCGATATCAAAACTTCCGCGGTGTAATTTGAAATAGGACGACCAGGCTGCGGATGCGAGCCGCGTCGTTGGCTTAGCTCCACGTCGCGTTGCGGATTGTGTTTCGGTGGCCCACATACACGGATATTTATTGGCGTGTCTTAACTTTCGACTCGGAATTCCGCGGGGGTACGCGAAGGGAAACTTCTTGCCTCGATCGACCCGTAACTTTCACCCATTCGACGACCACAAGTCCCTCTTTTGTCGCTCGTCCTCCTCTTGGGGGACGAGAGAGACAGCGAGAGAGAGAGAGAGAGGGAGGAAGAGAGAAAGAGAGCGAAAGAAAGAGAGAGCGAGAGAGAGCGTGAGAGGAGAGAGCGTGAAAGCGAGAGAGAGAGAGAAAGAGCGAAAGAGAGAGCGAAAGAGAGAGTATGAGAGCATGAGAGCGTGAGAGCGAGAGAAAGAAAGAAAGAGAGAGAGAGAGGGAGGAAGAGAGAAAGAGAGCGAAAGAAAGAGAGAGCGAGAGAGAGCGTGAGAGGAGAGAGCGTGAAAGCGAAAGAAAGAGAGAGAAAGAGCGAAAGAGAAGGCGAAAGAGACAGTATGAGAGCGTGAGAGCGAGAGAAAGAAAGAAAGAAAGAGAGAGAGAGAGAGAGAGCTCGTCGAGCAACTTTCCTTCACGATCGATCACGTTTTCGATAGGTTCTCTAATTTTCTTTGTGTCCACCAATTAGTCGCCTCTCTCTTGTCCTCTCACTCTCCTTGCCACGCCACTTTTCATTCATCGAACGGTGAAATTGATTTCGAATCCAAACTTCGTTTGTTCGATCTTACGCAGTCGATCATAAAATAGTAATAACAATGTTTTTATTACACGTACAGTAAATAATGAAAGGATTAAGTGGTGGTGAACTGTGAAATAAATAATTAACAGGAAGGACAGAAATTTGAGTTTAAATTGGAGACTTTATTGTACTTCTACGTGTCCAATTTTTAAATTACCATTCACTGACACAGAAATCAACGGTTAGAAACTTTTCCAATGAGTCATTTTGATTTAAATAATTCTCTTACTGTTATGTATAAGTATTATCACAGAATGTTTTAAGAAGGACTTTTTAAATCATATTTCAGTGACACAGAAGTTCACGTTTGAAACTTTTCCGACGAGTCATTTCGATTCAAGTAATTCTCCCAGTGTTATGTACAATTATCATCGTAAAATGTTTCAAGAAGAAAAATATTATTACGCGTAAAGCATTTCAACTTTCACATCTGAAAGTTCCTTGGCTCGCCGTATATAACACCAGATTTTTAACCGTGGCTCCGTTACTTCCATTTCAAACCTCATCTCCCCTTTATTCACCGGTTGAATAAAGTTTATCAATTACTTTAACTCACGGTTAATTACCCGAAGCGGGCCGAAAACGTTTGCAGAGGCATTTTACTCGGCAGCAATTAAACCAAGAACTTCGTGTTCTTTGCTAACGGATCTTCAAGGCGCGAGCCACCGCGAACTTGAGGCGTTCTCGAGGCGAACGTTTCAATCCTATCGTTGTCCTTTATCGCTGTAATTGTAGCCTCGTGGAACAAAAGGTCCTTTCTCTCTCTCTCTCTCTCTCTTCTCGAAAACAACGCCGGATACATCCACTCGGAACTACATTGACGCCTCCATCCTTTTCATCCCCACCTCTCTGAATTATTCCGTGATTTCTTGTAACGCGAAACGCTAATTAATTTATTCGCAGTTACGCAAAACGGCCACTTCCGAGGTGAACCGTGAATTAGTTCGGTTTGTCCAACGACCGGTTGACAAAGTGCCGCGACGCACGCGACGTAACTTCACGAAGCTTCGAAGGATAATCTTCGTTTGCTCGTGAGAACGTTGGTCGTTTGTTTTCGAAAGTTCGTTCTTAGAGTAGGATGGAAAAATGAGATAAACAAGGTTGAGAGTTTCTTCGAACATAAAATGAACGAACTTCCTGATTTACTGTCTAAACAATCTTACAGGGTGTTTCGTAATATTTGTGACACATTTCAGAAGTGAAGAGAAGACGTGAAAACAATGAAAAAAGCTCGTAGAAATGTGTGTTCTATTTCACTTGTTTCCTTCTTTAGTTATCTTCGTAGAAGATGTTCGAAATGATCGTGCATTTAGGGAAAATGCTCTACATCTTCTGGATGTATTTTGTTCTTGATAATTTCACACATTTTGCCGATCAAATTTACTCATTTCAGAGTATCAATTCGCTTTCAGTGTTCAGTTCTTTTATTAGAAGTACTTAACATGTTGAAAGATGCATCTGATCGGTGATCAACAATGCAATATTTAATAAATAATATTCTAATATTATAATTTGAAAGTTTAATACGTTAAACAGTCTCTGTGGACCTAGATTTTTCAGATTCACGAAAAATTAGCAACTTCAAATTTACAAAATAATTCCTTATCGTTCGTCAATGGATTTCGTTAAAACAGTTTAGACAAAGATATGGCTCACCACTTTTTTCGTTAAGTTTATTGTAACATTTTTTGCAAAATTTTCGAAACCGATTGAAGAGTCGACTGAAATCGGCGTGGCACTTAACATATTCAAATTTATGAAAAAAGAAGTGAATGTACTTGTGTATATAAATATTGTTGCAACAAATGGTATCGAAAAATCGTAGACTAATACGTGACTTTCCATCGCAGTTATCGCCCAGTAACTTTTAACTGTCTCAGTTAAATTTCTAGCAATATTTCCTTGAAACTTTGCAAAAATGAACAAAAGGAAAAAGGTCTAAGTGAAACGTCTGACAAAACGACGCACGTGTGACTTAACGCGTTAACAGTTTTCTATTTGCTGTGTGTTAGAAGTGAAAAGAGCCTATTTAAATAAATAACAACGAACAATCTTCAAATCTATCAAGCAATCACGGCTTAAAATCTGATACACTTGATTTCCTCCTCTTTCAACTTTACCATCCACCACCTAACCTAACCAAAACTAATATTTTTACAATTAAAAATATCTTTAGAACCTGATAGACTTGGTTTCCTCCTCTTGCAAGTTTATCATCCACCACTGAGCTCGGAGGAATTGAGTTTCACTCGTTCAAGGAACAGAAAGAAGGAAAAAAAAAAAAAGAACAAAGAAAAGAACTGTCGTTCATTGGCGAAAGATGTGTTTTCACTAGCAGCGAGAGTTCCCCCGTTACGCGTTCATTTTACGAAGATTGTGTAGACTTTATAGTTGAAAGGTTGAACAAAGTAATCCTTGGAAAAGGATAGATCGGCTCTTTTACGAACGTTGAACGTTCTTCCATTTTTAACCGTAGATTTATGATTTTCTTTGAAGATACAAAATCTCCCTCCACCTTTTTCTATACAACCCTCCCCGTTGACTTATTCACGTATTCATCTTTTCATCGATTCTCTACATCCTCGGTACGATGTATTACAGCCAGCGAGAATTTTTCTTCTTGGCCAACGTGTACGTGTTTGTACAACGAGAAGCGTGTTCCGCTTTAAAATTATAACGCGCGCGCGGTGATAAATCGATCGGCGAATTCAAGTAGTACAGATCTATAAAGGGTGCGCCAGGCGACGGTGCAAGTGGTAAGGTCCACGTCTATGGTCCGACCCCGATAGGGAAACAAGCGGATCGACGGAAGTGGTCGACCTGAATTTCAACGAAACTTTGCCAATTTGTAACCAGGAAGGGGGGAGGTGGAGGAGGCTGAGCCGAAAGGTAGTGGTAAACTTTTTAATTCGGCTGTTTCTGCCGCTTCCTCATTTAGAAACCACCTTCTCCTCCCTTATTCTTTTCGCTGGAATTCTTTTTCGAATCTTCGATTATCCGAGAATTTCCAAGATACTTCCTCTACTCCTTCGGCTCATATAAATTGGCAGGATTATACGGAGGAATCGAGAAAGTTACGATTTCGTAGGATAGTTGGGAAACCGAGCCGATCTTCCGAAAGATTCGTGGTTTTCTGCGGAAAGCTGAGGTTTCTTAGGTGTGGGAAACTTTCTGTGTAAATGGGAGAAGTGGTGTCGGCTACCTAAACTTTAACACGGTATTGTCAGAACAGAGTGTAGGAATTGTGAAATAAGTGTAAATATGTAGATGATTTATTTCGACAATAGCGATGGCGAAAATTAGAACTTTGAATTGTAATAAATTTTCATAGAATAAGAATTGGTGAGCTTTTTATTTGTTGTATGTTTTTCTAATATTTTGGTTTCTTTTTTGTACATTTTATTTGAATTTTATAGTACATTTTTAAATTATTAACATTCTTGAAGTTTCGTTCGTAGTTAATTTTTATATGGAACGAAATATCAATTTTTGTATTATCCTAAAGTATTCTCAAAACACGGTAGAAGAATCGCGAAATAAATATAAATATATATATTACCTAACAGATACTATATTTTAACAACAGTGATGACGAAAATTAGAACTTTGAATTACAACAGATTTTCATAAAACACGAATTGATTAGCTTTTTATTTGTTGTATTTTTTTCTAATTTTTGTACATTTTATTTGAACTGTATATTTATTTTGAAGCATACTCATTAAAAATTCTTCAATAACAAAAGACGTTTAATTCATTGTGAATGCTCGTACACGAAACACCAACTCTTATATTGTTCCAAAGTGTCCATACAACACCGTACGAATTACCCGTGTTAAAAGAAGGTCGCCCGCAATATCTCAACTTCCTTTCTACCTTGTTAGCTTCTACTTGCTCTCACGGAACAGAAAATGTCCACATTTACCTCCAAGGTATTTCCCAAACCAGTGTCTCTCGCCTCTGATTACTTCACAAGGCGTCCTCGCCAAGTGCACAGGAATTTACCAAAGAACACAAGCACAAAAAGCAGCATCGCATAGAGACGATGCACTCCGGTACAAGTAATACAAACCTTACCTATACCATCCAACACGCGGTCCTGCAAGACGTACTGACCTTGGCTTTATGGTGGTCGAGCACGCCGCGGTAGCTGTATCAGCTGATTCAAATATGACGAATAACGAGGAAGAACGACAGGGCTGGTCGAACAGAAAAGGGATCGAAGTGCAGGTTGGAAACCTTAGAAAAACAAGATCAAAGAAGAAACCCGGAAAAGGGGAACGTTGAAAGAACGAAGCGTAGAATAGAGACATAGAGACAGAGATAGAAAACGCAACGATGAAAAAAAAAAACAGAGAAAAAGAGAAAGACAGACAGAAAGAAGGGAGAGAGAGAGAATGAAAAAGGAGAGAAGTTGAAGGGTGGGAGTTCCCGGTGGAGGGCTGGGATCAAGAGTAGTACTCGGGGTGTCGGCGGGGTAGCTGGTCCCTCGTAGAAGGGGCGAGAGTCAGCGGAGAGGGATGTATTGATTGCGTGCGGTTAGTGCAACGAGGAGCATCCTGTAGTAGGTAGAAAGAGAGGGACGAGAGGGGCGGCTAGTCGGAGGGGTAGCTGGTGGGAGTAAGAGAGAGGAGGGTGGAACGGGGAGCGTCGCACAGGTGCGAGAAGGAGGATGAAAGGAAGGGACTTGAATTATAGCGGAAGAAACACACGCAGAGATAAGGAGGAGAGGCGAAACGGGGGAGATAAAAAGGTAGAAGAAAGAGAGAGAGAGAGAGATAGGGAAGAAGGTGACACGAGGGGTTGGCCAGAGATGAGGAGGAGGGGGGGATTTACATAAAGCGAGAGGAGGAAATAAAGAAGTCGGAAGAGGACCGTTAGCCAGGCCACGTAGGAACAAACGGAAACGAGTGGATGATTTCGCGAGCGATAAAACGTTGGGAGTAGTAAGTAAAGCGGAAGGAAAATATAAACTGGTTGTTTGGAGTGCACAGTGTCTCGAGAGAGAGGCGTAATATATTCGAATGAAATATTCTTCCAACCCTTTCGGCCTGTTTAGAAGCGAGAAGTTGCTCGAGACACAGCTGGTAGCCGTGTAAACTCCGTCATTCAGCTTCTTCGCGCGCTGATCTCACGCGGCGAAGAAGTAGCTTCCCTCGTCCGAGACTGAGGAAGAAAAAGGAAAGAAAGAGAGTGAGAGATAGAGAAGGTGGGGAGAGAAAGTGAGATCAATGCCGTTACACTGCAATGCTGCCACATGCTATTCCGGTTCCTTCCGTCCCGGTGGAGCGCGACGAGAAGTTCCACGGAGGGTTCGTCTACATGAAACGGTACGTCGTCGCGATCTAGGTCGCCGCGACGGTGTCATGGAAGTCACGAAGGAGGCGAATTCCGAGCTGGCAGGCTCACCCCTCGCTCGCGATCGAACCACCTTCTCGATCAATGGGACGGCCGACATTGATTTCCTCCCATTTACCCGGAACGACCGGCTCAGCACGCCTTTTTTTCCCTCTTTTTCTCCTTTTTTCTTCTTATTCGATGAATGAACCTCGGGAACTCGTTATGCTCGCCTCTCGGAAAACGTTTGCCGGGGAGTAATTAAGCGTCGCCGATCGTTGGGTCGAATTAGATGGTTGTTTCTGTTACGCGATCGATTGGAAAATATCCTCCGAAGGATAGTCAGTCTTCCTTCGATTCTATTTTCACGCCGGAAGTTTCTACCTGATAACATGTTTCTTTCATACGACACTCTTAACAAGACGAAGCGAAACCACGTTACTCTTTCGTTTCACCGTTGGTCTACGTCGAGTAATCTCGGGTACATTTACCACGATACGTACAATACGTACGTTTACATTTAACCGTAACTTCGGAAAAGTGTTTATTATGAAATGTTTATTAGAAACGACGGTAAGCTTGCAGTCGTAGATTCTGAAGAATGTGAAAGAGAGAGAGAGAGAGAGAAGAATTCGATCGTGGCCGCGATGCGCGGAAAGTAGTTTCGCGATATTTTTAGTCACGCGCGCGTGTGCAAGCGAGAGCAGCGATCCACGTGGCGATATCTCGATAGCGGCGCTTCAATCCGTTTCACGTTCACGCGTGAGATATCATAAAACGTTGAAAGAGATAAGAAACGCCACGCGTTAAATTCCTCGATACGCCACCCTCTCTCTCTCTCTCTCTCTCTCTCTCTCTCTCTCTCTCTCTTTCCCGGCCCGTCGTTTCCGCTTTGAATCGCGTACCCAGATACATACCCTCCTACGCCGACGAGTACATCCTTCTTTGCCCGCTTCCTTTCTGTGCTTGTTTGCTCGCTTGCCTGTTCTATTCCCGTGTTCTATAGCGTTCGTCTCTCTGTGCTGCTTTTGAATACTACCTTCGAGAACGATCGCCACGCAAAGAATTCTGCAATGCCAAAGAAACGTGTATTCTATACAGAGAGGAGAGATGATGATACGAGAATAGCGAGGCAACAAGGATCGATCGATTATTCAGCGAAGCGAATTCCACAAATTGTCTGGTATTAATACCTGGCCACGCCACTTTTAACCACGGTTTACCGCGGCACGGTGAAGGAAATATAGATTGCGATGTAGTACGAGGCAGAATTTAGCTGTGGTGCACGTGTGGGCCTCTCATTCATAATCCGACATGAATATGTAGCACCGATACCTCTTAGCGGGTAACGCGAAATATCGTGCACGCTGTAAGCCAATGGACATAGAGAGCACGAGAGAAAGAGAGAGAGAGAGAGAGAGAGACTGTATGTATGTGCAGAGAGCAACATTATCCGGTGTCACTAGAGCACATTTCGCGTTGCAAATCGATGAAAGCGTAGAGACTATGCAACGGGGGGGAAGAAAAGACAGAAACAGAAATCGTGTCGAGGAAATGGTGGACGAACACCGTATAGAAAAATCGTCCTGATATAAATTCTCCGTGATATCTGGATTTGGCTGGGTTAATCGGTCGTCGCGTTCTTAATTCTCGGGCGTCGTCGTCAGGTTTTCGCGCCGTCTTGAATTCACCGAGGAATTCTTCGTTTTTCCTTCGTTCGTTCGAACGATCCAAGGATCGATTTTCCTCGAGACAACGTTCCCGTTTTATTTGCGGGGAAATAACGGCGACCGTGCCCGCAACGTGGCACGCGCCAGGTCGCAAATGAACACTTTGATTGCCGGTCCCCCCGCTTTCCGACGCTTTGAGACGCGCGTCGTTGCTCGCGCGCGAGCTTTCAGGCCAACGGGGGAAACCCGATTGCAAGCTACGTAATTTCAACGGAATCGTGAACGCTCTCGTCCCGGAGGGAAGAAATTGAAGAAACCAGAGAGAAAGAGAGAAAGAGAGAGAGTAGCTGTGTTCCATTTGACGTCATCGTGATAATAAATTTTCTTGTAAAAGAGAAAGAAAGAAACAGAAGTTGTACGAATCAACGTGGAACTTGCTTCTTCTATCGTCGAACTTACATAATTCTCCCGAGCGAAATTTCAATATAAGTGAAGTTAAAACGATGCATCGGTTTTCAATTTGTGCTGAAAATTATCGATCTTCGGGAGGACGCCGTGGCGTACCAGCCACGGTAATAGAACTAATACAACGCTTCTGCCCATTAACGACACAACTTCATATTTCATCGTTAGTACTCCTAATGAACGGAAGTCTCGATCAGAGTTACGTTTCGCTTCTTGAAGAGGGAAAGCGGGATGGAACGTACGTTGCAACGTTCGCCAGAATACACGTTTGTGGCCCCGAGACGTGACACGTTGAAATTATTGATCCCGCGATACAGGGGACAATTTTCGGCGATAAATTTCCCCTTCCTCTGGAACGGCGTGCCGCGAATGAAAAGAAGCGACGGAGAATAGTCGATTCCTTGGGAACGTTTCTTTTCCACCGAACACGTATCTCGTGTACACCCGTCTCCGAAAAAACGTACACAACGAAACGGTATACGTTTCAAGCGTGTGCAACTCGCATCTAGGTTAAGGGATCGCTGCATTAATCCTCTTTCCAGCAGGACATCTGGAACAACCTTATTATTCCTAACACCGTACACTCCGCAGGAAACATCGATAGAACGTATAGCTAGAAGCAGAATCATCGAGGATGTAATATCGACTGGTATATGCCCTTGAGACGAGGACAGAAACAGGCTAGAATATCGTGTGATTTCGTTCCTCGGGAAGCCAGGATTCAGAAGCGAAGATTAACCAGGTGTTAGCGTCGTGGCGGGTGGTATTATCGATCAACGACGAGTAAAGAGTCCCGTCCCTTGGAGAAATAGCAATCAGAAGGGGACACACAGAGTTAGATAGAAAGAGAAAGAAAGTATATAGTCCGAGGCTGGTGGAAAGGCAAGGAATCGGGCGCAAGATGAAGTGGTACAAAGGGAAAAAAGTCAGACGCATAGTGTGTTGAGCGTTAAAGGAGGAAAAGATAGAAAAGGGGGTAGAAGAGAGTGGTGTGCGCGGTCGCGTTCGAGCGCGCGTGTGAAACAAATGGCGCATGGTCGGCGAACAGATACGAGAATTCACGAGGACCAACATCGTTGCGCCCGTCTGTTCGGCTTGGTTCAACCTCGTGTCCATCTATGTGGGTGCCCCGCGGCCGATTTATCGTCGTACCGCTGTCATTTCAAAAGCAAACCGTCTCTCTCTCTCTCTCTCTCTCTCTCTCTCTTCTTCTCTCTTGTCGTTTCTTTTACCCTCTCGAAAAACACGTTAAACGTCTCCCGTGCTCAATCGCGAGCAACGGTCCGCCTTATCCGCAGAGGGGGGAGAAGGAGGACCGTGAACTGGGGCTGTGGGCCGTCGAGGTGGGGTTGCTTTGCGGAGGATGCTCGAGAGGTGAGGGAGGTGGAAGGGTACACCTCGTTGCCCGGCATGATTACGCAACAGCCATTGATCTCCTCGTGCCGATAGTCGAAACCTCGTGCTCGACCCGCGATGCCGGGATTAAGTCGTGTCTCTTGGCCAGGGACGAGGCTTGATCGTGCTTCGACGTTTGTCAATTTTAAAGCTGCTCGTTTGTTAGCCGGCTACGTGGAAGTAAGGAGGGATTACCGTGCTGCTATTTCTAGCTTCTCCACATCAACGCGAAGATTTCATAATCCTACTTGTTTCTTTCTCTCTCTGCTCGACCGTTTGAAACAGGTGCGTCAGACACGCACCAAAAGATTCTTTCTAATCCTTCGAGCGTTCAGTTTCGAACAACAATTTCTTTCCCTTCCGTACTATTTTCTCCTCTGCGTTTCATTTCGTCGCCAACGCTCGAAGGATTAAATGCAAGAGAGGCAGACGTTGGTTCCCCCTTTTGCGCGTGATTCGGAATTCAGACGCGGTAGCTGATTGAGAGGAAACAGCCGGGCACGTTTCGTGTACGTGCGTGCGCGACGTTCGAGATAAAGGCAGAAAGAAAAGAAAGGAAACGCATCCGGAATAGAGAAGTGACTTAGGGGGTGGGAAGAGACACGGTTTTCGGCTCGTGGCGGTGCGGCGTGGCGCGACGCGACGCGGGGCTACATGACATGACGAGACGCGGCATGCCATGCCGCGACTACGCGTACGATCGAGAACAACAGAGCGACGAGACGTGGGAGGGGGGAGATTGAGAGAGAAACGGAGAAGAGGGCCGCGTACGATGGATGGCCGCGAAGTTGGCGAAACGAAGAGGAGCCGAGCGAGACAGCGAGGCAGCCACAGGCGCAGGGGAAACACGAGAGAAAGAGAGAAAAAGAGACAGAGAGACAGAGAGAGAGGGTGACAGTGGTGGAAAGCGAGCGTGGTGGGGTGCGCGGATTGAGGTGCAGGTGAAAAAAAAAGGGAGAGTCGGAGGGTTGAAGAGGGACAGGTAGATCGGTGGAAGAGCGCAGGTTTGCAAGCTGTCGGATTAGAGAAGGAGAACAACAGAGGGAAGATAGAGTAGTTAGACACAGGGCGTACGGAGAGTAAGAAAAACAGGAGTGGACGAGAAACTAGGCATAACAGATATGTAGCTGGTGCCTAGAGCGAGCTTTTGTTACGACACCGGCTTCTATTCGCGAATATTTTCTTGCTCGGGTAGTTGCCAGTAGCGGTACGATCTCCTCTCTACCACCACTACCACCACCATCGTCACAGCACCGGTAGCAACAGCAGCGGCTACCGCCGCCACCACCGCTGCGAACCGCTGCTGCCCACCTCCACTGGTGCTATCTTCCACCGCGTACTCACTCTCTCTCTCTCTCTCTCTGTCTGTCTCTTTGTGAGGGAGTAATGGAGAAAGAGAAGGATGGTTGAGATAGATAGAGGAGGGGTGGCGGGTTGGGACAGGGTACGGGAGGGAGAGAGCGTGCGGAAGGTAGAGAGCGGTGGCGGCAGCTTTCTCAGACGGGTTCTCGTCGGCGTAGCGCAAAGGTGGAACGGAAAACTACTCTGTCGGTCGGTCCGTGGTCCTCGTGGTCGAACGTGAGGCGCGCGCGTCTCAGCACGACCGAGAGCGTAAGGGAGCAGGCGCGAGTCGTGAAACAGAAACAGCGCTACCGTGCGCCCCGTTGGAACGAACAGAGAAGACGATCGAGAGAAGGGAACAGAGAGATACGCACGCACACAGATATACAGTGGGAGGAAGGAAGGAAGGAAGGAAGGAAGGAAGAAAGGAAGGAAGGAAGGAAGGAAGGAAGGAAGTGAAGGAAGGAAGAAAGGAAGGGAGCGAAGCAGAAGAAGAAGGACGGAGCGTCGCGGAGAGATCGCAGTGTGTCAGTGTACCGAACAGTGCGTTCAGATGATAGGTGCCTCCCGGTGGAGGCGCTCCAGTCAACCGGCCGCGATCCGTTTGATCGAGATTGTCCGCGGTGGTGCGGCGAGGAGACGCGTGTCGCCGCTTCCGTTCTCCTCGTCCTGGTCTATGTGGTCGCGGCGGTGTTCGTCCCCGTGACCGAAGGCGTCGTCGTCCTTGACGGGACTCGGTCTCGTTCGGCTAGCTGTGGTTACGCGTCGGACGGATCTCGATGGCTCGTGCGCCGTGGCTGCCACCGTGCTCGGCCCGCCTCTCGACTCTCGTACACTCGTTCGTCCTCGTCCTCGTCCTCGTCCTCGTCCTCGTCGACGTCGTCGTTGCTTTCGTTCCGCTCGCTTCAGCCGTCGACACCGACACCGTCAGTGATCGCGAGTGAACGATGCGTCAGAGTGACGGAACGTACCGCGTCAGTTAACAGTTCCTGTACGTCTTTTGTATCTTTCTGTCTGTCTTTCTTTCTTTCTTTCTTACTGTTGCCGTTGTCGCTGTTCCTGCTTCTACTGAATGTTATCAAGGCTGTCACGTCTTTTGCCTCCTTCTCTTTCTTCTTTTCCTTTCTCTCGAAAGACTCGCTCTTCTTTATCTTCTTCTTCTTCTTCTTCTTCTACTACTACTACTACTGCCTCCTCTTCTTGGTCTTCTTCTACTTCTCTTCCTTCTCCTGCTCCTTCTTCCTCGTTCTCCTCGTCCCGTGGATTGAAGAGATGCGATTGAAGAGGGCTGACGAGAACTGGTGCACACCGATGAAAAGAGACCGCGTCCGGTTAATAGAGAAAAGGGAGGAACAAGTGAGAAGAGAGGTGCGTGAGCGAGCGTGTGCGAGAGGACGCTGTTGAAAGGAGGTTGACAGGTATTATTGGAACGAGTGTGCTGAACGAAGGTGTCTAAACGGAGAAAAGCCGGAACTACAGGGACGAAGGGAGGAGAGAATATAGAAGCGGAGTGAATCGAGAGAGAGAGAGAGAGAGAGAGAGAAAGGAAGAGCGAGAGAGTGAAAGAGAGTACGAAAGGAAGACAAGAAAGAAGTGACAGCATTTGAAAGATACCAAGACGTTTGGGAAATAAACAGATTTTCAGAGGGGTTGCGAAAAAGGGAAGGAAGAAGTGTGGCAGAGAAAGAGAGAGAGAGAGAGAGAGGAGAGAAAGAGAGAGAGAGAGAGAGAGCAGCCATTTTGATAGGTGGCTGTGTGTTGTGCGCTGCTGCCGCTACTGACTGCGCTGCTGGTGCTGCCTCTTAGCGTTGCTGATCATTGGTGTTCGCGTCACAGTGATCGTTTTTGGTAGTGCTCGTGCTGGTTCCTCGTGGTGGATCGGTCTCGTGTCGGTGTCCGTTGGTGGTGTTGGTGCGAGAGAGCGAACAACACAGATTGGACAGAGAACGAACGAAAGGGAAAGAGAGAGAGAAAGAGAGGAGAGAGAGAGAGAGAGAGAGTGTGAGTGATTGAGAGAGGAGGGTGCGAGAGGGAGAGATAGAGAGAAAGGAGAAAGAGAGAAAGGAAGGGATATATACAGTGTGTAGAGGAGAGGGTGGGGACGGCAGGCGTAAAGGAGGAAAGCGAAAGAGAGGACGGGTGGTGGAGGGGTGGGTTGGTGGTGGTGGTGGTGGTGGTGGTGGTGGTGGCGGCGGCGGCGGCGACGGAGGTGGTGGTGGTGGTGGTGGTGGTGGTGGTGGTGGATAGAGTTGTGTGGAGAGAAGCGGAGAAAGAGGAAAAGGCAAGGGAGGACTCGAGAGGAGCCAAGAACTCGACGTACTACGGGGTTGGGTGTCGAAGGAGAGTGTGGTAGTGGTGCCGAGAAGGTGAAAGAGGAAGGTGGCGAAGGAGGAGAAGCAGGAGCAAGAGGAGAAGGAGAGAAGGTGAACGAAGAGAGTAGTGGAGAGGAGTGGAGAAGGAAGCATCGTCGGGTGCGTGTTGTGCGGGGGTGCACCGCTCTCCGGGGGCATGGGGCTCGGGAGGGGGATCCGCCCCCTCTCGTAACCGCCGCGAAGCGCCAAGATTTCCCGCACCGAGTTCATCGAGAAATGGGGGCTGACCCCTGTCCTCAAACCGAGGCAGGACCTACGCCCCCACCGGAATGGTGCGGAGGAACACGGCGACACGAGGTACGACTACTATAGCCATCCACACGTCTCTACGTTCTCTATCTTTTTCGATCGGTCAATCGTAAGAGGTTACCTTTTGCATGCGGACCTGTGCGTTTACTCTCCAGAGAACACCTTATATATATATATATATATATGTATATGTATATTCTTTGTACTACTACTACTGTTACTATTACTACTACTACTACTACTAGTACTATTACTACTGTTACTACTACTATTACTATTACTATTACTACTACTACTACTACTACTACTACTACTACTACTACTACTACTTTTGCCATCCATTACAGCAAAAACGTTCGACACCGTGGATATACCATCTTTTTTTACCCTGATCTAGCGTAGTGGAGTCTTAGACCGATACGGTTTTAATGTTGTACGTGATTCCTTTCAGTTTATTGTTACGCTCGCGTAGCCACTTAGCGATAGCTCGTTAGCCCGCAACTGCTATTTTAGACATTTACCGATCGCTCCAACGTAGAATGCGAATGCTTAGACTAGGTTTTCTTAGAACTTGTTCAAACAGTTTCTTCTCTGTACGATTACACGCCGTATACACGCGCGCGCGCGCGCGTGTGTTTGTGTATCTGTGTTTGTTCATTTACTTGCGTGTACACGGCTCTCTTCCCTCTGTCTGCGCCTTCACAACCGTGCAGAGGGGGATCCAAGAATAGGAACGCGCGCGGCGTGGTCGCGAGAGAGAAAATCGAAGGCGGACTCTGCTTCGACGATATCTCAATTTCCGAAACGCGTCCTCGTATCATGCCACCGCGTCTAACGCGAGTTTATCGGGACGCTGCAGAGGTGCCGGGCACTAAAATACCGTTTACGACTTGCCTTCAGAGTGCACCAGAGAAAGAAACGCGAATGGCAGGGATAGCGAAGAGGAGAGGATACAGGGCGGAACTACACGAGCAACTTAAACGTATCTCGATCTGCTCTCGCGAATCTTCTCTTCTAGGAGCGTCGTCGCAGGCCATTCCTGTTTACGGTTCGCGGCACGATTCGCGTGATCGAGCCACGTCTCACGCCTCGTTTTATGCCATCCGTGTACTGTTCCATGTCTGCTCTATAAACGAGGAGGAAAGAGAACGACCTAGGGGAGGCGAATAAATGATCAGCGATCCGGAAGCGTAATACGTGTAACAATTTTATACCTGGCTATTCGTATTGACATTCGTTATTTGCTTTCTCCCGTCATCTCCCTTTTCAATTTCCGCGCGGCAACCCGGAATTTCTTGATTTTCCATCTCGCCCGACTGATTTTTACACCCCATTTTCACTTCCATCTGCCTTCTGTCTTTCTCTCCGTTTCCCGACGGTGTTACACTATTTTAATTGCGCGAGAAATATTAATGCTCCTTCTGATCTTTCGAACACGCCTTTCGAAAGTTCTCAAGGTTACCGATCTCGACAGAAGAAACGCGAGGCTATTCATCTTTCGAGATAACACAGACGTGGACAATGAAAAGGCGCTACACTCGGTCAAAATTCTTTCGAACACTCGAACACGTCTACGTTCCATTAAAAAGAGGCGCGCCTCTTTTACTTCTTCAACAGCCGCTCTTCTCTCGAGAAACTAGAAATCCAAGATTGCTAAGATCTTCTTTCGCTTCAGTCTCTAGAAAATCTTAGAAACGTGCTCGCGAGCAATTACGCTAATACTCGAATTATCGAGTCTCTCGGAAGCCGAGGTAGCTCTAAAAATACGCAAACATTCCCAAGCTCGTTCCACTGAGAGGATTTGTTCCTCGTGCGTACGCGATAACGCGGTTCTCGCGTTCCATCTCGCTTCCAAAGACAACGCTGTAATATTCCAGTAGCTCGAGTGGAATCTCCAGACGCGAATTTGCGATTCTTCGCCGGATTTCCCGCGAGCGAGCCACTAAACGGCTCGGAGAGGATTTCCACACTCTGATAGGTAGAAGGTTTTCGTTGGAAAATGGGTCGATTGTTCGGTGTAATTGATTGCGACGAACCACCGATATTAACGAGAGCTGCCGTCTATTCAGCGTTTCGCTGATGGGTCCATTACGACGGTTATTTGCATAAATATTTATGTATGTTATTGGGGCGTGGCGAATGGTGCGCGTCTACGTTTAATGGCGTTTCGATGGACCACCGTTCGCTGTCTCGCGAAATAGTTTCGATAGGGATTGAACAGCGGAACTGGAAAATGAAATACCTATCTGATCAACTTGAACAACGTTCTAAATGTTCGCGTGTAACTTAAAAGAAAGAGAAAGAGAGAGAAGAAGTAGAAGAAGAAGCTGTGGAAACTCGCGGAACTAGCTTCTCAGACCGAGCAAGCCAACGAAAGTTTCCCTGTTCGACGAAGAAGAAGTCGAAGAAATCGGACAGGGAGGTGGAGAAAATTACGATCGACGAGGCTAACGGGATTAGAGAAATCGATTAAAGTCGCGCGGTGGTCGAGGTTTTCGTAACTAGCCGAGGCGAGTTGAATTAATTTCGTACCCTTGCCTTTTATCCTCGTCACGGCTGGAAAGTGAACGCTGTCTTTTCGTGAACGCTAGGCGTGCTAGGAAATTATTTTAACGAAAGATCGTTTAAGAACACAGGACAGGATAAAGTACGATAAAGGTCTGTGGATGATCGTTTTTAACCTAGTTCGCGTTTTAAGCGCCTCGTCGGCACGTTTCGATGGAATAATTAATAGCACAACTTTCCACGTGAATGGCTTCTGGCCAAACGATTCAAGTTCCTTCCGACGGTGGAACAAATCGGTCAGGACCGGTTGCCAAATTTACCGGCCACTCCAGCCCACCGAGTGATTTATTCCACTTTTAACGGTGAAGCGCACGAAACACTGTGTTTATACCCGATATAAGTGTCCTAGAGTAAAGAGGTTTAGAGGTAACCTACACTCGATCCATTTGCTTTCCACAAACTCAACTTAATCTAACCGTCCATCTATCTTCAACGCCTTTTTCCCTATTTCCCTCTTCGAATTCTCTCTAATTCACGCGCGCCGTTCCACCATTTCCTGTTATCATCACAACTTTTCTCGCGGCAACGAACCAAGAGAAAGAGAGAGAGAGAGAGAGAGAGAGAGAGAGAGAGGAGAGTACAGAGACCTACTTACCGAAACGAGATTCGTGCCGAGGATCGTGGAAAGGGCAAAAAGCGGCTGGTTGGTTTTTCCAAAGGGAGCGTAGACTCGCGAGAAATGCATCAGCGTGAAATGCACGGACGGCGGCAGTGCGTTGCGGAAAGTGGCCGTTCTGCGGCTGTTCTCGCCTCCGGTCGAGTGACGGTTCTTTTATTTTTTCCTTCTTTTTGGTTTTTGTTTTTGTGTATGTGTGTGTGTGTGTGAGTGTGTGCTCGCGATTCGTTTCGTTTTTCGCCTGGCTGCTCGACGTAGCTGTATTTCGACAACGCGTGTACGTGGTTTACAGAGACGTGTATTAACGTGGTATATTAACTCGCGTGCTTCTACCAAGCGAGAGCACGTGTGTGCGTGCACGCGCCTGCACTTGAAGAATACTCACGGCTTACCGGTAACGCGAGTCTTCAGCTTCTGCGGACCGTGCGAGCGACCGAGTGCCTCGAGTTGCTTGAATTTTAGGCCTCGTTCGTATGCTCGAGGGTAATACGGTCTCGTTGCTTCCGGTTAGTTTATTTCTGGATAATTGTAATTGACGTAAATGTGTCGTTCGATGAATTATAGAGAACAAGGTTGGACGTAACGATCTTTTACTTTTTTTCTTTCCTATCGTCGCGTTTGAGGAATTCTTAACACTTTGCCGACCGATTCGGGAGATCTTCCTGTATTACGAAAAAGAATAGATATGCTTGATGTACAGTCAATTACAAAAGTCTCCGTAATCCTTCTGAAACTGAAATACTTTCTTAAAGTTAGACTAAAAGAGTTGAGCCTTTTTTAGAAGCTAGAAGAATCGGTTTATTAGATGATATGTTAAAAAGTTTTCGAAAAAAAGAAATTGGTTTAAATTGCAAGGAAAATAGCAAAAATAGCGATTTATAATTGTTTTGATATACAGTCAATTACAAAAGTCTCCATAATCCTTTTGAAACTGAAATACTTTCTTAAAATTAGACTAAAAGATTTGAGCCTTTTTTAGAAGCTAGAAGAATCAGTTTATTAGATATGTTAAAAAGTTTTCGAAAAAAAGAAATTGGTTTAAATTGCAAGGAAAATAGCAAAGATAGCGATTTACAATTTTTTCCCCAGCTTGTAATGGAAATTTAGAAAATATATTTTGTACATTTAACATTGCAACTTGGATAAAGAAGATTGCAAAAAGCGACTTTCATTATTTTCTTCGCAATTCAGACTAATTGCAATTTTCTTGAAACATTGTTTATACGTTATTTGGTAAACAAACTCTTTTAACTTCTCGAAAAAAAAAAACCTAGGTTATTTGGTCTAATCCTAAAAGAGTTATTCTGTTCTAAAAGAAAGTATGGTTACTTTTGTGTCTGACTGTATTTGCAAATATTGTACTGTACCACCACATAAGCTTATCTGTTTGAACGTTATCATACATGAATAAAAAACAAATACTAAATTATACAATTTATTTCTAATTTCACGTTTAAATTATGTAATTTATTTTCTAATTTCCACCTAATTAAAATAGAAGATCATCACGCATAATTTTATCCCTTAAAATCATTTTTATATGCTCTTTGAGTCTTTCAAACGATGAAAATTATTCTGCATCATTTGCAAAAAGATTCACGATTGGCTAAGTATTAAAATACAAATGTCTACAGTGCCTTGAAGTTAAATTCGATCGTTCCGATCAACTGACGAATATATCGAATGCTATATTGTGTAATAATAGCATTTAATTGATATTTCACGTAATTCGCTGTTAAGATCTGCATAAAAATAACGAAAATATGACGAACGAGAGATTCCGAAGTTAGGCTAGGTTACGTATACGATATCCGTTAAAACACGGAGACAGGTGATGGACGAGCGACAGGATTGGACGTTAAATAAAAATTCATTTCGAGTAATGATTCGTGGTGGAACGTTCCACGTGAAATTCTACACGTCGTACACACACGCGGATCTTCGCGAACTTCGTTACGATTCGCAATTACTCCGTGCATCCTCTCTAGAGGATTTTTCGCACAACGAAAAAAAACAAAAAAAAAAGGAAGCAGAATCAGGCCCTTTGTATCTCTATTCCTGCATTACCGGATAACAACAAAGTTTCCAGCGTTTCCTCTCGTCGATTAAATAGGAATAAAAGGCACTTTATCCGTGTCCAAATTGAACGTGAAAAGGAACCCTTGTACGATCCATTGCAGAAAAAAAGAGAAAGAAATTCACAAAATAAATCCCGACGAAAGAAAGCTGAGAAAATAAGGGGAATTTTTTTCATTGAAGAAGTGCAGGAAGTGGTGGCTCTGATACAAAAAAAAAAAAAAGAAAGAGAAGAAAAATGTGCAGCATCGAATTTTCCAGAGGCCTTAGGGGGTACTCGATGTTGGAAGCAAGTGCTGTCGAGGAAATCAGCTCGAGCGTACAGGAGGGTGTACTTCTCCTCCAGCCTCGAACGCTTCTGAATTAATGACCCGAACAAGCTTGCCAGAATCCATCGTCCCCCTCAGATATGGCCAGTTTAGGTCCTCGAAAACGCATACGGTTTTAGGGGGTCGAGACTGTGGTGTCGTTAGGATCTCGATCCATCGTGGGCTCGTCCAGTCACCGAGGGGGTCAGGCCGCGCCTCGGGGATGCATGTAGCGTCAGCTCTTCTCTTCGCCGTTCCGTCGCTGATCTCTCCTAATGTGGGTCAACTCTGTACTGGATTATGCTCGAGCACGAATGCACGCGCACGATTTCCAAAACGAGGTCTCACTGTGGAGGTACTCGACGATGGACACGGCGAAAGGACACTTTCACGCTTTCGAGCGGTAACGAGCATCGGGGAAAAAGAGGTGGCGGAATCATCGATAGAGAAAGATCGATGTTCTTAACGATGCTAGTTCTAATTCTGTTTTTTTCTTATCCCGAGCTGTCTTTCTTCTTCTTCTCGCCCTTTGTGCTGACAAAGTTAGGCTTCTTCTGGATGTTCTTAAATGATTCTATTAGGTAGCGGAAAATTAGGTACTTAAAAATCTATTCACTTTTTCCTGAACTGCATTAATGAATATCGTTGACTTAAAACAAAATAAAAGGTTGAGAAAAATACAGAATTTACGTAACTGTACTGACAAAGTTCTAGGAGTTAGGCATCTTCTGGATGTTCTTAAATGATTCTGTTAGATATTGGAAAATTAGGTACTTAAAGATCCATTGATTTTTGTCCTGAACACCATTAATAAATATCGTTGATTTAAAATAAAATGAAAGATTGAAATACAGAATTTACGTAGCATCGATGAAAAATTTTAACAAATATTGTAATTCTACCTTTCTTTCTAACTTACTGAACCATAGATTGTCAATTGTAATTCATCTATGATGTATTAACGTTTCCCATGCAAAATGGCACTGAAACCATAAATAGCAGATGCTCAGATGTAAATTCAGGGAAAGAAATCATAGAGAACAGGGGTTGAAAACCAAGATGAACCCAGGGGGTTAATTTATTTGTTATTTGTCCCAAGTAAAACTCGAGACTTTTGTACTACTGGAATATGTCAGCTTATAGAGTACTATGAAAAAGTTATAAAAACAAGTGGCAGCTACTTTGTTAAATGAAATTGTGTTTCGAGAATATTCAGATTACTCGAATTTTCCGTTACAAATCCGCGCGAAATTTTTCCCTCATAAACAGCTTGGCGATCTCTTGTATCTGAATGCAACGACAAATGCACGCGCGAGTTTATGAACGTTTTAACATCGAGGACACGTGTATTCTATTTTTGTTTGACACGCTAGGGGTAGCTGTTTACAAGGTAGAGGAATAAAGGAAGGAAAGTGCTTCCGTGCTTGGTACACGCGCGTTACGCGTGCGTCTTATGTCAAGAATTCAATGGAATTTAATACACGCTCGCTTTCGTACATAAAGGAACGTTCATTCTTCCTTTTTACCTTTCTTTCCAAGTACACCCTATCGTATTCTCTTTCCTCCCTTTTACCTCTTTTAACCCGTCCTTCATCGCGGTTCATTAATTCTCCCGTACACGTAGCCGCCTCTTCCACCCGACGAACGACGCAGAATCTAGCTTAAGAAAATGACGAGCGTTTACATAAGACAGTCCTAATAACGGAGAGAATCTATCGACGAATCTGACGGCACAATTACAACGAATCTCTAACCATTTTCTATCTCTTTCGCTTGTATTCTCTATGTAAAACACTAATCAAGTAACATCTTTTAATTCTTTAATCCACGAAGTCTTTAAAGTTCCATCTTAAACTTTGCACAGCCATTGTCAACCACCCGTCAAGTGTATTTAGCAAAGCCTGCCCTGTCCTTAATCTTCTTGCACGATGCTAGAGAGGGGAGGTAGTAGCTCGTCGATTCTTCTTCGTCCTTCTCTGTAATCAGAGCTTTCTAGAGAAAAATATCGACGTCTCATCGTCAACTTTATCGACGTCCATTCACGCTGGAAATATTCCTGCACGCGTACACGTATCTTTTGCACGTATGTAGATGTTATATAACGTTCGACGCCTATTAAGGCGGATTGCAGTTGCTAGCCGGATGAAGAACCGTCAGAGGTGTCAGCGCGTAATTGGTAACGCGAGCCTGGCTCGACGATCACCTTCAGCCGCGAGATAATCTCGTTTGCTCACAATCAGCCCGCGTTGCTAGAACTCGTCTCGCTCAAGGAGAGAAATATTTGACGGTGCAAGTTTCGGGAATCGTATACGATCTCTGGAAATCGTATACGGCTTTTGGGAATCGGTCCCAAGCGTCTCGAATGTGTAGTACAGTCAGTGAATTGAAGCTAGGCGCGATGATCACCTTCAGCCGTGAGGTAATCTCATTTGCTCGCGATCATCTCGCGTTGCTAGAACTCGTCTCGCTCAAGGAGAGAAATTTTTGACGGTACGAGTTTTGAGAATTGGGTAGGAGTTTTGAGAATCGATCCCAAAGGTCTCGAATGCACAGTACAGTCAATGATCCGAAGCTAGGCACGACAATCACCTTCAGCCGCGAGATAATCTCATTTGCTCGCGATCAGCCCGCGTTTCTAGAGCTCGCTACGCTCAAGGAGAGAAAACGGAGGAATTTTTGACGGTATTAGTTTTGAGAAACGATTCTAAGACTCTTGAATCTGTAGTACAGTCATTCAATCGAAACCAGGTGCGACGATCACCTTCAGCCGCGAGATAATCTCATTTGTTTACAATCAGCCTGCGTTTCTAGAGCTCGCTCCGCTCAGGAACAGAAATTTTTGACAGTACCAGTTTTGGGAATCGATCCCAGGAGTCTCGAATGCACAATACAGTCAGTCAATCGAAGCTAGGCTCGACAATCACCTTCAGCCGCGAGATAATCTCATTTGTTCACTTTGTTAGAGCTCGCAGCTTAAGGAAAGAAATTTTTGACGATACGAGTTTCAGGAATCGATCCCAAGGATCTCGAATGTATAGTCAGTGAGCCGAAGCTAAGCCAGTCGTTATCGTGCCTGATTTTTAGAATTTTCTTTTCCAATTCCCGCTTGAATTCCAACTCGGCGATGCATTCTCGTGAATGCAGTTCCCTCTGGTACAATACAAACATCAGAGACCTCTTCTGTCGTTCGATCCTCCTCCTACTGGAGGCTGGAAGTGGATCTTGAATAGAGGAATCCTGAGTTACGTTGCTTCTCCTAGAGAATGTTCTCTTAGATTTCCAAGAACCAATGAGAGGGAGGGAGAGTAAACTTTAGTCTGAAGAGTTGGCTTTCATATGGTCGACTTATGGCGCTGGACTATTGACAATTGCTTCTTGGAAGCGTTTGTGTGATGCTCATATGCACAGTTGAGAAGTTGGGTGTCCCAAAATGTTGAGAAATTAGATTTTGATTCAGTTTAGTAGCTCTTGGTGTTTAATTATTATCCCTTAATTGATACCTACTTGGCAAAATTCTTGCCTCGAATGATTGTTCTAATATGCAAGGGAGAGCTATGCCACAGAGAACAGATAGAACTTTCAGAAATTCTTCGTATATACATTTTATTGAAAGTAAAATATAGAAAACTAATCCTTTAATAATTTCTACTAAAACCAGTTTTTCATGAAGCTTTCTTTTCTTAAGTCCAATTTTGTATACTTCAAGCGTAGAGAAAATAAAAGCAAAAATAAACTTCACAATTCATTGTAAAACATAAGAGAGGAAATATATATTTTAGAAACTTGCTTGTAGATCGTTCAATTCTCTATTGTACGTAATTACTCTTCTTCTTTTTCTACAACTCCAAAGAAAAACTTCCTACCGTCTTTTAATTGAAATTCGAAGACAACATTTAGATATTTATCTATAGATTTATCGAAAAAAAAAAATCTGCGTCATTTTATTCCACTACAGCAGCCTCCTGATTTCATCTTCTCCGAAATTCACATCTTTCTTTCAATTATTTCACGTATTTAGACGTTTCTACAAACTTTCCGTTTCAATTCAGTGCACAAACTTAAATGAAACACAAAAAACACTGAGCATAATCAACAAAAAGAAAAAAAAAAATATGGCAGGTACCCCGACCTTTGTCACTCTTCGTTTCACGAGGTGTCAAAAGTTAGCGAGACTATCGTACATTTAATGAAACATGCTGAAATAGGGAACAACATGTTTCGTCTGTTTTCTAAACGAGGAAACCTGCCCTGGAGTCTGCGGCAAAAAGTAAAATATCAGTTGGCACGAATTCCCTTCAGCCCTGGCTCGATATCCTCTAACCTTTCGATCCTCCAAGCCGCAAGCCATCGTGTAAAACGTGATAGAGAAAGAGAGAAGATGAAGAGGGAGTTGGGTTAAGGGGCCAATACGGTCGAAATGATATGCAACGATCTCTACGTAAACGTATTGCAGTTGGCTAGATCGTAAACGGACACAAGACCACCCGTGGTCTTCGCAACCCTTCCACGTCTCGCAACCCTCCCCTGTCTAACGAACCGGATCGTTACTCAACCTCCTCCCCCTGACCACTGGTGTATTCTCGAGGATGCTACAACGCTCGTAATTTTGAAATACTGCCCGGGTATCGTCGGAGGATCAAGGGCGAGCCGGAAATTCGACGGGATTTCGCGATCGACCAGCTACTAGGTTAACCTTATTTCTATTCTCTGTATGCCACGATCGTTCATTCCAGTTGAACCATTCATAGTTGTCAGATCACTTTGTGGTTTACATTTCTTTCGTTGTATCCGGTAATGTGACGTTTAATTAGGATTTACATCGGTACGCGGGAAGCAGAGACGCGTGGGAAGAACGGTCGAGTAATGGGTGTGAAGTAAGAAATTTTGATTAGACTTCCGGAATCTCGGACGTAGTTAATTAAAGGGGAGATTTAATTTAGTTTCTTTCTCGTTTTAAGATCGTACTCGGGCGTTTTAAATACAGTGGGTGATCGAATTATCGTGATCACTTGTTTGAAGTTTGAATGAGAATGGAATTGAAAATACACTTGGAATCAGAGCTTTTTCTTTGTTTTTTTTATTATGAAAAGTAATTTTATTGCAAAGATTTCGAAGGTTTAGAAATTAGTAAAAATTTTTTTAATTATATATATTAATATCTTGTCACGCGACATTTTGCATACTGTTTATCAGATGAAAACAAAGTGATTAAGTTGTAGTTTAAACAAGAATAGAATTGAAAGTATACTTGGAATCTTTTCTGAGTACAAAATGTATTGTTACGTTTTTAATCAAATATAGCAAATATTTTAGAATTTTGAAAAAATTTTCATATATTTTTTCAACTACATATACTAATCAAAATAGAATTGAAAACTTATTTGAAACAAGAGCTTTTCTTTTTATTATGAAAAGTAATGGTATTGGAAGGATTTCAAAACTTTTACAAATTATTATAAATTTTTTTAAGTAAATATACTAATATTTCGTCACTGCACATTTTCTATATATAATTCGTTGATCACATCTCTTTTTTTTTACAGTTCTTTTCTATTCCTATACTGATACAAGTTTACCAATCACTTAAAATACAAAATGTCTCACTCCGTAGAAACAAAATGTCCAAAATTTACTTTACCTATAAAAAATTAATTGTGCTTTGGTATTAAAATTCGAAAACACTGCAAAAATGAAGTCAATCACTTCAGCTTCCAAACAAAAGTAAAGTTATCATTTCTAATTTAATTGGACGCTTCGATAATTCTCATAAGTTTTCTATCAGATTAGAACGAAATGTAAATTTCCATCTAGTCAATGAATCTGTCACAATATACTCAAATTGTCCATCTACGTATATTTTACTATCAAAACAGAATATATTTAATTGATTCATCAGTTGATAATAATTCGACTACCCACTGTAGACTAAAACCGAGCTGTTTTTCCCGACGAACGCGTCGTGTAATTTTTCAAACAGAAGTCTGGAAGGTTCTGTTTGTTTAATAACGCGAAACGGATTGCTCGAAAAAGTAACCTCTCTTTATCGTTCATTGTAACTCGCCTCGTAACGATGTTTTTCCCCACGAGGTTCCGAAGTTAGAAACGTTTATGGCACATCAGCGGTTGTACTGCGTATCCTGCGTCTAAAATATAAAAGACGCGTCAACAAACACGCGAAGCTCTGCTCGTTAAAGATCGTAGCTATTTTTGTTACGCCGATCACTCGACTGTGCGTACGACCCACGACGACGACTTTTGTCTAACGAGCAGCTTTTTCCATCGAATCGTACATGCATTCTGATACAAATCTGACGAAAATGTAAAAGAAGAAATCTAGAGAGAGAGCGACAGAGAGAGAGAGAGAGAGAGGAAGAGAGTGAGAGCGAAAGAGAGAGAAAGCGAGAGAGAGCGTGAGAGCGAGAGAGCGTGAAAGCGAGAGAGCGTGAAAACGAGAGAGAGAGAGCGTGAGAGCGAGAGAGAGAGCGTGTGATAGCGAGAGAGCGTGAAAGCGAGAGAGAGAGAGAGCGTGAGAGCGAAAGAGAGAGGATGAGAGCGTGAGAGCGTGAGAGCGTGAGAGCGTGAGAGCGAGAGAGCGTGAGAGCGAGAGAAAGAGAGAGAAAGAGAGCGAAAGAGAGCGAAAGAGCAAGAGAGAGAGAGAGAGAGAGAGAGAGATGTGAAAGTTAAAGGGAATCTTCAGATATTTAGAAACACGGCGTTTCGTTTCACAGAGTAAGTCTTTCGAGAAGGATGGAAATACACGCGGGGAACGTATCGCGTTTCGTAGGAAAACAATACTAACGCGAAATAAAACAAACGAACCGACCGTTCCAAGTAATCCGGATTTTCACGAGCTATATTTCTATTAGCGCTAACAGAGGCTTCTGGACAACCGAGCGCTTGTCCACTTGAAATATTCCTGCAACGTTTCACCAGATGTTCCGCCGCTGACATTGATGGCTGTTCTCAGCTTCTGATGTATATTATGTAGTTTCTGGTTTTATCGCGGACAAATGATCGGAAAGTTGCTTCGGTTTTGATCTCGAAGATCTTTCGACCTCAACATTGTAAATGTTAGAAGCAACAATTCCGCTCCAACGATTTCTATTGATCTCTAAAATTTGATTTTCCTAACGAAAGGAAAATTATTCATCTGGATTAGTAGCTGTGCGATTTCTGGAATACTTAATTTTCTAACGGTGGAAATTTTTGAAAAAGTGTGTTTCCGTTTGCATGCTATTGTTAATTAATATCAAGCGATTACGCTTGATTAGAATAAAATTACTGTAGATTTTAATTAAGCATGACAAAATGGGAAATATTACGAGTTGGATTACTAAAGATTTCAATGATTTGATATCTGAAAAATTCATTAATACAGCTATGGAAATGGGTTTATTACTCAAAAATTCATTAATATAGTTAATATAGTGATTCTTCTGCTAAAAAATGCATTTATATAGCTAATACAGTGATTCTTTTGGTCAAAATCTATTGATACAGCTAACACAATGATTAAAAGTCCATCAATATATTATTAAAGTTCTGGAAATTCGTATTTAAATGAAACAGAAAAAATTCACATACATGGGGAACCAAAAACGAAAGGGAAATAAAAAATGTACCCTGTCTCTGAAGTACGAAATTTGTCTGAAGCAGAATGCGACAGAATTTCGCGCAATATTAATTCTCTTGCCTTCAGTGTAGCAATATTTCCACGAAAATTCAAAAAGTTATTGCTCATTTGATTTCTGTTCTCTGATAGAAAGAACACCTTTCGATTTCTCAATTAAACTGCGGAGTTCCGTGCATCTACAGGAAATCCGAGTGTGGAAAATTGCACGGAATGCAAGTAATACGAAGTAATACAGAAAACATGCAAATTAGAATACTTCTTACAACGTTTGGTAAATGGAATAATTTTCTTCCAATGTTCTACACACTTTCATCACATTCTCAAACACATGAATTTGCACAAAAGTCCGCATACTATTTCCAACAAAAGGTGTTTCATTTTCTCCCTCGTCGTTACCGTGAAAGTGATCATTCTCTCACGACGAGTGTCTTTAAACCGTTTCCTTCCCGTGATAGAAACGAAATTTCCCCAACTTTTCCGTAGCAATGATTCCGACGAATTTCAATTCTCCTTGTACACGACCATAACGATTGCACGTCTGTTAATCAGCGTATCTCTAATAATCGTTCGTATTCTCTCTGAAACTAGAGAAAAAGAAGAGAAAGAGAGAGAATCGTGGTCGTTGGACGATCGCGCGCGTGATTCTGCTCGCTGGCCAACGACAGAGCACGTGTTTTCTGGGTCACGGTACAAGACGTCGGACTCGTTATTTCCGCGAAGCGACGCGCTATTTTCAGTCGTTCTCTTCGGTTATACGTGGGCTCCGGAACGAATCCTTTTTCCCTGGCACGCCCCTCTCTCATCCCCATTGACGACTGGAAATAAACTGTTCCTCGCGACGACGTTAACAATGGGAACGGGTTTTCATTCAAACCCGTTCAATTCGTTCTGTAGCTGTATTTTTACGGGATAGACAGGATCGTAGAAGAGGTAGGAACGGTATGATAAGGGGGCCAACAGAGACACCGTTCCACCAATTAGACGACGTCAAAGTTCGTGATATTAATTGCGGTTCCTTCGAGTGTTTCTTAATTGACTTCTATCGATGATCGTTCCTCCCTCGGGAACAATAGCATTGTAACGCGGCAACAATGACAGCGATAACGCTCGACTTTAATTCTTATTCTTGTCCCGGATGATCCGCGGTCTCGCTGAAATCCCTCCATTGTTATCGAAATGCACCGTTGATATTAAACAAGACGACGTGAATTAATCTTATTTAGCAATCTAACGTTTCACGAACTGCTGACTAAAATTCTCGACGATATTCTTATTGTTGTTACCCGCGAAGTGGCCAAGCTTTCAAACTGTTCATTTGTCCGTCTCGATGTCACGTGTATACCTCCCTCGAATTACAATAAGCCGGTTCTAACAGAAATCGATAAATCCGCAAATGAATTCATCGTGAGAAAAAAGAAGAAAAAAGAAGAAAAAAGAAAGAAAGAAAGGGAACGAAATCAACGTATCGGATCGGTTATTCACTTTAGACCGACCCCGTTCGTTCACACCAGTTTGATTTTCATTTTCCAAAAGGATTTCGAACACCTTTTCTATCGCTGAAACACTCGAAGCAACGTTTCTGGCAACCGGAGAAACGAGAGGAAACACGTGCTGTTAGGCGATGCAACGACGCGAGCTGTTATCTATTATATTTTCGCGATACGTCAGACTATTCTGAGACTGTCATCGGTGCTCTAGGAATAAACCATCCATCACGGTGAACTAATTCGACGCGTACGCTAGATCTGTGCCCCGATATTTTCTTCTGTCTTCTGTCGAACCCCGGCACGTTTCACGCTTACGTCATCGATCGACGTTGATAAATAGTTGGACGTTGTCCCACCACCTTGTGCTCTCTGTGTAATTAAACGAACTGAATTGAAATATCGATTTGAACGTGTCATCGAGGGATCTATCGAGGTATCTAACGATTCCGTTTCGAACGAAAGATCCGTATTGTATGTTACACACGTTGCTCTCTTTCCATGTGATAGGGAATTTTACTCGTAGAGAAAATATAAAGGGAGCGTCAGAATACTCTGATAAAGACTCCTTTGTTTTATGAATTGAGTAGTTCTTATCAATAATAAGTTTATTCAGTTTATTTAAATGAACTGTCACTGTCGAATGATGAATATTTAGCTCCTTGGCGATTTCCCGCGAGGAACTATGTCTGTCCTCTTCAATTTTGATGGCAACACGATCTGTATTAATCTCGATAGGCCAGCTAAACCGAGAAGCATCATGGAGATCGAGTTTTCCATCTTTAAAGCGACGAAATCGGAATTTTACAGTGGATATCGATAAAACGTTTTGTTGATAAAAGCGACAAATATTTTTACGAGCCTACGTAGCTGTTTTCAATTTCTTGAAATAAAATAAGTAGTATATGTTACAAATATTTCTTATTCGTGTCCATATAAAAGCTTGAATAACTTACAGTTTTTTGTATAAAAATCTTTTATTATTACAGTAAATAAATGTTTGGAATGTAAGCTTTCTAATGACATCAAACACTTATATGCAGTTAGTTAAGAAACAATTGAAAATCACGCGATACAGCATGTGACTTCAGAAAGGTTTAAGACTTACCCAACATTTATAACAATTAATTGAAGTTTTAATATTTGTAGAATTTTAAAGAACACAGATTACACTTTACAAAATTACATCTTAATAGATAATATATAGAATATACCCTAAATAATCGAAGTCTAAATGTCAATGAATTGAAGTTTTACATTTAAAACGAAAATTTATCGTACTATGATTTTCAGTTCGATTTTTCAAATTGAATTTTTCGAAGGAATCGGTTCTCATAATTCGATTTAAAATGGATTCGTGAATCAGTGTTTTTATAGTGAACATACCTAGTTTAGATTAAAGAAACGAAAGCTTATAATTCCAAACGAGCATTCATTTATCAAGCTGTCGATTTTCTAAACAAATATTGAATATGTGAGAAAGTAAAGTTACCTAAATAGGATAACCTGTCCAGTAAATGAACAACTTAAATTACGCGTCTGTCGAAATTAGTATTCACAAATCGTCATTTAATTTGCTGAATGCTGTTACTGCTAAGCGAGCTATTTCATTATTAATGTCACACATCCCAGAATGCAATTTTAGCAATATTTGGTAATTACAGCTCTCATTAGTACTGAAAACTGCGCGAAATCCTTAGAAATCTGTATTGATACATTATTTTTTATTAAAGAAACAAAATTTACTTTGAACTTGTGAGGAGCCATACAAACAACCATTGAATAAAGGGAATTCAGTGCAGTACAAATCATAGATAAAAAAGAAAAGCGAGCTTTCGGGGGATATCTGTAGGTTTTCTGTAGGTTTTAGAATTACTGTATAAATTTTAGTTTGAGAAACAAAAACGTGACAGGTGTTAATATTTCCTACAATATAAGCAACGTTCATTCATTGAACAGGCCACTTCTACTTTCAGCAAAAATAAATTAAGCTTTTCCAAAGCACGTCGAAAACAATTTTTACTAACTTGTATTTTACTGGTCAGTATTTCAATCCGTTTTTGTCACTATTTAAATAATTTGGTCAGTATTTATACTAAATTGTCAGTATTTAAATAAATATGGTCGTTATTTAATATTACATAGTCATTATTTAAATATAAATGGTCCTAACCTTACCTAACCTAACCTAACCATTCTTTTTATCTACATACTCACCCTTTTGGTAATAAAATGCTCACAGAAAGTTGATTTAAATACTGACCATTTAATTTGTTGCCATTTTTAATTACCCAAACGTCCAAAGACGATGTCTACTCGAACTAACCTAACAATCGAATCGATCTCAGCTAACAACAAGACCAACAATTCTACTGCTATGCGGGAAACCTAGGTGTAATTGAAACTGCGTAATCACGCCGAAGCAACTCGACGGAAGTCGCGTAAACTTTCCTCGTTTAATATTCCCATGCAAATGGGTTTGCTGGTCGAATCCTCGCGTCGCGTCGATGCAATATCCATCGTTGAGATGGAGAAGAGTAGAGAAGCCAAGGAACGGCGGGAAACGGTCGAACACTCGGACGACATAGAGCGACTTTTCAGGGTAGAGAATCTGCGGGCGGCGTGAAAGGTTCTCGAGCAGCATCCGGCAGAATCGAGCCGCTAACTAACAAAGAGCTTTCAGCCTGGAAAATTCGTCTGGGCTTTGTTCACCGTCCGTGGACGATTCACTCGCTGGGAGAATCGTTGCGTTTCCGGGGCTAATCTGTCCTTTATCTCCCGTTGGAATCGCTCGCGACCTCCGAAGAGGAGGGCGAGAAACATTTGTCCGCGTGCACAATGCTCGACTGCGTCTTCACTCGTTCACCGATAAAGACACCTTCGAAAATGCCTGGCGCCGAACAATCATTTCGTTCGTCGGCATCTTAGCGATTTACCGAGGTCGTTTAATAATACAATTGATAACTCTTTCATTGGTGACTTACTTTTTATAGTACACACCTCGTGAGATAGGTTTCTTTTTTTTTTTTTTTATTGATGATCTTTTTAACATTTAACTATACTTTGGATAGTTTCTGTATACAATAGTCTTTTTTCTCGATTATCCGAGATTATGTGAATTCAGGGCTGCGAGATGTTTTATTTGTACATCAAGTATTTAATTGTCTCGTTGATCGATCAAACATTATCGAGAAATTGAAAAATAATGTTTCGGTAAGAAATTCTAGGCTGTATGAATTTTTATATGTTCAATTTCATAATTGTGCGCTTATTCTGCAGTTGACATTTTTTCACAATTCTCTAATTGTATAAAAAAAAAAAAAACAGATTATATCGTGTTTTACTGTGGATTTAATTTTCAGTTGCAATGTTCATTTAATTATATATTTTTATATTCTTTTTTATCTATTAACTTAGTATACTAATAGGTTTCAAAGTAAAGAATCGAATACTCGGATAATACGAAAGGGTCGAAAATAAAGAACATTTTGAACCTGTAATATTGTACATGTATCTAAGTTTAACAACCAATTTTAATTGATTGAAAGTTTGATTAACTGTCTTAACAATACTCTTGCACTCTTTATATTAAACTTTCGAAAAGAAATAATGGTTTTCTAATTAATTGTGTCTTTTCTTTCTTCGCTGTTGCGTTCCATAGGCGTTTCAAGAAGGAAAAGAAAGTCAGTAGCTGCACAATTATACAATTTGCAATTTTGCAATTTACAAACGTTCGGTGAATTGTACATTTTCTTCTTTGAAAATTCTCGATACGAAATGATAGTATTTTAATCGAAATTAAAAGCGTGGTGTAATAAAAATATAACAATAAACCGTGTGGCTATACGTGCACGGCCATATCGTTGAAATGATTAAGAAACGAAGTGGAAAATGTATCGAAGTACACATTATCGTACTCTCGACGAGCCACCGATTAATATTCCACGCTTTCACGCGTCGTGGAATTTCATTTGTAGGATAAAGGAGATGATATTCGATCGGGTACAGTTTGAAAGTGAATTTTTAGCGTTAAACCGGTGTACAATAGCGGTAGAAACGTCGGGAATCGACCCAGGACTCTCGCGGCCTCGCGAAGTGGAGCGTGGAGATGCTCTCTGGCGGCAACATCTCGCTTCCACTTCCAATTTTCTTTCTTTTTCGTTTTCTTTCTTTTTCTCTTTCTTCTCGCCCCCTTGCTACTTTGCTCGTGGAACACCTCGACGCCACCTCTCGACGATTCTCGTCCAACCCAGACGAGATCCGGCGAAAGCGGAGCTCAATGTTTCCCATTTTGAATACGCGTTTCGTCTGCATTCTTAATTGTAGAACCGTAGAAATTTCCAGTCGGTATTTTTTAAAGAAACACAAGAAAAAGAAAAAATACACATCTATAAAATGACAGAAAATAGGAACGATTATATTTATCCCCATGAAAGCAGAGTAAAAACAGTTTTTGTGTCAAACCGATCCCTTCAAATTGACCGAAAACATTTTTCCGGCTTTTCTAACCGGAGGAGATTTCTCTATTTCACCCAGATGGAAAATCACCGGCTCAAAGGGGCGAAATTTCACGTTTGGAGATCTTAAAGAATCTCTGTTTTTAAAATGGTCGTATCCTTTGAAGATTCCAAGTCTTCTCTGATCCAGGAAAATAAAGAAGGTAGGGGAGGGAATATGGGATTCGAGGATGAGAAAGCAAACACGAACACGAACCCGAGGGAACGTGAAGTTTCGAGGGCGAGAATCGATCCAACGATCGAAACGGTGAATCGGCTACGAAACAGTAGCCAGATATTCATTGAAACAGAGATCGCACGATGGACAAGAAACAACCGATACAAGAAGATGGGACGAGAAGTGATTTGGCGGCTAGCCTGACGAGCTTATTTCAATTGTTCATGGACACGAGACGTTAATTAAGATTTGCGTATCTGTTTGGCGTGGTGCCTGTCGCGTCTGTTTGAAAGATCGGCCCTCGAACTTTCGAACACAACGATTATGGATCCTCGGCTTTCTTCGTCGACGTGAGTCACGAACAACTTCCTCCCCCGCCGAGAACATGGTGTACGTACACACGGTGTAACGAGCAACTCGACGATCCGGCCGATTTATGGAAAGAATCCTCAATGATCCGTAAGCGTAGCCATTCGCAAAAAAAAAACCATACTTTCTCCCTCCCTGAAAATAACGAAAAAAAAAAAAGAAAAAAAGAAGAATAGAAACAACCTAATCATCATTTCTCTGAGCGATTCGACGAATCGCCATTTAGTTAGAACAGAATTGTAGCATCAACGTAGCGATTTTCCACTTCAGTAGCTATCGCTAATTAACGAACATTCCATCGTACGAAATTAGCGGTTTCCTGTTACATATTCCGTTGATCGATCTAGCGATCGTACCAGCAATTCTACTCCCGCCATTTCCCTCCTACACAGCGTTAATTCTTGATCGATCTGTCACCTAGCCGATCTATCAAGCTATCGCAGTTCTACTAGGCTGTCGACCTAGTGGCTTACCAGTCTAGTAGCTCATTAAGAGAATAGCTCGGTGGTATAGGGGCTGTTAGTCCAGAGGTAGCGCAACCTAGTTTTCGTTTGTACATCCTATATGTATACGTATATATGTATATATGTACATATGTATATGTATATACGAGGAAACGTTTCGTTGTGACACGTACGTTCTGTTGTATATGTGTATAATCGCCACGGATCAGCCGTTGGGATACTTTAACCGACGCTTTTCGCGCTTTTCTTTTTCAGATCGCTGCCGAAACTCAGCAGCCAGGACGAGGATGGGCCGAACCCCCACACCCAATACACAGGCGTCACGCATTTCGAGCCCATACCGCACGATCATGACTTTTGCGAGAGGGTCGTCATTAACGTGAGCATATTTTTATCAACCTCTTTCGTTTTTTCGTCTTTCCTTTTATTTCTTTTCTTTTCTTTTCTTTTTTTTTTTTTTTCATTATCGTTGAACGTTCCGCTGAAGTTCGACGATTCAGTTGTTGTACCCGATTGTGATTTATAAATAGAAAATAGATGGACTTCTTCTGTGTTCCGAACGGGGTCAAGTTCTCGACAAATAGTAGTGTTATATCTGCATTAGGTTGGTGCATATGAAATGGATTTTTTTAAATAGAATTAGATATTGCAGATAATTAAAATACTTTCTCTAGGATTCTACGGTTTTTTTCTTTTTCTTTTTTTTTTTAAGGATTAAGGACTGTTATTTCTAAGTCAGAAGAATCGTTGGTTTTCGAAGTCGAAGATTCTTTGAACGCTTTATTTTGGAATTATTTATTTCTTAAATAATTTTTCGAGTGTTTGGAGAGATTGTAGTTTTTTTGGGGAAAGATCTTGATTTCATTTTCAATAGAAAATTGCCAATCTAGAATTTTGCACACTTTGTGTCTTAACACATTATTTACGAGCTGTGAATTAAGCAGATATATACAACAAACTCAGTCAGTACTGAATTTTTCAACAATATCGAAGGTTTTGACTGATCACGCAGAAATGCGTGAAAAAAAAAAATTAAAATGAAATTTCTTTGGTAGATTGTTAAAAATTATTATCAACAATATGCAAAAAGCTAAGATAATAAAACACTAGTGTATTCCTTTGCTAATTTTTCTACTACCACGTCTAAGAGATTTAAAAAAGAAACCGATTAATATCTTATCGATCGATTAACACTAGTACTATAAAGCCTATTAATCGATCATCGGTAAATAATCTGTTAACATTGTCGTTTCTATCCCAATTCTTACCAAATTTAATTTTGTAAGAAATCACAGGAATATGTTGGTTATCCATCTTGTCGGATAATAATTTCTCTAAGCAATTGTTTAGCAAATTCCTTCTTCCCGAGTAAAATTCAGCACACATCAATCAGCCAATTTGCACCATCCTAGCACTCCGTCAACGTAGAAACGCGGAAGAGCGACGAGAATCAAGATGAATTTGTCAGTCTGAAGGCGGAAGAAGCCGAAAGCGACTTTTTTTTCCGACGATTCAATCTCGGTTAATTAACTATTAAAACCACTCTGATACGATAAACGACGTAACCGGCGGAAAAGTAGAGGAATCGAAAAAGACGCAGAAAAAAATACATCGGTCGTGAACGAACGAATTAATATAAATTTCACGGTGCTTTTTTTTTTTTTATCGCGAGTCTATTCGAAACGTTTGAATCAACGCCGCGATGGCGTTGTTCGTGCCACGTCGCGTTTTCATATCCTCTTCCATTCGCGCCGCCACTATCGGTAGACAGTGGAGATAATTGGAGTCGAAATTCAGCTCGCGTCCACCGTTCAAGCTCGGAATCTAGCTCGCGAGGAAAAAAGTACCACCGACCCGTATTTGATCGCAATTGTCCGGAATAACGAAGCGTACTTGTCGCCCTGTTCGACGCGCGCCAAAGAAAACGAATAAAACCGGCGAAATAAAAGTGATAGAGAAGAAAAAGAAAAAAACAAAGAAAAGAAGAAAAGAGGGTCAGAGAATGAGAGAAGAACAATGTTGAACGACTCGAAAACGATGTAAATCGTTTCTCAACTCCGTACCGTCCCGTTAATAAATCGTGTCGTTAGATACGCTGGTATACATATCGTTAGCTTTCATGGGATCGTTACCGGAAACGAGCCGCATTCGGATCGATTCCCACGTGTTTTTCAATACAAATGCATGCTGCTGCTAATACCATTTGTTTGTCCCATTCTCTCTGTCTCTCTCTCTTTCTCTCTGTACATATACATGCACATTCCTTTTCTTTTCGACGAGGTAAGATTATCTCAAGACACGAAGTGACCTACAGACCGTATTTTGGCTGCCGTCCAAGTTCGTCTTGGAATCAGGGGCAATATAGTATCAAGGTCGTATTGTGTGAACGGAATTATCTGTCCTCGTGGATGACACGACTGCATTGCGCCAATTACAGTAACCGTTCGATCGTTCCTGCGAAAAATTCGCGATACCGATCGTATTTTACCCCCGAATCGATTCTTTCGACGCCTCTCGTTTCCACTCTTATCTTTCTTACTTCGCCGCGAGGAATTTCAAGTGGGCAGACGTGAAAATTCGACAGATAAATGATTATTCATTTTTATTCTCTAATCTTCCCAGCGATGGGTAGTAAATTCCTTTCGAAATCGTATTTTTACAATCGAACTATTTCACAACGGGGTAAAAGAGAGCGATCGAAAGACGATTTCTACGAGAAATCGTGGCCACTCGTGGACGTTCGATAACCAGAGTAAATATCGACCAGCGCGGCGGATGGTGCACGGTGCACACGCGTGTGTCCGCGTCGCGCCGTCGCGGGTGCAATCCAATTTCTGTTTTCGACGGGCAGCTCGTTGTCGCGTCGTTTCCTGCCGAATCGCTCTCCGTTATGCCTAGAAAACTCCACGCTGCTTTCTTCCAATCAATTTTTACACACATCGACGTGTTTCTCCTTTCGAAACTGATCCCTACTTCGATCTATCTCTATCTACCTTTGTACACTCATGAGAATAAACAACGTGGAATAATTAACCCTTGGAGCTGATCGATAAAGTTTAAACAAACGTCTTTAAACAAGTATCGTAGGAATTTCTGAACATCGAAGATACATATTTCTGTAGAATCTGAATGAATTTCTATTCGTCGATAAAACGGGTTCCACCGCGACAGTTATAACCGATACTTCTTTTTCTTCTTAATCGTCCTAATGGCGGGACGCAATTACCCTAGTTTCGTTTATTAGTTTTCCGCTCCGGCGAGGAGGATCGAAAGAAAGTCGTTTCTTTCGAGCCAAAACAAATCAGTCGCGACCGCGCTCCCGTTTATTCCTCGTAATCGACATTACGTACCAGCGCACCGGCTAATAATCCACGACCTTTCGATCGTTACTGACCACAGCCAAGTAGTTTCACGATCTTTCATAAGAAAGATAAAAAAGAAAGAGGAACAAGAAAATACTATAATTCCTAGTTTCATAATTTTAGACAAGCACACGCCACGATGTGAATCATCCTGAAAGGTTCACCGACCGAGTCGCATCTGCTCGCACTTCTAACTCTCTTCAAACATAGATTCACCCACTAAACCGATCGTGTTCTCGTCCGTTAAAAATAGGCACATCTCTGCCAACGTAATATCACGAGAATCCTGAATCGAGAATTTCAACCGTAGCTATTCTTCCGTGTACGAATCGATTCCATTCCACCATAGGAAGATTAGCGGTTGAAGCTCTTGGGTAAGCTCGGTAAGGCGCGTCGCGTCGTACCAATTACGGATGCACAAATGACGAATGGGGATTACACAGTAGAGATGGATAGGAATTGGCGATAGAGAACTACGCCGAGGTTGTTTAACAATAATCGATTATTGCTCGCGATCTCGACAGGTGAGCGGGTTACGGTTTGAGACGCAGCTGCGTACGCTGAACCAATTTCCGGACACGCTCCTTGGCGATCCGTCACGGCGGCTACGATACTTCGATCCGCTACGCAACGAGTACTTCTTCGACCGGAATCGGCCCTCCTTCGACGCGATACTTTACTATTATCAGAGCGGTGGCAGGCTTCGCCGCCCGGTCAACGTTCCTCTCGATGTCTTCTCCGAGGAGATCAAGTTCTACGAGCTGGGCGAGCTGGCCACCAACAAATTCAGGTAAGAATTGTACTTTTCCATGCGAATCGACGATGTTTCGACTCGAGGCAAGTAAGAAGAGTCATGAAACTCTTGCCTCGCCGTTGATTCAGACGAAGATGTGAACATAGATACATAACAGCGAGTTATTTGAGGAAAAAGTCTTTTCACTGTCCTCTCCTCATTCACCGATCTTCCAAAATCCATCTCATACACCAAACCATTCATTACTCAAGCCGATGTCTACTTATACTACGTCAAGTATTCCTACTTGATATATGTAAACCCGATTCGACAACTATCTTCTTCTATTTGTTGTACTAGGAGATTTTATGCACATTTTCTCTCTCACCTGTACTCATGCTGACTTCCTAAGTCACTTGCAATACTAACTGTAGTCACCTGTCCTTAGACAGTTAAAGTGGCTGATAAGTCATAAAATGCGGAACGTGAACGAACGACAGACGGATCACAGCTGTCTTGATCCATGCACATTGAGAAAATTCTAAGATATTGCCTCTGACTGTGACAAATCTGGGTAGAAGGATCATAGTTATCCAGAGCACGGTGCATCGAACGTCAAGTTTTCCTCCTTTCCGGTAACATCCTACGTCCAACTTCGAGCAAACTTGGCTGAACGATCTCAGAATTTTTGCTCTACCCTGCTCCTGAAAATCTTTGCTCGTACACCCGTCAGATAGCGACATTTCACTGTCGAAGGTCGGGTAAAAGTACGCGTTGCAATTTGTCATTTCTACAGGACTGCGCGTGATCAAACGGGATATTCGTCTTGATCAGAATTGGAAGTGTTGTTTGGAAGTGTGAATGCGAACGTTTGAAGTTCTTTGGACTACTATTGAAGATCCGAAATAAAGACGGAAGGGTTGATTGTTCAGGCACACGTTCAATCTTTCACTTCTGGAGGATTGTCTGCGCGATGATCTCGTTCCATCACTTTTCGGTACCACGGGAATGAAACAGGTGGAAAAGGGATTGGAATTCTTCTTTCTTCCGAGTGGTAACGGTACACTTTCGTGAAAGGGGAAAAACCACTGTGACAGATTGAAATAATCGAAATTTTTCTTTTTTCTACCTTTTTTTTTTATGCTCGCGATTTCTGCAACGAGCTCTTGAAATGTTGAAGTGAAATTCGCAAAAATGAAGTTGCGGAAGTTTTAACGATGCGATGTAGTGGTCAAGATTGACCCGAAATTCAAATAATTGTAATCACAGAAGTGCATTAACAGAAAAGGCACGAGAATTATTGACAAGTTCTTTAGGTGGATTTCAAGTTAAAAAGGAAAGTTGAAATTTGTTAATGTTATTTACTCGGGTAGAACACATCTATACTGCATTTGTTCTAAACTATTTTTGAGAATGACGTACAATTTATTTGAAAAAAACTTGTCAAACGTTTTCTGAATTCTCTATATTGTACATCACGAGGAAGCCTTCATTAATCATTAACCTAACCAGTTTCTTCGAATTTTTTCACTAATATTTCAATTGAAGACTGATTTGGTCGACAAAGAACCACGAATCTTGCGATAGGTATTTTTCAAAAAACGCCTAAATTGTGGTAGATAGAACTTAGCTATCCTACGAGTAATTTCGTCAACCCTCACATCCTTGACTTCGACAAATCTTGGCAGAAAGGCTCCAATTATCCCAACCCAAGTGCATCGAGTGAAACTCTCCTCTTTCCCAATTAACCTCTCACCGTCGTCTTCGATAAAACTTAGCAGAAGGTTCTTAGTTCTCCGGACCCAAGTGTCTCAAGTCCAACCTCCTCTCTAACTTACTCCTGAGACCTTTACTCACGCGTTCATCAGGTAGCCGCATCTTTCCGTCAAGATCATCGTGCAAACCTCGTTACGATTCTTTCTCAGTGTTCGACAAGTAAGCTTGCAACGGTATAAAAACTGGATATAAATTTGATTCCCAGGGAGGACGAAGGGTTCATCAAGGAGGAGGAGAAGCCGCTGCCGTCGCACGAGTTCCAAAGGAAGGTCTGGCTGTTGTTCGAGTACCCGGAAAGCTCGCAGGGCGCCCGTGTCGTCGCCATAATATCCGTGATCGTGATCCTCCTGTCGATCGTGATATTCTGCCTGGAGACCCTGCCGGAATTCAAACACTACAAGGTCTTCAACACGACGACGAACGGCACGAAGATCGAGGAGGACGAAGTGCCGGACATTACGGACCCGTTCTTCCTAATAGAGACTATTTGTATCATCTGGTTTACGTTCGAGTTATCGGTGCGCTTCCTCGCCTGTCCAAATAAACTGAACTTCTTCCGTGACGTAATGAACTTCATCGACATCATCGCGATCATTCCTTACTTCATCACACTCGGCACCGTGGTGGCCGAGGAGGAGGACACGCTTGATCTACCAAAGGCGCCGGTAAGCCCGCAGGACAAGAGTACAAACCAGGCGATGTCCCTGGCGATACTCAGGGTCATCAGGCTGGTCAGGGTGTTTCGGATATTCAAGCTGTCCAGGCACAGTAAAGGCCTTCAGATCCTCGGTCGTACGCTCAAGGCCTCCATGAGGGAGCTCGGCTTGCTCATCTTTTTCCTCTTCATCGGTGAGTCAATTCCCTCTTTTATCTTCTTTACATCTAATATTTGTTACACTTTATCTTCTCTCGTCCTGTTCCGTTTATCTTCTTCGTTTCGTTGTATTTCTTTTTTTTTTTTTTTTGTTTCTTTTGACACATTGATAGGCTGAGTGAGTGCTATCATTCAAGCCTTTCTCACATGTGTCTTTGGCATGTGTTATAACGTAGCTGATAGATATCGATGTGCTTTAAAGTTCTTTCGATAAATCTAGTACGATAAAAGTTCCGCGAGAGGTGAACGCTTGAAGTAGTAAGAGTCATTTTCTAATTTAGAATTGCCAAGGAGAATGTGTATTAGGTGTGGAAATCAGTTCTTATATATTTAGTACTGTGATTCATATCGAAATATTTCCAATGGTGTTTGCAAGCTTGCAGAAAATTGCCGGAAGATCATCGACGATAATGGAAATTATTTCGATGATCGATCCGTGTCTATTCTTTTTGAGAAACATTTTCATTCTATTGAAAACTTGGGAAGAATTTATTTCTACACTTAGTCGCTAGCAGGTGAATCTAAATAAATTGAAAAAAAAAATTGACGATTGGTAACGCCCTATAGAGTGATCCCCATTAATATTCGAGCACCATTTAAAATAGAGTAACTTTTCCAAAATTGGACCAAACGAATTGAATTCTCGTGATGAGTTAGAAGGATTAGTTTACCAAATGAAGTATAAAAACATTTTTTGAAAAAATTCCAATCAGAATTACGAAAAAAAATAGCAACGATTGCTTTCAACAATCTTGTTATCTAATCCTGGAATGAAAATTTGGAAAACTACATTTTGCAGATTTATGTCAATTATACGCATGCTCAAAATTTCATCGAAATAGATTAATACTACTATGAACTGCAAATAGTTAAAGATGGTGCAAATCTTGAATTAAATTTTCTGCGATAAATCGAAAGATTTTCACATCTTTGAATGTCTGCACTCATTTCTGTATCAACTGATTTCGATGACATTTGCAGCATATATACAACCAACATAAATCCACAAAAAATATTTTTTAAATTTCCATTACAAGCTTAAATTACTCGAAAGATTGTAAAAGCGATTTTTACTATTTCCTTCGCAATTCCGATCAATTACAATTTTTTCAAAAACTTTTGTACACGTTACCGAATAAACCAATCCTTTTAATTTCTCCAAGAAAAAAAGTCACATAATTTGGTCCAATTTAAAGAAAGTTATTCGATTTTAAAGGGTGTTCGAATATCAACGAGAAGTCACCAAACGTATCGTGTTAAATATTTACACGCTGCCGCATCGTTAGGGGAAAAGATCAACCCTTAATCGAGTAACGGTCAGATGATCCACGCTCCATTTCATAGCTGTCCACTAAACCGCAGACTTGTTCCAAATGTAGCGAAACTTTTTAGTCGGGGAAAATGCAGTTGTTCCACCTCTTCCGTGAAACGTGTTTACTTCCTCTCGGAACTTTACTCGTACACTCCCCGAGTACCCTACAGAACGATAGACGTTTATTTACCCTGGGAAACTTGAATACCGTCAATAAGGACAGAGAATGATCGTGAAGTGAAAAAAATTTGCAATTTAATCGGTATGAATGTTCGAACGTTCACGGAAATAAAGTGGCGAGCATTTGGGACTCTGTGGAATCATTGGTTGGCATTGTTCGCGGGAACCGGAAACGTTCCCTCGACATCGTACCTACCAGTTTCCGCAGAGAGACATTTTCACTGGGAATATTTCGGAGGGTGACTTACCACGACTGATTTACAATCCCGTTCGTCTATCGATTCCTAATTCGGGTCTCGGAACCAGATTCACAGCCCTATTCTGGTCGATCTTTCTTGAAGTATGGCGTAAATGTTCTTCAAGGATCGACAAATGCATCGTTCAACGGTTGTACGATCTTTGGATACTGTTTTACTCTCAGAAATTTCGATTAACAACGTATTCCATCGTGGAATAGATGAAATTGAAGGGTGAATATAAAATAGCGGAGATTCAGGTTGATGTGGTGACTTTAAGTTGCATACAAAATTAAAAAAGAATTTTCATTTGTCATTTATCGAATTCGTCTGTGCTAAAATACTCGATTGAAAATTAAAATGATCGCTGAAATATTCGATTTCTCTTCTTTTTTTTTTTAATTACAGTGGGTGATCAAATTACTATGATCAGACGAATTAATTAGATGAAAGAAAATTTAAGTTTTATCCTGGGAATTTACCAAATAGGAATACAATAGAAAATTTATACGGATTGATATTCGTAGGAATTAAAGAAAACTATAGAAAAAATATAGACACGTTCAAACGTCGTAAATATTAGTACATATAGTTCAGATCATTTTCAACAATTCACAGAAATTCTAAAAGACTTGCTACAGTTCGTTAAAAATATAACAAAACATTTCATAATAAAGAAAGTTTCGTTTCAAATGTGTTTTATAATACACAATTTCGAAGTGATCGTAATAATTCAATCACCAAGTCAAATTAAAAAAAAAAAAAAAAGAAAAAGAAAAATCGAACATTTCAACGATCGTTTATCAAATGCTAAAGTACACTATCACAGATAAATTCGGTATGTATGCAAACGAAATTCATCGTACCGTTTCTAACATAAACCAATCCGATTCATCGTTCACCGAAAAAGTATCCAAAAGATCCGAAAACGTAGTTGATGCAAGGGCAACAGAAACCTCCGTTTGAAACAGTTGTTGCACTCGTTGGCGAGTGAGTGGTGCGTGAAGATGTAGGTAACGAAAAACGGAGGTGGCCGATCAACCCGGATGCCGTAGGAAGAGTCGAAATCCAATCAACGTTAATGGAAGGAAGGCCATAAAGGCGTCGATTTTGCTCGATCGAGCAGAGAAAAGAGAAGGAGGGGGAAACGTTACTCGTTAGAAGAGAGGGAGTGAAAAACGTCGTGGAACATGGAGATCCGATCGAATCGATCGTAATCTCTATCCGGTCGTATCGATCTACGTATGGAAGAATATCAACAAAGGACAATGGTTGGGATAGATGGCTGGCTAATGACGAAGGACTTCGCTAAAACGGATTTACTATGAAAGAGAGACAAGAAGAGGAGAGAGGCATAGAGAGAGAGGCTGTGGACAAAGTAGCGTTTCTTGAAACGTCTGTTCCTCTTGTGTGCGTTCCAGGTGTGGTGCTGTTCTCGTCGGCGGTATACTTCGCGGAGGCGGGCACGCAGGACAGCTTCTTCAAATCGATACCGGACGCGTTCTGGTGGGCGGTGGTCACGATGACGACCGTGGGCTACGGGGACATGAGGTACAGAGCCACCGGGGGCGTTAAACCCACTGAACCGGTGTTTTCTTCCTTGCATTGCAGGTGTGGTGCTATTCTCATCGGCGGTATACTTCGCGGAGGCCGGCTCCGAGAATTCGTTCTTCAAGTCCATTCCGGACGCGTTCTGGTGGGCCGTTGTCACGATGACGACCGTGGGCTATGGTGACATGACGTATGATGTACTCACTTTCACTTAAGACTCTAGTTAATGCCCGCCAAACAAAACGAACACACACTTAACTTACTTACTCTCCTCCCGAATACTTTTTTGATTAACTACTTTTAATTAATAACTCAACTCGATCACTATATATCTCCTATCTCTGTTCTACTTCCGATAAAGCACGTCCTGTTATTTATCCTCTTCTTCTACTTCTTCTTCTTCTTCTTCTTCTTCTTCTTCTTCTTCTTTTCTTTGTGTCTATTCCCAGTTTTCCCGAAATCTCTTCCATTTCTTGCTTTTTCTTTTTTTACACCTACTTTCACACCACACTCCGTTTGATCGCTTTTTCAGTTTTGAACTTTCTCAATTTTTTCGAACAGTTTTTTAACTTACTTAGTGCTTGATATAGAGAGTTGAACACGCTAGTATTTTTTTTTTCTCTCAATTTATTCTTCTCACCACGCAGCATCGGAATGTTTTCGTTTCTCCTAGATCTAGAGACCCTATTTCTTCTTCTTCTTCTTCTTCTTCTTCTTCTTCTTCTTCTTCTTTCGCTCATGTTCTTCTCATCTTTGTATTAAACCCCGTCCGGGACACGCTTACGTTTCATCGAGGATCGATCGAAATGTTCGATCGACTACTCGTTATTTCATTTTTCTAGAATCGAAGTCCTGGGACCCTGTCTTCCGATCATTCGCTTTATTACTTTCCTCTCGAGCGTGTCCCAGCTGATTCAGCCGTCTCTCGACTCCTTCCTTCTCTCTCTCTCTATCTCTCTTTCTCTCTTTCTCTCTCCTCCTTTCGTTTCCGTTTACAAGATCCCTCGATGATTTCTCTTTTATCACCACGGACGAATCGTTCACACCCCCCACCTCCACCCCTTGGAATCTCTGTTCATCTATTCCGCGAGCTTGCCACTCGAAACGATCTCGCTTCTCGCGAATAAAATGAAGAAAGAGAGGAAAAAAAGAAGGGAAAAAAAAAATATATATGTATACGTATAGTACGCCATCTCTGGGGACTCGCGAATTGAAACGTTCCCCAATTGAGCGAGCGCCACGTTTAACGCGCTTAATTGGCCTTTGGAAGAATAATTGAGGACCGGGGGAATGCGAGAACGGCGGAATGCACGAGCCAAAGTGACGTTACAACTCAATTTATGCCGGAGAATTCGAGTCACGAAGAAAATGTGCTCCGTTACGACTATTCCCCACGCTTGTAATTTTATTTCCTTTCGTTTCTGTTCAATCTGCCAAAAAAAAAAAAAAAAAAAATAGAAAAAAAGAAAAAAAGAAAGTAAAAAGGAAGTATTCTACCATGTACACTTGTTGCGCCCATTTAGAGAAGCATGATCTTCGCGACGATACCATCTCATGAATATTCAAACATTCAATAGAAATAGATATAGAAATAGATATCTCTTTTTCTTGTGTTTTTTTTATTTTTCTTTTTCTTTTTGTTTCTTTACGATGTGAATTTAATTATTCCATCCTGGTGTATCCGAATGGATACAGATATTAAACGCAAGAGGATTTAATATCGTGAATCGATCGTAGAAACGGAGGATAACACCGAGAACTATGCCCCGAGAGATATAGTTTAAATTACAGGTAAGGTTCGCCACGGATTACAAGCACTCTGTGGTAATACAGAGTGCGATTATAATATCGACGGGGTAGTTTCGCGGGTAGACCCTCGAGATTCAAGAGTATCCGTCGAGAGAGAGAAAGAGAGAGAGAGAGAGAGAGAGACTTGAGATCTCTGGTGTTGCGGCCAAAGGGGCTTCTTGAGCAATTGCCTCCCGTAAATCAATAAGTGTCCTCCGGGCAACCGGCACAGGGTTCGTTTCTTGGAAACGCCCTCCTCCGGTTGGAAAGGACCGAGAAGATCGCGAAGATTCAGACGATATCGTCGAACGATAAATACCTAGGAATAATGCAACCAGACGAAAGAGGATAACTTTGAAGAATTTTCAGGATAGATAACGTTTTTATTCGAACGTTACATGGTATACGTTCGCAATGGTAGGAAATTAACTGGAGTAGTTTCGCGAAATGGGAATTATCCTGTGTTACAACTGATACTCTACAACTTGCATATGTGTAATTACTAGGTATTATTTGTGTGTGTGTATATATATTTATACCTATATTTATATCTGTGTGTATATGCGTCTATTATTAAACCATTATGAAGACTAGGTCCTTTTGGAAATTGGAGTCTAAGGTTGGGTTTAGTTTGTAGTTTGATGTTGACGGCGATGTACCCGACTACAAAGTAGCCAGGGACGTTCGTCTCATTGAAATTCCGCCGAGCAAATGGGAACGAAACCGAAGCGTCTGCTGATTATTCTCGCATATAAATACCACGTCTGTGTATCGTTGCACCGTGGATATATAAAGGGTGACTCTTTTCGTATTGCGACTACTGAGTGTTCCTTTCATATTTTCTTTGGGGAAAATGTTTCCTCCGTTTGAGGTTACATCGTATGGAACCATTGAGAAGACTTTTGAATTAACAAGTGTCATTTTAGTTAGTTCTCACATATTTCTTTTTTTTCTTTATTATATTTACGAGATACTTTACTCTTATGCGTAATTGTCTTTCTGAAACGTCCAAAAGTAGGCAAACTTTGAGAATTTTTTTTCGTGAGTAACTGTTCAATGAAAAGTTTCAATCTTTTTCTGAGAATATAAACGTAACTTTTAGCTTTCCGCTTGAATTTTTTGAAGGTAAAAGTGTTACAAAATGGAGGCGTTACTCGCTAATTGCGAAATCTTTTCTGTTGATACATTAACTGCTGGTAGCCGTCAGCAAAGATTGGAACGTTTGAAATGAAAAATTCTTTTTGATTTATAGATAAAGATGTATCATCTACTATGTAGCTTACGATTTTTCGAAAATTTCAATTACTATAGAAACGGTGGTAGATCGAAGAGAAGAAGGTCCTTCTTTAAATTTTTAAACGTTTCTAAAAAAAAAACTAATTAATTGGGATATTGGAAAACTCTTAACCTACAGTAGGTAGATAATACATTTTAATTTGTAAATTGAAAAGAATTTTCTATTTCTGACATTTCAATTCTTCCCAGCAATCGATGTTCTAGCAAAAGATTTTTATGCAACATTTTTACTTTTTAAAAATTGTTGAAAAAACCTGACAGATGTATTTATATTCTCCGAGAAAAAAGATTGAAACTGTTCATTTAAAAATCACCTCTGAAAAAGGATTCTCAAACTTGACCTATTTTTAGAGCAAATCAGAATGGTGCATCTCTTAAATCCAGAGATGCATATTCTTATTAATATCCGTAAAGGATATTAATCGAACGTTACAATATAATTTCCACAAAAAGACGAAAAGTACAGGTGTCTTTTCGACGAATATCAAGTAAGATATTCCGTATGAAAGGCTACAATAGAATTTCCACGAGAATTCACCGAAAATCGAAAAAGGCAGAGTATAAGAGATATCTCCATGGCGTTTTACTCGACGAATATCGAACGGCACACGATATTTTCTATTAAACACTCAAATTGTCCAGAGAAAATTGAAAGTGTAAAAGGTGTCTCCTTGGCGCATGCACCGACGAATCGCTGAAAATCCTCCCCGATATTATTGTGAAATTGCGCCATTTGAAAGCGTGAGATTGAACGTAGACACCCAGTATAAGAGCGTTCATAGACAGAAGCGCACGCAAAAGGCCCGTTCCAGTTTCCCATTACGATACACGCATCGAGCCTCGTCTCCTTTGTCGAGAGAACCGGCGTCACTCGCTTCCTCTATCGAAGCCCGTTTCTCGCGTAACCAGTTTCCCTCATCGAGGTGTACTTTCAAAGTGTTCCGCCCTCGGCTACGTCGCATTCCGTTACGTCGACTCTCGCATCCCATTACCGCGATTGATCGCACGGCACTTTCGGGAAACCCTCTACGTTCGTAGCTTGATCGTAAGGCATCGATATATAACAACCTGCGCGAGATTCGATCTGTATTTCGATATCGACAGAACGAACACGCGTCGTCACCCCTTTACACTCCACCCTTTTATCCAGGCTGCAATTAGCTATTTACCATAGTCCCCTATTTTTTAAATTCCATAAATAACGAAGAAGAAATATTTATCAGCAAAAAGAAAGAAAGAAAGAAAGATAGATAGAAAGAAAGAAAGAAAGAAAGAAAGAAAGAAAGAAAGAAAGAAAGAAAGAAGGAAGTGTCCTGAAGGTACTGCATGTTTGTTCGCGATCAAACAACATTCACTGTTTCCACTGATACCAATAATCCTATGTATACGTCAACGTTTCTTGCTCCTTTGAAATAAAAAAAAAAGAAAGAAAAACGGGAAAGAAAGAAAGAAAGAAGAAAAGAAAGCATTGAATTATCGCTCACAACGCTGTCATCACTGCTACCACCATCAGTCATGGATCACAAAGGCCCATAGTACAGTGACACCTGCATTTTAAAGAATGATTCTCTTTTTTGCAACTAATTCAATTCAAACAATCGATCTCACTGATAATAATAAAGAACCGTTCGTCATTCTCGCGTCTGTATAATTGTAGAAATAAGATGTATCTTATACATCTCTGTATGTAATCTGGCGTTATATATATTTATCGCGTTTCTCTTGTGAATCGAGACTTTACCAGCGACTTTTCAAAGGCGTGGGTCGAAGAATCTACTTGCTCTGAACAACAGCTACGTGTAATATGCACAATCTGTACACTGCTCCTCTTCTATTGCACGAGGGGTGAAACGGGAGAAATAGAGAGAGAATGAAAAACAAAAAGAAAAAGAAAAAGAAAAGAACAAAGACAAGAAAGAAACTCGCAGCTGGTGGTAGAGGATTAGCGTTCAAATCCATTGCGCCGGGGTATTCCATTCATTCGAGAGCGAGAGCGGTGAATTCTTCGTTCCCGCCTTTGATCTCTCGCGCGGTATTGTTGTCTCGCGTATGCCGCGACAATTATTCAATTAGACACGGCCGCAAAAAGAATGCCCCGTCTCGCAAACCGCGGATTATCCGGGAAAGAAGTGTCGTTGCGTTCTCTATAATCTAACTGTGTACGATAATTGAGAACGCAATGCTATCTCTCTTTATTTTCCTTTTCTTTTTCTTCTTCTTGTTTTCTTTTTTTTTTTCATTATTATTTTCTTCGTTTCTTTACCTTTCTATTCGCAGCACGTTTCGAAACTATACAGGGAAGACACAAACATAACGAGAGACATGTTGTTTTTTCCATGTACGACGCGTTTCTGTTACTTCGCGGCCGCGTTTGAAGATCGAGAAGCGATAGGACGAGAAACGGTTTCGTATCGTGGCTGGTTTCGTGTGAAGTTTCATCACGTAACCATTGGTTTCCGTGCAAACGCGAAACGTACGAGGATTGAAGTGGTCGAAGTGGTCGACGCGTGAGCTCGACGGCTTTCAATTCGACGAGACGCGCCTCCTCTCTAATCATCTCTCTGGCCTGCACGTTGGCTCACAGCGCTTGGAAAAAAAAAAAAAAAAAAAAGAATAATAATCTCGCGGTATATAATTCTCCGCAACTCGGCCAGAATCGTCCTCCCCTTAATTGCTCATTAGCTCGACCGATTACTCGGGAACGTTTCTATGCATGATACTTTTTTTTTTCTTTTCAAATCGTGTTATCACATCCGATTAATTATCAATTCGTGCGTCTAATAGATACGTTTTCTACACGTTAAATGCTGCATCCACGTTTCATGGAACGACAAAATATCGTTTAATCGGATGAATAATGGCCCCGATACTGATCGTTAACGTTCACGTGTCAAAAAGAGAAGGCATAGAGAATTGCATGTCGAGAAGGTACGATCGGATCTTGAGCAACGGAATGGCACGCGCTTGTTTGGAACGGTGCATCGGCACACGAACGTTACGAGGAGCCTTTTTAGAGAGTCACGTTAGTCCCCTAGTCTAGCCTAGAGAGCCCGCTTCTTATTAGACACGCGAAACCCTATAAGTATACACGGCCACGCGGCGTTCTATAAACAGAGATTAGTTTTGTGCAGTTTCGATAAGCGCTGATTCCGAAATTCACGATCCTCTGGCTACGTCTACTCTCGCGGGAATTTACTTTCACCACGGACCAGTTATCTTTCGAGTACAACCTCTATTCAGAAACGATAAAATACCGTATAAAATTGATCTAAACTCCTCGTCGCTAATGACTGACTCGTAAATACGACGTTCAGTTTCGTAATAAATATATCTTTCCACTAAAATGTTCGCGTTCACTGAGTTATCTGAGACAATACAATATTTCACGGTACGTTCAGTTAAAGAAGAAAAAGAACGCGTACACGTGGACATAAAATTTTTAGATTTTTACGAATTTATACGAAAAAAAAGAAAGATCTAAAGGTGTAAACCTGTAATGAATACGAGTAATATGGAAAAATAAATATTAAAATACTAGGTAGGTGAAATGATTCTCTATCAAAGTTCCACTTTTCTCTACTATACATTCTCGAAAACACGAATTTGCATAAAAATCCACGGTACACACGTTTTATCGGGAATTGATAGGTTTCTTCAGACGCGCGATAAGAATTACTTTAGTCGTCGATTAAACGCTCTTCTATCGATAGAAAAGAACGTAGGAGAGTTCGTAGCTAAAGGGTTGATCGTTAACGGGTGTAACGTTAAACTGCTTTAATCGTATGGAGAGAAGATTGCAAAGCAAGGTGGAGAAGCGTAAAAACGTCGAGGATGGGGATGTTCCACGTCGAAACCGATCATGACTAATCTCTATTTGAGAACGCACGCATACGGTGTCCGTGGGTATCTATAGGCGCCTCCAGTATCGCATATGTAGCGCCACACTCGACTCGACACGGCAACTCACACAAGATAGAAACACCACACCTAGCACCGAGTCTCACTAGACGAGGAACGAAGCTATCGACGTACAAGCCAGCGGTTGACCGCAAATCAAAGTGTCCGTTTCCATCTGCTTCAGGCCCGTGGGTGTCTGGGGAAAGATAGTGGGCTCTTTGTGCGCGATCGCCGGTGTGCTGACGATCGCTCTGCCTGTCCCCGTCATCGTCTCCAACTTCAACTACTTCTATCACCGTGAGACTGACCAGGAAGAGATGCAGTCGCAGAACTTCAATCATGTGACCAGCTGCCCGTATCTCCCTGGTACTTTAGGTACGAGTTTTAATCCTGTCGCTGAATTTCAGAGCTGGTTGAAAGATGTTGCGGAGGACGGAGAGTATACTCTATAAATGATATTATATATACATAAAGAAATGAAAGAATCAGGTTCGTTTATGAACCGGGGAGATTAAGCGTAGCGAAATCATGATAGGTGTAACGATTATAAACGTTACCGTGGAGATGTTTGAATTGAAAATGAAAGAAAGAAAGAAAGATAAAGGGGTAAGGTTGTTGATCTACATATATCTATATATAAATATATACATACATATATATATATATATAAATACTTTTTCACGGGACGACGCGACGCGTTATTTGCCAGCGGAGTCGGTCACGGGTCACGAAGGCTCAAAAAGATTCTTCCTCTCGCGTGATAGGAATGTCCCACGTCCCCCGCCCCTGTTTTTTTTTTTTTGTCTAGATTAGGTAACTTCTCATATATTCCACTTGTTCTTCAAAGTGAGCATGACTTTATTACATAGGTGCATGTAGCAATGAGTAATCCATTATTTTCCGTCAGATCTCTTTTCTGTACGGTATCCAAGATTTTGGGTATCACTCGCTAATAACGGAGAAGAGAATGAAAAGAATACGGTAAGATACTTTTGTCATCTCGTTAAGAAAGAGAGTGAGAAAAAAGAAAAGAAAGAAACATCACCGGTTAGATTACTCATCGGTACGTCTGATGAAAGAGTAAGAGTGATAAGCCTATTTGTAAAGCGAAATTGATAAAGGTCTCTTCGTGGGGACCAGAAGTGTCGGCTTCTGAAAAGTCCATTTCCAGTAAGTAAAGTGAGAAGGTACGATAGGATGACAGTAGTCCTCGAGGCAGTTATATATACATACATACATACATATATATATATATATATATATATATATATATATATATATAACGTTTTCAAGTTGTCGACCGGCTGGCAAATCCCGGCAAGACTGTCTACCGATATCGCGTGTCTACGCCACCCCTTTTCCCGCCTCTTTTCCACCCCCCTTACTGGCCCCATGCTGACACGGTAGTTTACCCTGTGTGACTTTAATCCGCTTAGGCGTGAGCCGGTCGATTTTTCACGCCTTCCTTCACGAACGATGATTCTCAGAGACGTCGAACGCGAAACGATTAAAGGAAAATTGATAGCCCATCGAAGAGAGAGGTGTAACTCCAATCGTCGAGAGTAAGCTTACCTGTGAGAGAGAACACTTTGGTCCAGGATTATCCTAAATGTAGGCAACGGCGATTCAACATCTCGGGGGATATTTGTTGGAGTTTCCAAACGAAGTTCCAACGCGTTTAAATACAAACGTGCCAGCTTTACCGTACAACGACGGGTGGGAAACACTACTCGTGGAACTATGATTGTCTCGTGTGGTTCACAGGTCAACACTTGAAGAAGAGCTCGATGTCGGAATCGACGTCGGACATAATGGAACTAGAAGAGGGCATAATGCTCACTCATCCAGAAATAACAAAGAAGCCCAACTGCAACCCTCGCCATAATAACAATATTAATCCAGCCTGTATGAGCATCGAGACTGACGTCTGACTACTAGGTAGGTACATATATTCCCAGAGAGATTAGAAAGGAAACGGGAAAGGAAAGAAAGAGGGAACTTTCCTTACCGCCATGTCAGACGATGCGATTTTTCGACCGAGTCGATCATAAACGAAGTGAGGATTTTCGTGCATTTGTAAAATATTCGAACGTACGAAGTTGCATGGAACACACCGAACGTGAAAAGATATAAAGAATACCTAAACTATACTGCTTTTTATATTTGTTAGGTCAAATGTGTTCGTTTTTTACTATATTCTCACAGATATGAATTTATATAAAAATTCATAGTTTAGTAATAATGGAAAACAACGTTGGTACGATTTTGTATCATCACTGAAAATTCAACTGTCATCTGTATGCTCATCTTCTTTGTTCGTTTGTCTATTCTGCTATTTGCAGTCTGGCAAGATGGACGTGAATACGTTCTTTATTGTATCTTGGTATTGTTTTACAAAGAAAGGACAATACTTTGCAAGAATTTGCAAAGGGTTTATGCGAGAAAAGAAATTGGGTACATTCTGTTGTTGAAACATAGATATCGACTGAATTTCTATTACATTCTCGTGATAGAAATATAGAAAAAATCACGATAGAAAATATTTTATACCTACCAGCTAATAAACCTGGAAGTTATCTTCTTCACACAATTACGCATGTGCTTTAATCTGTTACTCATTCACTCGAAAACATACTCATCGACTCCTAAAATACCTATTGAACCTTTCCATCCCTCCACTACTGTACAAATGAAATCTTCGAACGTTCGTAAAGAAAGCAGTAGAATTAGTAAATTAGTAGCCGAACATTTAGAGTTAGACATAGTGTTTCCTTTATTTCAGAGGCATGAAAGTGCAGATTTTCATTTTTTTTGAGTTCAAGTGCGTATTGAATGAATTTTTCTAAAATTTATTTCACAGGGTAAAGTTACATGCGACAGAAAAGCTGGTATTCGAAAAGAAAAAACAAGTACAATTTGCAGAACATTATTATTTCATTACATTTTATATTTACTTGTGTTTCTCCACAGCTATTTTCACAAAAACAAAAGAGTTTCAGATGCTGTAGCCACACGTGCATTAAAACTTGGAAGATCTCTGTGTATAAAATATAATAAGATAAAATTATTCTTGTTCAATGCAGAAATTTCCATTTAAGCCATAAATTCTACATCTTTCTTACGATAATTACGATCTTTGCGTTATTACAAATATTGCAAAGCATACGTGAGAAGAAAAAGTGTTGATCCTGGTAAGCCACGTGACCTGAACGGAAAGTCATCACAAAACAGAAATAAAAATAATTTTATCAATTATCACTTAGGAATGTTTCGCTTTTAATAACATTCTTACACTGGAGCACCTATAAACCGTGCAGGAAATAATAAAACAATTATTATTTCATATTTCATATCGCTTACACAAATCACAATTTTATCAGACGTGTTTCGTTCAAATAAAAATTCTTCAAGCAACGTTTGAAACCGACAGATTTATGGAACGATTCCTAGAAAAATTCACAAATACACGAATCATATCCGTTTCTTTTCGTAACATAGAGAAATTTCCCCGATCTGTCGGCAAAGTATCAAAATACTAACTTTCACGATCTAACAATACGAAAATAAAGAAAATGTCCCTGAATCGGTGAGAAAAAACCGCATCCTCTGAACTGACTGTTCTACGGTAGCGTTAGAGAATCATCGACGATAATCGTGTGAAAAATCTAAAGAATCTGATTTAGGAAGCCCCGAAGAGGAGGACTGTACTCTCGAAGAAGGTTAAGTTTCTAGAATTTGACGGTCGAATTTAACTTTGAAATTTTCCAATAGAAAAGAAAAAGAAAAAGAAAAAAGAATAATAGAAATGATCGAATTAACCAATATTCTGAAAGGCATATAGACAAACGTGCGACGATACTAATTGAGATTTGTGTGTTTGCAGTGAAGGAGACGGTGGCAACGTGGTGGCCAATGCTGGGACGTATGTCGAAGAACAGCTACAGCTCCCTACGCTGCCTGACGTAGGCCTCCTTCACACGTCGTCGTAGTCGCGCTAGCTGCGAGCGCTAGCGATCAGCGCGTGTACGCGTGCGCGCCGGCTGTCACAATTTGGATCGCACGCGGCAGCGCAGGCGCGCTCGTCCACCCGCCCGCCCTCTGTCCATAGTTTGTCAATACGAGGGGTGCTTCCACACGATCCATTATTAACGCGTCAACTAGAAACAAGAGAGAACGTGAAACGTGAAATGAAACGAGAAAGGGAGAACGAGAGTGTGAGTAACGGGAGGAAAAAAATAAATAAATAAATAAATAAATAAATAAATGAATAAACAAATGACGAAAGACCAAGAATCGGCTGACTAAAAAATATGGGTGCCACAATGACTTTTTTTTCTTCCATCGGCGCGACGTACGCGACCACGCGACGCGGGAAACGGAATTATGATCGTCGGCGGAAGAGTTGTGAGTTCGAGAAAAAAATGAAAACCAAAAAAAAGAAAAATACAAAAAAATATTGTAGAGGACAAATAAAACAGAGAGAAAGAAAACACGGGGGAAACGTCGAGGGAACGACGTTAAACGGACCTGGCTACAAGCGTAAACGAATAGGAGAGTTATAAAAAAGGGGGTGAAAATGATTAAAAAAGAAAAAGAAAAGGAAATAAATAAAGAGAAATAAAACGAATGGGCGGATAAATAAGAGGTGGCGAGAGAGAAGAAGCGTTTCGACGAGAGACGTGTCGACGTCGAAAACTAGACAGCCGCTTCGGAGGTGTTACAACACGGTTACACGCATACACGCACCCCACGTAGGGACCTACGTGCTAATAGGGGAATGGAGCCTGGATCTTTTCAGTCACGAGTCTCCATTCTCCACACCACCGACTCCAGTGTTCAATACAAATGATAACAAATAAAAATAAAAAAAGTAACAAATAAAAAAAAACGGTATAAACGAAACGAAGGGGAAGAGAGAGAGAGAGAGAGAGATAGAGAGAGAGAAGAGAACAAAATAAAATAAAGTAAAATAAAATAAAATAAAATAAAGTAAATGTCGCAGCGGCTTCGCGAACGAAACAAACAAAATAAAAAAATATTAAGGAGAAGATTAAACAAAGAAAAAAAAAAAGTATATAAGATGAACGTCGTCGAACCTTCCCTCACCCTTTAAACGATGGCCGAGAGTGAACTAAAACCGGCCGGATCAAACGAGAACGGAGGGGGGAAGGCATGGACGACGACGAAACCAGGGGAATCGTACCAGATAATACTAATTAATTATTATCGATGTAATTATATCGAGTAACACGTAGGCGAAGGTACGCTAAACAAGCAAACGAGCAAACGAAGGAAGAAAGAGAAGAGGATAAGGTATAATTCGTTTCAATGATTGCAACACTGCGCGAAGAAGAAAACAAAGAAAGACAAGGAAAAAGAAATAAACGGACGAAGTCACGATCGAGCGGAAGAGGAGAACAGGACGAAGAGAGAGAGAGAGAGAGAGAGAGAGAGAGACAGAGAGAGAGAGAGAGAGAGAAGAAGTGGATGAAGACGGAACGGAAAGGAGGGAAGAAAATTTTTTGGCGATGGTGCTCGCGGTGCAAAAGGACAGACTTCCGAAAGGATGATTCCGTAAGCGTTTACACACACAAAAACACACTAACATGCACACACGTACACATACAACGAGCACTAATGCGGCGAGCAGCGTGAAACGGAAAGAACGATGTGTGTCTTGCTGCGGAGAGACTGTTTTCCTTTATTTTTTTTTTTCTCCTTTTTTTTTCCACCGAGAAGAAAAATTAACTGGAAGCAAGCTGTGTACGGAATTTCCGAAGGAACGCGAGAGAGACCGTTTGGAATGCGATCATTCAGTTTTTACGAAGCGTGATCCGACCGCTCGGTACTACTTTGTTCACACTCACACGACACAACGACACACGTGACACGCGTTAACACCACGTAGAAACTTATCACACACAGAGACACAAGCATCTACGAACCTTGGTCAACAATCAGGACTAAAGTTTGTACGATACCTTGAAGAACAGAGGCGTGCGTTGTTCTCGTCGTACCATTAAATAGGCGCCATTCATCGATCCTGCACGATTCTTGGAGTTTGAAAATACACTCGTGACGAAAGAAAGAAAGAAAGAAAAGAAAAGAAAATGAATGAAAATGAAACTCAACGAAATGAACTATAATGTGTATATATATATATATATATATATATATATATATATATATATATATATATATATATATATATAAAATATACAGTTACAAGTTTTAGGCTACACTGGTGTCCTTACAAACGGACTATTGTCTGCTTCACAGTGAGAGTAAAAGAGATATTTGCACCGTTGTTCCCTAAGATTTGCGACGATAATAGATAGCATACACACACACACACACACACATACATACACACACATACTCTCTAGTCGTGCACGATCGAGGCACGCGCTAATCGGGAAAAACGAGATCGACCAGGCTCTGTGCTCCGAACCGACGAGAAAAGCTCCGCGGCAGATTTCTCGATGCTAAATTGTCAACGAGGCTAATTGTATCGTGCGACTCCGCCTGTCGTCGTTGTCGCGGAGGCTCGGTGGCGCGACAAGTTTGCGAATGCGATCGAAAATTACGAGACCGATGGTAACGATACACGGTTATCGTATTTTCTCGATCGAGCAGCAAGACGTTTGTTGGCACGAATTAATAAAAAAAAAAAAACGAAAAAACAAAAAAACAAAAAACGGACAGGCAGGGTGGAAAGTTGCGATGAAATATGGCCGGAAAGGTGTCTGCCGATGGCGCGTACCCACCGTGTTCACGCTCGAGGAACTCGGAATGGACGCTGCCCCGCGAACTCACATTGGTCCCTTTTTGTTCGCGCGACCAATCCGGGATTCGTAACACAGGGAGAAGAAGTCGAGTAGTAGCGAAAGCAGTACCACGCAGAAATTCAGTTGTACTATTATTTATCGATCTGTTTTCCTCTCTTTGTCATTTGTTTTCTTACGCTGTATGTCAGCGAGGCTAATACGCGGAACGTTTTCTCACGAGAAACGAGCAGACGAAGCGATATCCGATTTTGTGTTCAGGCTAGGGGAAAAGAGGTGGACGGTCAGGAAATGTTCAAGTAGTAAAAAATAGAAAAGAAAAAAATCTTTTCTTCCGCGATTTCGAATCGACGACACACGCAAATTTTGGCACATTTCTTTTCTCTTCCTCTCGAGTACGCTCACCTCATACTTAATTTTTCTGTATCTGTTTTTTTTATTTTTTTATTTTCTTTCTTCTTGTGTCTTCTTCTGTCTTTCTGTTCGAGCGAAGTAAGATCTGTGAAAACCCTTTTGACCGAATTGTTCAAGCCTGTCGTTAAACGTTGATCTTAACGAATGCCAAATCGTAACTTTAGTGTTTCAAAATGGTCGAAAGGGTTGAAGATTTCTTTAATTTCGTAACTGTTTGCCTCTCCTTGGTGAATAAAGCAGATTGTTGTTTTTTACTCGTTGTACGACTTGTTTGAAAGCAAACAAAATAAACAAAGTGTGCCATTGTAAGGGATGAATTAGAGAAAGGGATGCGCAGATTGGAGAAAAGAAGAAGGCAGGAAGGAGAGGGTGAGAAAGAGAGAAAGAGAGAGCGATCAGCTGCGAACGAAGTCGCGTCTTAAAGTCGGTGAAAACAAAAACAAAAAAAAAAGAAAAAAAGAAAACGAAAAAGCGAATTGGCAGGCCAATCGATGCTCGATGCGAAGCAACAACACTTTCCCTATCTCTTCGCTGTCGTCTCGATGTTTCGCCTCTTTCCCGGTGAAGAAAGCGCATCACAAAATCGCCAAGACTGCCATTTTACCATTCTCAGTAAAAAAAAAAGTATATATATATAAAAAAAAAATAAAAAATGAAACAAATAAATAAAACGAAGGCAAAAGTGAATTACAAAACATCGCGTAACGATATCCACGAGTTATTTCGAGAACATCGTCCGTGCTCGAACATTTTTCCGCTTATAGATCGACCCTTCGTACCGCCGCGTCGTACAACGGGCCGTTTTTCTCGCGATCGAACCCACAGACTCGATGAATCGGCGACGATTTGACACGTCGAAATCCGTCACAAAGAAAGAAAAAAAGAAAAAGAGAAACAAAAAAGCTACAATTGTCCGCGTTAGAAGTCGTCGTTACACGGTTATCTATAACGGAGACACATTTTTCGCGAGCGAAACGCCCCGCGTTTCGATTCGATCGAGGTCCGATTATACACGCGATCTAAAACGCGTCCCTCTTTACGACGAGTCGATCGCGACGCGCCATTTTCTCTCCGTGTTTGAAATGAAATATATTTCGGCCGCCAGTTGTACGTGCCAGGTGTTGACGGGGCGGCATTTGTTAATTCTAAAACGAGATAAATAAGGAAAAAAAAAAGAAAAAGAACCGTCGTCTATTCGAGAAGAAGGAGAAGAAAAAAAAGAAAGATAGAAAGAAAGAAAGAGAAGAAAAAATGAGAGAACGCGACCCGCACGCATCCCCACGGGTAAATCGACTACGATGAAGAAGGAAGTCTGACGTTGCAACACAAACGAAAATAAATAAAAGAAAGAGAACACTTTAGAGGATATATCTCAAAAGACAAATAGAAGAAAAAGGAACAAAAAAAAAAAAAAGAGAACACACACACACACATAAAATACAGAGTATATCGTAACGCGCGATCTAGCCAGATGAAAGAAAAGAAAAACGAAAAAAAAAAAGACGAGGAAATTAATCAGACGCAAAGTAAAGCAAACCAAAAAGAACAAAAAAAAAAAAGTAAAGAAGTAATAATAATAATAAAGCGATTCCATTATTCGATTTATTAGGTCTTAGATGCGAGTTTTACCGAGGGATATCTCATCTATCTTTTATTAGAAAGAAACGAAGCAAATGGTTAGACGAAAGCGAGAACTTTGATATTGCGGCGTGTCAGAGAGGAAGGGAGAAAGATCGAGCGTGAGAACTTTTGAGCGTGTCGTGAGAGTGCGAGAGGTGAAAGGGTGGGTACGATTGCGCGTGTGTTTTTAAGAGAAAATCGAGAGAGAGAGCGCGTGTCGATCGTTCGAAAGCGCGATTGAGCGAAAAGAGAGAACGAGAGAGAGAGAGAGAGAGAGAGAGAGAGAAAGAGAGAGAGAGAAGATGTCTGCCAGAAAGTGTGTGATTCCGTTGTTGCCGCGTGTGATAGAAAAACGAGCGAACGTGCGAATGTGGTCGCGTGTGAGTGCGTTATTATTAACGGTGCGAGGAATGCGAGAGACAGGTTTGAAGAGATTGAAAAAAAAAACAATAATTATACAGAGATTTACGTTACCGCGCCTTTATTACGATACTTGAACTTTTCGCCTCGCTACTTTAGTTAGAGAAAGGAGAAGTATAAAAAGAAAAACTAAAAAACAAAAGTCTCTTAAAGATGCGCATCAGAAAAACTACCAAGCCTAGCTAATTTTCCGAGAAGTGAAAAACAAACGAAAAAAAAAAAAATAGAAAAAACGAAGAAAAAACATTGCAACGTAATTCCGCAGGAGGATTGAAAATTTATTACTATTAAAGAGATTAGTAATACTTGTTATATGAATCTATTAATTAACGAACCTACGACTAACTACCTACTACTATTACTATTACTATTACTACTGTTACTAACTACCACTAAATAACTGCTACCGCTACCGCTACTGCTACTACTACTACTACATTTACTATTACTACTACTACTACTACTACTACTACCGCTACTTCCGCTACTACCGCTACCGCAAAGATAACTACTATCACAACTGCAACTAAAACACACCTGTCACGATAAAATTTACCACACACGAAAGACGACTAACTCTTTACCACTACCACCATCACTACTACTACTATTACTACTATTCTACTACTACCACTACTAGTACTACTACGACTACTACTACTACTACTACTACTACTGTTGTATATTATTACTACTACCGATAGTAGCGTGATCATTACTTTCGTTGTTATTATTATCTACGTCTATTACTACTACTACTACTACTATTGCTGCTGCTGCTGATACTACTACTATCGCTACGACTACTACTACTACTGTTACTACCGCTATTACTATTACTATTATTACTAAATACTAAATACTAAAATACAACTACTACTGTTACTACCGAACTAAAAGCAAAAAAAAGAGAGAGACGAGAAAGAAGAAGCGACGAATGGTGAATGAAAGGAGATGTGTTTAGATAACGACGAGAGTGGGGGGAAAAAAATGAAAACAAAAAAAAAGTGAGAGACACTAACTCTGTTAGACGGTTGTAGCCGTTAGTGTGTATAAAATAGAGCGTAGATAGGTAGCTAGGTAGCGGGTACGGTATCGCTACAAGTGGACATTATCGAGTAATCGTTATACGAAATTCCGATTCTATTTTGCTTTCTCTTTTTTTTTTTTTCCTTTTTTTTTTCCTTTCTTAGATCGAGTGACGCGGATGAGAGAGTGATTTTTCTATGTTCAATCGCAAACAGTGATAATATGTAAGGCGGACACGTACACACAAACACACCATGCACGTAAATACACAGAGGAAATGAAAGAAAAGAAAAGAAACATCGACACGTTTGAGAAAGCCAATGAGTTGTTTAATCCGTTCGGTTCCCATCGGCAGACTTTCGTCGTCCGCAGAAAAGTGAACAGAGAATGAGAACGAAAGGGATAAGTAGAAGATGATAAAGAAAGAGAAAATTTTCACCTCGATCGGGCTTTTGTCGTCGGAGATCGCTGGCCAAAATACCTTTCTACGATCGTTTGTACGTTTTTCTTAGCGCTTTTCAACCAACACTCTTTCTCCGTTTTCGCTTGGATAAACACGAGGCCGCGTCTCGTTACGCGGCAGATACACACAACCCTCGTGATGACGAATCGCCAAGATCGACAGATGATACACGCTGAAATCGATCGATCTCCGACAGCTAAGCGTCTCGTAACGAATTAAAAGGGAAGAAAAAGAAAAGAAAAATAGAAACGAGGTATCCTTCGAACTTCCATTGTTCCGATACGAAAACCAGTCTGTAATTAATAACAAACGCCGAGAAGAAACGAACGAAGAGAGAAAAGAAAGGAGAATGGACGTAAGAACAGAGAAGGACGAAACGGTGTTAATTTAACAGGTGATTCACACTGACGTGAACGTTTGAAGCGAGAAAGATAGCGAGAACGTTGTGACGAGTAGAGGTGGTCGCCTACATCACGTTACATACCCTCTCTGAAACGTTGAAAAGCTTCTCTTCTTTTATCCTACGGGATGACACGTGTTACCTCGCGTCCAGTGAACCTATCAGCACGCTAGCCGGCGAAACGCAACAAGAAACGAACGAATTTCTGAGAGAGGTGACAAGAGACACGAAGAAAGAAAGGAAGAAAGAGAGAAACAACGTTCCTTCGCGCTAGATCCTGCGTGTGCTCGCGGAAAGATGTCGGATGTCGAATTAGTCGTTTTGTCGAAATCTCGCATCGCATTGACTTCGTTCCAGGCATATTTCGCATGTCGCGATTATTAATCCGACTCGTTCGTCCTTCTTGAGGGAACGAGATCTTGCAAGGATGACGATGGAAGAAAAGAAAAGGGGAATAAAGAGAGAACGGACGAAGAGCTGAACGATGGTGAAAGTGAGGCTATGGAAGAGAGAAAGAGTGAGAAAAGAGCGCGAGGAAAGGGTGAATGAAACGATCGAGACGGATACGAGCATGCATTCCAAAGTAACTAGGTGAACGAATTAAAAGAAACTTTAGAGAGCCGTAAAAAAAAGAGAGAAACAAAAAAAAAATGCGAAGTAAAAAATATCCTAGTCCGCTACGATTGATTAGAACATATTTGTAATACCGCTGTCGCCGTAGAGAAACGGAACGATCCGTTGTTACAACTTCCGACGCTACTTCGAGAAAGAGCGAGAAGAACACGATACCGTGCACCATCGAGTTCTCTTTCCGGACCGGGGAATAGCTGAGTAACGCGTAAATAATCTCGTAATCAGGCTGGCTAGAGCGTAACTTAACTGAAGAGAAAAAAGAAAGAAAAAGAAAAAAAAAAGAAGAATTGTACGAGTAAATTAGTGCTGGCACCGTCGTCGAGCACCCCTTGCTGCACCCTCTCGATGTATTTACACAGCTATCAACGTAAAATTCGTCCTATTATTTCTCCTCGCTTCGAATTCGCTGAATTTCACCTGTCCGTATCTTTAAACCTTCACGAAACACTTGAAAATTCGTATTATAATAACACTAATTGGCGATTAATGCACAGAAGCGTAACTTATCGTAGAAATGAAAGAAAATTCGAGTAGGCGAACGAGAACGCGAGGCAGCAGGGGATGGTCGAACGATCAAGCGTACTATAATTAAGGAAGAAAGAATAGAAACTGAAAAAAAAAAAAAAACAAGCAAACAGTATAGAAGCGAGTACGACCGCTCGTAGATCGAGCAGATCACGCTTTCAGGTGATATATTTAGATATTACGTTCGACGCTGAACGAGCAGAAACCACTGAATTACCGTAATAATTAACCGAAAGAATAATAATAATATTAATAATTCACGTTTGTTATCATTGAGATTTTCACTGATTTCAACCGGATCGAAACGTTAGATGTTCCGACCTAAGCGGAAGGGATGTCGTATCGTTCTCGATGTCATCGACGAGAGAGGGACACGTCCGTTACACGAGCGCGCGTCCGTCAGTTCGCGTAGTTTAAAAGAAGCAAAACCGAAGTAAGCACGAACGTGTGTACGTTGGAAGAAGAGAAGTGAAGAAAACGCAACTCTAAACGGAGAACGGAACCGGAAAGTTGAGTAATATTTTGAACGGGGAAGAAAATGTCGCTCGTATACGCGTCTACGAGAAACGAGGGGAGATCGTTTGTTAGGAGAGTAGAAAGTACTAATGTTACTATGTACACAAATGCACACAGACACACGTATTCACACAAGGGCGGGTAAATGATCGACTAACCGATGAAGAAACGAATTTGAAGAAACGGAGAGTGGCAGGAACACACGTACACAACACAAAAACACACACATGCGTACACGAATATTGGACACGAGTGATTTTTTGATTAAGCTATTTAGTAGGTTGAACGGGAGAAATTAAAGAGGCTAAATGGATTTAAAAAGGAGAGGGAGAAAATTGAGGAGAAGGAAAGAAAGGCAGAGAGAGAGGAGGAGAGAAAGAGAGAGAGAGAGAGAGAGAAAGAGAGAGAGAATGAGAGAGGGATGGAGGGAGAGAATTGTAAACGAGAGCTGCACGCGGTGGCGGCCGCCTCTGCCACTCTAGCTGATCGGAATCCGTTTTATTAATTAATTAATTGCCGAATTAATTAATTAATCCCAGAACTCATTTATATAGTGTTGAGCACTGTTTTAAGTGCTTTTCATTTTTTGGCTGTGTGAATCTTCAACTCGAAGTAACTTAAAGAGGAGAAAAAAAAAACAGAAGAAGAAGAAGAAGAAGAAGGAGAGGAAAAAAAAGAAGAAGAATTATGTAATTATCGTATTGGCTTTGCATAATCACTCTCGACAATTTTTCCGACGCAAAGGGAAATAAATTAAACGATAAACAGATAATATTAACGATAATAGAAGTAATAATACTTAAATATTAATAACGAGGAATAATAATAATAATAATAATAATAATAATAAACAACAACTTTGTAAGTAAAACCGTAATAAAAAAAAAACACTAGACGAAAGCCCAATAAAAAAGTACACCTATCGCGCGCAGAGAGGGTTATTCAGCAAAGATAAAACCATGATTAATAATAATAAATAATAAACAATAAGTAATGGAAAATAATAATAATAATAACAACAACAACATTAGTACTAATATTATTGTAATAATAACGCTAATACTAATAATAGTAATAATTACTGTATAATTAACTAACGAGTAATAATAACAATACTAATAATAACGATAATAGTAATAATAAAGATAAATAATAATAATCGATAAGTAATGAACGCCACGTCTCCCTCGGTACGTTATACATATTATGATTCCGCATCTCCGTTTGTACGCATTTTAACAAAAGAAAAAGAAAACAAGAATTACTACAGGATATATTTAAAGAGGAAGAAAGGGAAAAAAAAACGAGGAAGAAGAAGTGAAGATGTATAAATAATGAAAAGAAGAAGAAGAAAAAAATATGAATACTATACTCTTAACGGTACTAGTTCAGATAAACATCCTGCCGAGTTGCCCCGGGTTACGCTAAGAGCCACCTGGCCCGCATTAAACAAAAAAAAAAATAAAAAAAACAAATAAAAAAAAAATAGAAAATATTACGTTTATAAGCACTAAGAGAAGCTAAGCCGATCGCCTTACAGAGTGGGACACGATAATAAGAAACAAAGAAAAAAAAAAAAAAGTATAAAACAGTCGATTAAACGCGTAAATACTATGTAAAGTCAACGGTACAGTCGGCACACACGCGAATAACACATGCAACACGAAACAGACACGTATATACATATTTACCTAATACGGTCACGTGAATATATATATATATACGCATACAGACATAAATACACACGCGTAAAGGCGGATGGAAAGACATAGAGTGATAAAGAAGAAACAAACAAAAAAGAAAAAAAAGAGAGAGACAAAGAAACACATAATAATCTATTTTTCGCCCGAGCAAAGTGATTCTATAACGTAAAAGCGTATTGTTAACGAAACCAGAATAATAAACAAAAATACAAAAAAAAAAAATACAAAAAAAAAAAGTAAGAAAGAATGGGTAATTTTTCTAACGTGGAAACACCGAAAGCTGCGAGAGTTAAAAAAATCGTGTACCTTTTTTTTTTTCTCGTCTCCGTCGTCCTTCGGTGGCAATGAGAGATTTTTGTAAATCTACTATTTCTATATATTCAAGCGTTTTTGTAAAAGTGTCGCGCCTAACCGCGACTGCGAAAGGATCAAAATACGATAGCCACACTAACCAGAGGCGCGCACGATCGTCGGCTGATCTCCGCGCGTGAAATTTCGCAAAACGCGGCGAGTTCAAAAGTATATGAAAACAAAAGTAAAAAAGTAAAAAAGAAAGAATAGAAAGCGGAAAACGAAGCTTCGCCAGAAATTCGAATACGTGGAAATCTTCTTCACGCTTCTCCTCCCAACTCCCCTCGCGCATCTTACGCCAGATTTTTGTCCAGAAAAAAGAAAAAAAAAAAAAACGAAAAAACGAAAAAATAACGCACGCAACGCGTCCCACCGAATATCATCCTCGCTTGAACGAGCTGTCTGATTCGACTGCCACTTTTTACCCGCGAGTTTGACAGTTTCTCAACCGCGAACGAGCGTCGATCCGAACCGCGGCCCTCCGCCATTACTCTTAAATCCGAACCGTAGACGCACCACCGACGCGTCCGTCTTCTTTGTACAGTTTGCAAATATATATTATACACGTTCCGATTGTTTCTCTCGGTTCCATCGCGAATCGGCAACGCGTCACCATGAACACGGCTAAGAACGAGGGAAGAAGAAAGCGAAAAAAAGAGTGAAAAAACAGACAAACTTGCCTTTGGCTCCATGCTCGTGTACTCTAATCGAATTATCCTTGTAATACATACATATACATATATACATATATATATACATTGTATAACAGAAAACTATTCTTTGACACACGTGTGTCGCAAACAAAAGCTACGCTTATTCGATGGAGATCGCGCGGGATTGGCTTGGCGATCGGCGTGTCGCGACGCTTCAAATTTTCCTTTAGCTGCTTCTAAAGTGGAGAACAAAAATGGTATAACGAAAGCAAAATGAAAGAAAGAGGGGGGAAAAATAAAGGAAAAGATAGGACGCGATCGTGAGAAAAGATGGAATTATGGGTGGCGCGTTTACGCGAGACCGTACTGATAATTGTAAGGGAACCGGGAGACTTTAACGAGCGAACAAGAAGAGACGAGGGAGCGAAAGGATCGAGCGTATTTATCGAGGCACGGAAATCGAGTTCCGTTCGCAAGCCGGGTACCAAGGCACTCAGGGCAACGATTAATATCGATCAACTTATTTGTACGACGATCTAGGCTATTTACGTTGTATGTCCATGATATCGGAAGAGATATAAACGATGCATTTGTAGGCATTAAAGAGAAAAAATAAAAAAAAACAAAAGAAAAATAAGAAGAAGCGAAGAGAGAACAAAGTAAATAAATGAGGCGAGCGCCGTTTCGCCTCCTCTAAACGAGGTATAACATTTTGAATAAAAAAAATATATATAGATATAAATATATATATATATATATACAAACATAGCGATTACGGAGTAAATAGGTGAAACGTGAAAACTTATTTCCCCGTGGCTGACTGTTGCATGCGATTATGGAGATCAAAGCAACGTGTAAATCAATTGGATTCGATATTCTTTTAACTTATAAAATAATTTCTATTCAAACGATTAACGCGTACAATTTTTCATTCGTAAAATAATTGGTCAATTTTCTATTTTCTTTTTTTTTTTTTTGCGTTACTAAAAATCTGTAAAAAAAGAAATAATCCTCTCTTAACTGTTGTAATTGAAACTCGCGAAGCAGATTTCAGTCTACTAAATCGCGTCCACTGGCCAGCCCGTCGTCGTTGCATATACAAGTTTCTAACGTAGTAAATGGGAGCCCGTTTGTCACTGAAAGTAAAAAAATCACAATAATTGGGTTTTCTCGGGAAGAATAGAGGGAGGAAAGAGAGACAGAGAGATTGAAATCGAAATGGAACACACGACGCGAATGATACAAAGAGGAGATGCGTGGTACATCGATGAAAGAACGAGGCGTTGAAAGGAAACTTCGATCGGAAAACCTGGAGAGTGTCTGATTCGTAAGCTTGTTGGGTGCTCGAAACGAAAGAGAAAGGTGAACGTAGACAAGGGCCACGCATATATTTACCACCCTTCGTGATAAATGAAACGCGACACGAGGGGAAAATAGAAACGGAAAGAGAAAGAACGGTGAAGGAGAGTAAAAGCAGTAAAACTCCATGTTAAACCGAAGAATTTACTATCCATTCGTCGATTAAAATCCATCAGTTGAGAAACAGGGAAATGATAGAAGAAGAAACGATAGAGAGGAACGGAAAAATGATGATTACTACTTATCGATTAGCTATAAAACAATTATTAAGGGCAGTCATGTAGTACTCATATAGTCTATTTGTTAATGTTTCAGATATTTTATTAAATGTTGATATAATGTACTACGACATTCCTTGTTTGTGCCGGAATCCCCGTAATCTAGTGTTTAAACGAAACGTATTAAGAGGGGGGAAAAAAAAAAAAAGAAAAGAATGGAAAGAAAATAGAAAACATGTGTACGAGAAGACGAAAGAGACGGGCGAAAGTTACAAGAAGGAGATGTATAAACGTAGACGAAAGAATAGAAAACGAAAAGAAACAGGAGATGTGGGAAAACATAGTAAACGAGTGCTCCACCCGTGTCAGCTGATGTGTACTTTAAACGTTACTCAAATAAAAAAAAAAAAAGGAATAAATAAACAGGTAAACAAATAAACAAATAAACGAATAGAAAAGAAAAAATCGATCGATCGGTCAATCGTTCATTAAGACGAAAGCAGAAGAGGCAAACATAAAAAAAAAAGAAAGAAAAAAAAAAAAGAAAACGCATAATTAAAGAACTACGTATATAGGCGTACGCATAATTATTATTGTATACATATATCTGAGAATAGTTCCCTACACGATGCCTTCGTACAATCGAGCCGGCAAAAAATTTCGCGCATATACACACGTGACGGATAAATCATCATCGCGCCGATTTACGATGAATAATGGAACAGTGAGATTGCCGGGTGGAACGGGGGTGGACGGGGAGGGGAGGGGAGCGAACGAATACTAATTTCCATGGAGATAAGCTGGAGCAGGCGAGAAATATTTTGTTACGTATACAATGTTATGTACACTAGCTGTATATCACGCCTGTCAACGAGATCCCCTGAAGGTACATTTTCCTATTGGCACGCATTCTATCTTCGAAATCATCGAAAATATTCCTTGTAAAAAAAAAAAAAGAAGAAAGAAAGAAAAACGAAAATAATGCGCGAGATGTACGCTCCTACGGTCCGTTCGATTCTCCGCACGATCGACATGCAGGGTTTCTATGAATCTTCTAGAAAAGGACGTCTCTTATTTTGTTTTCTAATTCCATCGAAAAACAAAAATGATTAATTATCAAATTTTCTGAAATTAATTACGTGCCTGTACGTTCGATAATTTTGTTCAAATTCTTATTCTACGCTCTCTCTTGAGGCCTTTGAAGAAACTGTTCTACCATTTTGTTTCCTGTAGGAGAACACTTGACGACTTTGTCTTGGGAAGTTCATCGAAACTCCGGCGAACTTACCCACGCCTTACTCGATACACGCTGGTGTCGCTAATCAAGTTCGGCGTACTTTGTCGATCGTAGAAACTGAATGCACAAAAGGACAAGCCGTTTCTTCTCGTAAAGAAGATGGGGTAGAGAACTGAACAGATCGACACGAACGGAGGCGTTTCTTCTCGCAATGAGGGGTTGACTGGCGTTTGTAAATGCTAAAAAGAATATTCGCGAACGATGGCAGAGGGATGAAAGAAGAGAGAAAGACGGAGAGAATGTGAGAGAGCGAGGGATTATCGAAGGGGAAAAGGAGAACGTATCGGGGAATTCGTAGGTGACTCGCTATAGAAAGAGTCTAAGAGGAGACTGTTATCGCGACAAGAAGGCAAAAGTATGACAAGTATAAATACGAACGTGAGACTTTCGTGTATAGGTATAAAAAGAAAAAAAGAAAAATTATCAAAAATGTCACGCGGCAGCACTCACGAGGTAACTTTGTAACATTTTATAAATAAATTGGCATATCGAGTTTATCAATTCGGAAACGGGAGAGGAGACTTTCCATTCGGAACGTAAAAAAGAGAAGAAGAAAAAAAAAGAGATAAAAGAAGAAACGGAAAACGACGAAAGAGAGAAAAAGAGAGAATGAGAATGAGAGAGAGTGAAAGGGGAAAGAAGAAAGTGGGAGAGAATGTAAACGAAAGGGAGATGATGATAAGAGGGAAAGAGACGCGTAAATAATGATTCTCACTTCTTCATCGATGAACGCTCTGCTGGTTTGGAGCTGTAGTCATATCGTTAGTGTATAAGTCTGTATGTGACGATGTTAATTATTGTAATATAAAGAAAAATGAGCAAGATGAAAACAACAAAATACCAAACCATTATTACTACGTAGGAGCATCTCGAATGAACAAAGCAGAAATAAAAATGAAAAACGACAAAAAAAAAAAGAACAAAGAAAAGAAACACAGAAGTAACAGATGGGATAATTAAAAAAAATAAATAAACGGAGGATATTTAACGGAGAACAGAGAAAGGGATAACGACGCTGTTTGTCTGGTGTTACCGGGCATGCTTCAAAATAGATTTTTTATAAACCGAGAGAAAAGAAAATCTGTTTCCGACCTTTTTCAGTGAATATTCTCATACTCGAGACTTGGACTCTCTCCGTTTGTGTTTTTCGCAAAATGTGGACCGCTTTTACTTGAGAAAACGAACGAACGGAAGGTGGGAGAGGAAGTGACAGAGAGCGTGAGAGAGAAAGAGTGCGAGAGAAGGGACGAGAGTGATCGAAGGAGCGAAAGTAAGAGAGGATGAGAGCTTAAGTGTGCGTGAGAGCCAGAGAGAGAGAGATTGGGAAAGTGTGAAGAGAGTGAAGAAGAGAGCGAGAGAGAGAGAGAGAGCGTGTGAGAGAAAGAGAGAGATTGGAAAAGTGTGAAGAGAGTGAAGAAGAGAGCAAGAGAGAGAGAGAGAGGCGATGGAAAAATGAACGCGGGAGAGGAAGACGAGCGAAAGCGAGAGAGAGAAAGTGAGGACGAGAGAAAGAGAGGGAGAGAAAGAGAGAGACGAAGAAGCAATCGCACCTCGACCGAATTTAAACCTATAATTTCCTCTCACACCTCTGCGCAGTGTTTTGGGCCTTTCCGTCCAATACGCGATGTACCACTGTCATTATTTATTTAATTTTTGCAATCTACGTACAATAAAATTGTTGTTGCTGAAACGATAAGTGTAAATGTGTATACTGTACATTCAACCTTCGTTTTAAAATCATTATTAAGGTCTCACTGGACCAGGATTCCTGCCGTCCTGGCGTGTGTTGTAATTGTACATGTACATATACATGCGTATTTTTTAATATCAGACGGTAATTTACTCGATAATTAGGATCGCTTATTAGAGTATATATGTATGTATATACGCATACATACGTACGTACATAAAACAAATATAATATATACGTACACATATGGTCCCGTACATGTGTGTATGTATATTTATACGTGTATGTACACATATATGAAAAACAAAAAGAAAAAAAAAACAAGAAAAAATGAGAGCGGCATTCCCGACGCCGATGTCTGCGATGAACGATCTCCGAAAGGAATAAAGCACTTTCACGTAGCATCGTGTTTCTATCGTCGTTTCTATGATTACCCTTACTTTCCCTCTCAAACTTCCTTTCTTCTGATTAAAATTCTCGAAAAAGATTTTTCTACCGATTAAGTACGCTCTTAGAAAAAAATATCTATACGAATTTGAATCTTTTCTGTTTAAAAATATTTCGTTCTCCTTATTATACAGCGCTGTAGATTTTTATTTTCGTTCTGTAAAGTTCTTACAATATTCAAATAAACCGCCTTTAGTATCGAATGCGATGACAGCAGAAATTTTTCGTACCTCGTGTATTTATCATATGATGATAAGAAGAAGAATCACGTATCGAGCGGTAACATCGATTGGTAAGGAAGAACGACGAGTTTACCATCGACCGATAAAACAGTACAATATAACGGTATAAATAAGAAACAAAATGTAAATTATTCCTCCATGATACGAAATTATCAAAAACAGAATATACTTATGTTGAAAACCTCTGTATTCTGTGTTGAGAAATTTTTTTACCCAAGGAGACACTCATCCCTCCTACTACTCCTTACACTATTGCGCCATTTTGATCACGTGATATCTTCACAGCGACAGATGTGCAAGTGATGACTTGCAGTACGTTTTATGACATTCCGATCTTTATTTATAGAATTAATCTGGCTCGTGTTTTACACTCTACGTTTAACGATATTCCTATATCTTTGGCCGTTTCGATTCAATACGATAAAATTACTCGTAACGAGTGATTTCATTTCTGAAACATCTGACCGCGTTAATAAATGCAATCTGCACAGTACTCGATTTCTATCAAATGTTACACGATCAAAGTGAACATCGATTTCCGCGTTTCTGCGTTTGAAACCGGATAGGTAATTCCTTTCCTTTTACTCGCCGCGATTGAATATCGTCGAGGGGAACACTGTTACGGAAAGGATATTAATCTTCCCCCCCCGATGAAAGAAAGAGCTGAAGTTACGAACGTCAATTCGTTTCTGCGACATAAGAATCTGTGAAGGTTATGTTGGCGACAGGCGTCACGTTAGCCTCATAAGACACGGATCCATCTTAATGGCACATCTTTCGTGGAACATCACTTTACCCATGATATAACCACCCTATCGGTGTCGTTATTATTAACCATCCATCTTATTCCCTTTCCTCTTCCCTCTCTCACTCTCTGACTCTTGTATACTCTTTACATTAATCTATCGTCTATGGGATTACTGGTGTATTACGGATCGAAGCTGTTGCTCCAATAATAAGGAATCACGCTTCAGGTCTTTCAGTGTTTGGCAATATCGGAATACTACCACGCCACATCGTTACAACGCGTGTACATTTTCGTAATCAAGTAAACGTGTTCCATAAACAAATTTGCCTGGAACTAGTCCACGGTAAATTTAGTATTTATGGTGGTTGTGTGTATTCGTTTCTTATGACGACCGCACACGCAAAGTTCCTATTACCAGATATCAGTTGCTGCACTGTAAACGTACATATGCGTAACGTGATAATTCCCATGTACTCTAAACAATTTTATTATTCGGTCGAAGAGAATTATGAAACCTAATCTAACCGTGACATCAGTTTATAATTGTTACGTGGTAGAGTGACGTGATACCTTGTCTGTACCCTAAATACTTTTGTTATTCCGTTGAAGGGAATTATAAGACCTAACCTAACCGTGACGTTCTAGTTTACGATAGTTACGTGTAAATACGCCTTGGTATAATCCGTATTATACTTCCAGCAATCGGTTCGAATAGTCATCTGAAGCTAGCTAACCATGTGCCCCGAGGTCTGAGATAATAGGATTCCCAGCAAGTAGGTACCTCGAGGATTAAATCAAATTCCATGGTAGTCTCTGGAGATTGGTGTAGTATCGAGAATCAACTGTGCCGAACAACGTTAGGGTCGATTAAACAGGAGTATAAGCAAATTTCAGCTTTATAATTTCGACAATCCCTCTTCGCGAATCGCATTCAACTTAAATTCCTCTTTCTTTGCTATTTCATTATGCGAAACTGGTATACGTTAATTAAGTGCAACGCGATATCTGAAAGGGCGGAATAACATCCGAGGGATCGGCATCGTAACCTAGCATAATTAACCGGAACAAAAGAATGCAGAAAAATAGATGTGATTGTGGTCGAGACAATGGAAGGATTCGTGAACGCTGGACGGGTTGGCTTATAACGAATGCATAGCATAATAAAATCGGCGAAGAATATTCGAATGACATAATTAAAAGTTGTCAAGAGTCACGATTGCGCTGCAATTGCGGCACTTCCCTCCGGGGAACAATTTAAAACTGATTTCTCACTGCGATATCAAAAAGTTAGGCGAAATCATGTTAAGTGGTTTTAATTACTTAGAAAACTTGGACAACTCCTGGAAGTTTCTACGTCGCTCAACGGCAGGAGAGTAGATGCGCCACGGAACGTAGCCGGCGTTCATCTATCCTCTACCCTCTTTTCTCTGCGAAGGGCATCTTTCCCTCGCGGTTTACTATGCTTACGTTCTTATCGCCGAGCCAGCCAATTATACCTACTTGCCTCATCGATTGAAAAGGTTTTTGTGAACCGAAGAAACTTCGTTATTACCTTGGCCTTCCTTTGTGTAATTTGATCCACGTTGCTCCCTTCTAACAACAATGTCACAATGTTGGTATCGAGCTATACCTCATTTGGCACTAAACACTATAGTTCCCGAACCCTGGTGTTAGGGTTTCTTAGCAACGGTTTACGACACAATCTCACCAAAAGGCTGTTTTTGAGATATGGATCTCCTTTATTATTTGCATGCTTTAACGTACATCCTAGCGAAAATTGCTCTATTAGAGTTTTGAACGGTTCGTGCTCAATAGCTTAAGAACATGCCATAAGCCTCGGGTTTTCGAAGGGTCCATTTATATATAACGGTCTGCTAACCGATGAGCCTCCGTCTCGGAACTATTTCCTACTTTTTCAGGGTAAGGCGTGCTAAGGATGTACTGGAAGGAGTTAGCGAGAAAATTAGGATTGGTAATGAATATTACGAAACATTCACCAATCAGCGTGAACCTACCGCAATACGTCTCAGGCGAAGACGAGCCCTGAGATGATAGAACTCTACTGACAAATGTGTCTCTGGAGAGACCTGACTTGACAATGTCGTATGCTTTCGTGGTCCATCTCTACGAAAGCCGCGTTCTTCGCCGAATTACCCTGATTGGTGATTTCCAAAACAATTTTCCATCAATCAGTTTTTCTGTGATGCATTGACATTCCATTTCCGTTAGGCTCTATACGCGCTAGTTTAGTGTTCGGTGGAGGAATGTTTAGGAGGTCTGGACTTCCGTGCATAAAGTGAGCCATCGACCACAAAAATATTGGGGTCCACTTGCCCTTGAACATTTTAAGGCTAAACAACTCTAATAAAAGTCTTTGTAGCAATCCGTCTAGAATCCTTGTTCTCTCACGGCGTTTTAGCTTTCATAGGCTAGGTTATTTTGCTATTGATTGGTTTGTCATGTTTGGGGTAACTACATTCTCTGGGTTAAATGTATTCTCTGATATGTCTGCGTTGTCTTAACCTAGTATTGCCAACTTATTTACTAGTAACTATATCTAGGGATTTTATTTTCTAACTGGAGGAGTACCGCTACAGCCCATAGCCAAGATGCGCCCTCTTGTTTTCCTCGTTGTTATTGTTACTATTATTCGATGGGTGTGGAAGATCCACCCTGCACTGACATTCGCCCTTGAGTGTCCTTAAAAAGTGCACTCCTCCTCAACACCTCTTGGATGCACCCTTTCCATTCAGAGGCTGCAGCTCAGCTCACCGAAACTGTCTTCTGTTTCTTCTCAACGTGTATGGGAGATTTGCAAACCCCTTTCCAACGATTCTTCCTCTTCACAACTTCGTGTCGCTTTGTCGTCGTTTGCCTGTGATCTTCCGTGTAGTAGTCGTGTTGATACCTCCATCCTGGATGAGCCCTCAAATGGTAGTAATCAGAGAAAAAATACTAGGGACCAACCAAGCGGGAATCGAACCTCCACGACCTCCGGTGTGGCAACCTGGGACTCTACGCCCATAATCAAGAGGCGCCCTCTTGTTTTTCTTGTTATTACTATTTGATGGGTATGAAGGCCCCGACATTACACTATATTTACTGTTAAAATTCTATTGTAAAAAGAACCAGACTTTGTTGAGATACTTCAAACGAGAATCACCCTCCCTGAATAAGTTGATTAACAGGTAATTAATTAAACGCAAATTACCGTTCCCATGAAATTGTCGGTAACACGATACGCAAATGGTACAGTCACTGTACGAGAATAGTTAAATATTTATATTGAAGTATTTTCCCTCGGTTTCCTCGTAGGAGTACATGTATTACGTCCCACTGATACACGAAATATTTGCACTATCTCCTTTTTTTGTCGCGTTATTGGATCGTGTATTGTCTCTACACGTTCGCCATAGAGGAAAATATAGCGTAGGTGATCCTACAGTTGGTAACGAAACGAGCGTCGAATGCCTGTTTTAATTGGAACCGGTTGTTCGTTCGAGATACCGTCACGATGATGGATGCGAGGACCCACTGGCGAGATGTTTATAACATGTTGTTTTACGCGCACTATATGTACCCGTTGTTGAGCCGCTCGTGTGATCTGCAGTGGTGCCAACATTGACGCAAGCAACGGAAATATTTTCTGAAAAAAAAAAAAAAGGACAATTTGGTTGGTTTTTGATTTATGTATAAATATGATTGAGAGTTTTTGCAGTGCAGCAGTGTATTTAGTTGAGCTATTTATTCAAATTTGATTAGGCGAAACCGGCGTTCGTGTGAAACGGGATTGAATTTAACACACCTCGTGAATTCTTTATGAGGCCGACGCAGACTGGCTGAAACCTAACCCAACGTGCCTATCTTCCCATGCCTTCTCTCCTTTCCTTTTTGCAGAATATACATAATTCAAGGGCATATTCGAACGGTGTTTTACACCGCTTACAGCTCATCCTTGTCAGAAGTTCCATTGTTGAACTATTTTAATGCTCTTATCGCTAACGATTTCACTGCGCCACAATTGCGCAAAGAATGTTACATAATGTCGTACCAGACGTATTTATCTGGGTTAAGCAAGGCTCACATGGAACTACATATACACACAGTGATCTGAAGTTCGTCAAGTTGAGTGCCTAGCAACAACGTTGTTTTTCGGTCAGATAACGTGACCTTTTAATTTGAGTATGGTAGGAAAAAGTGACACGTAGCGTTGTAACATGTCACCTAATTATGACGAGGTTTAGAATTACACAATAAATTTATTATTAAGATATACATATGTGTTGTATTTTGCTAAAAGATACACCCGTCATCGAAGCATTTGAATTTTTCGCGGTGGACGTACTAGTCTAGTTTTCGAGGTTACTTTCCGGGCCGTCATGAGGACACTTGGAGTGGTCTGAACTGCGTTGAAAGTCAATGTATTGTGGCACGGTTAGAAGCCCGCCATCTTCATTCGCGCGGTACTACTACTTCGGAGCGTGAAATTCAGCGGTATTCTCCTTGATCAGTTTTTGTGTTTGCGTGTGAACAAAAGGAAATCTATGTTTAGTTCGTATAAGTAAGTGTACATCGACATGTGTTCTCTTCTAGCGATACAGTAATATGAAATTTTTAACATATGTTAGGGTAATTTGAGATATACCGAACCTCAAAATTTTCTTCCTACTATCAACGTATCGTTGGTTTTTTGTTATTTTTTGAAATGAGACGTTGCTCTCTATTGCACGAAATTGCTTCCTATAAATAGTTGAAAGTTAATGACGCGATATATCACTGAAATATTTAAAGCGTAGAACAAATTGTGCTCTAAGAGTGTTACTCGAGCATATCTTCATATTGTAGATTTCCTTTGGGTGCATGTAAGCATATTGTTTAAATGTGGAAATAAATAAATTTGTAGGACAAATGGCTCGTGCTTTGATCTACAAGAGGTCCGTGGATGCAGTTTTGGTAGACATCCAGCTTGGTAAAGTAGATGTAAGTACGCTTTGATTAGATCATATAAGACGAAAAGCTTTCCATGCAATTAATAACTTGATTTTTTACTGATATTTATGTATGATTTATTTTCTTTATGTCAACCTTGTGAAATGTGCCTTATTTTTTTTTTTTTACCATCTTTATGATAAAAATGATCTAAACCTGTGTTTTCTATTGATTTGGGTTTAAATATTTGTTTTTATCATCCTTTTGAGTATTTCAAAAATACAAATTCAATTATGTTCTTGGTTTTTTATGAAACTTTTCTAAAAAATATCTAACTTTTTAAATGATTTCAAATCTTTTAGTGAGCTTTATGTGTATTGAGTTTTTTCACAAATTTATCAAATTATTACCCCATTTTCCTTGGATTTGTTGTATTATTTCCCTGTTTTACTTATTTTTAAGGAGTTCATATCTTTGGACTTCACAGGTTGTTCTCCTTTTTTAACTGTGTTATATTAAATCCTTTTGTATCTAAGTCAAGAAAAATGGACTTCTCAAATAATGAAATTTTCACACAGATATTATGGAATAACTGAAGTTGAAGTATTGCATTGAAGTTGATGTTTCCTAAATTCAAAGAAATTCTAATATCCTTTGTTTCTGGAAGATTATTGTTCTAAGAAACTTGCTAATAGTAACAGTAACTTTTAAATAACATAATAATTTTTTATAAGTATTTTCTCCTACAACATACAGATTTACCATGAGTTCAAAGTATTATATAAGTCTTGCATTAATTTACTAACTTCAATGCTCTTAGTTCTTTTTTTTGTGAAATATTAACTGAACAAGATTTTCTAACAATGTAACTATAAAATTACATTTGTACCTTTTCTTAATTGTTATAAATGTTAACAAAAATGATGATATATTCCAAATAAATTGCATTACATTATTATTTAATAAACAGAACATTTATATAATTTTCTATGTGAATTAATGTGACTTGCATTTGCATCTTTCCTCCTTAACATATGTCACACATATTAACAAAAATCACGACACATTACAAATAAAATGCTTCCCGTATTATTATTAAATAAACAGAATATTTACGTGATTTTCTGTATTATTAACCCCCGTAAAATTTATAGAAATTTTTATAATATTAAAATAAATAAATATATAATAATAATGTTAAAATAAACAAATTTCTATATTAATAACATACAGTCCGTCATTTCTATTTACTCGTTATATTTTTTATTCTTTCATCGGGTACAAATTACCAATGATATGTTATCGATGTTTCGCTGAAAAATTGCACACGACGAATAAATATTTACGCAAGCCTTTTACATTTCAATATGAACATTTTGTTGTTTGCTTTTTTTTTTTTTAATTGTTACATTCTCATGTGCATCGTTGAAGGAATGTTTTCGTACATTCGGACAAATATTTTTGGGAATTACAGCAATAGTCGCGGAGGGGGAACAATATACAGGGTGTCTCAGATCGAAATTGACAAACTTTACTAACATGTTCGGCAGGTCATTCTGAGCAAAAAATGTTATATACACTCCCAGACAAAATGATAGCACAAGCGTGCTATCTTTAATTTCTCATGTTAGGATTATGCTAGCGTGGAAACTCTGAGTTATATGTATAACGTACCTTCTACAAATGTATAAACACAACAGACTGATCTTGCTTCAATGCGTTTTCTTAGTTGAAAGAGAAGCAGATATTCTAGATATTTGACAGTCTAAAACTTAATGTTGCAAAATGAAGGTAGGAAACGGCGAAATTCTACTAAAAAGTAGGGTCGCCATTTTAGTATCATATTACTTCACTCTATACCAATAAAAACAAAAATAAAAGTGATAGTCAGTCATCCCAACATGATTTTTAAGGTGACAATCATAGAGACACTAAGATTCCTCGCAGATTTTAATTAATTAATTAATTTTTCATATTTAGTATATAAAACTATTCCTTTTTGTAACGAAGCAGGTGTTGAATAATACTATGTTCCAAACTGAGACACGTTTTAGATTGAACAACTCATAGAATAATTAAATAATTCAATATTTATGATATTAAGGTAGTAACAATTAGGACATCTACTCTGAAAAATTTAACTATCATCTTATACGTTCCTTATACTAGATACAAATAGAAATATAAGTTACGTAAAATTAAAAAATCACTGTTGATTATCAATTACTCCAATATCGTTAATTTCACATGGTACAAATTAATAAAAATATAAAGTTACGTAGAGTATAGGGTAAAGTAGCCGAACACGAGACCCATTTCTTTAAACAAGCACAATTCTCGATTAAAAATACTTTTATTAAAGTACGATACATGTTTTAAGTATAAGATGTGCATATTTTTGCAACATATTAGAAATAACAAAAAAAAAAAAAAAAAAGAAAACAGATAGAGTTCCATCGTAATAAAATAAAAATGAAAAGTATGCAAAACCATGACTTGAAACATTGGTCGTCTATGAGACCCAAGTTTCATCTTGTCAAAACTTTTTTTTTCTGTTTTTTTTTCCACACATCGATACTTTAAGCACTGTTAAAGACGTGTAAAAAATTCCTGATGTATTATCACGCGCAACAATTCAATAAATTAAACAAGTTAATAAATTCTAGCAAATTTCTAATTAATTTTCAACGTGAGCGAAAAGTGTCTATATCTCGGAAAGAAAGTTTCGGATCCTGTTCATTTTTTCTATTTTTACGACGTTTCTTTATACTTAGGAACAATAGAATACAGCACGAAAGTTTGCTCCTCTATTTCTGTGTCACTCAATATATGAAGTGAAAGAACCGACGAGCTTCAGCGGCCCGTTGGCCACCATCCATACGTACAATTCCTTTTTCGGTTCCGTAACTACCATATTCGTTCGTTTATCTTATCATTTACTCTAGACCACATTGCTGAAGCATCAAATACACAGTGTTTCACATTTAAGTAATTTCTTTAACAATTTGCATAGATAAAATTAAATCGCAGTGTTTCAGAAATTGTATTATTTTTAATATAATTTATCGTAAATGTAAAAAACAGATCAAACGTTATTCGATGTTTATTTGTAAAACACGCTCACCGAACCGATTGAAAATCGTCTACTCGCCGTTATTCCCGGAATTCACGACGAAACACTTTATATCAATTCGAAGAACGATCTACAAGAACCATTCTTGTTCCCCGGAGTCTTACATAAGGTTTATATATTTTTTTTCAGCATGGGATAAGGATTAAAGAGGAGCCATTCGACGCAGAAATCCCTAATCATGACGATTCTCCATGGATGGGTAAGAACAGGGAAGGTCGGAGTAGGATAGCATCGTCTACAGTTCAATCTTCGGATGATGTTAATTGTAACGAAGGTAAACATGCGTCATTTCCGGTATCTACACGCTGGAAGAATAATAAACGCGGTCGTTGCGAGGAAAAATGTAAAGAATTGAATTCGTCTTTGAAAACGGCGGGAAAGGATTTGTCTGAAGATGTGAGAACGTGCCATGTTTGTTTTGTACAATTCGGCACGATACGTGGCTTAACAATGCATAAGCAAAAGGCTTCTGAACAGAACACTTGCGAAATTTGCTATAGGTTGTTTCGGTCAGATGAGCAATTGGCGTCTCATAAGGCTTACCATAAGAACAAGTGCGAAGTAGTTAATGCTTCGAATGTTCGTTACATTTGCCAGTTTTGCAATCGAGGGTTTTTCCATAAGAATCCTATTCAATCTCATTTGTTCCATCAACACAGAGACCTGATAGATTCCGGTCAAACGGAACTCAAGAGAATTACGGATAACACGACGATAAAGACTGATTCAGTGGACATTGATACGGAAATATCACCGAAACAGACTGCTTCGAGGAATTCAATCGCGAAGACACTGAAACGTCTAACGTCTGAGAGGAAAATGAACAGCAATCAGAAAGATTTACTCGCAAAAACGTTGAAGAGCACGCCTAAGAAGAAGAAGTCGTCGAAAAGATTGAACAATTCATGTGAGACACCCTCGAAAAGGATGAGACAGACCATTCTTACAGATTTCATGTCGCCTTATAATACCAGCCAAAGCAATAAATCATTGGATCATCAACCGGGAACGAGCGAGATGTTTGACGACGACGAGTCGAAACTTTTACAGAAGATCGAAATGTCTACTCCCGTTAAGTGCGCCGAAACTCCCATGTTCGATGATAAAAAGCCATTTGTTCGTATACACATGTATCCAAACCTTATGATGTCGCTTTTAGACGACAACGAAATGACATCACCTACAACCTCTTCTACTCCACGCAGTACGCTGTACAATTTTCGATCGGCAAGCAGAAATTCCTACAGTTCAAAGGAATCAAACTGTTCTAGGGATACGAATAAATCTTCCAAAAGAAAAAGATCCCCCAACACGCCTAAGCGATACAAAAGATCATTGTCGCTGGAGCAGAAGCTCAAGCTTTGGTGCAAAGAGTGCGTGATCTATCTGGAGAGATGCGACAAAGTTTCCAACGGCGCAAATACGAAATCTAACGGGTCGAAGGATGTTATATCTCGGCAAGTGAAAAAAGAGTTGGAGGATCCTGAGAAAACGAATGAAGAAAATAATGCGTCGTTGGAAAGCTCAGAAATTTCATCGATAAAATCTCTCGGGGAGGTGAAGCTTAAGAACGAATCAACGATACCTAAGCAACAGTCGGATTTGCTTGAGAGTGACGTGAAATCTAACCAGCTAAAATTGTTTCGGTGCAATCTGTGCAAAAAGCTGTTCCTCTCCCAAGAGAACATGCGCGAGCACAAGAAACTGTTCCACGTGATTTACATGTCGAGCATATGTAACGCGCGTTTCAAAGTTATGAACGCACTGTTGCGCCACTACTGGCAGCAGCATATCATTCTCAGGCAGAAGAAATGCTGTGTGTGCGACGAAAAGTTCAGCAGCACGATCCTGTTGAAGAAACACCTGACTTTGCATTGTGTGAAAACCGTGCAGTCGAAGAAAGACACTCTACCGATCGACGTAGAGCCAAGCTGCAACGTATTCAAGAGACGTTACCGGTGCGAAGGCTGCAAGAAGAGATTTCTGTTGAAATCCTGTTTGACGCAGCACGAGAGAGTGTGCAGTCGTATGAAAACCTTGACGAACGATAAACGGCAAGCTCGATCGTTGGTTTCGAAAGAGATAGACAATAGGAAAGCTAGTTCGGTAGATAAGAAGCAAGTTTCTAATCCGGAGATGTGTACGTCTAGCGAACAACAAGTAGATGGAGTTAGTTCGAGAACAACGCTACCTAAAATTGTCGAACAACCTGTAGAAGATCCAGTTAAAACTGTAACGTATCCGCCTATTTCCAATGATCCTCCATTGAAACCGGGTACTATGACCAGTAAAAGTCCGATTAATGGGATGGCGTACGCGCAGGGTTATCAAATAAACACGCTGGTCCAAGGGACCTTTCCCTGTTCCATTTGCGACAAACAGTTCCGCACGTTTCCGAATCTTTGCATACACGAGCGCACCTTCTGCAAACCACTGGTGAACCGTTGCAATACTTGCAGCACCGCGTTCCCCACTAAGAAATTGTTACAGATTCACATGCTCGCGACTCACACGTTGTTGAACAGGGATAAATACAAATTCGTTTGTAAATTTTGCAACCAAGGTTTCACGAAACGTATGAACCTTCAGATACACGAGCGACACCTACACATCGATCAGATCTCTCCTAAACCGTTGCAAAATTCCGACAGCCTTTTCAACGTGAACACAGTCTGCAACGTGTGCAATCTGATGTTCGAGTCCTATGAACGTTTCGTTCAGCACAATATGTATTACTACAAGGAACAAATGTTCACGTGCATGCTATGCCCCAAATCGTTCTGTGGTATGTACACGCTTCATCGCCACTATAAGCTGATGCATCGCGCGGAGAGTAGAGAACCGTCGTACAATTACACCTGCGACATTTGCAACGAGATGTTCAACTATGATTCGCATCTGCACTCGCACAAGTGGCACGTTCACCTGCACAACGATTCGTCGGAACAGGCTAGTTTAAACGCCATGCAAGATCACAGCTACGCTCTAACGCCTAACATGGATATTTCAGCCTCGGAATTGCAAGGGCTACCGGTTAGGATGTTCGGATGCAATATTTGCGACCTGCACTTCACCAATACGAAAGATCTATGGGTTCACAAGGTGGAGTACTCGATGAACGGTGATTTTCATTGCAAGATATGCAACCGAAGGTATTCAACCAGCAATATGCTTGCCAAGCATCAGAGTTTGAGTCACGTCGAATGTGACGCGAACAGCGTTTACACATGCTGCATGTGTCAGGAAGTGTTGACGACCAGCACGTCGATCCTCTGTCATGAGAGACATTTTCACTTAAACGACGCCAATAATAGCTTGCCGAAAGGAATAAACACGGTTTCGCGACAGTTAGACAAGGCTAGCTTACTTGATACTCTGAACGGAAGCTTCAATTGCTTGGTATGCGACACAAGATACAAAACACTGGGTGATCTGAAGGTACATTTTCTCGAGTACTCCAACATAGGCGCATTCAGCTGTACCGTGTGCAATAGGAAATTCTCCAACTGTTACGTACTCGAGGTGCACAAGCTGAAACACACCACGCTTAGTGCGACTATGTTTCGACACAGGTGTCCTATATGCAACGAGGGTTTCACGACCGCTGTGAACGTTCGACCGCACGTGTTACATGTGCATCGATACGAAAGCTTCGGTAGTCACAACGTTAAGGATTTCATGTTAGCCAAATCGCCTCACATCGTTGACAACCGTCAGAAGAATGTCACGCGCTCGGAACTCACAATATTGGCCAATAATAACGCGCTAGCTTCACCCAGTTCCGACAAGTCGACGCAATCCACGGTGAACTGTCCCGAATGCGACATATCGTTCAGCAGCGCGAAACATCTGGCTAAGCACAGGTCTCGGTTTTGCAACGAAGGGAATCACGAGTGCTCGAAATGTGGCCGTAAATTCCTTTGGATCACGTTGCTGCAGGCACATTTGAAGAAACACTCGTCTAAGTCGAACTTTTTCTTGAAGTACAAGTGTCCTCATTGCGACGACAAGTTCCGAAGCACCGTGGCCGTCTACTCGCATATCGTTCACCTCCACGGCAAGGACAAGTTAGCTACTCCGATTAAAAACATGAATAATTCGGACCACGATAACGTTATTGTATGCGATTCCACGGTTACCATGATCGAGGAGAACGTTGCTAAGGATGCTGATCAATCGAAGGAGGCGAATACCGTGGTGGAAACTACCGAGGAACAGAAGGATGAATCGACTGCGAAGAGATTGAAAGCGCACTTTATGTTAACGCATTTTAATAAAACGTTAACAGAGTTCAGTTACGCAAATATCAAGGATGGTATGAGGTGTATCGCCTGCGGTTCAAGCTTCGTCGATCAACAGGAATTGGATAAGCATATGCAGAACAAGCATATAACCTATTTTTCCTTGTCGAGTATTGAGACTGATAAGTCTGAACAGACTAACGAGATTGAACAGGCTAGCAGTTCTGAACTAATTGAAGAGCCTGTACAGGCTAGCAGTTCTGAACAGATTAAAGAGTCTGAACACGTCAGCAGTTCTGAACAAATTGACAAACCTGAACAGGCTGGTAATCCTGAAGAGATTAACGAGCCTGAACAGGCTAGCGATTTTGAAAAGATTAACGAGACTGAACAGGTTGGTAATCCTGAAAAGATCAACGAGCTTGAACAGGCTGGCAATTTTGAAAAGATTAACGAGACTAAACAGGCTGATAATCCTGAAAAGATCAACGAGCCTGAGCAGGCTAGCAGTTCTGAACAGATTGAAGAGCCTGTACAGGCTAGCAGTTCTGAACAAATTGACAAACCTGAACAGGCTGGTAATTTTGAAGAGATTAACGAGCTTGAACAAGCTAGCAGTTCTGAAATCATTAACAACCCTGAACAGGCTGGTAATCCTGAAAAGATTAGCGAGCCTGAACAGGCTAGCAGTTTTGAAATCATTAACAAGCCTGAACAGGCTGGTAATCCTGAAAAGATTAGCGAACCTGAACAGGCTAGCAGTTTTGAAAAGATTAGCGAGCCTGAACAGGCTAGCAGTTCTGAAAAGATTAACGAGACTGAACAGGTTGGTAATCCTGAAAAGATTAACGAGCCTGAACAGGCTGGCAATCCTGGAAAGATTAACGAGCCTGAGCAAACTAGCAGTTCTGAACAGATTAATAACCCGAACAAGTCTGAATGCATAGAACTTGATTCTTCGCCCGAGAGACATGACGTTGATGTGATAGAAATGCTTTGGAAGAAGAATTCGAAGCCTGTCGAGTGTGTGACTGTCGACGAGAGTTCGAACGATTCCGATATCCAGATGATCGACGTGATCAAGCATCGACCTTCTGTAATCCGACCGATTGTTGGATTACACAGCCAGGTTGTTTCATCGGGGGGAATCCTTGAAAATTTAAGCAGTGACACAGTTAATGAGGAAAATCTTACATGGTTCACGAAGATGATGTGTTGAATGTTTGATGAGAGAATGATTGAGCTCAAAGGATCTCGTCCTCTGTAACGAATGGAATTAGAATCGATAGAAATTGTATAATTTACAGCAGGAGTTGAATTTTATACACAAGTATTGTGGGATCCAAAGTATTTTTTTTTTCTTTTTGGTTTCTCCCATTTGTAAAAGTGATTTAATTTATGCCAGGAAGCGTGTCGGTCTGGAAGGTAACACTCATGACTCTGAGGATCGCGAGTTTCATTGTTCACGCGATAGTACCTTCAATATTCCTCGATATTCTTAGTTTCTTGTGCATTACCTATTAAAATAGCATAATAGAATATTCCTTATTATTTTCGTTTGTTTTAAAGATAAAATGTCTATTTTAAATGTTACCGCAGAATGTGAGATACTTATTACAGTATACAGGATGTTTCATTTTAATCAATTTGTTCAATTACTTTCCGATTTATTTGTTGTTCAAAACATGTTTCAAATACAACTCACTCTGTTTCCAAAGGATTGTGTTATTATTGGACCGCGGAGTTTTATGCAAATTTATATTTTTGAGAATATATTAAAAAGAAGGTGAAACTTCGATAAAAAATTGTTTCACATTGCGGGTATTATAAAGATTTAGATATTTTCTATATTTTTCCATTCTGTGAAATTGTACACCTTCAAATTTCTTATAAATGCATAAAAATCCATAGTTTAATTATTACGATGGACACGATTCTCGTTTGGATGGAAGTTCCTTCTAGATTTCGAGGTACTTTTTTTTTTATTTTAAATGGAACTATATATTTTTGTTTAGCTAAGCATATAGCCTATATCAAGACGAATTTCTTGACCTATGGCACCTTGGTCTTCCAAAGATATTCAAGGTCATTTACCCTTCATTGAACGCCCAAATTGTTTTTTGAACAGAACTGTATATTCTTGTTTAGCTAAACATGTACCGTCCATGATGAATTTCTTGACCTATGGTACTTTAGGTCTCCAAGGAATTCAAGGTCATTTATCCTTTAACTTAACGCTCAATAAATTTTTTTTTAACGAAACTATATATATTTTTGCTTAGTTATATAGCCTATTCCAAGATGAATTCCGTGACGTATGGTACATTGGTTCTCCAAAGATATTCAGGGTCATTCACCCTTCACTGAACGTACAAAAAAAAATTATTTTTTAATTTTTCCTGCATAAAAAGACGATTTTGAACTACCATTTTGTTTCGAACGCGTTAATTCTACCTTCGGGAGTAAATCTGACTTATGTGCAGGGATGAAAAGTTAGGAACATAGGTCTGATTGATGCTAGTGTAACAGGTCCACTTTCTCTTACACTATCGCGAAGATAGGAGTATTTTCGTTATTGAACGAAATGATTATAAGTCGTATAGCATCCCGTGACGAAAAGATGAATTATAATCGGAGCGATCCGACGAATTTTGAAGCCGTTGCGTAATCGTAAGGTAGGTTCACGAACGTACCGCATGCGGCCATGGAGATCTTCCTATTATGCGAAACGCGTGCTACGCAGTAGTAGGTCATCGACTGGATCAGGAGGAGCACGGTGGAGTATCTCTTTTGTCCCTATGGCGTCTCGCTAGCATTCTTTTCTTCGCTGCAATAGCATCCTGCCTGGCGTCTTACATTTTCTTTTTTAAATTTGTTCAGAATTGAAAGAGATTTTTAAAAATTGAACAACAGCGAAGGAGAACGGAGTTTAAGTAAAGATAGATGTTTGAATAAAGTACAATTATTTTTACTTATTATTGAATATTATTCGTTCAATTGTTTTTTAAACGTTTGTCAAACTTTTACATTCTCTTTTTTAACCGTTTAATTTGTTTTTATCAATTTTTCACAATAATACGGGGAAGTTTCTACGACAGTAGGATGTGAAAGTGAATGTCGCGTGGCCTTGGATGATTTTGAAAGATAGATGTACGATAGGTCAGTGAATTCGTGCCCGAATAGACATGTAGCTTAGCCGAACGAAAATATATAATTCGATTTTTCAATTCGAATATCGCGATGGGTTATTTATACGATATTGTATTTTATGCATAATGCCATTGAATGTACTTAAAAATAAAGCAGCGAGTGTTAGATTATCTTCCGTACTTTTCGTTTCATTTCAATTCAAAGTTCTATCGCTCTTATTGAAAGGCCCTATATAAATGCGTCTGTTCAAATCAGTGTAAATATTTTATTAAACGAAATGTTTTCTTAAAAATTGGTCTGTACATTTATCGACGATGCTGATAATGCTGTTGTCTCCGATAAGTGGGAAACTGAATAATCTCTGCGCTTGAGAAATGAAAAACGCGTCTCTCGTTGACAATATCTGTAAAGTTTAATTTACAACCTCGTTCTATCACAACTCGGACTATATCTCCATCTAGATAAAAATTCTGTCCATCGTAAGATCTTCGAAACAGAGTAAATCATGCTCGAATTAAGGGTTTGCATAACGTCGTAGTATAAATTAATTTCGATTATTTCAAAGTACAATCTACATACTTATGTTCGTGTTTTTACGATGATTTTTCACCGTTTTATCGTTAACACTTTACCGATCAGTTCAGTTCAATACTGGCTCCGTTTTTACTACCGTGCTTATTCTTACAGCTCTAAGAATTTTAAGTTACTTTCAATTTTAGTTCACTTTCTTTTATTATAGTGTACGAGGCCAAGTTGGATACGAAAAAAATAAGGCAACTGTGGTTTAAAAAAATAACGAATAACAATATATTATTAACTAATAAGGTATTATACAGAAGAAATAATTCTTTCGCGTGGGAACGGTTCCATCAGCCGAACTTCTCGTTTACGTATCGAGCTGAGTTTCCTCGAGTTTTCCTTTCTCTAAACACTTGGCTATTTGTATGCTTTGTGTTTTCCAAATACTTGACCTAACGGGCCCTAGATGTCGCTGGGCCTTCTGTCCCGCATATGGTTGTCCAGTTTATGGTCTTTTTTTATGTCCGTAGGCCTCGTTGTTACCAAAAATGTCTACAAGAGTAATTAATTAATTTCTTGCGCTGATAGAGAAAAGCCGATTGATAGGCTTCCGGTCGGTAAAGTGTTAATATATCTTTGATCAATTTTACGAATATTGTTTCGAACTTTATCGTTCTTAACCCATTTGCATTCGTAAGCGGAATATTCCGCAAGCCACGACTGTCTTATATCACCGAGCGCGGAATATTCCGCAAGCCACGACTGTCGTTTATCGCCAAACGTTAAAAACTCCGCGAACTTCTCGTGAATAATATATAATAAAATTCGGCGCTTTTAGTGCATTATCAGCAATCAGATTTTTCTCTTTAATTTATTATTATACGTAATTTTTAAGCAAAGCTGAAGGTAAAACACTGGTTGATGCGCGGTGATACGGACCGATTGGCTATTGAACGTTTCTGATGCAAATGGGTTAACAAAGTATACTTCGGAACTATATTAAGGATAGAAAATTGTTTGAATTGTTGAGTTCTTCAATAATAGAAATTTCACCGTATAATGTTCAGTGTAAATGTTACAGGTTATATTTGTACACACACATCCTTCTCTTAATTGCTTTGTAACATGACTAATTTGTATCACTCCTAGATTTAAGTATTTTACCGTATACATATATAATATTTATATAAGTAAACGTGTCGAACATTGCAGATGTATGCATACTCTACAGCATTGTTCAAACTAATTTGTAAGCTACGTTCAAATATAATTTTCTTATTAAAAATTACAAATATTAATTTGAGAAAGTATGTTCAGTCGCAACACCATAATAAAAAGTATAATAGAACACTCCTTTCCAGCCCTAACTCTTAACACTTCGACAGTCTCCTTTGTCGTGCAAAAACTTACCCATGTTGCCGGTATTTTTCACGATTTTGCAATTTTATATAAACTAAAAAGTACGCTTGAAGCCAAAAAATCGAACAAATGAAAAAATTATAGCTAGAATAAATGCGTTCTTGAACTTCTTTGATTTTTAAATTTGCATTTGATTATTCATTATTTATGTAAAAATCAGAGAATCTTGCCACTGGTATTTTTCACAAATTTGAAGACAAAAAACAACGAATTAAAAAACAAAGTAAATTTGTTCTCGATCATCTTTGATTTTTAAATTTGCATTTGATTATTCATTATTTATGTAAAAATCGGAGAATCTTGCCACTGGTATTTTTCACAAATTTGAAGACAAAAAACAACGAATTAAAAAACAAAGTAAATTTGTTCTCGATCATCTTTGATTTTTAAATTTGCATTTGATTATTCATTATTTATGTAAAAATCAGAGAATTTTGCCACTGGTATTTTTCACAAATTTGAAGACAAAAAACAACGAATTAAAAAACAAAGTAAATTTGTTCTCGATCATCTTTGATTTTTAAATTTGCATTTTTTCACTCGTTGTGTACGTGAAAATCGGAGAATCTTGCCACTGGTATTTTTCACAAATTTGAAAATAAAAAACTGAACGAATTGAAAAAAAGAAAATAGTGTAAATGGTGGCATAGCAATCGCTACTTGCGTTTCGAATCCGCCGCCACATTTCTGTTGTGGTTCCTTCCATAACAGATGGAGCTGATTGTGTTATCTTTTCTTTTGTCATCTCTCTCATGTATATAGTTCTTTTTTTTGTGTGTGTCTAATATACTGACACGTGCTGTAGCTTTCTGTAATAGTTTCCCTTTTGACTCTAACTTTAAATAAATAAGCTTTGTCTATACTGGTTTGTCGGAGTTTATTTTATTCTTTAACCCAACAGTAAATGTGTCCTTGACCATCTTTGATTTTTAAATTTCTATTTTATTACTGATTGTTTACACGAGAAACGATTTGTCGTTTGTTCATATAGTTGTGCAAATAAAATCACAAATATATGACACTGTAAAAAAGGAGAGGTATAAGAATCGTTCGATTTATCGCAACTATAGGCGAAAAATCGTGAAGGACTTCGATTTTTGTCATTTTTAATCGTTTGTAGCTATCAGAATTAACTGATTTCAATGAAATTTTCAGCATGCGTATAATTGACATAAATCTACAAAAAGGAATGTACTTAAATTTTCATTACGAGTTCAGATAAAAAAGTTGTAAAAAACGAGTTTCACTATTTTCCTGGTAACTTTGACCAACTGTATTTCTTTTCTTTAAATACTTTTACAAGTCATTTAGTAAACTAATGCTTCTAACTTCTCGCAAGAACACAATTCGCTTGGTTCAATTTTAAAACAGTTATTCTTTTTTAAAGAATATTCGAATATTAATGGGAGACATTGTATACAAAACGGTACCAAAGAATTCAACTATCTTTTAGCATTAGTTTAACAGGAGCGCATTCGATACTCATGGCAAAACCACAATATCGCAACAAAGTATGCAGCCTTTTCTTTCAGAGACACTCTGGCAAAGGATTCGTCTGATTCTCGAGGATCGTCTCGCATTACTGGAAATCTTCGCGACACCGAAAGACTTCCTCGAACTGGAAACCCAATGAAACTCAGCTGTCCATGACTGTTGGCCTAGGGAGTTTTATTACACCGACTGGTCTATCCGGACATGGTTTTCCTCTAGGTTGGTCAAACAGCTTCTCCATCTCGGCTCGATCGTAAAAGTTTTATAAACGGTTTTAAGACGTGCTCCCGATAGAACAGAAATGATTCTCCGTTATTTGTAACATCTGTCACGCACCGATCGAATTCTTCGAGAAGGAGTACCAATCCGTTCGAATAGTGAAATTTGCAAACGTAAGATGTCACGAGGTTACTTAATTTATCTCAGATAAGCCAATTGTAACAGAGCAATGAAAGTACGAATTTTACGAGTGGATATTAATGGTCGAGCGTTTCATAAAATTCCAGGTATTCGACGATTTCGATGTTGGCAGGAGTCCTGTAACCAAAGTATTTTCGTGCATACCTCGGAACTTATGGGTTACAGGAGATTCTGGGCTAACGCCAGAACTATCCGTTAGAGATATTGTACACCTACTGAAAATTTCTATATTGGAACTCCTCTGGTTCGAGGAATGTTGGTCAATGTCGTAACAGATGCAACGCAGAATTCACACGCGTTTCTCCGATAAATTTATCCCATTCATGCTATGGAAAGCTCTGATTGTTAGACCTTCACACCTTTCCAGATAACTAAAGATAATCACTCTTAATTAACGATGATTTTGCTTGCCTACTTAATCTTTTGATTACTATGGACGTATATATACGTCTCCCTAAAGCTATCGATGTGAACTATGGATGCATTTATGCGATTGTTTCTGTCTTACACTTTTAATGAAAACAAGAAACACCAACTTTTAAGATAGACACATATTTTTGTATTGCATATCAATAAAAATGAAAGAATTCTTTATTTTTTAGAGAGTTATTTATTTCTTTGGATGACATGCGATTATAATCGTTGCAGTAGCAACTTGCACTTGCGGTGTATGTAATTTTTTACATCAGTTTTTATTACCATGAAAGTTTAAAAGTCTCGAGTAGTTTTGAGGAACTTATTCTAAGAGATGATAGCGAACTAGCACGTTGAGCGGCCATCATACATCAGGTACGTTTCCTGTGAAGCCCAAAGTACATTTCTGATTTTACCAATTCACTTCCAATACAATTGGAATCATTTTAAATACTTCTTTTCTTATTTTCAATTTTACACATCTTTGCATCTTTGTTTCTTCTTAATGAAACAACAATTCCTTGGAAAGATAGATTGGTATTTAAACAATACATTCAAAATAAGGCACACAGGTATGAAATAATAAAGTTAGGTTAGGTTAGGTTAGGTTATATTCAACTGAAGGCTGTACTTTGTCCATAAAAGTACCAAATGAAAAAGACGTTAAATTTGGTCCAGAAAATTAACCCTGCATTTACTTGGGATTTTTCTCGTAAATGCACACATTATAAAAAATTGAAATATCAAAATTTATGGAACTTCTGATGGAGGAGCAACGTGTACCCAAAATATTAGTTCCAGTAATATGCAAAGGGATTCAACCGACGAAAGTGTATAAATAATCGTGTTACTGATGAAAACTGTTGCAAATTTCTCGTAAAATTCTGTTTAATTCGACGAAGTAAAGCGTCATCTGCTTATGGGTGACTGGGTCTCTGTGGAAACATAATTGCCACCCAGATTTAGGTGAATGATCAACGTGCTAGATGAGGAGAGAGAGATTTGAGCGAGGATTGTGACAATGAAATTGGAAGATTAATATTTCTAAAGAAACAGTATATTTCTGAAACGAAATGAGAATATTTCGTTTCAATTTGAAGTAAATGAAGAATTAAAATAGTAATTTAGTTGCACATTATGTATCGATCTTTATGGCAGAGCTCAGGCTAGACAAGGAAGTATTTCGTCCACACAGATAGCGTTTAAGTTTCAAATACTCCGCAGTTAAAGGATTAATAGTAAAATGTATCGAAACATTGTCACATCGTTCTTTTCGAAGTGGAAAGCTTCTTCCTCGGGGCTGATGTAACTTAATCCTCGTCGATTCAGATGGGAACTGAAGTTCGGACGTTAGCCTTAGGCGTTTCGCGTTTCGCTTCTCATTATTTACCCCGGTTTCACGGTTTGTTGAATCAGAAGATACTAAGCGTTCTCTGTGCTAGACAATAAGCTTGAAAACTAGCATGTCAGTTGTTGCCCGGTGTTTCTAAGTTGATTTCACGCACATCGTTCTGTTGTATACTTAAACTGTGCATTTACCGAATTTACTTCGTCGTAAGTGTAAATTTTTCAATCAAATTTTTCGAACATTCATGAAACGATGTATTTGAAGAAAAATCGATTCGTTTTAATCGTCTATGATCGAGACGCGTGTATCACAGGATAAATTCCGCGGTTAACAAGTGGACGATATTAACAACATCAGTTCTAATTATAATTCTCATTGTATAATGATTTATTTACTCTCGGCTAGCTATTGATTAATGGTATCGAACGATAATTGCGTTGAAGCAATAATGCTTTGTGCAATTAATCTGTTGCGCTAAATGCTCATTGAATTGATATTTCAATTTCCTTCGCAATGTGTCCTACGCACTTGGATAATCGAGAGGAATACGTGTCGTAGTCAAAAGCGTGGACGGATTCAGTCGTGTGAATAATGTTTTCCATAAAGGTGTAAAGGTTGATGTTTGTCGCGAAAGATTGAATTTGTAAACGGAACAAAGCTTCCGTGTGTATTATTGTAAAATAGTGGCGAACGTTCAAAAGCCAATGATTCAATCGTAAACATTCCCACCTTTCCCTCCCTTCCTCTTATCACCCGTTTTCAAAATCAACCGTAAAGAAGTATCACAAATTTAACGAATCGTTCGCGAAGCATTCAGCGCTTAAATCGCACGGCACGCGATTATTCGACGAAAAGAAACGTGTTACTTTAATGTAAATTACATTTGCACAGTGAGAAACAGAACACAAGGCTGTTCTCCACTTTTTAAACTGCCACTCTTTGTTACCCCGTGAATACCGCCGCCACTGAAAACTCTCTATATGATTCGCGTTAATTAAAAGACGCGACATGACGTTAAAACTATGTGTCTATATACACGGGACTCGAAATAGGGTGTACCTCTGCCATTGTACGAAGCACTTTGATTCGGCATGCTTTGTACAAGCGATGCTAATTAGAAGATTGAAGCTGTGTTTTTGTTTAAAAAAAAAAAAAGAAAAAAAAAGAAAAAGGAGAAAAAAGAAACAAAACATGCCAAGGGAAAAATAATTACGCGTTCGTTCGATTATATCTGCTTCATCTCTTGATCATCGATCATCAGCTACATCACGCCCAAATAAATTTCTTCTTCTTTTTCACTCTTTCACTCAATTTTGTAAATATCATTCTTACGTTTTTTTTTTTGGTGATTTTTTTTTTCTCTCAAATCTTACTAAATTACATCAAATTGGTTCGTTATTCTTCGCTTAGGTACAATTCTTTCGATAAGGGTTAAAAGGGTTAAAAATACATAGTCGCTAACAGTCGAAAAGATTTTGTGGAGCGATGGGATCAAAGATACTTGGGCCTTTCTGTTTCAAGAGATCTCTGTGTTGTATTCACTTTCTCAAACGCAGGAAGTCTGCATTGAATCTGGAGATGTTTGACTTGCGATGAGAGAGAGAGAGAGAGATGCGTTTATCAGGTTGACGGTTGCATTACGTTTCGATTGGAGCACAGTAAGTTAACGAGAATTGAATTTGAACTGAGGTGATCCAGAGAGAGGGCATGGCACTGCCAGGCCATTCCATGAATTACAAATCCCGGCCAGCCTTTGAACGCGTCTCCGTGCCTCGAAATGATGCGATATCAATATTGCGGTGTACAGTTACCCATATAACACTCGACAAAGCATTCTAACCTGGCCGACATTATTACGATAACATATATACACGCCTCGATAACATGACACGCGACGGGGCTATAATATTAACGACGTCCCCTGACATGCCTCTGTTATCCTGCCGTCCTTCATCTATGCTATTTTCATCTCGGCCCTAAATGAAATTGGTATACCCGTATTTCTCGTTCACCTTCTAACTTGCTGGAATCAGTTCACTTCCTCCCTCGCCCTTCTGACCTCTCGTAATATTCAACGATGATTGAAGATATTGCTCGAGTCGAATAGAAGAATCCTTTTCCTCCTTTTTTCGTGGATTATTCTTCCAAAAATGCTAGGAAATTTGATATTTCCGATATTCTTTCTGTCCGATGGTCATATGTGTATTGGTTTTGCAAGCCAAGTCAATGATTAATTTTGGTTCTGGACTGAGGACTTTGTTTTTCTTGCGGCGTCAATGACAGCGCGTGAGAAAGAATAAAATAGGTTTCCTCTATGTTAAAATCGCTTACGATTTTTGCTAGAAAAGAGAGAGATTGCAATCTTTATTTTTCACACTTGCAAGATTGTTTTCCTCGTTCGTTTTTCACAAAGAAATGTCGATGAGCTGATACACGTATTCGTGTTATTAACATCTCTGTTAGCAAGCAAGTTCTTCGTTAATTTAGTATGACTTTGTATTAACAGCAGAACACATTTCGACAACGCGACTTATAGACGGAAGAACAATATTACCGGGTCTCCTACGTGACACGCGATTCGAATTTCAAAGTTTCATCTCATTCTTCGCTCGAACTCCTCTCGAAAACTTTCCATATGCCCGGGCGAGAGTAAATTTTCCTAGAAGTTACCACTCGAGCTCTTCCATCGCTAATTTCAGGCAAAGTCGAAGACAATCATTGTCCCCCTTGATTTTCCAGACTTGTGCAAAGAGATTAGCAATTCATATGTACTTGTTAGGGCCTGCGACAGGACACAGAATCCTCGAACATTGCACGGTAGTACCGTCTGATTTTTCCATTTGGTAGGACCACTCAAATTGCCTTTGCGAAACTCATTTCTCACTGTAATTTGTGCTTTACCGAATTTCTACACAAACTTAACAGTGAAGTAACTCGAAGAATGTTGAATTAGAGCTATTTCCTTTGCTCAAAAAATTCTCTAGAAATGATCTATTGTCGTCCGAGACCACCGCTGGTATATATGAAAAACACTGTGTGCAAGAAAAAGAAAATGACTTACGTGTCACAATATCGGCACTTTTTATTCTTCAAGGAATAATAGACGACCACAGAATGAAGAATCGAACTGACTAAACAGAAAGGAACTATGCAGCATTCATCGATCATTCGATGAAGATGGTAAATACTTTGCTATTCACGTTCGGCATAGAAAGAACCATATTCTTACTAGATTCATATCAATAAACTATTTTATCCTTAAAATACACACGAATAAAAATAAATTCAAAGCAAAAACGTTGATTTTTTTTTAAATGTACACCCTTATTCAAGACGCTATCGTTATTTGCATGAGAATGTAAAAACAAAAATGGGTTTAAAAGCCCTTCTACAAGATTTCGCGTGATGGTTCAGGGCCCAGAAGATTCAGGTTTAATAGTTTAGGAGCTGAGGAAGAATTTAAGGGTTCAAGCGTGAATGGAGTACGCGTCACTCTCGGACTGACAGGCCGGGACTCTAAAACGCCCATAGCCAAGGCGTTCTTCTTCATTTTTCCACTGTTATTGTTCTTTTTGATGATTATGGAGGTTTGGAACCTACACTCAGTCATTCCATGCCGAGATTTGTCCTTGAATTACAGGAATCGAGAAAAAATTTGAGAGACGAAGCGTAAACCTCCGGACTGACATGCTGAGACCCTAAAACGCTCATAGTGAAGGCGCTGTCTTTAATTTTTTCACAATTATTCTTCCTTTTTACAAGTATGGAGGCGTAGATTATACATTCGGCTATCCTACACCGATATTTGTCCTTTAACAGTAGAAATCGAAGGGCAATTAGAGAGACTACGCGTGAATCGAACCGGTGATCTCTGAACTGACATGCTGGGGCTCTAAAACGCTCATAGCTAAGACGTTCTTAATTTTTTTGCTGTTATTGTTCTTTTTGACGATTAATCCCATGCTGAGATTTGCCCTTGAATTGCAGGAACCGAGAAAAAATTTCAGATACGAAGCGTATACCTCCGGACTGATATGCTGGGACCCTAAAACGCCTATAGCCAAGACGTTCTTCTTGTTTTTTTCGCTGTTATTGTTCCTTTTAATGAGTATGAAGGCCTAGATCCTACATTGAGCTATTTCATGTTGCCATTCGCCTTCGAAGTGCAAGAACCGAGGAAAAAGTTGAAGAACCAAGTGGTAATCCAACACGTGACACCTCCGAACTGACACACAGGGGCTCTACGCACATAACCAACGCGCCCCCGTTTAATTTCCTCGGTATTATTGCTCTCTTCGATGGTTATGGAAATCCTGATCCTGCAATACGAACGTTAACTACCCCAATCAGAGTACTCGTACATTAAAGAACTCGAAAGAGCTTCGAGAAACGGCCCCAATTTCCACAAATGGCAGCAATGACGTCAGGAAGCTGATTATCACAACTGAATGCCTCGCGATTCAACGTTTCGATGCGCGCTTTGATTGCGCGGCGGACGTAAAAGAAAAAAGAACAAAAAAAAAAATAAAGAAAGAAAGGAAAAAGAAGAGTAAAAAAGAAATGCGCTGAATAATGTAGATCGTACCGTGTGGTTTCCTCTACGTACAGGTGCCGCGGAAAGCGTTAAAAATGAAACTCACACGCGCGCCCTTAAAATACGTTTTCCATGCATGCTCTTACATTCATTTCACTTGCAAATTTTACGATTGATCTTTCGCGAGTGCGGCACTACCGGTGTGACGCGCTTGCTCATTCCCCTCCCGCCATTCCAACCCCGCCCTAAATTGGGTTTGCGCGTTATGACGGTTGTACATCCGATTGCAAAGTCCAAACGTTGCATCGGATTAGCGAAAATCAACTTGCCGCGCCTGTAGACCACCCTGATGAGAAATGTTAATTGGATCGTGCCTCACTGGCATCGTATTACCGCCTATTACAACGGAACACGTGGATCATCTGTCAGTTTATTTAGGACGAGTCAAGTCGTGTAAGTTACCAGGCTTAACCAGGTCTCTATCTTCAGAACCAATCAATTTTTATTTTATTTAAAAGATAAATCAAGGTAAATCTCGTACTTTTATAAAATTCTACGAACTGAATTTCTGAAGCTACAAATACTGACACAAAAAAGTCTAGATAAACACAGCCAGTTGTTTAATTATCCAATTACTCAAGAAATTAGTCAGCCAGGATTTATAGCTACGTGGAATAAAGGAAGTTAAGCGATCTCATGGGAATAACGGCTATTAATAATCTTAAAAAGGAAAAGCAAATCCGCCACAATTCTCCTTGACTCGAGAGATCGCAGATTCAGCGAGAATATCATGGTCCATAACACACACATACTTTGACCTAATCACCGTATCAGTCTTTTAGTGATTGTCATTCCAGAATTATTCCAGTTGCTTAAAAATGATAATATACTCTTATTCCTCCAAGTTAAGAGCATTGTATTTCCATTTTCGAATGCGATAGTTCTTTTTTCGTAGAATTTTGGTTTCTTCAACGTTGTTGAAACACCTTTTTTGTTTCTTTTTATGGTACCGATCAACTGGCAGTTCATTTTTATTAATTCATCTAAGTCTTCTAATGAATCTTCACTTTGACTTTCAATAATTCTCATTCTTCGTCCTTTCCGCGATATAATTTCTCACCAGTTTGATGTATTAGAACCGTCATCAACATAATCATCAGATATTAAAATACTTGGATCATTTTGTAATACTTCAAAATCTAATACATCTTCACTACCGTTCAGCTCAAAATTCTCATGGTAACATTGATTCTTCTCCACGTTCTTTTTGCCATAAAAGGGTCATAAAATCATTTTACTACAACATTATCGACGTGGTACGTTCTATCTACAGATAACAATTGCTAATGACAAAGCATCTTAAACGTAATCATATTAAAAATAAAATGTCCCCGCAACGGAGCCAACGGAGGCGCTGAAGGTTAAAAATCCACATTCCAGTCTGAAAAAGAAAAAAAAAAAAAGACTAGAAATTCGAGTCTTCCCTTTGTAATTATTAGGTTAAGCGGCGCTTAATCGTCCCTCTCCTCTCAGAAACACGACGCTGAAGAGGCGCTTCTTTCCTTCAAATCCCATTCTGTATTAGTCGATTGGAGGATGGTCGCAAAAAGGAAACCGTAATGCGGTTTTCAACTTCGTTCCGGTGGCGATCGGTGGAGCTGGGTCTAATAGAAAATTGAACGCGACCCGATTGTCCCTCGGCTGGGTAAGCCTCTTATCTGTATAGCGAACGGCACGGATTGATCTCGCCGCACGGCACAACACCGACAAAGAGAAAACAGTGATGAAGAAGGAAGGACAGATGGGAAAGCTTTCTAGCTACCTCGTTGAAACGAGCGTAGAGGTAGGATCGAAGTGGGGAAAAAGCTCGGGACGAGGGTAAGCAAGGTCATCTTTTCGCCCATAAGACAGGTATTAGGGACTTAATTTCAATCTACGAACGTAGAATTTATCGTTCGTCGTTGTAGCGACGTATAAAACGACACTTCTCCCTCGCAAGTGTCTTAATTACTTTCCTTTCTACCCTTGATAAATAGGTCAGAAGTAATAAAACAGAGAGTGGCCAGATGACTGGAGGTAACACAGTCCTTCTTTCACGGTACGTTTTTTTTGTTTTTTTCCTTGAAATTCACCGGACGAGAGAAATCCTCTACGCTTTATATTAAACAACGCGGTTTTTACGGGCCTGTAACTTCCAGCGGTAACCTCCGGGGACCGTAGGTAGTTTCGAGTGCATGATTCCATGGCGAATGGTCCCCTTCCGAGTGCACGTCGAATATCAAGAAGAAGATGAAGAGGGAAAATGAAAAGAAAAAGAAAAAATAGAAGAGAAATATATAGATATATAGAAAGGAGGGAAAAGAAAAACAGAGTAGAGTGGGATTAAGGAAACTGCTCGGAATTCAGTGTCGTTTTATACAAAAGATAAACGGGCCAGGGAAGAATCTCGTCGCATTTCGCCAAGACGTCACGTGCGCTTACGCTCGCGTAGCTTAATCAAAGGAGATCAGCCCCGGGCTATCCGGGATCTCTGCTTATCAGAGGCGTCGTTGTTAATTTAACGAACTACCTTATTTTTAATTAAATCATCGATCCCCCATGGCTGGGTTGGCTACCATTTGCGAAGCGCGAGAACGTTTTCACGTTGGCCAGATAGCCTCACGGAAAAAGGATCATTCTTTCTATGACGGTTTCATACTCCACGCCTCTCATCTTCTTTTCTCTCTCTCTCTCTCTCTCTCTCTTTCTCTCGTCTTTCTGGTCTTTCTACTCGTTCTGTTTAGTTGCGCGCCAAGTCCCGGTTCTGGCCAGCCTTATCTCGTCTCATCCATCTTGTCTCTGAGCCTCTTTATCAGACGGTACTCATACCAGGGACCAAGGCTGAGCTTAGACCGGTCGTCTTCGAGTCTACCCACCGAGCAGACCCTAGGGACATTAATAATCTTACACCGAGGTTGGCTGAAAGGGTTGTGGAAAGTGTCGGAGCAGGGGGGACGCGGGCGAAACAGGAAATGAGTATGTTTACGGTGGCCGAGGAAGAAAAAGTCCGCGAGGAAGAAGAGAAACGAGTCTTTAACGCGCGCGTATCTCATTGTCGGGAAAAAGATACTCGTCCGTTTGCAGATTTCGTTGGTGTATTATGGCTGGATTATTGTTAACCCACGGCAGGATTTATCTTGACGCTAACGACACTGTAAACGTTAGTCTTCGATACACTATGGGGTCACCGGAAGTGCTTGTCAAAAGAAAAGGAATCAATCTTTAATCTGTTAATTAGGGAACTTATCGTTGTTTCTACAACACTTGCATCACGATCATTTATTTGTGGAGGTGTTGTTCAATTTTATTTCTTTATTCTGTAATGACGAATCACACTCCTGGTGCAAATTATGACGAATATGTGACTGAAGAAGAATTATGTGTCTATGAAATTTGCACTTTTGCTCAAACTTTAGCTTTGATTTAAGACTGAAGTTTATCGTATATGAATTTTAGTTTTCCAAATAGTTTCTGTTTGGTGTGTAAGTTGGGTAAAATATAAAACTCGTCATATTTTTATTAATAATAATCGAAATAAAGTAAGCTATTGTAGTTTTTCTTTACAAGCTAGAGAGATTCGATGTTTGTTTGGCAAGTGAACGCAGATAAAAATGAAATTAACCAAAATGAAAAGAATTCGCTGACATGTGTTGCAAGGCTAAAATTAATTTTGTTTATAACAATTCTATTAACGATACTCATTAGTACTTACGAAGCACAGAGAACTTTCTCCAAATGATCAATAATAATAAAATAAGTACAATCGAACTTTTTAGAACCATTCTGCTAATTAAAAGTGATACAACTAGATCGTTGTCATATAATAAAGCAGTAGAATAATTTGCACATACAAAACTCACGGTGAAAAGTGTATTATATGGTAATATTTATTTATAATTCCCATAATTAACGTCCACGTACTGCTTTTTTACCGTATTCGTTGTATTACACGCTTGTGAAATATGTAAAACAGAGCGATACAAGTTTCGCAAAGTTTTAATTGTGATTTGCTTCAGCTCGTGTGTCGAGAAAGGATCATTTAGCTCGAAATTCTCAAAGGGTTAATCCCAGCCACGGAGTAATAAAAACGTAATTTCGTTTTACACAGTAGATTGTGAATCGAAATTGCGTTTCAATTCAAAACGAAAGTTACGCGAAACGTGTATCGCGAAAAAGTGAAATGTTAAAGCAGTTACATCTCGTCGATTCTAGTTTGCTTCGAAACTTGAGTTTTCGACGGATTGTAGATGTAGACAGCGATCGTTTCCGATTCTACGACACACATCGCGACATCGTTTCCGTTCGTACCGAAGCTTTTCTGTTCGCGGAACTTTTAAACTCGAATTTGTACTGAGCCGATTCCTAATAATCCACCACCTCTAGGATCCTCTAAAACGAGATTATAAGTTTCTCGGAAAAGATAAATATTGAATGTACTCAGAGAGTTGAGTGGAGAAGTTACGTGGTAATTGCGCGCAAGTATCCGGCGTTGAGCGGTGGCGCGCGGAAATAAATCTGGAAGTTTAAACGGTGAAATTAATTTCACTCTCCGTGGACGAAAAAGAAGAAAAAATATCGACGCTTTTTCTTTTTCTTTTTTTTTGTTTTTTGTTTTATCGCGAAACGTGAAAACCAGGATGGATCGAGAGCGAAACAGTATCTCCTCGTTATTATATGTACTTTCCAACCAATTCTCGCGATACCGTTTGATGCGTTTTTATCGCGAGCGTTAAATTAAACACGGAGAAATAAGCACGGAGTGTAGATACGAGAAAATAACGATGTAAAATAAACTGTGAGCGTAGTCTTTCCCGGAGAAAAACGCGTTCAATTGGAACTTTACTTGGCTGCTGTTTTCCATAAGAAATTGCACCTTTTTATCGAACGCGAAACGAAAGCTTTACACTCGTTTATTCGTCCAATGGAATTTCGAAATTAACGAGAGCGATCGAAACGTCAAACAGACTGCGCGACGCTGAGAAATCACAACTGGCTGCTGTTCGATCTTTCGAAAGCTATCTTACTAAGGATTAAGGCTTGTTTAAGGCCTGTATTGGCTGTTTGAGTCTTTGAATAAATTAATACTGAAATTTGGTCGGATACTAGTGCACTTACGGCTACGTTCGGTACCTATTACCGAAGAATATTTACATGTTGCTGATTTGGTTCGCCATATTGGACAGTGAAGGATAAATAATAAAATAAAAATAAAGATGTCAAGTCTCTTGTATACCATTAGGATAATACGAGCAGAGAACAGCTCCGAGAGAAAATTCTCCTTGCGTTCGAGTACTTGAAAACAGAAAATACTCTGGAAAACGTTCGCGGAAGCGTAATACACAGGGTAGAATTTTTTTGAGGGAAAAAATGGAAGACATTTCTAGCAATCCTTACGTTAATAATGAAAATTCTTCGGAAAAAATACTGAAATAACAAATCTGAGCAATACAGACGTCACAATAATAATTGTTCCTGTGTGTGTGAGTGTACTCGACGAATTTTCAATATTAACACTTCATCGATCGGCTCATTTTGTTCAATACTGGCTCAGTTTTCGCTGTCGCGCTTATTCTTCCTGTTCGACAAATTTTCAATCGAAATTCGCAAGAGAGCTTTACCATATCGTTCACTTTCTCTTACTATAGGGTAATTAAGACATGGGTCAAAAGTGACCCGGCATTGGTTGGGCAAGTGTTAATTAGTTTGTCACGCTGGTAGCGAAAATTGGATTAATAGGCTTCCGGTCGGTTAATTTATTCAGAAATTATGTCTCCTATGGAAAAAGAATGTCACTCTACACTTTCGATTTAATTTTTCGCATAGATTCGCCTCGGTTTCGGTTTTCACCCAGCATGTTTACGCGCATCTGACAGAAGTGAATAAATAAATCTCAGATTCTCCTTCGCTCGCTTGATCTTCATCGAATTTCAATTCTTCCTATTCTCGAACGTTCATCGGGGATTCCCTGTGCTGGCGGACCAGCAATAAACGTGGTCGTAAAATGTAACAGGCAGTAAAACGGGACCGGAAGTCGTTGATCGATCGCGTCACGTGAAATCCTGATGTTTCGCGCGTTTTGACGTTGCAGTCGGGTGTTTGCGATATGTAAATTCTACGCGATGAAAACAGGCCAACAGGAGGACTGTCTTATCTGTTGTTGCTTGCTAAACATTGCTAATATTCGTATTTTCCCGCGACTTCCGTCGTTGCTCTTCGAGATTGCTCGATTAAGGAGATTTTTCAGCTCTTTTCTAAGAGCTACGACGTTATCTCTTTTGAATTAAGATTCCAGCATGAGTTCCACGGCGTTCAACCGTGTCAGTCGTCGAGGTTTTCCAATGATACACCGCTTTGACGAATCCAGATAGATCCGCAGGGCGTTCCAAGCATTCCGTATCCAAGTCCTTTGACTTGGACAAACGGAAGCACTTTGAACGATCGAGTTTAACTTGGATCGTGAGTTTTAATATTTAACTACGTTCGTATCCTTCGTATCTACGTTAAAGAAGAACTTTTATGTATCTCGTAGAATTCATTGAATCGTGTAAACACGTCCCAAACGACACTTTAACGAATAACTTTGATAAATTATCTGACCATAGGTAAGATGTTCTATTAATTTGAATGGTCGTGATTGTACGATCTTGGAAAGACAATGACAGAATATTTAACAAAATCAGAGCACTCTAAAAATGATCCTCCATGAAAAATTAAGCTTCCATTTGTTAACGTATCTTTAATTTTGTAATGCAGGATGGAAAAACAGGGAAGTTTTTCCGAGTATGAAAGACTGTCTCCTTGATGTACTAATTGTAATAAAAAATCAATTAATAATTAAACGTGTAATTAAAAAGATATATATGTCCTACTTTTTTATTTTATTCGTTTTTTTGTGTGCCCAATCAGAGCTTTTTTTTTTAAGTTGCGCCGTCAGAAGTCAGTCGAGTAGGAAAACGTCGAGCCACACACGTATCCAAGCTCCCGCTGACTCTCTGAGGGTTTCGTCTGGAGTGCAGAGGTTTATGGTACGTTAATTGCTATTGAGAAACTCGTCGACCAATTTTAACGAAGTTTTAAAAGACATACAGGAAGTATTTAACGCGGAAGTTAATCTCCTAAATAGCTAAAAGTCACGTCTGCGATATAAATCTGACATCGATCTCTCTAGACTGAGCTCACACCTCTGCCGTGACTTCCTATTCACCAGCAATTCTTTAGAAAATTCCACTAACGTAATTAAACCAGATCAGAATGTATCCAAAGTGATTTATGCTAAACACGAACTGTTTTCAAGACGACAGGCAAAGTGTAAGGATGCCCCGAATCGAATTCAAACCGTTCAGTCCAATATAAAGAAACTTATTTCGTATTTTTGGGTGTCCAAATATTTTTAAGTGCCTCTGTACATGAAACCTTCGTTCTAATTGTTAAGTCATAAAATAAAAAAATTGCTAAGTCAAAATAAAACCTGAGAAATTCGTGGAATTCTGAAACTTATGAGCCAACCCTATCGTGCAACAATCATGTGCTCTTGTTTATAACTATTGGACAGATTATAGAACAAAATATGTGTGAGAAAAACGATATTATTATACATTAAGAACCTGAAAATTGAGTTTTCTGAAGTGAATTATGCAAAAAACGAGCGAATCACTTCGTTTGCTCGTGTGTCATTCAGTTTGAAGGTGTTTAATCAGCAATTAATCCTGGCACAGTAACACTTATAACACGCAAAACTAAGCAGAATATGCATAAAAAATATTCCCCTCGATTCCTGTAATAGGTTTCACGAAAAATTGATATCCTGCATCCGGCACAGCGGTTTGTTTGCTTTTAAATCCAAATTACTCGACGGCGAACAGGTTGATTGAAGTTGAGGACTCTCCTATTTGCCGTATCAAAAACCCTATCGATGTTTCAATAAGCGTTGCATCGATGAAGAGCGCGTTACATGCAGGTACTACCTTCAAACCAGCGAAACGTTCCGAGGTTCTGGGAACTCTATTAAAAATGTTTACCATCTATACGTGTTTTCCCTATCAATCAAAAAATCATTTCGAATTTCACGTTCGTTAAAGCTTAAACGAAAAAGGGAAAATAAGAGAAAAAAAAAAATGAAACGCGGAAGAGTGTAGGTACACGTATGATTCGAAGCGGAGAGGAGAGGAGGAAAAACGTGCGAGAGGGTGTAATTTTTTAATTCTATTGTGTAAACTTCGAGGTACAGGCGAGCGACAAATCAAACCCGTAAACTCTGATCCTTTCTCGCACACAAGTTGCAAAATCGTTCGATTAGTCGCGGGAAATTCAAATATTTGCGGTGATCAGCGAGCAACGATAGATCGAGTGTCCTCGTGTTGGCCAGTTTTCATTGGTGTACAACGTATGATATCGTGAACGTGATTTAACGTTGGTCTAATGAAAAATCGGCAACGATCCTTCACTTGGCTAGGTATCGATGCGGATTCAGGAAAAACTCGTGTGGGAGAATTCGAGTACAGAAGAGAATTCGTGTACAGATTGTTTCGAGGTATCTGGATGTTTTAAAGGGGTTGGATTACGAGATTGTTTCAAGCAGATTAGCAAAGTGGAATAATCCCTTTGTTGGCGGAAACGTCATCATAAAGTCACTTCTCTTTCTCGGTACAGTGTTTCCATATACTTTTCTGTCACTACACGACGGCGAATTTTACGAGATTCACGGTATTCAGAGCAGAGCTGAACAAACAGAGAGAACCTTTCTCCCGTTCGGGCAATAAAAGCTGTCGTAAAAACTTTTAAATACGTTTTATTCGACTGGCCATACAGCTCACCGTAGAAGAGAAAATAGACAGCCCCTCGTGGGTTCAATCCATCTGTCCTTTTCTCTTTTTCTCTCCACGAAACTTCTCACAATCAACTGAATATTATCCTAGAAGTACGTTTCAATAGTGTCAAAGTGAAACGATGCTTCTTTGATACTTGGCGAATTCGCTAGGCGTGATTTAAAGTGAACGAGTGATAACTCGAGGAAAGGATGAAAGGAGAAATGAAGAATACGGTGTTGAACATGAGGAAAAAAAATGATCGAGCAGGATGAAAGCAGAAAAAAGATTTGCAGCTGTGAGTGCAACTTAGTTCGAAGAAGAAGCCTGGCTAGAATTACTGGCCATAGATCGTTGACTATATATTTATCGGCTCTCGAGAAACTGCTTCCGAACTTCGTGCCGGTGTACAGTCTCGAGTGAAAGTATCAGTCACCTCGTAGAATATGAATTATCTGAAAGGATTTCTGTATCGAGGGGAAGTCGAACTATTCAACTGTGAATACAATCATTTTTTCATTAGTCAGTCATAGTTTCTGTTCTCTTAGAAGAGGAAAATTAACTTGCATCGATGATCACTTAATTCACTGTTCTTCGGCGTGTTTCAAGCGAAACTTTCTGACTTTCAAAATGTTCACAGGAAGAGTAAAGATAGGCTAACGTGTGTTAGCAGACAGGATCAACCTCAGATTGTAACTTTTGGAAATTTCTTTGAACGACAAAGGAAATGTTTCAAAGAAATATTGGGTTTCCTGTGTTATTTTCTACCATAAGAATTGTGTAGTATTTTTACGTACGAGCTGTCCATTATTTGGAGAATATTTGTCAACATTCCAGCCGTTGGAATTTCAATACTGTTTTACATTTCAATAAGAGAAGAAAAAATGAATAATTATATTGTGTTGGTCAGAAAGTTCGTGTGGATTTTAATATACAGAAATGTCAATTTATTCAATGATGTATTGCCCAATTATGTGTTACGTAACAAGGATTGTTTTCCATTACACATTTTATTTGTTCGTTGTCAATCTCTTGTGGTTGACCAGAGCGTGGTGAATTCTGAATATTAAAAAATGTAAGGTAATAGAAGGCAAGGGCAAATCAAGAGTTATGTGCGAGAAATGTCACATACATTTGTGTTTCTATGTTTAAAAAAATTGTTTTTGGTGATTTTCATGCATTGTAAGATTATTATATTTGATAAAGACTCAAACGGAGATTTGTACCTGCATATGTATAAAGTTCTCATACAGTAACAGTCATAAAATGCAATAAATAACATTTTCTAATCAAATTGAATTATTTAATTATACAATCACACTCATTTTTAAGTAGACTAACAGCCATATATATATTTTTCAACTCGTCATAAAAATTCATGCAATAGAGGGTTAACAACGTGCCACAGAGGAACGACTGAGTTTATCAGCGAATGTAAGAAATCAAAGGGCGTACTTTCCCTTGGAATAGTCAGTTCTAAGAAAGGAAACTAAACCGCGAGGCGTAGTCAGCGTTTACTTTGTAATAATTAAAGTGTATAGGTCTTTCCATTAATTACCAAATCCTGGAATGATAAGAAATTGTCAAGCGTGCAAACGTTGTTTGCAACATATCCTCGTGATTAAATAGATTGTACGAAACACAGGGCGAAGCAAAGGTACGTTTATAACCGTGCTACGTTTATTTGAACGTTCTTCCCGACGCAGATACGAAGGGTATTAATACGTTCAAATATTAACACACGTGATCCAAGTTGGACTCGATCATTGGAACCGTTTGTCCCGGTCAAAGGGCGATACGGAATGCTTGGCATGGCTTGTGGATTCATCTGGCTTCGTCAAAGAGGAGAATCACAGGAAAAACTCGATTGAACGTTCTGAAATTGATACAGGAATATCGGAATCTAAGGAAACGACGTAGCTTTGCAGAAAGGTCGAGGAGAATTTACTTAATTGAGCAATTTGTTGGTGTTCCACGATGCAAATTCGTCTTTTAGCGCGGGGACATTTACGCGGGAATTTTGAAACGGGGAGGAGCTTCGCGAGAAAATGTTGAGAAAGACAGAGACGAGAAGAAAAGTGCGAAAAGGATGAGAGAAAAACCGAGTGGCTCAGACAGAGGAAGAGATGGAAGATCGAGTGTGCGACAGCAGTTCGAAAAAGGCTTAAGCCTTTTCGAAACGTCTACGCGGATTATGATGTGCACATTCGAGGATCGCCGATTGATCGAAAGAAACTGTGTCAACGAGTGGCAATCGGTCGAATGGGATGGGTAGACCGGGGATGGAGGTAATGCGTTCGTAAGTAGACAATGGGATTCCATTATCGCGGACCAGCAACGGCTCGATAAATATCGTATGAAGTTAACGAGCTTGCTAACGATTTACGCGCTGCGAACAGGAAAAACGAGGCGAGACAACTGGCGTGGATGGGGACGGGGAGAGTAAAAAGGGCGACGACGTTGGAAAATAGACGGCGCTAACGAAACGTTTTCACTTGTAATTTCCTATAGAGGGGGTGCATTAAAACGAGACAACGAGGAAAAGAACGAGCGGAGAAGGAGAGGACAGAGTGGTGGACGAAGGCGGACAGAGATAGTCACCTGGGAAAGAGAATAAAGAAACAGAGAGGATGGTAAAACTCGATCCCGTAAATAGAATCGTCGTTCGAAACAGACACTCAAGTTCGATGCACCGAGAAAAAGTGGGAGTAGCGAGGAGAGAGAATCCGCGAGCGTCGAGACAAAAGGTGACGACAGAAAGAGAGAAAGAGGGTGAGAGAAAGAGACAGAGTGACAGAGAGGAAAAGAGAGAGAGAGAAAAAAGGTGAAAGGCGAGAACAGGAAGGGACAATGGGCTGGGAAAAGAGGAAAAGAGTGGGAGGAAGAGGAAAAACAATCGAGGAATAAGATAAAGGTGATCTTTTGTCTTCCGTAGGAGAACAAATCTAACTTGTCGGGGCGCCGAGGGTTCGGCTGGTTGTAGACTTGCAGGGCCAGTTCTGTCCGCGTATCCAGCTTCGACTCCGCCAGCCACGGAATTTGCAACGGCATCGCATTGATTGCACCCCGAAGCGAATTGCATCCGCAGGCAGGGTGCTGATCCCCCCTCGACAAGGCAACGGAACACCGAGGCGCAACGGTGAAATTGATGACGCGAGTATAGGCGTACACTACGCTCCGGCACGGGTCGAATGCGAAACGGGACAACTGCTAGTCGCCAGTCTCTCTCCCTCTCTCTTCAGATAAATTCTTCTAAATCAATTCGCCACGTTGCTCTAATTTTTATTATCCCCTCCACATCTCTCTGCAAACCTTTCAGCGGCGATGTAACGCGTTGTGAAAATGCCTCGAGCAGAAGGCGCCCTTCGATAGGCATAAATTCTTCTTCGACTCGTCGACGTGTATATTAGTTTCCTTTCTCACTCGAGAGGAAATCGGTGAACACGAGGAGAACTGATGTATATACTTTTTCCTTCGCTGTACACAGAATGTCCGTGTGGCCTAATCGATAAACGATATTACGGTGCTCGTTGGTTTCCAACCGGCAGAAACTCACCGCTGGCACGTCGGTCGTGGTGGTTCGAAAGCCGACAGTAACGATATCAACGTGACCACGGAAACCCGAAATCAATAATATCATCATAATTAATTACGGCGAATTCGCGTTGATCAGCGGCCGTGTCAAGGATTAATTGTAAACGTCGCGAACGCCGGATGAATTTCCTGGACTGGTTTTCCACAAAAGGAAACGTATTCTGTTCCGCGACGAAGTATTCGTGACGTGTTAATTAACTATTCGTGAAATATGGTTAACGAAATAAGGTTAAAGGTATCAACTTGGTATAAAAACGAGGAAAACAGGGAGAAGATATCGATGTGTGTATCGTTGATACACTTTGAAAAAATTGCAACGAATAGAAATTTTTATCTACGTCGTTTATCGAGGAAGAATGTCAGCACCGCCATTTCGCTTTCGCTGGTATCCATCTTGTAAACGAATAATTCACGCCTCTGCTTTACCGACGGAATATCGAGCGCTTTAAGAGCGTCATCTTGAAGTGAGATTGAAGAGAGTCGTTTCAAATGAAGTGGTGCGACCTGGTGTCGAAGACCTGAATCGTTTGAACAGTTCAAAGGTAAATACCTACTCCTGTCCGTGGTGGATTCAGCCCAGTTATCGAGCTGCTTACGTTTTTGCCCTTCGAATCTGTATCAGCCAGATCGTATTCTATTACCCTTTTTAACTTTGATGTCACGATCAACGAGAGATCCCTTTTCCGCGGGAAACGATCTCGAATAAGATAGAAAAACCAGCGGCGCGCGTTGGAGATTGCAAATGCCCGTAATCTAAATTTGAAAGTGTTCACTTTAAAAGAAGCACCGCCGCATTGAATTTTAAGGGCAGCTTCCTTAATAGAGTAATGAATAGACAAAATGCAAGCGAGGAGTTGCGCAATTTAATAAAGTGCATTTTAATTGCGATTTTAACGGAGCGAATTAATGCAACCGAGCGTTCCGCATACAAATAACGAAACTTGAATGTCTCCTTGCTGGCACGTATGTGTACGTACATATGTATACATGCTGCGACCTGCTACGAAGTGACCATGGCAAGAACCAAACCTCCATGTTCTACTGGGTCAAGGAAGTTCTAATGAACGTGTCCCTTCTTATCGCGGTTGATTTCCATTCTCGAATTGCAAACGTTTAGGTAACCATAGGCATTGATATAGTTCAGTCGTATCGTAGGAACTGAGAGTAAATTTTGGAGAGCCAATAGGAATTGAATCCACGCCCTCCGGACTGATAAACCGGGACTTTGCGCACTGCACACCCCTCTGTGTATTTTTCCTCGTGCGCCTATGAGTTCTGTATGGATCTCGACCCTACAGTATGTCGAACCCTTGAAATGTGCCACTTAGGCTCGTAGATTGCATTTAGGATTCCGCATAATAAAACAGTGACGAGTTATGACTAGCAGTATTGCAAGGTCGAGGCCCCCATAGCCATAAAATAGGAACAGTAAGAGCGTCTTGGTTATGGGTCCAATGGAGTGTCCCAGCATGTCAGTCCAGAGGTCGCAGACTCAAATTTCTGCTCTTTCTTCAAATTTGTCCTCGGCTGCTATAGTAATATATCGAGACAGTGTTATAGTCATTTCTGTCGGACAACTTGCGCAAATTAAAACGATAAATAGCAGTGCCTTTATTTTTTGAACCTCTCGATGCGGCGTGTCAGTTCGAAGGTTGCAAATTCGATTTCTGGCTCTTTTCTTAAATTTTTCCTCAGCTAGTTTATTGAAACTCTAGTCATTTCTCTCGGATAACTCGTATAAATTAAAAAAATAAAAAGCGATGCCTTGTCTACAGGCGCAGTCTCAGCGCGGCGTGTCAGTCCAGAGATTGCTTGTTCTATTTTTTCGTTTGAAGGAGTTTTTTCTGTTAATCGGTACGTTGAATGTATCTTACAAATACATTGACTCTGGATGAAAAATTTCTGGTTACTGTTTTTACAATGTTCTGTCAAGTTTACTTAGTCCTTCGATAACTTTTACGATTCTACAATATTGTGACGTGAACTATGTTTTTTATTTACCTTCGGTAGTTTACTTTTTTAATATTTAACTGACCACAAATACAACTATTCCACGACGGATAAAAAGCCTCGCAAGAAAGATCTTCCAAATGGATCTTCCACATGTCCTGAAGGGTTGCACGGTAGTAATGTCGAAAGCAGAGATCGAGCAATAATGTCTGGGCCTACTTTAGACGGAGCCATTCCCAGCCGATTTCAAGCGGTTAGCCTCAACTCTAGGTTGGACCAGTTAATAGTACTCCCATTATAGAGGTCTTCCGGTAGGTATCCAGACTTCTTCCCACTCCAGAGGAGCAAACAGTGAAATAATGGTGTCCGCTGGGCTTTGACATTATCGCGTCAACGACGGTAATCCGAGAAACTCGAATCGTTCTTCATCGCCACGATAGAAGGAGAGCAGTAAGGATGAAAAAGGGGCGGGGAGGAATAGAAAAAGAATAGCCGGTACTTCGTAATTTCTGGTGCTCCGGTGGAAAGTTAGCAACGGGAAGGGGTTTCGAGCAGCCGTTAGCTACGCAAAAGAACAAGAAATAATGGAGCATCTCGAGGCGAGCTCGTAAAAATGTATCCGACGCGATCACTCGAGAAACTTTCGAAAAACGAAGACTTATCCGCGCGGCGCGAAGGTGTGTAGCCGTGGCCGTAGGCGTAAGAAAAGCGTATACACTCGCAGCCGCGCATACAGTTAAGCAAGCTGAGAATTTACGAGGCTGTTCGGTCGCGTCCTACCTCTTGAAAGCTCGAACTTTGTCAAATATATTAAAAGCTGTCTGCTGGCTGGCAACCACGACAAAGATGTTTCCTCCTCTCCCGTAAGTCCAGTCGTTTCCCTTTTTCTCCAATCTTCTATCCACCGTCACACTTCTACACCTTTTGTGTATATACGCCACTGTACCGTGCCTTCATAGGCGTAAACTTTCGCGAACACCCGCGGGAGTTTCTTTCTACGGCGGATAGAAACGACCCGCGAGCGGCTCGTGCTCCTTTCGAAAAAGTTTCCAACGATGGCGACGATAGACCGATCTACCCGTTCGTTCTCGTAATTAATAACTGAGCCGTGATAACGGGTAACCTTAATCGCGAACATTTTACACGACGGTTAACTAAATATCGCTTCATACGTCACGGGAAAGTTAGCGACCCTCTTATTCCGCAATTCGTTTTTACTCATCCCGCTTATTATCGTTTCTTTGCTCCGCGGTTCCTCATCTTTTCTGTCCCATTTTTCATACTTTTTCCCTACGGCTTGCATTGAACTTCTACCTGAACGTCGCGCTTTCGTCGTGTTTCTTCGTTCCATTTCAACTCTGATTCTACATTGTTCCACATTCTGCTCCTTCGAGACACCTAAAGCCTACGCGGATTACTAGTTAGTGGTATGAGATACGGTTGTGACAGGTGGAGTGAAAAAGGGAACAAGGAAAAACTGAAGAGTGAACATTTTGAGAATTTAGAGGTGTTTTTTTTACAAACAAGGCTCATATTGTCCAGAAAAATAGAAGCAGCTGTGATAAAAGTTAATTCTACAGAAATGACTATGTATCAAGTTCCAGAAATGTATGATGTATCTCATTGTCGTTGAATTATATTTTTTTTACGTTGATTCTAGAGACTATTACGAAAATTTCAGTTTCTTTTTTCAGAGATTTATCCAGTTCGGTCTAAATTTGAGAGTTTTCGTTTTTCGTTTGCAAAAAAAAAATGTTGTCAAGTGTGTTTTTATTTCTTACTATTAATGTTCAAGTCAAATGTATACCAGACACGAATTTTTAATAAAACATTAGCTTTTTAACGTCTGACTATTATTTTTTTACTATCAAACAGAAAGTGATCCTATTCCCTTCGATCCTATAAATTATTATCATTAACTGTTCAAAAACTAGAAAAACGTGGCTACATACTAGGATTCGAGATGGATCATTTCTCTAATACAATCTTTTCGATAGGCAGAATGATTTACTTTAACTTACACGTCGACTATCGCTTCCGTTTACACAACGACGTTAAAGTAAACGGATATATACGTTCTCGTAAACGCAGGATCAACGAAAGAATACGAAGAAACGAGCAGACGTTTGCTAGCAACAATTGCAGCCGATAAGGGGCCACGATTGCAGTTTGTAACGCGAGAATTTAAATCGGATTCCGTGTTCACGGCGACGCAACGAACCGAGCAGAGATTGTAGTCCGCGTTAGCGAACCCTGGCGAGCTAGAGGCAAACGTCAACGACAACTTCTCATTTACAGATGTTGCAAAGTGGGAAGCGTCCAAGTTGATCCAGTTAGTCGACGCCCTTGCCGCGTGTACGTGCCGCGAGCCCGAGAACACCAGGGAAAGAAGAGAGGGCTGAGTGAGGACGTTCGTGGAATAGCAATGCTCGCCATTTCACTGATCCGCTCGCGCCACTGCCCATGGGCTCGTTTTCCCTTCTATTCGACGCTATATTTTCAGAACGGCGAGTTTATACTTTGCATTACGTGTAGACTTCCGGGATCGGGGATCCGCTTGACCGGAGAAATCATCATTTCCATCGATGAAAAATGAAACTTGCTGTTCTTTTCTTCTTTTCTCAATCGACAATTCCTTTTTCCTATTTTTCTTTGAGAAGTTAGAAGGAATCACGTGTGCAAGAAGCGTTAAAAGTGTTACGATTGGTGGAAACCGTGGGAAAGCTAGTGAAAGTGGTTTTTGCAAGTTACTTTTTATTCGAGCGCGTAACAAATATTGTCAAAGTACGTTTTATAAATTTACGAATGATCGGTAAACGTTGCTACGAGCCGCAATCGGTTAAAAAATGGGGAAAAATCGCAGTTTTTCACGGGTTTCGGGCTGCAGCCGTAATAAATCTAACGATTTTTACATCTTTCGATGGCCGCCGCTTGTTTCTGCGCCGATGAAATTTTCAACATACACAAAACGTATTTTTTAAACTTCAATTACAAACTCGGATGAAAAGGTTGTAAAAAGCGACGTTTATTATTTTGTTCCACATCCTCGATTAATTGCAATTTTCTCAAAAACTTTTTTTTCCATCCAGTAAACTAATATTTCTAAATAAAAAGAGAACTGAAGCCGTTCGGTCCAATTTTTAAAAAAGTGATTACGAATATGTTAGGAACTTTTTTTATAGGAATTAGGATACGGTGGTTAATTATTTTATTAGATTTACTCGTTCCGTCACCAGAAGGAAGCTTTTTAAACCACTACTATGCACCACGTTCTTTTATCACATCTTCTTCAAATATCATGTATATTTTACGACATGCTTCTGCAGCTTTAGAATCAAGTTTATGTTCACAAAACAGACATGCTCGAATTATGCTAGATTTAACCGAAACTTTTACAGTGTTTCAAATCACGATACAAAAGTATATACCAGTCCAAAGGTACCAATTAACCGATGCGTAGTTGAGCTTTATAATATATGCAAAGACTTGAGCTATACAAGTCACACTAACGTTGCAGCGAATCGTACCGAAAACCGTACGAACTTTTTTGGTTACCTGATATATTTGAACGGCAGAGGATGCTATTTACACCGCGTAGCTGTCTTTAATTATCAAATTAAGATATCAGAACTGTGATAGGGGAACGACTTGCAGCCTGATGAAAAGAGGGAGATCGATCACCACCTCTAACCGTGTCCCAGCAGATGGCTTTCTTTCCTTCGCCGACAATAACCGTGCCAACTGGAATACCGAGATTATCCAGCCAGACTAGTCCGTTTATCTCGCCGCCGCGACGTCGTTAGTCCTCTCGCGAGGAGCGAAGATTGATGAAGCGTGTAAGAGCGTCACCTCGTTCTCCAGCTCCTCTCTCTCTATTTCTTTTCTCTCTCCCCCCTCACACTCTCTCTCTATTTCTCTATTTCTTTCCTCTCTCCTTCTCGCCTTCTCTCTCCCCCCCTCTCTCTCTATTTCTGTCTCTATTTCTCTCTTTCCCTCCATATCGTTGGACCCGGTTTTTCCTACGATCCGTTTTAACAGTTCGCGGCGTAGCTACCTTGCCCTCGACGAGCTTTCGACATCGTCGACGATCGTCGTTCTTTACTTGCCACCTGTAATTTGTGGTTACTCGAGTTTCATTTCCCTCTGATCGCTTTTATCCCGGTGAACGCCTCCGCCTCTGTCATCCCCCTTCTGCAGATCGATACGCTCGTTCCACGTGAAATCCATCTTTGGCTGAAACGCGGCTGGTGAATTTTTTACACTTTCCCTATCCCTTGTCGGCGAGGTCTGTCGCGCTTCTACCCGCGTTTCGGCGCCGATTACTTTCTAATTACAGGACTCTGCCACGATGGATCCGCCTGGGTATAATTAGTCGCGATGATTTTTACACGCGGCGTCGAAGTATCGATGCGTCTAGACGTCTCTGTAACATTGATGACAGCCTGGTTATTACATAGGAGAGGGATATTTTCTGTCTTTTTTCTTCTTCTTCTTCTTCTTCTTTTGTGGTTCTTTCCTTTGCCAGGAATGAAATGAGTCTGACGAGGTACACGTTTCGACGATAATACGGGCTGCATTGGAATACAGTTATCATTACGGTCGTATTCCTTCGTTAGTTGGAGTAGTTTATCCTGTTCGGTGTCACAATCCTGCGAAATAAGTTGCGCTTGCTAGTTGACGAGAGAGTCGAAAGATTCTTTATTCTCGACCGATGATAAAAGTGCAAGTAATTAGAACAATAGACAAACGTCTGTTATATTATGTGAACTATATCATAGCCAACATTTATACTCTCTGAGGAGTCATATTTTTGCAAACAATCATTTGCGTATCCGACCATCACTTCAAAGTACATTTTCTCGAAAACGTATCTTCGTAGGAACAAACTTCATTTCTCTGTTTCAACATATTTCTTCACGCAGAATCGTCCCCTTTCTGATTGTACTGTTACTTATGTTCTTCTCTATACATACCATTTTTAACCTAGACACGCATCTCCATTAGAAGACCCAAGGCGGAACAATTTTTCTTTATTTTCTCCTAACAGGTTTAACGATTGCACACAGATGTCCCGAGTGTTTCCAAGAAGTAGTAATCGAGGAAAATCGAGGGGGGAAAATATTCAGAAGGACCTGTAATTGCATCACGAACAAAGAGGAACTCCGATCTCTGTCGCGTTGCATCGGCCAACGCGACAATAGACGTTTCGAAAGGCAGCCTGTCCGTATTCCAGATAATCGAATCTCGCGTCTAACCAAGAAGGCAGAATTGGTAGCGGTGGTGTGTAGAGCAGGATAGACGGAAAGTATCGATGAGGAAGAATGAAAATGGTGCCGGAAAGGTGTATCCCCTGTATCGGCGATAAATCGAAGCGTGTCGGCTATCGCTGGGCGTCGTATGTAATGGCAGAGACGGCATGTAACGCACGTACCATAATAAATTCCAGGCCACCTGATTATACGTGACTACGTCAAGCGAGGCGCTGCTACCACCGCCAAGTAAATTTGAAATCTGTCACGTGGTTGAATAACCGTAATCAGGCCGACTGAAAATCTCTCACCACGTGACCGTATTATACGAATCGATTTTGCGCCCGTTTGCACACATTTACGCGTTCCCCGTGTGCACGTACCCGCCGCCGAAGGGTGGGCACGTTTGCTCTCTGTGTACACCGGCTAAACGGAGATAGATGGCGAAACGAGGAGCTTAGCGGTGGAAAAGCGTTATCCGTATGGTTCCAGGGGCTTGGAAACACCGCCACTCTCCTCTACCAAAGTCCTCGAGGAGAGGCGAGCGCGGTTCCTCTCTCCTCGGGATCCTTCTGACCTAATTTGACCAGCGCGCGTTCCCCGCGATCCATTTGACCACATTTCGCCAGTGGAAAGGGTTGACGATGGCCGTTCTTCCTCGTTCAAGCTGCCATCGGAGACCTCAAGGGCGACGAGTACTTTGCGATCTTTCTACCTCATCCCGGTTAGATATCGTCAATTCGAAATGGCGATAAGCTAATTGTGCTTACTTGCGCACGCGTGTCATTATCAGTATGAGCAAGCCTTTAGAACGAAAGCTACCCACTGTTGTTATTTCCCGCGTAATTTCGCAGTGCAGGTTGCTCCTATGAATCAAGGAACTTCAGTTCCTGGTTCCTTTATAGGATTTTTGTAACATCTGCAAGATGTGTGCGTGAACGAACGTTGGGAACGTTGGTGCTGTTCTATGACTTGACGGTGAATGGTCTGAATATGCTTCCTTGTTACATTATATCCATCTACCTTTCACAATTGCCAGATAAATCGAACCTAGGACTCTAGCAGTGACGTCGGACTTCACTTGCCCTTTCGATGCTAGGGAATTTTTATTTTGGGCTGAATTCGACGATACTATGCAGGGAACATAGCATCGAGTCGATTCCAGCTCATCTATGATCTGACGAATTTTATTTTCTTCTAGGAAATAATTATTTATCATCAGTTTCCGCATATTTATCTCGTCTGTCGGATTATATCGCAGCGATTGGAATAAACGAAGCTCAGAAGGGCCTATGTTACGACTCTGAACGAGGGTCGAACTCTTTATCTCTCTCGAATTGCAGTTTTTTTCTTTTGCACATCGATTGCGTGTACCTTTACGCTTGACTTTACGTACCTCACTGTATGGGTCGATTGTACACAACTCTTATCCTTCTTCCGTCTCGCTAGCTATCCTCTCGTCACTGGGACCAGTGCTTGAACAAGGTCATCCTGCGGAAAAGCTTGGAGGAAAAAGTTTCGAAGTGCTTTCATATAAGTATTTAAACAAGTGGATCATTTCTTCCCCTCGGCGAAGGAGTTAGCTACCAAGGTCTTCCAATTACCGGGAGATTTTTTACGATTGCAGCACACAGTTACCAACTTCCGTCGATTGTAACGAGGCACTTTCCAAAAAGGAATTACCGAGCAGCAGTTTGAAAATTTTTCATAACACATCTAGGAGGAAGTTCGTCCTTTTTCTTTTTCTTTTTTTCTTTTTTTTTTTTTTTTTTAGGAACGCGTAAAAAAACTTGCCCGGGGTTAGTTATACCGGTGGCTAGAATAAGGAAGAGGGTGGGGAAAAAAGTTCGGGTCTCTCGGCCATTTGTCATATAAGATTTTTTATTCCATCCCATTTTTCAAGCATTATTCCGCGAAAGCATTGCTGTCGTTTCATTTCTAACGAGCTTTGGAGCCGGTGAGACGCGTTCGACGATTCGTTAGTTCAGCCTCGTGCCGGAAACGATTCCTTTTTTCCACCCCTGATTCCTCCCCACCCTTCGCGTGTTTTTTTTTTTTTGTTCACTGTCGCTTCGTTAGTAGACGAAACTGGGTCGCACGGTCATATTTGCCGTTGAACAGAGCCGTGCGACGGCGAAACGTTGTTTCGTTGCAACGCGAAACCAGCTTCGGCACGAGGTGAACAGAATTGGTAATTGCGAGGTACGCTGGTGAGATCCTACGTGCTTAGAGGAGCAGCAAACGATGGGCCGCAACACGATGAACCTTTCTGCTTGGTCAGATCATCGATTCTGTTATTTTTAACACCCTTTCAATGGATGTAACGAGTCTTTCGAGGTTCCCAATGAATCTCTGAGAATCCCCTTTCGATATTCCCTAGTTATTATATTAACAAATGTGTTCTGTTTACGTTGTCGAAAAATTTAGACGACTCATATTGTGTTTTATGTGAGTCACAACGTTGATGGATGATATTCGTAACGATTAAATGACGCTTGCTACTTCTGAGTGTTGTAAATACACGTTGAAGTAGTTTTTCGAATTGTATAATAAAGGAATGTATTTATGATTGAATTGAAGTAACACACTTTGTATTAAAATGTATATTTAAAAGTATGAACAATGTATATTTACAAGATATTTACAAGTATTCTTGAATGTTGTATCTTTGTGAATGAATGTACCTTGTATGCTACTTGTACCACTGTCTTACTAATGTGTATTGCTGTGTTAATGCTTTACTTAATCCCTTAACCTATCACTAAAGCACCCTATTTATTATTCGTCTCGATGTATCGGTACCAAATATCCTTTGCTTCAACTTCTCGCGAGGATTGAAACGCCAGTCTCTAAGATCTGTCTCTCTTCAAAACATGTCAACGTTCTGCAAAAAAGATAGATGATTTTAACGAAGATAGGGGACGAAGTTTCCGCTGGAAATCGAATCGCAGATGTTCGCCGAACAACGAAAACCGCCAGATTTCGGTAACACCTCCGTTCAAAGGATGTCCTGCTTGAACTCGTTTAAACTTGTACGACGTGTCTCTCCTGGCATAGCCGCCACATTCATCTTGAATAATTTCCAGCCGTCTTTGAAGCTCCATGCATAGGATGGAACGTGTTAAGCCTGAAAGCTTCGGGTACAGATCAAAGCCTCGGCTGATGATAACCGACGTGTACCGTCTATCTCTGAACTCGACGTCGTTAAATCTACAAGTATTCTACCTTAAATAATCCTTCTAGAATCGAACGGGGAAAAGGACTCTGTAGAACGAATTACTTCAACCTTCAGGAGAATACGTCAAACGGGCAGCGTAAGTAGCCACCGAGTAGGTTGAACGGTGAATAGAGCTGGTGAACGGAAAGCGTTTCTTTGAAAAAGCATCGTTACTTCGTTCCGAAGGGATCATTTCACACGGTTGCACGGATAACGTTCAGGTCTACAAATCCGATTTCCAACGTGCGAATGACCACGCGAACACGAACGAAATGTATAATGCAGAAGGAATTATTATCGTTTGAATTGCATCCGCACAGCTCGTGCCTGATTCCATCCATCTCGAGAACATTACCAGCTCGCGAACGTCTGCCGGATGTTTCTCGCAAGGTTCACCAAGAACAAAGTTCCCATGGAACTTACCAAGTCCTATATGGACGATACTCACTGTTTCATAGTGACAGCGTGGAGAGGTTCGTCGTAGAAACACATTCTGTTACATTCCGTTACATTCCGTTCGTCTTGCATTGTCGTGCAGAGTTTCCTTGCTACGCTTAGGCCGAACGTTGCCTTTCACGTTCGTCGTGTTTCGAAGGGAATGCACCTCCTTGAGTCCTCGCTGTGTATTAATTAGATCCATCTCTATCCTCTCTCGATGGTTCGTTAAGTTTGCACGTTCAAACAAATCTCTTGTTTCCTACTTGGCCAGCGTCGACCATGTTCAATTCGTATTGTTTGTTGGATAGATCGAATGGTAGATGTTTGTCAAACATCCTCGAATCTGGTAAGTACCTTGTCATTTCTGAAAGAGGATTCGCGTAAGACCTCTTTAAGGTTGAAATCGTATTTAATACGTACGCGCTTCGATCGTGATGTAAAATTAGACGACTGGAATCCTGCAATAGACGATCGACGTGCCTCTCGCGATACGTTCAGATGTAGCAGCGTTATTTCTCCAGCTGCTGCAGGTCTCTGTAAACTGATTGCGTCGTTCCACGTGGAACATCGGAACTACGTTCTACACATCGGTAGAGATCTAGTAAATTACACAAAGTTCACGATGCTGCTCGGTATTAGATAATAGTACTTTTAATACCGGCAACGGGATTTCGTTTAAGGCCCGTTCAAATATTTTTTTCTGCCTCTTCGAATCTTCAGTTTCCTCTTCTACCATAAAACAGTTCGATGCATCTCTCTTAGGTTAGGTTATAATATAAAGTATAATCGATTTTTATTTTACAGTTCTTTACACGAAGACTACTCGACAAAATTTCTGTTTTTCGATGGAAAACAGTTCGTAGATGTACAGTACAGGCTAAAACTTCCGGATCACTTTTGTAACTTTAACAAATATTCCAAATAGTTACCCAAACCTTTAAAAAACTGAAAGAATTTATTATACATTTTAAAATATATTTATTTTATTTTAGGAACATTTTTTACAACACGTTTTTCTTTTTTAATAAAAGCAAGAAAAGCCCGCCTTTGCATTCAATTATTTTCGCTGTAATTCTTGGCATTCTGGCAAATTAATTTATTTATCGTTTCTTGTTGCATACATTCCACATTTCCTCTTTCAAGCTTGGAGACTTCTACCGCACTTTCCTGTCTAGCTTCTTTCACAAAAGCTCTATAGGGTTTAGATCTGGCGATTGAGGGAGCCACACGATATTTCTTAACAATCCAGTTGCTTCCTTGGTTTCTAAAAATCCCCTGCATAATTTGGAACTGTGTTTTGGGTCATTATCTTCTTTCAAGGTTGTAAATTCGATAGGTCAATTGTTTTTCGATTTTCACACCAACTATTAGAACAGTATTCATTTATCTAACGTACATTCAGTACTAATTGCGAATCTACGCATCGTGACTCGAGTATATCGTACCTTACATATTTCGCCTAGCGAATGAACTCTTGTTCAACACCATTTTCTTTGTCCCGGAATGAAAAACGGGGCAAGAATACGTAGAGGGGAGGACGAGGAAATGAATTGGGTTATTCAAATTCGTATTGGAACTCTTCCAAGTTTCCTACGACTAATTAGAGAAGCAACGCAAACGAGCATTACATCATCGTTACAACGCGAAACCCGTATATCCTTTCCTCCAATTTACCATCAGGCAGGAGCAAAAGGCAGAAAAGAAGAAAAGAAGAAAATAGAATTACTCTTCGTAATTTAACGATTCCTGTTTACTACTACCTCGTGCCACGATTTTTAGCTTAACGTCAGAATCCGATATTTTGATTCACGTTTGGCCTGATGCCAGTGTCCGCTCGTAAGTCAGAAAATTATGCTACCCGTTTGCAATCCTCCACGGTTGCTTAAGCGTTTCTTCGTATCAATTTCGTGGATAGATCGGTTCCCTCCATTTGGCGAGGGGCATTTTTCCATCCGTGGGATGCATCAGCCACTTTTGGCCTCCTTGGTGACGCATTCGACCGCATTGAATAAGATCTTATTTCAGATGGGGACGCGGTCGATGGGTTCCTATCTATCGTTCGTGGTATGTTTACGCCGCGTTGATAGATTGCTCTCTAGCTACGTATCGGAACTACAGCCGAGACAGACTTCTCTTCTCACCGGTCAATTTACGTTTGTGTAGCTGCCGGTTGGAAAAAGAGGCGTCGTCAGAAACTCGTTTACCATCGTACGATGATTTCTACATCTCTTCGTGTGTGTCCCTAGGGGTTTTCACTTATCTGACGTTAGCCTAGCTGATTCGATTCTACATTTTTCATGAGAATTGAAATAGGGGGCAAAGAGTATCCTTCGATGCATCACAATTGCGTTGTGAGGAACTTTTAACGGTGGTTTCTTGAACTATTGCAAATGGTTCAGGATGATAAGTTACGTGACGGATTTTTCACTAATCTTCGTCGATTTGTAGGAGCGTTATTTACGATCGCTCTTGTGATTTTAACGACAGATTCCTAAAGACTCGTGTCTTTTGCGACGATTAGGCTCTTCGTGGATTGTTTTTGTTAGAAAAATCCAAATAAACGAACGTGCCTTCTTTTGCCGTGATTATTCCTCTAAACACGTTAATATCAAGTGACAAAAAATATGGTTTTTGTTGACTGCTCCTGAAATTCCGGAGACGTATAAATAAGGTTTTATACACTATGCATTCAACGCCGGCGATACTTAAATATGTATTACAATATACATGTTAAAGATGATATTTCTTATCAACTAGACTAATACTTCGTGCATTGATCGCACTGAAAGCAAAAGAAGGGCATTTTATTCTCTCTTTCTTTTATGTTTTTTTAAATAATTCCACATTATTCTTAATTTAAGACGACGTAACATTTGCCGCGATACTCGTGCCTTGTTCACTGTGCCATGTGTCAGTATGTGTAGGAAAAAAGGCAGTGTGTTCGTAACAGATAATAAAAAACTCTCTGAACAAATTAGAATTGTTTGAAGAAAATAGCGAAGATCGCTTTGTATAACTTTTTTATTTCAGCGTGTGATGAAAATTTAAAACTCGTGTTTTGTAGATTTCGATGAAACTTTCAGCTTGTGTAGAATTGACATAGATCTACAACACGTCTTAGCCTATCATCTGGCCGCAAAGAAGTCTTTTCTCCCATAAACTGAGAGAATATACTGACTGTGAACAATAGAAGAAATCTCTTCAATTGAAATACCTTGAGAACAAGCTTCGTTAGGCGTCTGTGTTGTAAACCCAATGTGCTTGAACACAAAAGTATATTAGCGTCGCTCACGAACAATTACTCTATGCAAACAGTTCCTGCGTTAAGAAGATTATACGAAGAAGTATGTACGTAAACGATAACCTGAAGGAATCCACTATTCGAAGATCGTCATTTCTAATCAGCGATGCGTATAGAAAAGGAATCGTCAAGTCAAATATTAAATATCTATGGAACAGAGAGGCTATTCAGAAGCTTCTCGTTTCCCATTATAGCAACTCATTACGTCGTTGTACGGTGTTCGAGCATTGTAACGTTTCTTCCGAGGAATCGCTCGAATCACGTTAGTAGACGTTCTAGCTCGAGTTGAAAACTTCATCCCACCCGGTTCGAGTCCCTGAATCGTTCCTCGAGGACAACCATTATTCCTCCTCGTTATTTCTTCTTTTATACCGGTAATGGGGAAGATTGAAAGTAAACGAAATTACGGCGCGTCCACAGAAACGCGACGGTAAGGCGGCGTCGGCAGCGGTAGTAGCATTAAGATTCTTTTCGTTTCTTCGCCGGGCCGCTATCCACGATCGAGCGGATTATGTTGCCTTCGCGTCTGGCCCGGGACAAAAACTGCATCGAGGCGCACGGGACAGAAAAAGAAGGGGACCAAGAGAACCTGAGCAAGAGCAAGGGCAACAGTTATAGAGACTGAGAAAGCAAGAGCAAGAGAGAGAGAGAGAGAGAAAGAGAGAGAGAGATCGTCGATAGATAAATCAGTAGTTTTTCGCTGGTGCAATTTCTCAATTCTCCGCAGATCCCGATACAGAAGCCTGGCTCTATCTCGCTTGATTTTCGAAGCCACTGCTGGGACGGTCAGAGTCGAAAGGGAAAAAGGAGCACGGATGGAATTTCATAGAGGACCATTTGGAGATTACAGCGCGACCGGGTCCAGTCGATACTCGGTAGATGCACGCTTCCGATGATACGCCAAAGGAAAAAGTTTTTGATTCGACGAGAAAGAAGAGAGAGAGAGAGAGAAGCATCGAAATATTCGGAAGTTCACGCTTCGTCGCGCGTTTTTGTACGAGCAAACACCGAGGAGAGAGAGACACGTCGCGTTGCTGGCACAAATGCAACCCTCGTACCTGGCGTTTACGTGGAAAAGGAGAATTGAAGAGAGGATCCTCTTTCCGAGCGCGTCCTTCTCGTGGTGCAACGCGTTCTCATCAGCAAGCGTTGTTTAGTAGGTTTCCCCGGGTAGAATCTTCACCGCAAACCAAAGTCCTGGACACTGGGAGAAACGAAGGAACCAGAGCCTTAGGTGGGTCGTTGCGAATTATTCATTCACCGTTTCCGCCGCGCCAGCTCCTCCGTGGTGCAATTTCGTCTATTTATAAAGGACAACAGGGGCTGTCCGGTTCTCAAGTAGTTACGATACATCTTCACTTGCCTCTGGATCGTTCTATACTACCCTTTGGTTCCTTTCTGAAGAGAAATCGTCGAGAGTAGATGGTACGAGATGGAGATATTTTGTACAAAATTTCGAAAACCTTCTGTTTTTTAACACTGGCTTTAAGGACTTCTCTTGAACGAACAAGAAACTGAATTTTTCCTTAAAAACATCGATTTGTTAGAGATAACTTAATTGTGCATTGTTAACTTACATATTCAGATATATTTTCATATCGTTCCATTAATAAAAGTGAGAAAACGTTGTTGGGAAATAATAGCAATTGTTTCTGTAATTTCACTCGTGAAATCTCAAATGCGTCAAATTGACGTGTCCCGCAAACCTCGTGTTAATTACGTTAAAACATTTTAAGAGAAGGGGAAAAAACGATAAAAACCGAGTGATTCCTAAGACAACTTCATTATGTGTTACTATCTTCCAAATTCAGGTATATTTTCGTATCGTTCCATTAATAAAAGTGAAAGAAAGTTGTTGGAAAATAATAGCAATTGTTTCTGTAGTTTGCAAAACTCAAATCGACGTGTTTGGTAAACCTAGTGTTAAAAAGAAAAAAAAGGAATAAAGAATTTACGAGACTTTTTGGTCTTCGAGGTTCTTTCTGTTCGCGTCTATGCTCGAGAAAAGGCCGGTGAGAATGTAAGGCGGCGATCTCGCGTTACCGATTTTACATGTCAAGCGACAGAAAGGAAGACTGGTCGCTTATATATCATGACGGCGTCAAAGTGTCTCGTACACGGACGAGTTTGACGTGGTTGCTGCGACGCGGCAATATCCTCTCGCTGGTGTTCCCTCGACGTCAAAGCCCATAAGCGAGACGCGCCTTGTTCCCTTCCCCCATGCTCCTTAACCCTCTGGTCGTTTATTGGCGAACGTTTAAGAGAAAACTGTACGCGACGAGAACGAATCATCGCCTTTGACGCGATTTACCTCGTGATTTTAACGCGTGAAAATTCATTTCTGATAATTCCTCGTTTTTCTCCCCGAACTTCACGATTTTCGTCTGCACTTTGATTAAGTAATGTTTCTTTTTCCTTTCCCTCCTTTTTTTTTTCTTCTTTTTGTTTGTGATATCGCAGGAGGTTTAATGGATCTCTTAATCTGTCGTGTATCCATTTGGAGAGATTCCCCGCGATATCTGGAAATTGCTTGGAAAGAGTGTGGCATGATGAATCGGCTTTCTGGGAGTCACACATTCCTAGACAGTCATTGTACGTGTACGTTCGAACGCGTATTCTGTTTGGAAGCGGAGGGACCCAGACCTTTAACGACGGATGTCACATCGCTAGAAAAGGGAGAGACTGACACGCGTCGTTTCATTGTAGATCGAGAATGCGTACACTGTCGCTCAAAAGTACGTAAATACTTGTCGATTTTGTGGGATCTGTGGTGTATAATGTACATTATTATTGTATTATAATAGTAATCCTATTATGCATACACAATGCGAATCTCTTAACATAATGTGCATTATATTCTGAAGATTTTCCAAGGTTTTTAAGATTTTTTCTTTCGTTTCTAACGTTTCTCCTTTAATTTCATTATGACTGCATTGCTCTAGGGTGGTCTTCTGTCTTCTTCAGACTAATACGAATATTTAGAAATATGAACGAACATGAAGGAACCTTAGATAAGAGCACAGGAACCGTTCTGTTGTTCCATCGAAATTAATACGATTTGAATAGCTGTGGGTGCAAAAAGAAACGAATTAAGTGCAGAAAAGCGTTCTGAAATAATTCCGCTGTCTAAAGAGGGGTCTTGCAAGAAATGTAGGAGTTTCGAGATCATTTGTCAATTAAAGTATTAAAAAGTACGATGATACAGGAACTTTTTCATATGATATGCAGATGAGAAGAAGATGTAATTATTATTCATGAAATATTCAACAATTTATGTGTAAAATATGTTCTCAACTTCCAGTCTCAACTGGAATACATAAAACTTGATCAAATTTATTCAGGATTTCAACCTTTGTTCGAGCTGTTGTTCAAGTAGTTAGAGGAATTACAAAAGTGTGCGCATACTTTTGAGAGGCAGTGTATACACACGCCTCAGATAGACGTCCGGCCTATCTTTTCAAACCTGTGCAACTGATGGTTTAACGAAAACAGTTGTTTTCTCAGATCAAACAGAACCAACGGGAAGTAATACCGTAAATGGTAAATATGTAAATGGATAAAGATACATACATCCCGTGACATAGTTCGATGTTTTCTGCTCGCCGAGAGAATTATTTTCCCCGGAAACGAAACAAACTCTCTTCCCGTCGAAACGTTCCAACATCCGAGCGCGCTCCGGCAATCCCAGCGATTTGGAAGCCCTTGGCGACTTAATATTTCCGGGAATACTCTCCTAAAATTCCGATTCCACCGTAAACAAACCTCTGATATGCGGGCGTTGCCATAAAAGCCCCGCGGAAATTTTCATATCGTCCACGCGTGTTTATAGAGTATAAAATAAAGTAGGAGAGGACCAGGGTTTGGGTTTGTTCGCGTATATACGTTATTAGCCTGCTTGTAAAATGGCCCCGGCGACGTTGCTCGTAATATTAAGCGCTCTGCGCTGCAAAAACTCAGAATGCGCGATTTCTTTCTTTTTTTTTCTACTTTCTCATCTAGCCGTCGATCGTTTATCTGGTTATTAATATTGTATGCTCCCGTCGATTAATCTGTGACGCGTCGTTCCACCATCGATGCTCGATACGAACTTTTTAAACACTTTTTCAGCGAAGTGTAAAGAAATTGTGATTGAATACATAATTTTTCAGTTAATGGAGCAATGTAGACACGCGTATAAACGTCGACGACCAAAATGTTCTTTGAAAATGTTGCTCGAGGGTTCTTTTTTCCTTTTTTTTTTTTTTTGTCTGGCTGTCATTAATTCGCACTTGCACACCGCCACGGTGGCTTTTAATTAAAATTTTCATTATTCCCAACGGTGAACGCGTGCCCTCCTTAAGCGGGTAACCCGCGGATCGCATTAGAATATATTAATTGTATATCTAGTTGCAAATAACGTGTGCCATGTAAATCCAATTAAAGGAATTGCAACATTTCATTTTTTTTTTCTTTTTTTTCTCATTTCTTTTTTCCATTCACCTCACTTCATACCCTCGGTGTATCTAACTTTTACTTTGACCCTCTGGGTGACGTAAATCTCATTATCTGTGCTCAACAGTTCCCGCTACTTAATCGTAATAATAAAAGTCTAATTATGTATATGTACACGGTGAGTATGCACAATGGGTTCTTCAACAACTTCTCTTTGAAGTTTTTCTCTATGTTTATTTTAATAACAATCAATCGATATTTTTCGCAACGGAGGTTGGAACTTCACCGAAATGAAAGCAAACGGTTGTCTGATTTGACGAGTTTCGCTCGTAGTGCTACTTCTACGTTTCACCGCCAGAGGGAATCGCACACGATCATTCTCGCTAGTGCTCGCCAAGGTTTACTTTTCTATATGTACAATTTCTAAGCTGAGTCTAAGACAGGGGTTCTTTAGGATGCCTCGTTGACGAGTTTACTAGATAGTGAATTATTAGAAATAGGTTTTTCTATAAAGTAACTATAAAAAAAGGCTGAACAAGGCGTAAAACTGCCTACTAGTAACCTCATGGGTAAGAAACCGAAGCTACGTCTAAAAGTGAAGTCTGACAAATCAAATATTATATATAGTAGAGTGTGTTAAGTATAAACAAGGGCTATTTTTGTTAAATATGTGATGAAATTATTGTTGTATATTTTTGTAATTTTATTATAAAAATAAAAAAAAAAGAAAATGTTCACCAGGATAGACGAACTTAGGACAAAATGAGTATTTCTCTTTTCTGCCTATATTTCTCTTTGTCTAGTTCCTCTTCTTCGTCGTAGAACTTCTTCTGAGCCCTATCGTTGCTAGTGTCGAAGGTCCATGGTCCATGAGTCCCCTAGGATGCCTTACTGACACGAGTTCACCAAGAAAAGAAGGATCCAGGACGAAATGAACCTTTCCCTCTTTGCCTAGTTCCTCGTCTTCCCCATGAAACTTCTGAGTTCTGCCTCTGCGTGCAACAAGAACACGATCTTAAGTCCCCTAGGTTTTCTCTTTCTAACGAGTCCACTAAGAAGGCCCAAGACGTCGATATACGTCTCATTTTCCACCTATCTTCTTCCTCAGCACAATTCCTCCTCTTAACCACAGTCGCCACACACCTTTATCAGTGTCTCAACCTCACGAATCTATTAGAAATAAATCAAAGTAACAGTCTGAATACCACAGGGTTAGAAGATATATCTGTCTATTTCGCAAGTCTCAGAGAGTCTAAGAACCACTTGTATCGAAGTCTCCTATAAACCTTTAAAGTAGCGAGAAGCTAAAATTTCCAAAGGTAGCAAAGTTCCCTTGTAGAAAGTAGTCAAGTTGTAACACACGTGCTAACAACAAAGATTGAAGAGAAACAAGTAGTGTTTAAACACACACTGTATTTTCTTCGAAGCAAAATAACACCTTCCAGCAAACAAACAAACATGCAATCAGTAAATTCTACACCGAAAATGGATCCACTTGCAGGTTCCTCTCATTGTCGTAGAGACGTAGGGCGAAATCGAAATCGACGACAAGGTGGCGGAAAGGGTGGAGAGGTGGATGGTCCTGGAAATTCTGAGAGGCAACGCGCAGAGTTAGAGTTATAGCGTGCCATAAAGCTTGACAAAGGGGTATTTGCGGTCTCACGATCCATCGCGTCCGACATCAGCGGCCGCGACAAGCGCTGCACTTGCGGAAGGGCGCGCGTGGGCGTAGACGCGATCGTGTTTGTTTCTCGGTCTAGTGGCGCGCGGCTGAAATACTTGTCCCGCAGGGGTGCAATGCACCGTGCCGCTGCTAGGGGAGGTGTATTTACTCGGTTTTCGGTCGATATTGGCAGCCGGGCAGAGGAAGTTTCCCCAGTTCTCTTCGTGTCGCAGCGTCAGAATTACGCGGCCAACAGAAGGACAGCGAAAAGTATCGCGCCTTGTCTCGTCCTCGACGTCTCGCGACACTCTGGACAAACGTTGATGTAGTGAAAAATAAAAAAAAAAGAAAAAGAAAAAGAGAAAAAAAACGCTCCAGGCGAGAGGGAGTAAAAGGAAATCGAGACGCTTCGATTGGAAAATCTTTACTGCTCTCTATCGTCTCCTTCTCTTTCTTCCTCCCTCCTCTTTCTCTCGCTCTCACAAAACCTGACTCGTCTAGACACCTGCGGTAATTATCGACGAGAGGCTCGAACTCGAGGGGTAAAAAGAGGCAGCTATTTCGAGCAGGGAGGGTTGGAAACGCGACGATATTGTACACGGTCTGGCATAATGTAGACACGAAACGAGTCGCTGTTTAGAATTCACGTTCAAAGATTTTCTTAGGTGTTCCGCGAAGGTGACGCGTTTACAAAGCGTAGGAAAATGTACCTGGAATTTTCCCCCTGTGAACGTTTACCTAGTAAACACTAGGCATTCTCTACCGTTGTTTCCGAGATAAGAAAAACATCCAATTCAATTTAACTTGGAGCCAGCCGTGGAAATAATTAGCGTCAGCCAAAAATACAAATTTCTCCCCGGCGAAGGAACTTTGTTTGTTTGAATTAATACGAGGAACGTCGAAGTTGAACTTCGGCCAATAATGAAATTCTTCTATCTACGCGATTGAACTGTCGAGATGAACGAACCGGTAGTTTAAATTGAACGCGACGACCGACAGGATACAGTTAGGAACATTGGTTCGAAAGAGAAGAACAGTTGTCCTAGGTATCGGAATAATCACCGAAATCTCGAACGTGATACGACGTTGTTAATTAAGATGAGACGATACGGCTGTAACGATTGCTCGGCGATCGTTGCGGGGAAGCGCAAGGCGAGTCGTTTAATGAGATTAATCACTATTCGGCTTGTCTCGTCCACTCGAAAAATTCATTAAGGACGAATAAAATTACGGGCGTCCCTCTCATCCTGTTAATTAAGCCGCTGAACACCGGCGATAATTATCGCTTCTACCGATCGGGGAGCTAATCGAGCCGCAGAAAAACGCTGTGCTGCCAATTTAAGGAGCAAAGGGAATGCGTGTCTCGAGCAAGATTAATTATTCGTCACAGGCCACGTTTCTCTCTTAGATCTATCTACTTTGAAAATCAAATTTTCAAACGACGCATTCTTGAAAACTCGCGTGTCTTAAAGTAACAAATACAATAGGTAATAACTTTGAGCACCGTTTCATCGCTAACAAAAACATACCGAAGTGGTGGAAATCAAGGAACTCGAGAAGTTATAGCAAACAGATGTGGAACGATAACCAGGAAACAGAGATCGACTTTCTAAATAAAATTGAAGTGCTCGATGGCCTCACTAATTTACTACTACCTCGAAGGACCGAGTAATTCCAGAACTGTAAGGAAAATCAGGATAACAGTGGTAAACGGTTGAATAAGGAATAAACATCGGTGGTTAAAAAGAGTGAATGCTTGTATTTTGAACTATACTTCGCGAGTGCTGATACAATTCTGTCTTTCCTGAAAAATCCTAGTCAAGAGGACCTCCTTGACAATATAGCCTTTCTTAGCCTTGAGGTAGAACCATCCTTAGGAGAAGGAAACGCAGCAAAAGACTGCACATGGTCTACTCAAGCCTTCGCTTTTTGGACTTTTCTAACAGAACTGTGTCTGAAAAATGTAATGAATACGATAAAGATGACTAAACAATCATTTCACTTTTCACCGTTTATTAATCACGTAACCTTTGTGCTGGAACTTCGAAGCTCTAACTGTACAAGTTATCAAGATCCCAGTATGTTATTGGAAAGATTCTCGTTACACGTTCGAAACGCTTTTCGCTCTCTCAGCCTCACTTATGAAACGTCGATTACTCCTGGCTTCATCTTCTTCGTCCCTCGATATTTTCATCTTCGTCCCTCCGTATTTCATCCCTTATATCGATTCTATTTGCTTTGCTACAGGGGTGCAGGCCGTCTTCGTAATTCCAAAGCAACGACGCATCCTTGCCTGGTTTGTCCCGTTCCATCTGTGAAGAGATGTCGATGACACGAAGGAGAAAAGAGCTGGGGGATATCGTCACGTTCCACTTGGAAAAACGAAACCGTCTTTCACGGGAATCACGCCACGAAATTCTCTCTTCCGTTTCCTCCGGCACGTGGAAATTATTTTCTTTAATTCCGTCGAATTTTCCTCTTCATTCGCCGCGACAGAATTATGGAAATTGAAGGGAACGTTGTTCCGTTTGTGAATCATTAGTGTAGGGACATTGTTTCGTGCGTTCGAGGAACTCGAGGTCCTGGAGAGTGCGTGTTAATCAGTTAAGTGTGTTCGACGTGTATACACGTCGATCCAAAATTTGATTTTGATGCGGTTGACGTGTATACTCGTCGTGTAAAATAAACAATTACCATTTACTACGAAAACTACAGATTTCAGTAAGAAGTAACAGAAATGTCATTTGTTGGTATGTTTCCTTTATATTACCAATCAAATTGCTATATATTTTGTAAAAAAAAGTTTGATTATTCTCTTTGGTATATCGATTATTACTTTCTACAAACTGAATTGATTGTTTTTTCCAATGCACCTTGCTTTAAAAACTACCACACTGAAATTAACTGAATTTTTTAACGTTCTATTTTTTTCTTTCATTTTTCTTGTTTATGAATTTTATTATTTTTCGACGAACTTTTAAATTTTTAATAGCAACAACCTTTCCAATAAAGAATTGCCCATTTTTTAGAGAATAAAAATGTAATTCTACCTCGTTTTGCTATACTTTTTTCGTCAAACTGATAATAGAAGCATTTGCCTTGCGTTCGACGTGTATACTCGTCATTGGTTGATTACAAATCCCGCTAGGGATTTTTTAAATTAAATTTCGCTGTTAATAAGTTAAGGATAATTAAGTTCGGCTAGGTTTACGATACGGACGTGATTCTATTTTTGAGATTAAGATTTTCAATACGCGTCCTAATGATTCCTTCGTTAATTTCTCCTTATTGAACACCTTAAAACCCCTAACAAAGGCAGAGGATTTCGAGTTTCTTCTTGCATCTCAATAGCAATTGACGTATCATAAATCCGCGCTGATTCGAGTCAACTCCGCGTAAAAAGAAAACTCGCATATAAAAAATATCGCGTAAAAATAATTCACGTATAAAAAATACCGCATAAATGAATGAGTAGGTGTACTAAATAATTTTCTATTTGCTGTATGTTAGAAGTTAAAAGTACGTCATTAAGTAAATACCAACAAATAATTCGTATCAAAAAATATTTATAACTAATAGTTATATAAAAGTTACTATAGCGTTGAAACAAGGTAAAACAGGGCACATGCTTATATTTTACATTTTTTATTTGCCTCCGTATTATGAAACAGCCTGTAGGCTCAATATTGCTGTTATTACTGGAGTAGTGGAAACAAGGAGTAGTGGAAACAAAATGAATTTTTCCGAAGGCACTGATCTAAGTTTGATTTCCCCGTGTCTCGAAGGAGCGGAAAGAGGAAAAGAAAGGGAGAAGAACACGTGGCGCAAGGGAACGTAATCGACGTGAAACGGACGTAGTTATCCCCGATCGATAGTTAAATTTAAGCTCGACTGGCTCGCTCGATCTTAATCGCGACCAGGCCCACTGCTATTAATCGTATCCGGCTCCCCTGAAAGCCGTTTAAGTCGGGACGAGATTGCCGTTTCTACGAGCGACCATTCCCTTTTCCCGTGAACGTCGATGATTTCGTGAAACGCTCGACGTCCACTTCCGTGACGCTTTTCTTCTCGAGCCACTCGAAGGTGACGTGAATTAAATCGAAGACGGCAGAGTTTTAACTAAAGAAAAACACATTCGTCTGTGTTCACACAATCCTTCGTGTTATATTCCTACTGAAAAAAAAAGAAATAACCGACATTTGTAGAAGAGAAAGAATATTTCACGATGTAGAGGTTAAATCATCCTTAACCCCTTGCCTTACAATGACGAGTCACACTCGTAGTATAGATTATGATCAAGATGTGGGAAAAGAAAAATTATATGCCTATTAAATTTGTACTTTTGCACAAATCTCAGCTGAAATTTAAGACCGAGGATTGCCAAATATAAATCATTTATAATATCCTGACTTTTTTTCATATAAAGGTGCTTTGGAACAGTGAATAGCGGAGGTTAACATACGTAATGCCTAAGAAATCGTAAGGCAAGGGGTTAATCGAAACCAGACACGTGATTTTCGGGAAAATATTTATTCACACAGGCGAGTGAATTCGTGAGAAATGCAGAGAAGAGAAAGATGACTCGTCAGTGGAAGACGTGCGCGTGACAATGTCTGGTCGCGTAACGCGCGACATTTCTCAGACAAGTGGCTGGGCGAAGTTGACCCGGAATATACATATATTCGGTAGGCAAGGCTGACACGATCGAAACGATTGAATTTTCCAGGTCGTTGCCTAGGATATTTCTCAAAGTTCTCGGATCTGTTGAGGAAGGAGGCTTCGAACGGAACAAAGACCAGGACAAAAGCGACCGCTCCATACCGCGGCGTATGAAACTTCAGCCCCGAAGAGTTCCGACACGCGAGTGATAATCAATGTTAACCGAACGTCTTAAATTTCAGCCTCGAACTTTCAAGATTTCCTCTTTGTTACAACTCCTTCTCTCGCGAGTATGTTCAATCTTCAGGCTTCGAGTGTGTAAAATTAGTGGCGCCGAAAGATCAAGCAACAGAAAGAGAAATTCTATTACGATTCAATTTAGATAATTATAATTTCGCCAAAAGTTAACGTAAGCAGGATCAAAGATTCCTCCATACTGAATTCGCAAAAACAGAATGAAAAAAAGTTCAAAAGACCTGTTGGCGTAGCGTGCTAAGTCCCGGTATGTCAGTTCGGAGATTGCAAATTTGATTTTTCCTCGATTGTTGCACTAATAATTGTATCTTTTATCATTATTCGGCACATAACGTGGAAATTTTCTTCCTTTGAAGAGAGCTGTTGATCAATGCCCTAATGCTTCGAGATAAAAGTCAGGGGGAAGGTTGAACGGAATCAAAAAGCGCGTCGGATATTGTCGAGCAGAGGATCACGGAAGCGTGGCAGAGTTCAGAAACGTGCAGCATTTTACATTTAAAGCGGGCATCGACGGAAGGGAGGTAATATAATTCGGCGGTATGCGCTCGTCGACGCGGCGCGGCAACGCGACGTGCAAATTGAGAGTTATGTATTTCCGTGTGCTGAAGGCGCGAGCACAGGTGTGCTTGTTTGAGGTGTGAGCGCGGCCACGCGCGATACGTGTCGCCTGACCCGGAAGACCGTACATCTTGCGAACAACTAGCGAGATATTGCGTTTCGAGAAGATTTACTTGCAACGGATCGCGATCCATGCACTTTAAACAGGCAACGCCGCCTTGGGAACGCTTTCTTCCTCTAAACTGAGCGATAGCTCACTTCTCCTTTTGATATGCAGTACGTGTTTAAATTTTCGAGGATTTCCTTCGCGTAAGATGCAATTTTTGCATCTAATTTATTCTACATATTCCTATATTTTTCTATTCTGCTGTGTTTGTAGATAATATTATAGAGATTATTTTAAGGACATTCAATTTGAGTTAGTTAAAAGTGTAGGAGTAATTTTAGCAAGAATGTTTACTGTAAAAGTTATTAAATATCTTCGTTCAAGACTTGCGATGCTTATAAAATTAGGTTCACGTTTGATTCTGGCTAAGAACTGTTCTTTCCTCACTCTGCATCTTTGCATTTTTATACACTTTCTCTTCTTTTAGTTCTCTTCCTCGTTTCAGACATTTTTAGATCGTATTTGGTCTCATCCATCCGTTGCGATAGCCAATCTAATATTAGTGTTAAGCGGCACACACTTGCACTAACCCCACAAGGGAAATAGCCCCTTATAAATCGGGGTAGGATTTCTAACTTTATATATTTCTACAAATCCTGATTAGAGATAATAACTTTATGAAGCCATTGATTTTTTATCGCATCACTTCCAAGTCCACCTTTTTTCGCCGATTCACTTCCAGCTTGAATAAGACGACCATTTCGAGAAATTGAAGATTCAAAAAAATATTTTTTTGTACCTTAATATAGATGTTAATAAATATCAAAGTCCCAAAAATGTACCACTACTTTTTTCTGTTCAAAAAAATTCCCAAAGATCTTGTAAATTTCTGACTTCCAATTGGATTGCTGCCCTTAAATTATACTTAGAAAACAAGAATTAATTCCTACAATGTTCAGATTTCTTACACTTACACTTTCGTTCCCGCATTATCTCTAGCGTTCCGTGCCTCTGTTTTAACAGAGAAGCATAGAAAATCTGTCACAATGGAGTCACTCGATTTTCTGTCGCGCAGTGTTTGGGAACATTCAGCCAAGCTCTTTCGACGAAACAAAATCTTCGTCTGGTCGCAGTTTCCACACTGTCATTCCGAAACAGCATTGCAGCGGTGCAACACAATTGGAGAGAAGCTGGTTACGAGACCGTTACAACGTGGAATAAAACGGAGGAATAAAAAGTCCCGGACGTCTCGGGAGCAAAAGTAACATTATGGATGTGTGCGGAGTTGCGGAAGAAGAAATCCGCGGGAGGGAAAGGGGAAGGTTGTCAATTCGGATCAAAGTGTTCTTTCGGAAGAAGTTCCTATGAAGAAAGCATAGGTTCCGCGCGGTAGGTAACGGTCCTTCGCAATTTTTGAATCGAACCCAAAGTTTATCGACGTCGAAACTGAGAACCGTTGAGTGCGGTGACATTTGCCGCGAGGCGTTTCCTGGCCCGGAATCAAAAGTTCCGTACCTTCGGAGGGGACAACACCGGAATGCAAACGAATAAGACAGATTCGTTTTATTCGTCGCTCCTATGCAAATATTATCTGAACTTGTAGTCGAACTATTCATAAAAATTGAGAATAAAAATCTGATCATCTTTCGTCTACGAGAACAGCAGGTTTCTCAAGATTGAAAAGTGGCAATTAAAAATAGTAAAGATCCTAAAAAATTTATTTTCAATGGAGGAAAATTTTCAGAAGAAATTTATGAGAAGAATTTTTGCAAATATATTCGAAACCTCTGATTCGTGTATTCGCGTTTAATCTCGCGGCGTTTCGTGCACAGCTGGGGATACGTCCCGCGTTCAAAAACTTTAAATCCGTTTCGGGAACAGATGCGCATAACCTGCAACAGAGAATACGTTTTAAATTGTTAAGAAAGAGGCAGCATGGGAGAGTGGGAGTGAGTTGAATACAGTTAGACGTAATACGTCAATGCGGCCGCGTCCAATTTCGAGACAGGATCGAACTTGAAGGGTCGTCTTCCCAACAGAAATCCGCATGCTCTACACCCACCGAAGATGTTTCCAATTTTTCGAGAGAAAAGAACTTTAAAGTCAGTTGGAAGGGATCCAATACCGGTACTACCGTGGCTCGTTTCAGCATTACCGACAAAGCAGCCAAGCAAACGATACTTCTTCCCCATCACGCTCTCCTCCTCCTCCTCCTTCTATAAAATAAACAGTCGAACAACAAACACGTCATCAACTGGAGAAAAAATTTAATTTATCGAATAGAAACTGCGGAGAAATTCTGGCGAATTGTGGTGGAGGAATTTCTGGTGAATAGAAGAGTTTTTATTTAGTAATTGGTGGAATATTTTTAAGAAGTTATGGTTGTAAAGTCACTTATTTTCTCGTTTCTGATTCTCCTTGTTTCTTTCGTTCTATGCAGACATTTATCGAAATCCTTTGGTTGGCACATATATTTTGTTCACACGATATTCTCAAGTGTTTAGTACCAAACAGAGAGTTTCAACGGTGTGCCACTGAATTGAGAAAGTGTACTTGAAAAATATTGGGAGAAAAAGAAAAAAATGTGCTTTTGGAACATTCGAAGGCGAATATCAAAGAAATATGACCAAGTGTGTAGAAACGAGGCCTCCATACTCATCAGAAAGCGCAATAATAGCGAGCGTAAAGTCTCGGCCTGTCAGTTCAGTGATGTCACGAGTTTGAATTTCCTGCTCGATTCCTCCGGGATGGAAGCATCTAGGGCTACACAAAGTGAAGTAAAATTTGCGTTTGTGAAGAAAATATTTATAAAAGAGTTGCAAGTCTCTCAGAAGAGTCGAGTGAAACAGAAAGTTTCAGCTGTATGCCACTGAATTGAGAGAGTGTACCTGAAAAATATTGGGAGAAAGAGAGAAGAGTGTGCTTTAAGACCATTCAAAAGCGAATATCAATGAAAAATGACTAAATGTGTAGGAATGAGGCCTCCATACTCATCAAAAAGCACAATAATAGCGAGTATAGGCATGTCAGTTCGGAGATCGCAAGTTCAAATTCCCTCTTGATTCCTCAAAGTTTTCCTATATTGCAACAATAATTTGTCTAAACTCTTTAAAAGTCACTTGCAGCTCCCTCGGATACCTCTTACAAATGATTCCAATTTTAAGTCAATTTTTCTACTACCAAAAGTAACGTGATTTAATGTTTAAGCATTCCAACAGTCGAGAGCGAGGGTAAAGAAGCCTCTGATAGAAAAGTGGATTGGGGGGGAAAGATTCGCGAGATCCGTGAAGAGGAGAAAGATATTCGTTCGTGTAATATCGGCTCGATGCCGAGGAATAACTTTCTCCAGACTGGGATAATCGTGTTGTCGTGGGGAACGAGAGGCAAAGATACCGTCGCAGGGACTCTTATCGACGGTAATACGAACGATGTTTTCTCCTCGTTCCTCCGACAACGGTGAACAGCCTTTTTACCTTCGGCCTCGAATTGCACGAGAAAAGGAGGATTTAGATAACCGCGCCGTAATTCTTCTTACATGAATATTGAAAAGTGAGAACAGGAGGAAAGATCGTCTACGTCATTGTTCTTCCTCCTTAGATGGGATCCTCTAAACATTCACTGGGGAATCTCGACAATTTCACTTGCAAATTGCGCTTTATTAGTTTCACGCTGCTCGGTTATTTATTACTCTGTTGTGCTTTGTATTCCCTTTTCGGAGCTTCCTAGAGATATGTATAATTCCTCGCTGATTTTTCGTTGTTTCGCCTCATTGACACAATCGAATACTGCTTTATATTTAACATTTTGTGACTAGTATAAAAAGTAAACATTGATAAGATAATAATAATAATGAAAAACGTTCATTACTAATCAAGAAGCCTTTGTGTAAAGATCGTTAGCTTATTAGTCTTACAATTAAGTGTAAATTTAAGTTTGTGTAATAAAAGTGTTTTTTTTTTAAAACACATACTCATCGTCTTCGCCTGTGACAATTTTTAACAATGCTATTTGCCCAGAAATATTATCTCTGTTCAAATTTGATATACCATTTAAAGATTTCAAATGTTACACTCTTTTTTACGTTAAACATACCGTACACTATATTGCAAATGTAAGTGTGTCAATCACCTTTGTACAGTGTCCAACACTTGACTTTTCTAACAAGAAATTAGACAGTTTCAGAAGATTCCTCGTCATTGTCTACCAAAGTGTTATTCAACCCGTGTATCTGTACATTATTATTATTTTTAATACTTATTAATTTTATTTTTCAGATCTGTAACTTTGCACCTAACTTCATCCTTTACATCCCACATCCTCTTTTACTTGATACATTATTAACCTTTTGCCCTGTGATCTTTTAATTGCCGCATATGCTAGCCTCAACTGTTCCTTATTTGAATGCAACGTTAAATAGAAAAAAAAAAAAAATCTAAATATTATACATAATATAATCAATACTTCCTGATCGTCAGACTTAAATCGAAACTAAATTTGTAGTTAACCTGCAAATTAATTAGAAATAATTGGACTACAACCTACATCAGAAGGGTGGCTCGTTGTTCAAAGGGAAAGGGGTAGGATGGACGTGTAAGTAGCATTGATAAAATAATTCGCAAAGCAAATGGTTAATTAGGGATAATCTAGTTTATTAGTATACACAAACCGAGCGATAATGATCGGGCTGTAATTTCCCAATAAATTGTTAGTGTTTCAGGTGGCGAAAGCGATACAGTGCCGGCTCGTAACAACGCGGTAGAAAAGTGGGGCTTAAACGCCCATCTTGTGCAACCGATTAGCAACAGCACGATCCGTGAACGCAACGCGTCGTTTTAGCGGCGGCGTGTAATTTCGCGCTAATGCGCAGCATCGGGATTAAAATGCCCCGCAATCCCCCTTCTCACAGGCACTCCTCTCTTCCACATATTCCTTCGTGTTCGCCGAGTGCTCGCGAGCAACCGTAGCGACACGCTCAATGATTTCGCCAAGTGCCCGTTGCCGTTCACGGGATACGGCAAATGTATTCGTTCGGCCCACGAGAACGGCCATAATATGCTGGTGGTTCAAAACGGCCACGAGTGGCCAGAGCGCGTTGTATTCCCCTGAACGTTCGTATTGAAAAACGAACGGTTGCGCTATTGAAAAAACTTTCAACCCTTATCCGGTTTCTAGGGTGAAAGGAAAGTTGAAATTTCTGGTATTGCCAAGCATTTCACCTGGGAGAAATGCAACGGCGTGGTAAACGTAAGTAAAATATCACAGAGCTGATGGAATAGGTTAAAATTTCACCAGCCATCTTGCTTTGAACAGACACGCTTCTATACGTGGATCATCTTATTCTCGACACTTCCGATATCCTTCTAGCTCATAAATCTTTCCATCTTTCACTTTCTCCTGGCAGGAAGTTCCTCAGTAGCCACACTTATCCATTCTTAATTTTTATTCCTTCGAATCCGATCAATCATCATCGATTCGAGAATATAAGCACGAGGCATTTAACATCTCGACTGTTATTAATGCGTTGTATGTTACGTTGATTTCATATGGTTTGCTTGTAGCGCCAACATGAATTTACGGTACATCGCTATGTAAGCGTTGTTGTTTTTTTTTTTTTGGAATACGTCTTAGAAAAACCCGTCTTTTAGACGTTTTAACGAGATCTAATGAAAATTACTCGTATTGTTATCGCGACTTAAGAAAAGAAACATTTTCTTGCGCAGACAACATAGAGGAGGCTCCTCGTGGATTTACAAATCATGAAAGGGCGCCAAGATTTAAAAAAGAAATATTTAGAAATATTGAAAACCGCAAAAATTATAATTTTTGACGTTACGAAAGACAACGAATGAATTTTTCAGCAGGATAAGGAAATTAATTAAAAACTGGTTCGAGGAGCAGGAAATAACCTGTTTACAATGGCCAGCATTATCACCTGACATAAATATAATAGAAAATGTTTGATCATACTTATCAATGAAGGTTTACATGAATAATAGACAACTTTTTTCTCAAGAAGAGCTCATAAACACTGTTTAAAAGAAATGAAACGACATATCACTTGATTATCGATAGTTTTCTGTTCCCCAGTAGGTGGACACTTAGAGAACACATAAAAGTCAACTTAGTTTTTTTTTTTTAATAGAACATACTTGCTAATAGAGTGCTTTAAAATGTCTACAATGACAATGTCAAATTACATGCCTCTGGACACCAAGTTCTCTCTGATGTATTCATTTTCTCTATGAGATATTCAAGTAGCCAGTGATATTTCACGGTGCACATAAAGAACACAGAATTCCCGCAACAGTGCAAACTTCGCGTCAAACCGACACCTCGCGCGATACTTGTAGAAATTGTGTAAGAACCGTGGCTCAACCAAGTCAGCAGCTGTCCTCCACTAGGACAACGAGAGTATCTCCTGTCGCGTAATTCATTATTAACGTCATCAACCACATCTCGAGCTCCATTTCCACCTCTACGCGGGGAAACGAATTTGTCGTGAGGTGAATGAAGCCCGTTTCACCGGAGAACAATGAGCAGCTGCATCAGCTTGGACAAACGTAGAAAGGAAGCTACCTGCTATTCTAGAACAACCGAGGCGAAGTAGTAGTAGTCAGCGATAACGCGGACTGGTTCCTGAGTCGAGGTGTATATGTACAAGTTAAATCCCTGCTGAGCACGGTACGTCGGCTCTTTCCCGGTTGGATAAAAGTGTCTACCGCGAAAACGCGCTTGATCCTCGTGGCCACTCACGCACGCACGCGTGCAGGAAAAAAGGAAGATCTTCAAGGGAAAGGAATAAAAAAAAATAAAAAGAGAAAGTAGAAAGGCAGTTTTGGCCTCTGTATCCTCCGGTGTAGACAGGAAATAGGAAGAAGCTTAAGCATGCACGTCGCACACGAGGTCGTGGCGGAAGTAAGAGGCGGATGCGGAGAAACGGAAGGACGAGGAGTAAGCAGAAAAACCGATCGTTGTCAGGGAAACGAAGGAAATCTGCATTTTGTCAAACTGTCGGTGGAAAGTTGGTGGCTGCGCCTGGAAAGGCGACCGACAAGGGTGAAAGGTGAGGATGGTGGGGTGTTTGGAGACAGCCGGAGATAGGAGGAGGAGGAAGACGGTCGTCGAGATGAGGATGGAAAAAGGAAGGTGAAAGAGACGCGGCTTGGCTCGAAGGAGGAAGTGAGAAAGTTTTAGGGGAAACTCTCCGGCGTGCTGTTATCTAAACCCTTCACGTACCTCTTGAGTAGTTCGGGGATAAAGGGGGATGGTTTCTTCTTCACGGTGCGACGGGAATATCCGTCGAGTTACTTTCGATAACGATCCCTCTGACGGTATCTTTACTCTTCGCGTGTGACGACAACATCCTTTTTAAAACCTAGCGATGCCAGGTGTCCTGGAAATTATACCGCGAGACTCTTCCCTTTCACGCGTTTCAACGAATTCCTTCGTCCATGTGTTCTCCCTTTTGTCGTTTCGAACGATATTTTTACCTTTCGAGGGAGAACTTTTCAGAGACAATTTCAGCATGGTTTAAACTAAGCTGCCGTTCGTGGACAAGCAACTCGCGGAGGACCAGAGCTCGCGACGTTTATAAATCGAACGAATTAAACGCAAAAGAGAGAAAGAGAAGGGTGCAGACTAGATCTGAAACATTGTACGAAAAAAGCGCGTTGCAAAGGAACGCGACACTTAAGGTCGAAGCTCTCCTCGCGGATTGGAGAACGCGGCGGAGGAAGTTTAGGTTAAGCCCGGACTGATGGTTTTAAAGCCAGCTTGGAGAAAGATGCCTCTGTTGGAGTATCTCCCTTTCACGCTGGATAAATCTCGCACGCGCGACAACCTTCCTGAAAGGAGATAAGCGTCCGCGGGTTGAGGGAAGCTTCTTCTTCTTTTTTTTTTTCTTCTCTCTGCTTCTTCTTTCTTCTTTCTTCTCTTCTTGGTCCAGCGGCTACGTCGCTGTCGTCGGACAGTGGCAGCTTCTCACCTCATCCTTTGCTCCCTTCTTTAGCTGACTCCTTTCTTCGTCTCTGTGCTTCATAAATAATAAATGGGTAAATGGGGATCCGGCAGACGGCCAGTGCATTTAGGTACATCTCAGCCGGCCGGATGTAAAGCGTTCGTTCCCACACCTTCGCGAAAAGTCTCTCCCGATGGCTCGTTTTTTCCTCCCACCTTCCCGCGTTTCGTTTCCCTTCTTCTCGACTGAAAATTTCGGATCTTTGTTTGTTAAGCGTACAGAGGGGAGGGATCGTTGGAACTTTCTGGCGAGAGAGTTTTTCGAAACGCGCATTAACCTTTTCCACTTGGAACATTTTCCCCAGAGGGGAACCAGTACTTTCCTGATATTTTAAATTTTACATTACTAATATTTAAATTCAAATATTGTTATATATGGAAGTAATAATTGTTTAAAAGGAGAGATAGAACAGGATAATATATTCTCAAATTGAGTGTTAGGGATTGAGTTTATGGCATGGATGCCTATTTACGCTATTTTTGAATGCGCTCCTTTTCTAGCTTTCCGTTAATTGAAATTCTTTTCAAATTGGTAGCGAAGCCCAGAAAGCGTTTTATGGATGTAGAAACATAAAATTTTTGAAGCCTCATTTTTGAATTATTAACGAAAAACACTGGCCAATCAGAGCGTGCATAGAGAGCGCGCGCTTAACCACAAGAGCGTGGCTCTGAACCGCCGCGTTCGATCGTGGTCGTGAACAAATGCATTGGCACAGCGGGAATATCGCGGCAAATGTTACATCGTCTTAAATTAAGAATAATATGGAATTATTCGTTATTCGTAAATAACAAATAAATTAACCAGTGGTTTAATAATTGCGTTCGATACTTTTATTCGTTATCCGAAAGGAATAAAGTATTTTATTACATATGAAAGTGGCTCATTCAAAAAATACATATCAAATTAGGATACATTCTTTTTGCAAAAAGATCATTTTATTTACAGGTAAATATATTCGCCATTCTAAACCTATGTTAATTGTGTATAAGATTACGTTATCAGATTGAGTTAGGCTATCTACGCTAGTACCGGATTTGCACATCTTAACGTATATTTTCTGAACAAAACAACGAGTTCAAATACCACAGGGCAGCCATATTTTGACGTGCATTTAAACGTGCACAATAATATGACCTTGAGACGACCTTGGACTCGAGAAGTTTTAAGAAATGTGAAACTCCCTTTCACTGAAATTCTAGGTCCCAGTCTCCGCATTCCTTCCCTTGAACAACCTTTTCCACTTCTGTACAACGTGTTAAAGGAGCGATCGAACAAATAGCGAGAGATAGACGGTGGAGCATTGATCTTTATCGGCAACTATCGGTAACTATCGGTAAGCATCACGGCGTGTTTCGCGAGCGTGATTACCGTCTCCGCAGGAAAACTTCAATTTGCAGTAAAAAAACGGGGATCGTTACGCGAAATCGATGCGATGAGTCTCGATGATATTCCCTTCTACTCCCTCCATCTTCTTCCTCCCTCTTTTCTTTCTTTTTCCTTTTTTCATTCGACCATCGAGCACGTCGATAAATCGCGAGTAACGGTAATCGCGATTCCGCCGAGTGGCCGTTAAAAAGACGTGCTCCCTCCTCCGGTTACCTCGTGGTATCTGTTCAAATTCGATTTCACGGGGGTGTAATTCACTAAAATCGGGATCCTCCTCGATCTAGGTTTTACAGGGCCGTAATCCGGAATGGGCAACGCGAGGAACGTAGGTGAAGCAGTGCCGCGTACTTTTCTACGCTGCGGCAACTTCTCGATTCGGAATTCCGCTTCTCGTTTCTATTTTTTCATTTTTATCTTTTCTTTTCTCGTTCCAAAACCTTAGTCACCGCGAAGATAGAGAAACGCAAGGACCATCGTGGGTGATGAATCAGCTAGAGGACGACGAAGTAACGAGCCACCGTGGAATAAGCCGATTTACGCAGTCGAAAGACAGTGGAAAAGAGATCGGGACGCGGCACGACGTTCTCGCCGCTCGTTAATATGTTAATCCGATAAAAATATGCGCCGCCTCGTAGACCAAGTCCACGGCGACGGGAAATACGGTACCGAGAGCTCTCCCCCCCGATTATCCGATCTAAATGGAAGCAAAACAAAGCCGCCACGCCGCGGCGTCAATTAAGTCTCCCGCTTCTGAATTTCCGGAAATATTCAAATGCTCCCGTTCTCGCCACGCGGGAATTAATTACTATCGGTTTGTTCTACATCGACGCTTCTTAACCCGCTCGCCGGTTACACAAAAGCAAACTCTTCGCCCGGCTAGCGCGAACAGAGCCGCCAGGTATAAAAGCTGCCGCTGTCCTCGAGAACTGTTCATAAGGAAATGCAAATCTCCGCAAATAAGATTTAACAGTAGGTATAGTCGGTGAAAACGATATGGCGGGATTGTGAAATCGGTCACGTGTCAGGGTATACCTAATCCGAGCGTCGAAACAGTAATTTGAAGAGGACGAGGAGCTCGAGACTTGTTTAGGGCTGATCGATGTCAATTTGGAATTGATTCTTCTCTTGCAGAGTATTTAACTCTTTCGCTACGGCAGATTTCAGTAGAAAGGTGGACGTTTAATTTGTCAAATTGTCTTTGAAAGTTCAAAAATCAATAATTCTCATAATTTGTAAAAGTGTACAACTCGTTTCGTTAAATTAAAATGGAAGCGCGCGATAAACAAAATTCAGGCGGTAACGAAATCAAATTTACAGAGTACAAATCAAATTTCCAAAGCGCTATAGGAGCCAACGGTAGTTACAGTTTAAAAATTTTTTGATTCTTTAGCAATTCCAAGCATCTAATTCGATACTTTGTACAATTAACGTCATCTAAATTTCACGAAGATTGATAAATTCGCACAGATCAATAGATACAGCAACCGATCAGGAAAACAAACCAGAAAAGAAACGAAAAATTGTGAACAGAGACTTTAAATGTCAATTCTTCACCTTTATTCTTTAATTTACGATTTCTCTATATTGCTTCCATCAACTATACCTTGCAGGAGAACGTTGCGCTTTTCCACGTCCTTTTATCAACTCGTTTCCATTACAGCTCCAAGCTGGATCCTCTGATCCAACGAATCATACCTTGCAGAAACATTTCCCGTTCTATCACGTAAATCGAAACTTTCGATTTTTAACCATTCCAAGTGATTTTCTTGTTTTTTTTTTTCAGCAACTGCGAACTACACGCCTGGGAATTGCCGGCGAATCAGCAGCGTAATGAAACGAATGGAAAAGCCAGCGAAGACAACGATATCCACAAAAACGATGAATATTTAATTTTCAGCTTGAAACTCTACCAACGCGATCGACATTCCCCCGCGGAATTTCCACGGGCGTGTAAAACGATATTTAATCACGCGCGAATCGGTCCGTTTATCAACGAAATCTACGAGAGAATGTGAACGTTCCGTTGGATCCACGAGTTTGCATAAAATTTCCTACCATTCCGTCTATCGCTTACTTCTAGGCCCTAACATTTCGTCAATTATCGACGATCTAGCTGTTCGTTCATAAAGCGTAATCCTTTTGAAATTCCAAATTGCAGAGATACATCGACGTTCTTTCCTCGTCTATGAATTACGGATCTGTTAGTGATTGAGTTTATCACATTTATCGATGGTGAAATGAAGAAAATCGTTCTCATTTCCTTGCGTGTACGCGTGCACGCCGACTATTACCGAAACACGCTCGAAAGAACTCGCGTGCCTTCGATTGAACGTCAGGCTGGTAACAGAGGTAGTTTCGAGTTGGCCAGCCAAATTTCCCGATGACGAGGCAGTTAAATTACTTGGAATTTGCTGCGGTAAGTCACGTGATCCCCGAAGTTACTACTTTGATGAGTGAATGCCCATTCACTCGGCCAACTATACCGTCTTCTCCTCCGGTGAACTTCCGTAAAACTTCCTCCACCAGAGACAATTCCATTCGACGTACGGATCGTTCGGTGAAAACTTACGATCCCGTTGAAAACTCTACTCGAAACTGGGGAACATGAGTTTCCCGTAAAATTAATTAACCTTGGCGTATAGTTCTCGAGCAAATAAAAATTACATTCTCAGTCTGTAAATATCTGCATCGCGAAACGTCGATTAGATCGATCAACTGATTCGATACTGTTTCATCCTCGATGTCTCAGTTTAGAGGTTTTCTAATTGTAAAACACAAAATCTTCGCCAGTTGTAAACGTTCTTTGAAGCGACCTGTGATCGTTTTTAGCCTAGGACATTTACAACTTCGAAATTGTTTAAAGTACCATCACCATAGCTAGAATCCTCTATCTAGTCACTCAGTTGCTCCCATCTTCATAGGCAATAGTCAAATTGGAAACACGAAGATCATACTTATCACATTGTTAGGGATTGGATTGTTTAAACGCGCCTTTTTTTTTTAGCTTTCTATTAATGAAATTTTCTTTCAAAGCCAGGGAGGAAACCCAGGAAACGCTTTGTGGATGTAGAGATATAAAATTTCTGTGGATCACTCGTCACCATTCAGTGGCAATTGACATGTCACTTTGGTCGTTAAAAGCAGGCTACACTCGAGCCCCATTTTTCCGCCATCGCGATGTGCCACCACATTGCTAATCTCTAACCTCAAGGGTTCTAATTGACGAAGATTGTCACTTCTTGTACATTCAATTTTACTATAAAACAAGCACGCCAAACATAAATGCGCCTGGAACTGTCTTAACCCTTTCTCTACGACAGATTTTAACGCGTAACGTTAATAGCGAAAAGTAACTCTTCAATTCTCAGTCGCAAAATTCGTCAGATTGTTTCCAAAGGTGTCGAAATTTCAAATTTGTTACAATAATTAAAAGGGAAGAGCGGGGAGGATAAAATTACGGATTAAATTGCGATAAAAGAGCGATAACGGAGAAAATTTCGAAAGCGTCTATATGTGCCAGCAGTAAAAAAGGGTTAAATAAAGGGTTAAAATGAAAAAAAATTATATATCAATTAATTAAATTATCTATTTATTATCAAATTATTAATTATCAGTTAATATAAATTAAAATAAAGGGTTAATGGTAGGAAAGTAATTTTTATTAGGGACTTAGAATTAATGTTGGATAAGCGTTTTCCATAGGATTAGGCTTCCATAGGATTTTGTGGTTTTATTAACCAGTCGGTTGCGTAACAAGACACACAATTACATCACGAATCAACGCAAACTCAGTAGAACACGTGACAACACATATCAACCAGGTTACATATTTAATTATCCGATCAGCCACGTCTCCGAATCCGGCACAAGCGAATGAAAACGAGCCTTACAATCCCGTGATATTTTATAACTACGTTCGGGACACAACAGATACGCGTATACGTTTGAATCGCGACGAAAATCACGGACAGCACAATTTTCGAGATTTCCATTGGCTTAATGCCTTGATCAATTCCATTGGTATGTTATGATTCTACGATACCAGGCCAGGCAACACATCCGCTGAATTAAATTCCGCTGTGTGTTCAAGAATTATTTTTCGGCTTATTTGTTTAATTGGATTTCCGTATTTTGCGTGTTTGGTAGTTTTTACGAAACGCGTGGGGGAAGAGTAGGAAAAGCCACTGGGCGGGGTGGATTGTAACGCTGATGTAACGCAATACCTGCTTTTATCGCGCTCATAAAATTTTGATCATATTTTGATGGTGTGTATCGACGAAATTTTCGTTGGGAAAGTATTAAACGAACAAGAATCGTGCGATATTTATGCTCCCGCTGTTTATACACGCTTCTACGTACGTTCTCTGTTATCGAACCGTTTTATCCCCCTTCTTTTTTTTTATATATATATATATATATATATTCGAATCGCTTTATTTCTTCGGATCCATTCCAATTCTAAAAGTCTAATTAGAGCGTTCGCCGTCGTTACGGTTAACGAGGCGCGTGAAATCGCGTGTATGTACATCGTGTATACGTTCGTGTAGTTTCGCTGGAGAGAAAAAAAGAAAAGAAAAGAGGATGAGAAAAAGAGAGAGAGAGAGAGAGAGAGAGAGAGAAGTGGGAAAAATGTATGCGTCAGAAAAGCGTGTTATTTACAGGGGACTAAATCTGTGTTAAACAACGTCACTTCCAACGGGCCGCTATTCGTCCAGAGAATACGGTTCGTTTATCAACGTTGTTTCACCGGTGCTTGGCGGTCCCGTGTCGCGGGGAAATTTTTCAAGGGCCACAAATAACCACCAAGATGCTCGCCGAGAGTCACTTTGCAGAGTCGTGGACATAAAATTAAATGGCTCCGTGGTACCGCGGAGGATATTACTGGCCCTACTCTCTAAAGAGAGAAGAGTTCGCACGGACTTTCAGGGAAATTCCATTCGTCCGGGGGCTATGAATTCAGATGAATTTCTTATCAGCAAATAATTGCCGTGCTTCGCCTTCCTGCAATTATTTCTCACCGCACTTAACATTCCTCTGTACTCCTCTTTCTCACTTTTCTGCCTTCTTTCAACGGAGGAACTTGAAATACTTTGGCATCTTAGCTCGCCAATTTCCACTTGCACGGATTTCACGTTAGTGATATTGTTAGGACGTTAAAGGTAGATGTTTATCGAATCGTGGCTAATGTATGAACACTTTACCTTATATTAGCTTATTCTATTCAAAACTGAATAAAGCATCGAACTTCTAAATGAACGCTAAAGTACTTGATAACCTCCTAAATATACGACTACTGCAAAGAACCGAGTAATTTCTAGACCCGTGACTGGGAAACGCGATAAATGTAATAAATACGACTAAACAATTTGAATTGTATGTTTGAACTGATTTTTATTTCGCCAGTCACCTCTTGCCGTACGATTTTTTTAGCTGTTTTATATATTAGTATATTATTGCAATCCAGTATTAATTGAAGGAAAGTTAGAATATTATATAGAATCTTCATTTGGAAATCGTCGAGTTTAAGTTGAAAGTACAGTTAGAGCAAAAGTAATACAAATTCCATAGCGACGTAATACTTCTTTTGTCACATCTTCACTATAATTTCCCGCCACGAGTGTGACTCGTTATATGAGAAAGGGTTAAAGTGGCACTACCGCTGGAAAACGGTGTATTAATTCTATTGCCAAACGAGGTAACGATATTAACCCCTCTAATTACTAAGTAATTCTTTCCTCGCCGGTGATTAAACACAGAAGTCCCTTATCGCGTACGTCACTCCGAAAAATCGTTGTCCCCGTTGCGATGACCCAAAACCGTAATATCCGGCGAGGGCAATTAGGCGGTTGGTATCTCGGTACTTAGCCGAATCCGTGCAAACGAGCGGTAACTTTGACTCCGCTCCAGGCGCCATAACTGGACGGCCATCGAGGTCGTTCCTTTCCGTTCCGCTCGGTGGTTCCGTTGAATCCGCTGCTCGAGGCGTGGATCCTTCGTATTTCGTCTCTCGTCCAACTCTCCGAATATCTTCCAAAGCAGTCTTTATATACGAGTTCACCTCAGCAGTCGAATAGAGAAGGAATTGCTAGCAATTCGGGTCTGCTTGCAGCAACGCACATCCGTCACGTTCGCGTCTACGATGGCAGCGAGCTAGGCAAAAATCAGACGAGTTATTTTCGAATGATACAGCCGCGGTGCAGCAGAAAAATACATTGGAATCCAGTTATGGAAATGCAACGACGAGCCAAGCTGCCTATATTCGACGAAGATTTTTATTATTCGCGCAGGCCGGAACCGCCACGATCACAGCTTCGTCTCGGTTTTCGATCACGGACGAATTTCCAACGAATGGGACAGCGCATAGGGAAATGGGCGTGAGAAGGAGGAGGGAGATTGAAAAATTTCTCCCAGAGGGCGAGAAATTTCAACGACGATTATACGCGTCGTGATGTTTCGTTTGGTCGACGCGGTGGTGTGACGACTGGGTGAAACGTTTAATAAGAAGGACTCGCCCGGCGGCTGGTGCGTTTTATGCAAATGTACCAGCATAAATAAAACTCTCGAGAAGCCGGAGACCCTCCTTTTACTTTTTCTTTCTTTTTTACCATCTCTCCGCGGAACATTTAAAGCGGTCCTCTTAATTTCACTGAATTGCGAGGTCACCGCAAGATCGTTAAGCTCGCTTTAATGTTCGCAACAAGTTTAAGCGGCGAGCACCGTCATCCGAAACCTCTCCGCTAGTCCCGTGAAACTTCGTGCACAGCCTACCTGTATTCTTCATGCTAGTTCTCTTTTTCTTTTTCTTTCTTTTGTTTTTATGAAAAAATCAAGGAAACGACATTATTGCGCTGAACGAATCGATTGGAATGAAAATGTTGCACAGTTACGTGGAAATGTTGTACAGTTAGTTCGATAGGAATTTTTATAACGAGATTATATAGGTCTTTAGTTTCTATCTGTGAGAGGTTGATTAATGGTATGGTTTAAATTAGAATTGAATGGATGATTTACTGGTAGATTTTTAGGAGGGAACTGTCAGCGTGCTGTATGCAAGAAAACGGATAATGTGATCCTCCACAGTAATGGAGTTTTTCCACGAGGTTTCCATGTCGCTGTGCAAGTACAAGAAACACAAAAGGAAAAGTTTGGATCCACGAACATTCCCGTACGAAACGTGAAATCTCCGAGATTATTCGGGAACTCTGTTTTAAAACAGTCACTATGCTTGCTGAAGTCACTCGAGTGTGTCTTTGCTTTCTATTCAAGTTACAAACAGTTTTTCTTTTACTTAAACTTTAAATACGTGGGCACACGAAATAAAAAATAAAAGATATGGAAAGATTACGTAAGATACTGTGGGATCGGGTTTTCATATCAAACTCACAAAAGTGCAACGGGGGAAAAAATATATGGAGGATCAGTTTGCATAGAGTGCAAAGTCCCGGAATATCAGTCCGGAGGAAGTCGCGAGTTCGATTCTCGTTTTCCTCAAATTTTTCCTCGATTCCTATGATATTTTCACGCTGAATAAGATGGAGGTGATCAAAGTTAAGTCGTGAGAATTTTAAAATACTATAGGGTTAGAGTTACACATCAAACTCACAAAAGCACAATGAAAAAAGAGCACAAAAAGCTGATTTGCGAAGTGCTCAAAGTCCCAGCATGTCGCTCCAGAGGTGGCAATTTCGATTTTCATTATTACTAAATTTTTCCTCGACTCCTACGATATTTTTTCATTAAACAAAATAGAGGTGATCAAAATTAAATCGTGAGAATTTTCAAATATCGCAGGGTTGAGGTTCCATATCAAATTTACAAAAGCACAGAAAGCTGATTTGCGAAGTGCTCAAAGTCCCAGCATGTCGCTCCAGAGGTGGCAATTTCGATTTTCATTATTACTAAATTTTTCCTCGACTCCTACGATATTTTTTCATTAAACAAAATAGAGGTGATCAAAATTAAATCGTGAGAATTTTCAAATATCGCAGGGTTGAAGTTCCATATCAAATTTACAAAAGCCCAACGAAAAAAGGAGCACAAAAAGCTGATTTGGGAAGTGCTCAAAGTCCCAGCATGTCGCTCCAGAGGTGGCAATTTCGATTTGCATTATTACTAAATTTTTCCTCGACTCCTACGATATTTTTTAATTAAACAAAATAGAGGTGATGAAAGTTAAATCGTGAGAATTTTCAAATATCGCAGGGTTGAAGTTCCATATCAAATTTACAAAAGCCCAACGAAAAAAGGAGCACAGAAAGCTGATTTGCGAAGTGCTCAAAGTCCCAGCATGTCGCTCCAGAGGTGGCAATTTCGATTTTCATTATTACTAAATTTTTCCTCGACTCCTACGATATTTTTTAATTAAACAAAATGGAGATAACCAAAATTAAGTCGTGAGAATTTTGCAGTAGGTCACGAAAGACACAAATTGCTTTACATATCGATAGTATCGGGGAAAAAATCTTATCTCGAGTGGAAATCGCTTCGATCAGCAGGAGGAAGCGGAAGTGACTCGGAAATTCTATGATTCATCGATTCGATGAATATATATCGTCGTGCGTATCTTGCATTAGACAGACCCTCCGGCTGCTAACCGGATTTCGATCTCTGAATATTCAGATTTTCCATCACTCGTCGCCCGTGACCGAACACGTGCCGGGCAAAATGAATATTCTAAGTAAATAATCGACCACGCTAACCTGTAATTGAATGACAAATCGTGTTTGTGCGTGGAAATGTGGCCGTCGCGTCACGCTGTGAAAGCTGCGCTTTTTAACCTTTAATGGATTTGTGCCGCCGCCGATACGTCAATTAGTGGGACACCAGGTCACTGACGTATCGCGACTAATTAATCACCTTACAGTTCTGTTTCGTCTGAAAGTTCTTAGTTTCATACGTCTTAATTTAATTTTTTTTTTTCTACGTGATGTAGAAGATAAATTAGCTTAGATTTGGATTATTCTGTCACATCAACATATGTATGCAATTATAGAACTCAATGAAACACGGAAAACTGAATAAATGAGATTGTTAGGATAATTGATTATTCTAAGTTTACGATATAGTTGACATATTTGTTATTTAGGACTTGAATATTTTATTTTCTAACATGTTATTAACCCTTAGACTACTGTTGACTACTGCTTACAGGCGTTTTGGAAATTTGATTCATACTCTTCTGTTATCGCCTTTTGCCTCGAATTTTATTTTCGAACGCGTAATGAGAATTTAATTGAAATCGGCTAACACTGCTACGAGCTACAAACGATTAAAAATGGCAAAAGTTGATGTCTTTTCGCCTATAATTGCGATTAATCGAAAGATTCTTCCATTTTTTCAAGATACATATAATGAACATAAATCTACAAAATTTATTTTCTAAATTTTCATTACAAGCTCGGATAAAAGAGTTGTATAAAAAGAGCTCTACTATGTTCTTTACAATTCTTTCAAAATATTTTCTACCGATCTATTAAATTAATCCCTCTAATTTCTGACGAGAATCCGATTTATTTGGCTCAATTTGAAAAAAGTTATTTCGTTTTAAATAGTGTCTGAATATTAATGAGAATCGTACTTATCTAACCGTGCAGAATGGCTACGATGCAGAGCAAACATTCCAGTGATTTGAAAATACCTGAACAAAGGTATCCGAAAGGAAACGAAGAAGAAGTTCACTTTGATTTTGGTAGTGAGATAGCAGATGATGTAGCCAGTGGAAGATCGAGCGGAGGACGGAAATCAGTAGGCAAGAAAAAGTGTTCGTTCGTGTGTAACTGAGAAACGACTCTGGCGCAATAGCGGACCGTCTCGAACCGCTTGATCTCTCGATCCCGGTAAGGACTCGGTTTGATCCCGGGCGAGCACCTTTCTCTCAGCTCCTTTAAGAGCATCGCCGTGCTCTTTGGAGAACATGGCGCGGCTACGATTCTCTATCTTTCCCCTTTTACCATTCAAATTTCCAGACCGAGCGAGCTTTGTTAAATTTCACGAATTCTTCTCCACCCTCTCCCTCTCCTCCTCACTCTTTCTGTTCCTCTCACTGGCTGTCAAGGCTCGACCAGGATACCTTTGTTCACCAAGCGTGCATCGGCGCCAACGAACTCCGCTTTTTCTCGAAATTCACTGGATAATTATTATCGAACTTCTGTTCTCCTTTGACGCGAGCACGGAAGAGAATTCCAACATGGAGGAGCGCCTCCTTTTGTCCGCGCTTTCTCTACGATCACCACTACTATTCTATGACCGGAATATCACGCGAACCGTGTTTCCACGAATATAAAATAAGCGGTGTTCCTATGAATTTTTTACTCTTTCACTGAAAGAGAAAGAGAGAAAGAGAGAGAGAGAGAGAGAGAGAGAGATTGAAGCATAGTCACACGTTTCTATCAAATACCACTTAGCCCCGGAAGCTCGACGATTGTTATTCGACGCCTCTTCAAATGGTAATCGAAACGCGACACGATCGTAAACAGGAATTCGTATCAAATCCACTTCTCTATTTTTTTCTCTTTTTCTCGTCCAAGCTTCGAATCGTGACGAGTTACGAACGAAGAAGAGAAAAAAATACATGTATATATATATATATATATATATATATCTGTCTGGTGTTTTACGTTCCATTGATCCGCGAAGGGTTTCGAATTACAAGTGATTATCTTGATTTCATCGGTTTCCTCTCGTCACCGGCCGACCGATTAATCCGTCGAGGGATGGCCGCGTTAATTCGTTCGAAACGTCCCGGCAAAAAAATCGATGTCGTGGCTGTCGATGCCGAAAAGCCGCGACATACAAATTAGCAAGCTGTCTCGAACGTAACACCATAGAATAGAAAAAAATCAACCGTTTGTCCTCCGATGTTCGGTTTGGTTCGTTTCGTTTCGCGTAACGTTTAAATGTTCCTTCTCTAAGTTGACAGAGACTCGTGAGTTTAAGTTGAATGACGTCTTTCGTCTTGGTTTACGAGTATTAGTATGCAGAAACGGGGCTAGCTCACTTGCCTCAGGCTTGTTATTGATGATGAACGTGCCGCCCGTTAACGCTCGAGCCGCCGGAAGCGGAGACGCCGGCTATGATGCGTTTATTCCGCGCCACGAACTCGAATTCACCGTTCTCCTCGAAACTTCTACCCTAATTACCTAATACCGTCACGTGGAGGTAATATCGGAGGTAACTTTCGGGAGGATTTTGTAAATAGCAATGGTAATGGTAATAATGCTGTATCAGTAGTCAAGTAGAAAATAAAGGAAACAGCGAAATCCAAGGCGAAGTGGAGTCACGTACACTTTCGGTAGTTCGAGAAGTTTTGACGAGAAGTTTGAAACTCGCCATTGGTAACCTCGATGATAAAAGGTACGAATTCATTCTCTTTTTGTTTTTTTGTTTTTTTGTTTTTTTGTTTGCCTCCATTTATATCATATTTTAACACGCTGTTGACGGTATACTTCGAAATAAATCGAGTTCAATTTCAACATATATTCGGTGTACACGTGAAATACAAATGCACCTATACAAAGCAACGTGAATATTTTATTAAACGAAATCTTTCGTTAAAAAGTGGTCGATACAATTGTCGACGATGATAATAATGTTTTTTATCATTTATATCGCATATATCGCATCTCTCGTATTCAATATTTTGCAAATGAAAAACGCCGATTTCACGTCTCGTGTCTTTTTCTTTTTATAATGACGTAGTCGGTTGAGCGTTTCGTGAATTGCAATTCTTTCGTTAGAAATCCCACGGGGTCGTAAATCCCGTTTAAATTAACACGTTAAACGCTACATCGATTCGTAGGGATTAGAGTTTTCATTTAGGTGACGTTGATTCTCGAAAAAATTAGCAGGTTCAAATTTTAAAAATAATTCCTTGTCATTCGTTAATGGATTTCATTGAAATAGTTTAAACAAAAATACGAGCTTCCCCTGAAGGTGTTAAATTTATTGTAACACTGCAAAATTTTCGAAATTGAACCGTTGATCGAAAAATCAACCGAAATCACATTTTTGCAATGCAATAGTTAGTGTAAGCTAATTAAAAGCAACGTGTGAAATTAGTCTTTTTTGGCTGATTACACTTTCTATGTTTAATCAAATCGAATTGATGATAATATACTTCCTCACATTTTTGCAACGCAACAGTCAGTATAAGCTAATTAAAAGCAAAGTGTGAAATTAGTCTTTTTTCGCCGATTACAATTAACTTTCTATGTTTAATCAAATCGCATTGATAATAATATGCTTCCTCACATTTTTACAACGCAACAGTCAGTATAAGGTAATCAAAAGCAAATTATGAAAATGATCGCCTCGTGTGTCTGACAATAATCAATAATAGTTCTCCTACCAATAATTACATTGCAAACAAATATTTCCCTATCTTTCTGTTTACCTGTGTATTAAATAAATGACTACTCCCATTTACGCGGATTGACTGTTTACGTTGATTTTTTTATTGGTATAAAAATCGCGTAAATAGAGTCTGCATATATGAAAAACAAAAAACATAGAAAGAAAAGCAGGTATAAGTTACAAAAACATTTAAACCGCATAGGTTAATAAAAGAAAATAATGAAATTTCAGAGAATTAAAATAAATTCTATTTGGTGTCACAATCTGTACTATAATTTCAAAGCGCCATAAAAACCTAAATCATAAGATAAGCCGTAAAAGCAAAAAAAAAAAAAAAAAAAGACAAAAAAGATCAGAGTTATGTAATTAGTACGTTCAAGTAAGAATTTGTGTCTCTTTGATATAGAATAAATTCAGTGAAAATTTATAGAAACCTGAACCGATCTGATCATGTATGAAAAGTATCTCATCGCCTACGATTAATTAATATTGCTTTTCCGTGCAAGTTATAGGACTATAGTGGCATTCGTTTTCTTGGTTATTTGCCGATATCGTGGTAACAATGCACGGCCACGTTCGTGCAATATTTTGGCAACGATCTACTCGGGAATATTTATTCGCGATAAAGCCGGATAACGTATATAATGAGAGTGTTGCGGTGAGTTTGAAGCGATTATTGTGATACCGTCCGAGGGAAAAACGGCCGAGTAATTTACGATGTTATTAATTTTCACCGATGTTTCATGGATGCCGCTGTTATTTAAGCGGATTAAACTGTTTCCCATCGTCCCCTCGTCTCCACGAACAAGTTCAGATCTACTCACGTGAGCTACATTTCGCGGCTGGTGCACGGATTCGCAAAGTCTGCCCGACAATGATAATCGCGAATGGCTACGCTAGTAGACGTTGAAAAGTGTCGTAGAAACAAGGACGAAGTATTTGGAAACGACACGACTATCGTGAGAATAATTGATTCGTACGAACGTGGAACCGGAAGCATTCTTCCGGAGGACAGGATATCGAAAATTGTCCGCAACATTATTCACCGGATCGAGGTTGAAAACGAATTGAATTTTCTCCTATTATCGACGACAATATCGCGCGTTATCGATTACACATTCTCGACGTGTTATTATCATAAGTTAGTTCGGGGAATTTATTAGCGTTATTGAATAACGAGCTCGAACGAGACACGGCTACGAGCCTCGAATCAATTTTACGGCGATTTGCAATGCGAATTTTCCCGGCCGATCCTTTTCCATCCTATTCACCTTTATCTGAAAATTCCGAATGGCCGAAGTATTAAGTTTCTACGATGTCGAATGTATTTTGGAATAATTCTAAAAACTGCTGTTTTGGACACTTAGATAATTCCTGTTTCATTCTGAAAGGTGAAACGAAGAAATGTCGTTGTCAATCGTACAATTACGATGTTTAATAAATTGCTACCATTAATATCTCGAGGGAACAGCTTTAAATCTCGGCAACATCGACGTCTTTAAATTAGCGAATCTATTACAGTCGATGAGTTCAACGTACCGATGCCAACAACACCGAAGAAACTGAATTATTGGCTGACATAATTACACGAGCAAATGATCCCCGTCTATCAAACGTTACTTACGCTTCGTCGAGTTACAGCTTTTCGTTTAATTCACTTTCAGACGCGATTATACCGGCGAATATTATTTTGTGAACGCTTGCATAAATAGACACTGGTTTAAGTAAAAGTATATATAAAACGAGAACAGATTACGTTCAGTTTCTAGTTCAACGAAATGATCGTAAAAAATTTGTTACAACCTCAGCCGGATATCAGAGGCGATTCAATTTCCATCGAATTCAAATGTCAAGAATTATTTTACGCGCTATCATTACGCCCAATTGTTTATTCACCGGTCGAGCCAATAAACGAACAAAGGCTGTGCCGGAAATTAGGAACGGGGGCATACGTGTGTATATATGGACACATATAGGCAAAATTAACTGTCGTTGAATGTACATTTAGCAGCTCGTAGATTAGTAGCCGGTGTTCAGTACTGAACGTGACAATGGCCACTTTTCAAACAATGAAAGTTTCACTTTCAGCGCCAGTCTCTATTTTTGAAAGTCTCTTTTCTCAATAATCATACTGTAGACCTTTAACGATAAATTGGCGGTCCTCGAGGACCGGAAAGGGACCTCGGGCCGTCCATGACCGGAAGAGCTCGTCCAGGTTCCGCTTTGATATTTTTGTACGGTAAAAGAAAAGGCGCCCGAGCCATGAACCTTGGAAAATGAACCCATATCATAGTGAACCCATTCACTATGAATCTTGGAAAATCCCAAAAAGTGAAAGTATGAGAAAACGCTGCTTCGCTTGTGTTTGGGAAAATGGAGTTATAGCGTAGACACGACCATTGAAGGATATAGAAAATAGCCACACTTGTACGTCACGCCGAAATAAAGTTATCTGTATAGAAAAGCCCTACAATACTTTTATTAATCCCTTTAATTGAGGATTGTCTTCGAAAGGTGTTCATAATCACAAAATTACTGCGTTTCATGAATCATATGCATTTCTGGTCCTCATCGTTTAACTCTCAATAGCAAATAACGTGTTGTAAAGCAGTACACACTGTTTCGTCGTCCTCATTATGTTTACTGAGTTCTCCAGACAAGAGTCTTTTCGGTCCTTCGCAGTAGCTGTCAATTTTGGAGGCCATCAACACATTATTTATTTACTTGTTATGTTGTAAAATGTCATTTTACCATTTTTAAATATTTTTCAGGTAAGATCTTTTTCCTTCAGCAATAAACTGCTAATTAACTAAGAGTTTAGGTTTATCTACATTCTCAACATAATTTTAAATACTTCCACTTGGAAAATACGCTGGTTTTACTTTTCATTTCGATTATTCTACAAGTGGCCCGTACTTAGACCACCCTTCTAAAAGTGAAGATTCTGCATTTTATTTTAAACGTGTAGTTTACAACACACGCTGCTTTTATTCGGGTTATACTGATTTCATATCACATAGTAAACATGTTGTTCATATATATATATTCAATTGTTATAATTAAAAATAACCAACATACTTGAGAATAAATCCTGAGATAAAAATGCCAGCTTATTAGAAACTCTTAAAATTAGAAACTTTCGAGTTTCTAAGGAAACTCGAAAAATTGTAAGGTTTATACGAAACGGTCTTGTAGATCCAGTCTAAAGCCACGTCGATTATTACCGCTTCGCGCCATTTCACTGCTATTATCCTGCGGAATCCTATAAAGGAGGATCAATTTCACGTCCCACGTTGTATTATCCTTTCGTGTACACCTGTTACGATGTACGTTCAAAGCTGCGTAAAACGCGACCGATTACCGTTCTGATCGAGCATCGTTCATTTTAAGCCGGATGAGCGGATCGTTAATCGATCAAGAACGACCGTGACGTGCCTCCTCTTTGCCGACAGGGATCCTCGACACCTCTTCCGGTCCCTGTGTCAGCGACGCTTCGATTCGTCGTAATATTCGACGGTGTGGTGTCGGTGGCGCGGCGTGGAAATCAATTACTTTAATGAAAATATTTGAACTGGCGCGAATGGCCAGCGGAAAGGGGGAGAACTGGCAATTTAAACGGTGCCGTTCTTCTCGATGACTCTGCACTTTAGATCGGAGGGATTCGCTAATGGAAACGGAATATTAATAACGCGTGTCGCGCATTGGCCCGTTATCGTAATTCTTACGCGATCTCAATTTATTTATCGCAGATATAACAATCGATTCGTCCCTCACCAATTATACATTTTTGTATCTTTACGATTGCAAAATGAACCATCGGTCCGGAGTTGTTGAGAACTTGGTATCTTTCGGTAGAATTTATAATTTGAACCTTTAATTGCTAATTGAATTCGCTAAGGTTCGCAAAATCGCTAATGACGTGTTATCACACGTCGATAGGCAGTTGTCGAGGGAATAAAAATGACACTGGGATAATTTGTCCAAGTACAGTTATTTAATGGATATTGCACTTTTTAATGCATATGTTTTATTTTGTAAGAAAATAGATATGGCAAAATGTAAGAAATACTCGTTTTCAAAATTTCGATTAGACATGGTAGAAGAAATTTTACAAAATGTATGTATTCGTGATTATTAGAAACGTGGAAGGATGTCTGTTGTTAACGTTACAAGCTAAGCAACGAGGATATTTTCCAAGGAATATTCCACCCAAATAAATAATAAAAGAAAAATCCACAAAGAAGGTGTAGAGTGTGTGTAAAAGACAAGAAAACGCAGTGGTACTATGTGGGAATACAAGAAATGCTTTGTGACACTATATATTTTCCATACTGTTTTGAAATATACTGTACAATATTATTAATACACAAAATTAGTGTTCATATCTGTGTAAAATTCTTTCCGTGAGACTCTATCCGAGTTTCTCGCTTCAAGTGACGCCTCACGGCGAGTTACAGTGTAGCGTTCTATGTATATCTGTGAAATAATTGCCAGCGCAAGGGGTTAAGCATACATTATCTGAAAATAAAGAGTAATTTTGCATTTGATCAGTTTCGTGTGTTTTCAGTATTAATAAATTGAAATATTAATAAATCTAAATAAATCTAAATAAATTACAGTATTAATAAATCTGTAATGGTAATCAACATTTATTAACTCTACCGTATATAAATATGCAAGCAAGTATCGTTTACGTGTCTAAATGTATTAAAATAAACTTCACATATTTCGAAAGCATATTTTATTATATGTAGTTATGAAAGAACTAGATAAAGTCGAAACAGTGGAAATTGAAAAATTATTGCAGTCTTAGTATTCACACCGTGGAATTGCGAAGAAGCTTTAATGCTTCATAGGTATAATAACAAATATACGACAAAATTTCAAAGAATGTTTTTTATTTTTATGTTTTTTATTACAGTTCCTCGTTTACGCTGTTTCGAAATGTTTGTACATTGGAGTTTTCAAAAGCTGTCTACGATGAATAGCTAGACACACAGACAATGAACAGAAAAAAAGAGAGTCGGTATAATAAACAAGCCTTCGTGAATTGTTCCTGGTTAGCGAAGTCAGGTCGCTATTGTGACGTAGAAACGTGTATCACAAATAGAATTGCAACCATTTTAACCAATTAACTTTTACTGATCCGAATTCCCATTCAATTGGCTGCAGCTTCAATCAAATGAACTTCTATTTAAATTTAATCAGTGCAGAGATACGAGAATGTCAGGTTTACAACACGGACGTGACTATTTTACTATTTTTGAGTTTGATAGACAAGTTTGAGTTAAAATTAATCACCGAGTCTCTCACTAGCAAGTGATATATGGAAAAAATTCTACGAAGGACTCGCTATTCAAATTAAGCTGAAAAAAAAGAATAAAAGTCTCATGTAAAATAAATAAAAGTGACACACAAAGATATAAAAAATAAGAAAAGATTTCTATTCGTTGAGTATACAGTAATAATTTGAGCATACTGTATATTTCTTTCGTATTGCGTACATTTTGTGCAATTTTGTAAATTTAAATTTTCCATAAATGCATAAAGATCTGTAATTTATTTAGAATATATTGACTTCTTCATCTTGTGTGTTGAAAGCGTCGAAACAGGTAATTCTCTACCATATTAAAAACTGCACGAACTTTCTAACCAACCCAATAGTTTCCGTTATTCTATAATACCACTTCATTACACTACATCAGCAAATTAATTCGATTGTCTACAAAATCGTTGCTCTATAAACGCCCCTGTCATCCTGCATCATATGAATTGAACTTCCATTTTTCCTTTCCAACGCGGAACGCGTTAAATTCAACATTAACTCGACAAAGAGTAATTACAGCTCGATTTTCGAAACAGAAATTCCTCCGACAGGTACACCTGATTTCGATGACAGTTTAACGACAATTACACAACTGTTGTTCCTACAAAATGCTCGAAGAATAGGTCGACTGGCGTGTTTCACATTCGCCGAGGGATCAAACGAACGTAACGAAAGATGGAAAGAAAGGGTTGAGAAGGGAGGTGAAAAATAGAGGTGAAAGAATTGTAACTGAGAAGAAAGGGAGGATGGTAATTCAGGTCGCGTTGCTCTTTTTCTTTTCCACCCTTTTCCTGATGGCGGAGATCAAAATTTCGCGCGATTCACGGTAATTCAAGCTCCAATATTTGTCAGGCGCCGAATTCAAAGTGGCGGCTGGGCTACAGAGTAGAAATTTTCTGCTAAGCACGACCGTTCGCAAATTGACAGCAGCTCTTCACACGGGCATCGTTTAATATATTCTAATTCGAATTTCAACGTTTCACGACCGACCAAACAGAATGGAACGCCGCGAGATTAACGCCGTGGAACCTGCTAAGCCAAACGACGAGAGTTTTTCCTTCGTGTTGCAGGGAAAAAGAAAAGGAAAAAGAGAAAAATCTCAATGATATTAGAATATCTTACGATCCGTTCGACGCTTTTAATTTTTAACGGGAATAGAGAATTCATCTGATTCCTTTCCCGGTGAATATGAATCGAATCGTTGATGCATGGACGTCGCCGTTCGCTTCAACCTGCTAATCGATTTATCTCGGCAGATGCGTTGAATCGAAGAAATTCGAGAGATTTTCACGACGTGGATAATTCTTTGAAATTTACAGAGGACGAGGGATCGATGAATATCGAATAGATATTTCGTAGTAGTTTACCGGAGAGAATTGCATGCAACGGGTGGGATCTTTCGCTATTGTAGTAAGCATGGAGCATGAAGATTGCACGAAAGAACCTTTCGCGATCATCGGAGTACAAATAATCGGCCATTTCATTTGGAATCGCCGCACAATTCTGAGATTCTCTTGAGAGTATCTTCCAGGAGATTCATTCCTCGGATTCTTCAAAGAAAACAGAGGGAAAAAACAGCTCGGTGAATATTCTATGTAGTTCTACAATCCCTGGCCATCGAATTAGGACCATTACAAATTTTAAGCATTTTTCGCGTTTTCCGTAAAATTAAAAGGCTTGTTGAAATTGTAATGATATAATTTGTTAATTACTAACATAATACACTACTACTGTACATAATATTGTTAACACATGTTAATATCTTGTATTTCCACCCTTTGCTTTGATGACAGCTTGTATGCTCCGTATACATTGCTTGATCATATGCTTTATATCTTCATTATGTTCCCAAATATCTGTCATTTTTCTTTTCAACTGTGACAATGTGGTGTTTGGAGATTCATAAACTATTTTTTTAAGTAGCCTCCAGACATTTTCTCTAGCATTCATGTCGGGAGAATTGCCTGGCTATGGGATTAAAGGGATATTTTTTGATGAAAGCAACGTTAATAGTGACAAATCAATTGTTATATATACATCATTATCAACGTATTTAGTAATAATTTCAATGACCTAAGACAATTTTCCATATATGACATACTGCTTATAGGCATAAAAGTGAAATTTCCTTACGTGGTCCTAATTCGATGGCCAGGGACTCTATAGTTGCTCTATGATATTTCGAAAATATTTCTTTCACGAATTTTAATCCTTGAAAGAAATTTTAATTTCTCGAAAGATTAAATTGGCAGAAATCCCAGTGATTCTTAAACGTGATTCTTTCCATTTTGCAAAGTCAGAAATTTCTACGGGAGCTCGGCTATGGAGAAAGATCGCTTCGTTCCGTATTCAAAGGCTCGTCGCCGCGTATTTTGCGAAACACTCTCGCGTATTAATAATAAATCGGTTTGGGTCGCGCGACGGATATTTCACCGTGGCGAAACGTCAAACTGAAACCAGGAGAGGAAATATCCTTGCATTGCTTTTGAAAAATCAGTCCTATCTTTAGACAGGTATCAGTTGCTATTTGTTTTCTTTCTGCGTCTCTGTCCGCGATTTCTTCGAATCAAATTTACAGAATGCTGAATCACGTCGCTATATTTCGAACCTCAAATTGTACATATTGACAGCTTAGAATATTTTTTACCATATTTATTATCATACAAAATTAACAGACAAAGGGAATATGAAAATTTGTTCTCCGAACAAATAAAAGCAGTAGCTTGATTAAATAAACATCTGATGCAAAGAAACAAAATCGATTCTTTCATCTCACGATCTTTCATCTCAATCAGTCTTGACCTTGCTCCACTTTTCCATGATTTATTGTATCTCCTTTTCTGTTACTTACCTCGCGATTATTTTTAGCTATAACAGCGAGCTCTCGAATCGCCAATTATCACGATACTTGTGCATTAGGAGAGATACTTTTTCCAACGTACAAGCTACACCAAAGAGAAGAAATAAAAAAAAAAAGAAATATCCGTTAATGGATCTCTCTCGAAGAGGAACAAAGCCTACATCCTTACGCTTTTTTCCCCCGTATCGAGAGATCTGTGCAAATAAAATCCAATCAATTGGCCGCGAACGAGGAGCTTGGAATAGGCGGCGCATGTTTGAGCATACGTCCGAAGTGATCAAGATAACTGGCTTAGCGTGATTGTTGGTCAAACAGCATCGTCGCTAGCCAGACCACGGGAATAATGAAGAACTTCGAGAGAAACCGAATAGAACAGTCTCGTCTATAGCTATACGATAGAAAAATACTTATAACACCTGTAACCTTTTATAATTCTTTTAACATCCTCGTATTTGCACACTCGAACGTTGTTCGAGGGAATTCTATCGTGCTTGTTGTGTCTGACAGGCTTCCATAAGAACGACGAACGATAGAAAGAAGTACGATTCTCAAGGAAGAGGAATACTAGTGGCGAGAGGCTGTCTGAAACAGTAAAAGGATAATTTCTTGTTAGTAAAGCGTTGCGCGATGAAAAAGAGAAACGGGGAACATTTATAGAAATTTCTTTCTCGCGAAACGTATGGCACGTGTTAGAGGCTTTCGCGATCTCAAGATGTTTTAGCATTAGCCTGACTCAAAGAAACGTTTATTTTGATACCGTACAAAATGTAACGAATTTTGAACAATAATTAAATTAGACAGTTTTGAAGAGTATAGGAAAGAGAAGAAAAGAAAGTGAAGTAAATAAGGAAATAAGGAAGAAAGAGACAAAGTAAAATGAAATAAATAGGTAAACAACACAGAAAATTAATACACTTGTATTTTGTTATCTGTCATCTTTCTATTTCTTAACCCTTTAACAGTGCAATAAAATCATGCATTACGGTAAAGGGAATGTATATTTTACACGTGCTTTTTTAATAACTGTGTTATGTGTGATCATTTTTGAGACACGAAGTACATAACCATACATTATAATTCGAAAAATAATATTTCCTTCCTTTCTAACTTTCTTCCTAAAAATCTCTCTCGATATAAACTAATCAGTACTTGACACTCTGCCCCTGACTGTCACGGGATAAACTGTTAAAGGGTTAACCCTTTCGCTACGACAGATTTCAAGAGAAAGGTAGATGTTCGAAATTCGTCAAATTGGTTTCGAAAATTTAAAAATTGACAATACTCGAATTCGTGAAACTGTAATATTTGTTTCGTTAAATAAAACTGGAAGCGCGGAGAGAATAAAATTTCAACGAAAAGGTGATAACAAAAGTGTTCGAGCCAAAATTTTCAAAACGCCCATAGGCGTTAAATCCATTGGCTTCTAGTCGAGGCAATTCACGTTGAAATTAATCTACATTCTTCTCTTCTGATTATTTTAGCAGCACGTATCAGAGAGGAAGAATAGAGGGAACAACCCGTGTATAACATATGCATACGTATGAACGTAAAAAAATACTGCTTAGTTCGCGATTCGCCATACATGTTGGAGCAACGTGAGGAAATACAGGTTGTCGAAAGACTACTAGAGAAATTGCGATATTTTGTCTGCCTCGTACGTGTTACGAGGTGGTGGAAAAGTGTGAAACAACTGAACGCACGCGAGCAAATAAGTATAGAGAAAGTGCGTGAAAATTCCCCCCGCTCTATAAAAGTGTCATCGATGAAACAGAAACGTACTTGAAAGGGAAACGTGGTGTGCAGTAAGCGCAGAGGCCAAGCATAGAGGATAAAGCTGTTTTTCTTTACGGGCACAGATGGTGAAAAGTACGCGCTTTTAGCGAGCGAGCGACAGAAAAGAGCGTCGTATAAGCGTGGCTATAATACCGTGCGAAGGAGAAGAAACATTCCTCGGAACGTCGTAAATACTATATACCGGTATGAAAACACAAGTAGACGAACGAAAATGGCAAGGTATAGAGGCGTATAAAGCGTAGGCGTTTCTCGCAAGGATGCGACAAGAAACGGATTGAAGTAGTAGAGAGGAGCCACGATAAAATGGTCCGAGTATTTCCTCGCGGCGAGAAAAACACGCCCGTTGAATATTCATCGTGCATTTGAATTCATCTGCCCCCGTCCTCGTTCTTGTCCTCGCTCGATACGAAGATCGTGCTCCGGTGAACGTTCCGCAGGATCGATCGCGGGAAATCAATTCGTTGGAAAGAAACTGAAGCCACTCAGGAAACAAGGAGAAAGAGAAAAAGTGAATGAGATGAGGAGAGAGGGAAACGGTTGCTTCGAACAACGGCTCGACCACTCGACTACGTAGAAACAGTTGCGAATGAATAAACGGAGCCTGTGCAACCTCGAACTTTCTCTCCTCCGTGGATCACCGTTTCGAAAAAGTTCCTCCTCGTTCGTTCTCCCGCTTAACCACCCTGCCTCCGGGCCGACTCGTTCATAAGGGATTCCGTGTGTATCTCGAGCACGCCTCGCGAGTGTTTAAATTCATCGTGGATAGCTATCGAATTCTGGACGATCGATTCTCACCCTTGAAACTTTTCCTCGAATCCCTTCCAGCGAGTAGACTGCTAAATAGAAGCGGCCTGGCTCTGTTGTATTCCATTCACTTGCTGTGCATCAACCGTGCTTTAAGGGTAGTTAAAAGTCGATCGACACGGCTGAAATTCTTTCCCTTTTTAGCTGAGCTTTCGTGTTCCATCTACTGGGAACGTTTTCCCTATGTGCACGGTTCGTTAAATTTTCGATGCTCTTGGAACGTTGGTTAGGTGTCCCAGGGTAATATCACCCACTAGGATTTTTTTTGTGATGGAGATAGCTATTTATTTTTCAAATTGTACGTTGCGTCTGTGGGTTCGTAGGTTATCAAAGAAATTGTAAGCGTGTAGTCTTGTTGTAACAGTATTTATTCAAGCTACAAGTCTCACTCGTGATAAATTATTCTGCTTTCGTATTTTAAATCTTACACGTTTTCTCCGTCCGTAATCTTCAATGACCTTGAATAATTATAGTCACTGAATTCCTAATGAAAGGTTCCATTTAAAAAACATGGAGGTGACCTTTGATATTTAAAAAAGAAATTACATAAAAGCAAAAATATTTTTGGCATCGTGTGAGCCCGATTGAATCATTCAACTTTATCTTTAAGACATTTGACGTAGCTTTAAAAACAGCAAAGATATTTGAGGTGCAAACGTTAGGTGACTCAACTTGTATGAAAACCTGCTTTACGCATATTGTAACACTTCCGTTACACCATAAATGATCTTTTTAATCCAAAAATGAAAATTTATAAATTACAATTTTTTTCAAAGCTGATACTCGACAATTCCTCCTCGACACCTGCAGTAAATCTTACAGAAGTGAAATAGTGTCGGGCTAATTGCCTTCGACGACCTTTAACCCTTTCGTTACCGACTATAGTCGACATCCACGCGACTTCCTGTGTATACGAGTGCTGATTATAATTGGCAAAAAGATTCTACTGTACCTGCAGAGTACCTCTTGATTCTATTGACATCTATTAGATTAATCCTACTAAAAGTATATTTTGAACGCACGTAATATATTCTAGACGTCGAAGCAAGTTCCTTCTGTTTTTATTTATTTATTTTTTCTATTCGACAGTGCAGTATTTGTACGATGCAAAATTATAATAAATAAAACTATTTCTGGTACTTCTGATAAGAAAAGAGCGATTATTGGTACAATTTATTGGTATCGCTATTGGAAATGGGTTATTAAACAAAAGTAAAGACTGTGATTCTTTTAATAGAACTTTATTAAGCGGCGTGGAAGGACGTCTTAACTGTTTGAATATTATAGAACGAGTGAGTGAAAATCCGAAAGGGCGCGCAGAAAGTCCGCTGCCCACTTAAGAAAAAGAAACTTGGAAAACGTCTGTTTATTTTCCAGGGCCTTAGGTATAAACTGCTACAGGCCTATACTATTCTAGCAAGCAGTGTTTGTCATTCATAACACAATTCATTTTTGCTTACTAGGTGACGGATTGTTATTAGTAACAATCCAACAATCGCAATGAGCACATTTTTCGGCGTGCCTCGTTCAGTGGCATTATTACGGCGGAGCGGATTGCCATAACGAAGGGGTTAAAAATACGACGTCGCTAACATCCTATTCCGACAATGAGTCTCGATCATCTAAAAAAAAAAAAAGTTGAAAAACTAATGGTTTCTTCGATAGCATACGATCTCCATTTATACAATTTTCACCTCCTCTCAAATATTCACACCGTCTATCGTCCTTGGTCCGTATAATAACATGCCTCGCTGTAACACCGAGGTACGAATAGACGCAATCGATCATCCTGACGTACGGATGGGCTGATAAGCGGTAAAGATAACACGTGAACCGCAACCGGTTGTCTTTGGGGCGTTAATGCGTTGGCAGTGGTTCCGCCGATTCACTGATTCGACCCAATTGATTTCACTTCGGGCCAGTCGTTGCGGAAAAGGGACTCTAGGTAACGGCGCAGTTTCGCGTATGAAAAAAACCGATGAAACAAATTGGACCAGCTCGCGCTGCTTGCATCCAATTAACGCCTGTCAAAGGGATTTCGAATTCCTCGCGAATTTACTTAAAAAAAAACTCGAGGATTCTTTTAACGAGTCCGCGAGGCAATGTTAGTTGAGCGTAATCGAATCGACGATCATTCTCGCGCTCTGTTACCACGGTTAACGGAGATACTGCAATTTCTTCTGTCGTTGTTTTGTACCAAGCAACGACCTCCTATCTATAGGAGCTCGTTTAACACAGGATGTGTTTCTAGAATAAAAAGCGCTAATAGCTGTGCGATAAGGCCCACTCGAGTTTCGCGAATTCTTTCACTAACAACCTTAAGTACCGTATAAAAACCAAGCAACGAATAAAAAACCAAGGTAGTGTTGTCTGTGAAAGGCTTATTTCTGTCTTGAAATTTATTCCTCCATTTCTGGGAGATATAGGAGTTACGAGACACCCTGTATATACATGAATAGAACGTTTTGCGAGGACTAGCATGAGAGTGATCTATGTCCGTCCCTTTGGTGAAGGGTCTCCACCTTGAGATTCTACGAAAACATTTATATTAGCAACAAACATTAATTTTAATTCTACCTTTCCTTTTAACATTTTGGAGCGGGCTATTTGAACTTGCTGTAATTACTAATATATTGTGAATACAAATTTAAGTCCCACCTCGGTGTTTCGAGGCTTCCAATTTTACATTCCAATTTTAAACATTACACATCATAGAGATCTCGTTTCGATCCCGATATTTTAAAAACGTCACAACGCGTTTCCCATATACAATATGTTCATTTATAAGACTAAGATTTGACAATTATAATTAATCTGTAATGCAATAGAGTTTCGTATGTAAAATGATATTGAAATAACAAGTAACTGATGTTCAGATGTATAACCAGGAAAAGAAATCATAGATTAAGGGGTTAATACGGTGACGTGAGAGTGATTCAAAGAAAGTAGACTAGATTAGTAGAAAAGTTAACTCTTCGCGCAAGTAGGTCCAATTTTCTTCTATTCTCTTCTACGTGACCCGTCACACTAACGAAACAGCGTTAAACGAGGTGATTCAAGGTAAAAATAGAGGTAAGAGAACACTAGACCCAGAATAAGCAAAATTAAACTTAAGAATGGGTTTCTAAGTGGTTCAGTTGGATGGTTTTTGTAAATTAGTTATATTTAATTCCATACATGGTATTTTTCACTGGCTAATTTTTCATGGTAAGTAAATTACACCTTGTATCGATACTATAATGCATATCAGATCAGCGTAAATCGTGGATTGGTTGTATTCGATTGGAAAATTGGAAGCTGCAAGAAAAACTGAGTGCAGAGTGTGGAGAAGATGGAAATCGGTGATAAGGAACCGAACGACAGGAGCAGAGCGAACACAACAGGCAGCGACTGATATCTGGTCACAATGACAGAGTCGATCGACAAACCGAGCATGTAAATAGGCATAATCGATCATCGACCCGGTCTGAATACACATTACGCCATGCTGATTGACGATAGGGATAATTTATCGACCATAATCCTTGTTGCCTTCATCGCATCCCAGTACTCCTGTTGATTTTATTAACCAAAGGTCGATGTACGGGCCTGTGAATTTGCCCAATTGCAGCCGCCAGCTACTATCCACGAAACCGTGTTTCGTTCTACCTAATTGGCTCTCCGCTAAAACCCCTGCAAAATTAGGACCGTGTCTTTCTTCACAGCGTCTCGCTGGAATTGGCTGCTTCTTGTTAAATGTTCATGTGTTACCGGATATTGACTGGAAGTTTTAGCTTTTTGCCACAAGTTTTAGAACAGAATATCCCTTTTTGTAGGAGTATAATAACACGTGAACGTTTTTGAACAGATATATATGTTTTTTGGAAGTGTTTATTGAGGTTAGGTGGACTGTCGAACATAAAATGAAGAAAAACAAACGACTGCATCTTCCTAGCTCAATGTTATTTTTCTGTTTAGCGAGGAACCTTTCCTAAATTGTCCATAAATATTTAATAGTGGTATAAATATGTTCTGCGGATTATTTTGAACTGTCGAAGCAAACGAAAAGTGTCTATAAAATATTGTTGTACAGAATTGAAGCTATACTAATAAATATTTTCCTTTCATTAATATTTATTCAAGTTACGCCTGTATATTTTTAACTACGCATTCAGGTGTAATCGTAAAATGGGTAAATATAACGAAATTGCAGATTAGACTGAAAATAGGAAGTTTTATTTGCGTTCTAAAAATCAATTTGCTCAAAATGAGCAAGTGTTTCATGATTTATGGATGAGAATGTGTATATTTCTAATCTCCTAATCAAAAATAATAGTAACTTAGGCAGATGTAACAAAATTACAAATAAATTCAAGACAGAAAATTGTATTTGCATTCTAAAAATTATTTTGCTCAAAATGAGCAAATATTCTATAATTTATAGATGAGGGTGTACCTATTAAATGCTTTTACAGTTTCGTAAATACGTGTACCGTAAAATCCAGACGATACACTTATTTTTTACGACACTTTAAAAAACGTATCAACGAATATCGAAAATATTAAGAAACAAATGTCAAAGGTGATTAAAAATTCAGGACTAATTCGACAATAGAGTGTTTCCATTCCTTCAACTATCCGGACTATTCAAATTTCCTTCGAATACTTCGAACGTTTGAAAAAGTCTGAACAATGGCGGATATATAATAGCTGCGTGGCTAACGACCCAACTTTACCTTTCTCCTAACGAAGTTTCCGTTTGCATCGCGGAGGAAAGAAGCGCACGCCATGTCTCGGATATTCAAATTCCGCGAGTTCTCATTTACGTACTCCGGCCGTTCTCGCGCTGTACACACATTTTTAATTGTCCACGTCCGTCTTCGCCTGTCCCTCTGTGAACGTTCAAGTGCCGTGGATTTCACCGTTATTACTCCGCGAGTAAATTTCACTCGGCCTTAGCTACCTTCGCCGAGCTAAGAAACGAAACGAGGCAATACGATGATTTTCGTCGAGAACGGCTTAACGAGCTCGGCCATTTCAATATCCTTGAATATTCGCGAAGATGTCGTTGGTAGAAACGTCGAATCGTAAATGTAACGAGAAGCTTACAAGAACCAGCTCGTTCGAATCCGTTGAACAACGTAACGCGTATTAATTAGCCAATTAATTTACATCTGTCGAGGTTAATTGATTCAACTCAATTAAATGATTACCGTCGCCGTGTCGTTTGGGATTCTTTCTTTCTCTTTCTCCTTTCTTCTATCATTCTATTTCGCGCGTCCTTTGATCGTTATTTCGATAATGAACACCCAGTTTCGAATTACACTCGGACGAGAGAAACCAAAAAAAAAAAAAAAATCATCGGCTGATTCTATAGGCGTTAATTAAACAGACGAATGTAATTGCATACGTGACACTGATTAACCTTTCATGCTCGCGCATCCTTTGTGACGGACGTTCTCTCTGTCTGTCGCGCGACAAGGAAAGAATACACTTTCACGATGTTCCTATGTGTTTACGAGTGAACATCGACGTTCCTTTTATTAATAGAGCCACCGAGATTGAAGTTTCGTTACATCGAAGATAGTGGAAATTTAATATTCAAGATGAACCAACACCTCAAGCACATTTTCCACGCTCACGCTTCGTACGATGTCGCGTAAAGAGAGATACGCGTTAGAAATGGCGGTGACAAAGCACGGCTTAATGGTGAGAAAAAACGCGAACGCTCAGGTATATACGCGAGACGTTTCTCGAATGATGTAAGACGATCATCGATCGAGTGAAACGCCGTGGAAACGAGATCGATGGTCTGCCCCTTTGTTCGGGAAATGCGGCTCGTCGAAAGCTTGTCAGCGAGCTCGAGCTGGGCTCGATATCGTTCCGCTGAAAAATCATGCTATCCCATCGTCGCGCTGAAAGAATCTCATTTCTGGAAGATATTAACCACTTGCACGGGAAGGACGTGCCACGCACGTCGAGACACTTTTGTTTCAAAATCTCCAACATGTTGTATCGCCTCGCCTTGATCATAACTGTTCGCCTATTTTATCAAATCTTAACCTTCTATCTCTTGAACGTCGTAGAATAGTATTTGATCTTATTTTTACTTTTCAAATATTAAATGGTCCCTCTTGCTGTCCTGATATTTTATCCAAATTTTGTTTAAATACATCTCGGCCATCGTTGAGACACCATTTAATATTTCGTACTGAAGCTCGTTGGACGCTTTACGGTCAGTTCAATCCTCTAAATAGAATTTTTATTAATGTTAATAGATTTTACTTTTTTCTACATTTTTCTTCCTCCCTTACAACTTTCAGAAATGATACTATACGTGTTCTGGCCTCCTACGACTTTCCTGCTTAATTCATCTGTCTCTTACATTATTTTTGTTAACCAAAGGGTGAAAACCCGTATACCAATAAATAAATAAATAAATAAATGTTGTACACGTCGATAGTCAGTTGTCGATGGAATAAAAATGACACTGGGATAATTTGTCCAACTACAGTTATTCAATGGATATTGCACTTTTTAATGCATATGTTTTATTTTGTAAGAAAATAGATATGGCAAAATGTAAGAAATACTCGTTTTCAAAATTTCGATTAGACATGGTAGAAGAAATTTTACAAAATGTATGTATTCGTGATTATTAGAAACGTGGAAGGATGTCTGTTGTTAACGTTACAAGCTAAGCAACGAGGATATTTTCCAAGGAATATTCCACCCAAATAAATAATAAAAGAAAAATCCACAAAGAAGGTGTAGAGTGTGTGTAAAAGACAAGAAAACGCAGTGGTACTATGTGGGAATACAAGAAATGCTTTGTGACACTATATATTTTCCATACTGTTTTGAAATATACTGTACAATATTATTAATACACAAAATCAGTGTTCATATTTATGTAAAATTCTTTCCATAAGACCCTATCCGAGTTTTCAGTTACAGTATATCGTTCTATATCTGTGAATTAGCCTGTGCAAGTGGCTAATACTTCGCCGTAGAATCTTCTGTATAAGATTTTCACATGTTTCCTCTTCTTTTTTTCTTCTCTTCCCTCATTCTTCGATCGAAACTTCCGCAACGTCCTGTCACCGGTGTGATCAGCATTTTAAGGTGAAACTAGGTTGTATTTCCGTAAGGATTTCGCTGATCTAATTTAACGAGCAGTGCTTTCTCTTTCTTTCTCTTTCGTTCGCCGAAAAAGGGAGACTTCTTCCCCGTTGAGACACGCGGACCTCTTTTTCCGATCCTTTTCACAAATTGAATCGTCGATTCGACGTAAAATGCGGCGGATATCCGAGATTAACCCTACACAAACGGAATGGAGGCGTCTAGAGAGAAAGAAGTGCACTCAAGGAGCCACTCGGCGACACGAAGCGAAGCGCGCGCTTCGTTACAGGTAAAAGCGTTACCATCCACCTCCCCTGCGCAACGAGCGTCTTCTGACTTCTTCCTCTATATTCCAGCCACGGTTCTACGGTTTTCACCAGGTATAGATGGGGAGTGAGGAGGTGGAAGTTTCGAAACGACTCGAACAAACGCGACTTCGCTGCCCAGAGATACTGTGTACAGCCCACTTTGCTAATAGTCCTTTCAAGGTTCACTTCTGCTATCAGTATTACGAATACGCTAGTCTTTGTCGTTCCAGAGCGATTTATAAGATAACGGAGGTTCCTTTTTTTATCTGTGATCGAGCGAACTCTGACGTTCACATCGAGTACAGTGGATTTCCCATACAACGCGCTCCCGTAAAAAACGAATTTGTATAACGCGAGGAAAAAATTGCGACTAGTACTCATATAGCGCGATAAACAGTCCAGTATAACGCGTAAGATAAATTGAACATTTTCACATAGTTTCTGATTTTTGAAACTGACGAAGCAGTTTATAAAAAAAATTGTAATAAATACACATTTAAAGATATTAGAGAAAAATAATTTTATTCAACGTTTAATAAAAATCATAAGTATGTAGTTCAGTATTTCACATTTATACACTATCGGAAGTATCAACAAATAAGTTCCAACGACTTAATAATATTTGTTAATATTGATTGTAAAGATTCATCGCTTGAATAGTCCATAGTTTCGTCTTGATTGTTATCGTTGATTAAAAACAGTTCTTTCTCTAAATCATTTTTAGATTGAAAATATGGGGATACACAATGACTTAATTTTCAAGGCTGGTTGAAGTTACATCAATCGGTCTGATAATTTATGCCCCGGATTTCCTGTATGTAATAGTCTTTCCTTTCTTTTCCGAAAGTTTGAAAATCTCGTTCAAATTCGCGAGGAGGAAACTTTGCGGCATGTTGACCGAGAAAATAATGGTTGACACGAATGGTGAAATCGAAATGGTTAAGTACAGCTGTGGAAAAGGCGAAGAAAAGTATCACGAGGACACGTGAAACATGGCGGAGAGTTAATTCGTTCTCGGTGACCATGGACGTTGAATATTTCTCGCGGTTGTAAAGGAGAAACGTCGTAAATGTAGCGAACACGACCTGAACGAGCGTTGGGTAAATGCGAGGCCCTAATTAACGCGGGTATAATAAGTATGTTAATGAGGCGTCGGTTGCCCTGAAGAAAGGACGAAGAAACTCGCAGGCTTCGTTACTCGTGGCTGATTTGCTCCTTCGCAATAACCCACGCTTTCGTCTACTTCTTCTTCCTTTATGTTCATCTCTATTTGGAATGAAACCGCGACCCTTAATGCGATTTTCTTCGGGACGCCTTGGAACGTCCCGGTCACGCAATTAAACGATCACGATCTCGAGCGAGCATGCGAAAAATTGCCAGGGAAGACGGGACATAAAGGTCTCAACAGATTAATCTGTTAAGCGGACTCGTTTTTCATTGTCGACCAAAAATTTCGCCTCCCTTGTAACGAAGAAATAGCGAAACATTTCCTGCGCCCTTATTGAGCATTCTGAATCGGTGTAAATTGAAATCTAAAGCTACGAATGAATATCACGATCCTTAGAAATAATAATATTGAATGGTAACATTGATATTTCACTCATTTTCAGAATTTTCATCTCTTTTGTAAAGAAAAAATGGCGAAACACTTGCTGCGATCTTATTGAGCATTCTCAATCGGTGTAAATTGAAATCTAAAGCTACGAATGAATATCACGATCCACAGATATAATAACATTGAATGGTAACATTGATATTTTAGTCATTTTCAAAAATTTCGTCTCTTTAAACGAAGAAATGGCAAAACAATTTGTTGCGAAACTTTATTGAACATTTTGGATTGGTGTAAATTGAAAGCTGGAGCCAGGAATGAATTCACCAATGATTTCGGTCCTCAGACATAATAACATTGAGTGGTAACATTGATATTTCATTCATTTTCAAAAATTTCATCCCTTTTGTAAAGAAAAAATGGTGAAACACTTGCTACACCGTTATTGAACATTTTCAATTGATGTAAATTGAAACCTAAAGCTACGAATGGTTAACACAGTCCTTAGAAATAATAATGTTGAACAGTAACATTGAGAATTTGACCCATTTTCGCATTGCACTTAAACTCTACCTTATTATATTACATATGCTACATTACATTTTACAAACACCACGACTCTGAATTCTCATTGAAACATAAAACTGTTTGGAACATAAGAAAATGTCTCTAAGAACCATTTACTACCAGAATATCGCCCGTATAAGTATTGTAGTAAAACATTTCCAGTGGTCGTAAAATATAAAACCTCGACAAATAAAATTCGATAGAGATACGAACAAAAGAAATAAGGTTGCAGCTGTTTTTGACAATAGTATATGATACATTCATACGCACACGGTATTCCGATGAAATTTCAGTCGAGGGACGCTTTTGTTACAATTTCTTTTTTTTCTTTTTCTATATTAATATGCCACGATAAAATGTTAACAAATTGCGTTTTAAATAAATACAAGCAAAATTAAACATTTTGTAAAACATTTTCTCCTTTTTATTGTAGTATTTTTATATACAAGCAACATACGTTACTATTTGTCTATTATTTCCAGAAAATTTATCAACATTCCAACCATTGGATTGCATGACGCTTTGTGATCAATTTTGTAGCAGATAAAAATTGTATTCTGACGATTATTTATATAAATGTTGTTGTAAATGATTAATTTAAGAAGTTTGGAGAACATTTGATAAAATTTAGAAATCGAAAATCGGTGAAATCTTTTTCTATGACCATATCAGAATTAATAACATCGTTACTGTAGGATGGACAAAGTTTATGGGGTGTCTGAGAGTTTCAGAGATGACAGATTTATCTAAATACACAGTTTATATTTTAAATTCACTATAGCGTTCGTTCTCAGTTACAACACAATTTCCTCTATCTCTTTTTTCCATTGCATATCGGATTTTATCGGTTTGTCAAAAGTTAGGCGTCTCTCGCCTCCTCCAATTAGGTGCTTTCTAAAATATACGCCTTCCTCTTCCACTACAACTTCTGTGAAGATGTTTGCACCCAGGAACGTCGTTTACCTGCACTTCAACAAGTGACAAGATTTATGGCGCGACAATTACTATCTCTCAGAAGGTCGAAATTAAAGATGCTGTCTTAACTCAAATTATTTTTCATCCTCAAGAAATTAGCTGACGATCACGTTTGAAATATGATGTCATAAACTTGGTCACTGTCCCGATCGAACAAAATTCGAACAAAACCTCTAAAACTCTTGAATTTGCCTACATTAGGTTTACACTTAGGTTTTTAGGTTTACACTACTGTCGACGCAGGAAAATTCAGTTTCTGATCAAATCTATTTACCATAGATGATATATTTTCTCGAGGACTTGGCTCTAAGTGAAAGACAGCAGTAAGTTTCTCTGGAAATATTGTGCAGACAAATCACTCAGAAAGGCAATTGACTTATCGTAAATCTACACTCAGTAGAAAGAGGTACTTAGGATTTATGGGCTAATTCCCCGGGCAAGAGACCTGTTTACAGGACGAAGTGCACGACCTGTAGGCGTTACGCAATGTAGCTCTAGTTTCCTCCAGTTCCATCTCCCATGTATCTGTATTTCCCTCTACGATGCGACTTCTAGGATTTTTACGAACGATGGAAAAATGTCGTTTGAACAGAGAACCGTTGGACGCTTAACAGAAAACGTTTCCGACTTCGTAGATAGCTTTTCGAACTTGGGACAGAAAGTACTGTGACTTCGAAGGGAGCTCTTGCGAATTTTAAAGAGAACTCTATGGAATTTAACATTTTGGACTTTGAAATTTCGATTGAAAAGCTTCGAACTTTTGGTCAGTCGGATTTCAATCATTATTTCTGACGAATATCGAAGTTTATTGTTCACGCAAAATCCTGTAAATGGGACCAAGTAAAATTTGTCGCGTTTGCAAACGAAGGATTTGCCACACGTCCAATTTCACGAACTCGAGAAATTGACGAACTTAATAATCGAGGGTTTCGCGAAAGTTAATAAAACTGCCACTGCGCGAGAATAAGCTACCTCTCTGTTGGAATATAGCCGCTTTGAAGAGACTTAAACGTCCAGAATGATTTTTAACTGCGAAACTACGGAAATCGTTCTCCACTCGAAGCTGTTATCTGAGAACGCGTATAACGTGAACTTTCGCGTTAATTAAGAAACTCTCGCAATTTGGAGTAACCTGAATTCTAGTTCCGCCGGATGTTTATAGAGTCGTAGCATTTTTCTATATACGAACTTTCTCTTTTCGTACACTTCTCATTTCTACAGCTACGCTTCGTTTAAGATTTGACGAGCAATCAGTGTCACAGCCGTACTCAGACTCATTGTTGACCTGAATTGGCGTTTTTCATTTTTCAAAAAAATCTTCAAGGGTTGTTGAAGAGAGGAGCAAATCGCGTTTCTCATTTTTTATGGAAAACATAAGTCGAGATCTCGCAATTTTCGAAAGTAAAGAACGGAAGACAGACATTTGCATCTTGTACGCGCTAAATCGCTATTGTGTGAATAATAATCGTTAAATTTGTATGACTTTGTGTCTGCTATGTAAAAAAATTAATTAAAAATGGAACATCGACCTGATGAACATAGAATGAAGAATTTCTCGCGGATGAGATCTCAGATCTAACAAATGATGCTGAGAGTGATAATAAAAACGATAAGATTTTCGATGAAACACTAAAAAAAAACACTAATATTACTATTAATTCTATTTGTCAATTTTAAATGAAAAATTTTGTTTCGCTCATAACGAGTTGGACTCGTAGCTTAGGTTCTAACTGAAACTAGACAAAAGCAGTTGCATTAGTAACAAACGTTAACTTCAATTCTAACTTTCCTCCTAATTTATAAGACCGAGGATTGTTAATTCCATCAATTGTAACTAATCTGCGATAAATTAGCGTTTCGTATCTAAAACGATACTAAAACCATAAATATCTAATGCTTATTATAGTCAGGAAAAGAAGTCACAGCTTCAGGGGTTAATAAAATATTTTCATTGTTTCAAATAGGCATTTTTATTTCTCATTCAATCAAAAAAAAAAAAACAAAAGTACGGGAAGATATCTAAAACGGTACTAAAACAATAAATATCTAATGCTTATTATAGTCAGGAAAATAAGTCACAGCTTCAGGGGTTAATAAAATATTTTCATTGTTTCAGATAGGCATTTTATTTCTCATTCAATCAAAAAAAAAGAAAAAAAGAAATACGGGAACATATCTAAAACGGTACTAAAACAATAAATATCTAATGCTTATTAGTCAGGAAAATAAGTCACAGCTTCAGGGGTTAATAAAATATTTTCATTGTTTCAAATAGGCATTTTTATTTCTCATACAATAAAAAAAAACAAAAGTACGGGAAGATATCTAAAACGGTACTAAAACAATAAATATCTAATGCTTATTATAGTCAGGAAAATAAGTCACAGCTTCAGGGGTTAATAAAATATTTTCATTGTTTCAGATAGGCATTTTATTTCTCATTCAATCAAAAAAAAAGAAAAAAAGAAATACGGGAACATATCTAAAACGGTACTAAAACAATAAATATCTAATGCTTATTAGTCAGGAAAATAAGTCACAGCTTCAGGGGTTAATAAAATATTTTCATTGTTTCAAATAGGCATTTTTATTTCTCATACAATAAAAAAAAAAAAAAGTACGGGAACATATCTAAAACGGTACTAAAACAATAAATATCTAACGTTTTTTATAGTCAGGAAAAGAAGTCACAGCTTCAGGGATTAATAAAATATTTTCATTGCTCCAAATAGGTATCTCTATTTATTTCTCATTCAATCAAAAAAAAAAAAAAAATATTGGAGCACAGGTAAGATTCATCTCACAGTACAGCATGAAGAAATGCTTTTTCAATTTTTCCACCAGCACTCTCTACCACTGTTCCAAACAACTAATGAAGATCCGAGCCACTTCTTAGAAAATCCTCTTTAGCACAGTCGACGGCGGTTCATGAAAATTTGTACCGAATCCCATTGAACGCGTTCGTTGTGCGAGCAGATTCGCCGGCGCATGCAAAGCAGATGTTGAGGAGGAAAGGTGGCTGCGTATTGGTGTACCGTGAGAGATTCGAAGCATAGTGGCAAGAGATGTACGATGGCGATGATGGTAGTAGTGGTGTACAGAACAGGCGGTGCCGTTTCGTTGTAGGATAGTTTGATGTATTCCGCCTCCGTTACGGGCAAAGTGCCGAACTTCCTTAGATAGAAGAGAAACTTCGATAATGAAATTACGGTTATCGACGTTCATATTGGAACTTACACCGCGAGCCGGAACTTTCCCTCTCCACCGACGTTTGGAAAAACGTTCTCGCCGCGATAAGATAAGAAAGATCTTCTCTCTAAGCATTGATCAATCTTCAAAATCAATTGGTTACGACTTTGAATGAAACTCGTACGTGACACTAGAATAAAGAACAAAAAAAATAAATAAATAAATATCACGACACCTCGTGATCGGAAATCCGCGAATTTAATCGACGAGGATCGATTCTTTTTGTAAGAAAGACAGAGAAGAAGGAAAAGAAAAAGAGAAATGGAACACTGGTAGCATAGTTTTCTTTAGTAAGCCAGGGGGTACCTCGAGGGGGAGAAAGTTTTTCGGCTTTCAGACAGGGGACAGAAGTCTGAAATTGGGATGGCAAAGGGAATCGATTCGCTATATCGAATCGCGGAAAGATGTCCCCGGAGTTCTTGAGGATCGCGTCGAATTCGTTTCTTCCACTTAAGTCTTTAGCCGTGGAGAACAAAACTCGCGAATTCCACGGAACTGCTGGTCGAGTTTCCTCCCCTACCAAGAGGAGGTGGAGGGTTGTGGAAACTTTATACTATAGAACGTTCCAGCGTCTATAAACGGCGGGGTTATCGACTGAGAATCAGCAGCAAAGAGAGAGGTAGGTAACTGGGAGAGGTGGAAGAACGTCGTCGTACCAAATTCCGCCTTGGAAATCTGTCCGATTTATCCTCGAGCGAAGGAAGTATGAAAATTTCTGTTTAAGATTAATAGGAAAAGGCGGCGGTGTCAGCTGTGTCTGACGTTTCGTTTCGATGCGAGCAAGTTGGTTATTACACGCACCGTACCGAACGGAAAAGAACAATGAACAATGATTCCCCCTAACGCTGACACTTTGGATTTATAGCGTTACAGAGAGAGGATAATATGTACCGCCTTGTCTCGCGTTTACCTTTCCCTTCAGTTCTGTGTGTATGGGGAAATTCTCATGTTTTCCCCTTGATATGTATATTCCTCTCACGGACCAACTTCTTACCTTTACGCTTAACACTAGATATACCAAGAATTGATATATAACCTATCTCTACCAACCAGCCATTTTGATCTCATCGTGTTTTAAAATGAAACATTTATTACTTAGGATTAAATGTTTATATTTTATATATAGTTTCATATTAATTAAAATATACACAAATAAAGATTTCAGCATTTCTAGATTAATAATAAAACAACTCTACTAAGAAAAACAGAACTCATTGTTTATTGATATATGAAATATTATCATGCTATTTCTAGTTTCAACCTATGTACCTTAGAAGATAGCAAATTATACCAAAATTAACAAATGATTACGTTGTTTCTTAACTTTGGTCAGTAAGTGTGTATAAATGTGTGTTAGTACTCTGTAATGTTATTTGAAACTATTCAAAGCGAACTGACAAATTATAAACATTATAAAATACCAACTTGTCATTTTGATACATGTATCAGCAAAAATGGTATCGATAAATGGAATCATTTCCAATAACTGTCGGATACATATAAATAAGAATTTCCCTAATCTTATAAAAAAGTTTGAAAATTAATTTAAAATAGAAAAATTTACGAGTAAATTTTTAAACCGATCATTTTGACTAAGTGGTATATCTAGTGTTGATAAACGTCGTAGAGATTTTGATTAAAACGCGTTTATGTAAATAAGCCGGTGAATCTATAGCCGCGATTCACTTTTAAGAGAGTATCAAGGTTGGATATGGTATTATCGGTGGTATTAGTTTTACAGTTTATGCGCCGGATTAAATATTCCACGTATACGTCGATAGCGTGCTTCCTACAATTTTCTATTATCCCGTTCGTCATCGGTGACGAGTAAAATGCTCGCGGTACACACGAACCGATCATTCTTCCTTCGCCGGTGATACATCGCCTGACCGCGGTGTAATAAATCGATAAGAAAGCGTCCCGGTGACTTTATGGATGCATTAAACGCGAAGGTATTCTTTACCAGAGGCTGCTACACGTTTACGTACTTTATTTCGATACCGTGCAGACATACGAGTCAAACATTTACCCTCGTCGGGAATTTTCTGAACTTTGCATCGTTGCACATTCAAACTGAATCACGCGCTATCAACTGCATCGTTAATAATTTTATCAGACGTTTATCAATTTATCCGCGAGATTAATAATAGCGGTACCTCTTCAACGAGGTGTCTGACACCGAATAACCGGTCTGAGGATTTTTATGAAAATCCATATTTTTCAGTAGGTAGTGGAAGGAAAAGAGAGAAATAGTCGAATTTCGGTAGAAAATGATCTCACCCAGCAGGTATTGTAGAAGAGCACTGTAATTTTGATGCTTTGTATACTTTTTCTCTTTTTCCATATTACATTCCGTGCAATTTTGCACTTTTAAGAGTCCTGTAAATGCAGAAAAATCTGCATTCTGTGAATAATACATCCAGGCTCGTGTAAATTCTGATGGGGGAAAGTGTGAGAAAGAAAAAATCGCTGCAAAGAGATTCGAGGTTAGATTATGTGGCAATTTCTTTTTCTTTTTATTTTTTTTTTTTTTCTTGAAAACTGGAAAATAAAAGAGGTCCCGTTTACGAGATTCGTTCCCCATAAATTCTGTCGTTTTACGAGGACCCAGCGAGTCGATCGAACCAAAAAGTTTACAAGGCCTCCTCTCCTCTGTCTCTTCGCGCAGCCTTTTTCTCTACGTAACAGGTAATCCTGATATACGAGTATACGAAGCGTTAAGAGCAACGCCGTTGAGCAACGTCTTAACGCGTTTGACCAGGCCGTCATGTAAAAGAACATTTACCCATTTGTATTGTCGTTTTAGCGCAGTGAACAATGTGTAGAAACTCTCCCCTCAGTTTTATCCGGCATTGAAAGAAACGCATTGCGGTTGGAAAAATGTCAACGTTTCAGAAAAACTTTGAACGATACAGGGAAACATAGATAGACGAAGAACAAGTTAGAATTTTTCTTAGATAACAGATGAAACGACAAACGTGTAGCTTATCTTTAAGTAACCAATAAACACGAGATATCAGGATCCAATATACGATTTGTATTTGGCAAGGCTCAGTCATATATTGAAATTGAAGTTTGAGCAAAAATACAAATTTCTTAGAATATGTAATTCATCTTATAGTAGATCTTGATCATAATTTGCACGACGAGTGTCACTCGTTAAACGCCAAGAAATTAACATTCCCCTTCTAGCTCCAACAAATACCATTTTACCATTATTATAATTTTACGACTGCGTATCACGAAGTAAAGGTCGCTTCTGCAAGGTGACACGATTTTTTTCCCTTTATTCAGCGTTCTTTGTTTGGAGCCTTTATGGTATATCGATCGTCTTAAAAAGAAAGAGGGTAACCTGTCCCTATCGAGATTTGATCGCGTTTTTACGTCTAATACCGTCGAAGAATAGATAGTAGAGACAGAGAGAAAAAAAAAGAAGAGAGGAAAGAAGCATAACCTCCAATGTCCGGCTAGTACAATACAATTTTATGGCTGGTCAGAGACAAAACGAACGAGGGAAAAAGGATCTTAATTCCTTGGAGCGTGCTCGATCATAAGTGTCCTGACATTCGGGCCGATCGTTTCAGCTTCATCCTTTCCCGCTTCGAGGAGCACTAACTCGAGAACCAAGGATTTGGAATTTTCCGTTTGCGTGCAGCTCCCTTCCCTAGATGTCTTTCTTGCTTCCTTTCTCGATTTCCGGGCTCGTGTGTAATGCAATTTCGTGAGATCGATGAGAGGAAAGGAGCGAGAACAATCGGCGAGAATTTCTCTGTCGTGCGTTCCTCTGTTTCTTCGTTTACCATCGAAAGATATTCGTAGAGAGTCGAAAATTATCGTTCCACGTTGATCTGAGGTTCGTATAAAACGCTCTGAACTATCCAGAAGAGAATGAAACCTCTCTTTTCGTTCTTTTTCTTTCTTTTCTTATCGTATTTTAAATACAAAGATTCGGCCGAGCGAAACCCTTTTTTAATCAAATCACCGAGCACGATGTATTCGTTTTGATATCTCCGCCCGTTGGTTTATGCTCTCGTTAACACGTTGACTGCCACGCTAGATTTACGCGACACTCTCAGGACGCCAGAAGAGAATTTTCATTATTCTAAGCATACAATGACGAAAAAATACGAATTTTTTTTATTACGAATTTTACTTCACATGGATCTTCAGGTCGTTAGAGACAACTAGGTCCTGTTTTCTTTATTTCTATCCGATTACCGTATTTCCTGACCTATAAGACGCACTGTGATCTATCAGATTAGAATTTACGAAAAATACTTGGATCAGACAGAACAGGATCAAAGTACCTATTTTAATAATAACACTTTATACACAGAAAACAGTGTTATTATCGACATTTATAATAAAGGCAACCATTTTCTATGGCTGATGCGGGAAAAATATTTAATTGTATTTTTCCCGTCTTAGAAGGCTGATTTTAGGGCAAATTTTGATACATATGAAAATGCGTAGATGCTAATGTCCTTTAGATAGTTTAGGCTATTTTCTACGCGTTTCTGTGACATCAAGACTATCTAGTAATTAGAAATTCGATTATCGGTCGTAGGATGTTTCTTAACCATTTGAGTTCCATGCGGCGCGATCGCGCTTCTCCTATTCAGTGGCCAAAAGTGCCAGCTAATAAGTCTGTAGAATCGAACTAACTACACTTCTGAACTTTGTCAATGCGTGTTTTTACTGTTACCATTTATGGATGTTCAACTAAATTCAAATCCATGCTTTCGTAAGTTTCGAGCTGTTGTTAAAAAGAATTTTTTCATTTATTATTAAAAATTCAAAGTAACGTAAACGAGCAAAGGAAAGAAAAGACGAAAGAAGCGCGATCGCGCCGCTTGACATTCTTCGACTGAATTTTTTCAAAGGTCCGTGCCACTCAAACGGTTAAGTAGATGGAGAGAGGGTAAAAGTGATGGTAGAAGCATGAGATGTGTGGGTTTTGGGAAATTCCAGAGAAAAATGAGATCGGATATGAGAGAAGGAAAGTACTACTCGAATAATTAGAAAGTAGAAACAATGGATGGTAAAATTGAGTTCTGAAAATGTCGTTCGGTTATGAATTTACCGAAGATACACGTTTCTAACCGTCTCGGTTAATCCTATGGGTCCTTCAGGCCTGCTTTACATCTTCTTTGAAATATTAAAATAAAGAAAAAGACGTTCCAGATTAAAGGAAATCACGTGGAAATTTATAGGTCGTTTTGTTCAAGAAATTACGGTTTTGTTCTTTTGTTCATTGACAAATATTTAGGAACAACGGTGTGTATCTTTCGTTTATTGCTCAGAGATTGCTTCGTGTGTATGTGGACATCTACATCTGCGCATTAATGCGCTCTATTTTTTTTTTTCTGGCTGACAGATTGTTGTCTACGTAGAATACTTGTAAAGGAGAAGTAGAACGAGACAATGAGAATGGTTCGCTCAAGTGATTCGAGGAAACGTATGAAACGACACGTTAATCAAGGGTTTCTCTTTTCATTTTTTGTTTTTTGATTAATCCATTTCGTGGAAACAAGTTTAGCAGGAGAGAATTCTGAGGAACACGGTTGTTTCGGTGACACGTTGAAAAAGACGTTTACAGTGGCGCGTCAAAAGAACAAGATGTTTTCCGTGGAATCAGTGAAACTTGGAAGATGTTTGCGGTGTTTGTTGCAACTGGAGAAACGGCTGGTGCTGGTGTTTTTGAAACGAAACCACTTTCGTGTAGCCGGGACGGAGACCGTGGCGTGCGATAGAGTACATACCTATATAACAAGCGTTCCCTTAGAGAACTTCCTAAAACTATCGCAGCGCGAAAGAGAGAAAGAGAGAGAGATAGAAAGAGAGAGAAGTACGTTAGAGGAAAAGACGATTCCCTTGAGACCGGGGAATCTTTGAATTTTTCAACTTTTCCAAGAACTTTTACCGTCACCGGCACTCATATTTACCCCTTCAACTATACTAATTGACCTAACCTTCCTAAAACTTTGTTAAAAAATTAAATATTCTTAAATATAAACTGTTTGCGCGTCACACCATTGCCGGGTAATTTCTTCGAGCTATTCAAATGAAATGCAAAACTGATGTAAATAAAAGAAACCCAATTTATTGACAATAAGGGACAGAATAACAGTTCTGTAAAATTTAATAATTTCAGAAAATGCTCTATAGAAGATTCTGTACAGTTATATCCTAAGATAATTATGCTATTTTGCTCTAAACATCAAGATACGTAATTATTTTATTCTGATTGGTCTAACCATTACCGGGTAATTTTTTCGAGTCATTTAAATGAATAGCTAATTTGCATATGGCTTTCAAGTGTGACAATCTTTTAGTTTTTTTAATCATTCTAAACTAATTGCCTAGACAAAATACTGTAAAAGGCGAGGAAAAATTTAAGAGACCAAGTAAGAATTGAAACTCGCAACCGAACTGACACGCCGGGACATAATACTCATAGTTAAGGCGCTATCTCAACGTCCTCACTCTCATTGGCTCTTTTTAATCCATACAGAGACTCCCATCGTACAATATTTCCATAAAAAACGAATAAAGTCGTTCCCTCGTCTTTATTTTTTCCCTTTATTTTCAACGTTTATTATACGAGGGGGATTTTGCGTGTCAAAAAAAAGGAAAAAGGAAAGCAGTATTACAGTTGTCTCGATGTAACTGATGTTCCAGTTAAAGAGTAGAGTCTCTCGGGTCGGCATATAGCTCTGTCAAGGACAGCGTGAATTTTTCACAAGGTTCACTTTGTCGTAGTCTTGCAACCTCCAATGATCCAGCGTACGATTTCACCAAGGGTCACCGGAGAAAGTGACTAAAGCTCTCGGTCCTCGCGCGTGAAAATATTTTTCGTGCCGGGAAAGGCATAACCTGAAAGGCGAGCCTTCAACCGCGTTAATTTCCCCGACGAGGAATAAAGTTCTTAGCAAGCTGCTCGCTCTTAGTTACCCCGTTTCGTGTCCGACCTCCTTGCTTTACAAGCGGGATCCGGATTAACGGATTGAATAAATTTCCTTTTTGCAACGTACTCTGGCTGCTTAACTCTCGCCGGTGTAATACAATATTTCCAGCTGTAGGAGGGTATCCCTTTCATCTTCTTGTCGTTTTAATGTCGGTTATCCTATTGCTGAAGAGACAATCTGGGTTCCTTAATTTCCCAGTGTCTCTCGAGCTATTCTTTTCCCACATTTCTGGGAATTCAGATGTAATTTAAGGAGAGCATGAAAGGATCAAATTGAATTTGTAGGATTTAATGTACATATATGCACTTGTGCATATGCAAGAGCTGTATGAGACAATGTAAAAATTTCGAAAAACGATTTTCTGATAATTTAATATTCCGAGGAACATTCTGCAGCTTGAACTTTACTCTGGTATAGCTGGTGGAAGAAATATATGGAACTCGTAAGTTAAAGCATTACGTAGCGACACCGATCGATGCAATAACACCCAGGATCGAATACGGTACTTTTCGTTTCTCGATTAGAACTGAATTGTATCTAAACCATACTTCACGAGATCTTGAGGTTTCGTGTCCTTATCTTCTCTCGTTTTTATCCCTTCTCTCGTCGGTATGTTCGAACGTGTAAACCTCAATGCTGAGTTTACGATCTCGCTATATTTTTTCCATCGACTATACGTGCGACCGTATACTGCATACGCGAAGTCTGAATGAATGGGACGCGTACAAGGTTGGTAAGAGTTGAGTGAGAGTTTAAAGTGAGAATTTTGAGAGTATTGAATGGTAGAGAAATACAGAAGAAGAGCAACGAGCAAGGGTAGGAATAAAATAGGGTGCAAGAGTCGTCTGTGAAGTCATTAAGAAAAATATAGAGCTGAAAGTTTTCTGAGTTTTGAGAATTAGAAAAATAGAGAAATAGAGAAAGGGGGAATAAGCGAGCGAGGGAACAAAAGAAGTCGCAAAAATTGCCTATAAAGTCGTTATAAAATGTACAGAGTGAGAGTCCAAAGTGAGAGTTTCGAGAGTATTAGAAAAATAGAAAAATAGAGAAGTAGAAGAAGAGAGAATGAGCGAGTGAAGGAACAAAAGAGAGTACAAGAGTCGCCTGTAAACTAAGAAAAATATAGAGCCGAGAGTTTTCAGAGTTTTGAGAATTAGAAAAATAGAAAAATAGAGAAAGGGGGAATGTGCGAGCGAGGGAACAAAAGAAGTCGCAAAACTCACCTGTAAAGTCGTTATAAAAAATATAGAGCGAGAGTCCAAAGTGAGAGTTTCGAGAGTTTCGAGAGTATTAGAAAAATAGAAAAGTAGAAGAAGAGAGAATGAGCGAGTGAAGGAACAAAAGAGAGTACAAGAGTCGCCTGTAAACTAAGAAAAATATAGAGCCGAGAGTTTTCAGAGTTTTGAGAATTAGAAAAATAGACAAATAGAGAAAGGGAGAATGAGCGAGCGAGGGAACAAAAGAAGTCGCAAAAATCGCCCAAAAAGTCCTTATAAAAAGTATAAAGCGAGAGTCCAAAGTGAGAGTTTCGAGAGTATCGAGTATTAGACGTATTAACAGCATAGAAAAGAGAAAACTTTGTCTACCATCGTACCATTCGAAGGATATTCAACCAGAAAGGGAATTCCATTGAAAATAAATAAGATCAGATGGAATGAATTCTCAGAAAGTTTCATTTCGTTTCATTTACCAGCGCAATCACCAAACTACAACGTCTCTCCGTTCGAAACTCATCCCATCCATCTATCCATCGGTTCTGTCCAATACCAGAGGCAGATTCCTTCTCGTTTGTAGTTGCAGACGGGGATTTGCATAATAGTCAAAGACGGTCGAAACCCTGTGGAAGATCGTGCTAATACGGTCGAATGTTTCGCGTACCGGACCGAGATCCAAAGTTTATGGCGCCAGGACAAACTTGGCTACGCGCTGCTAGTTCAACCAGCTTCGATCGATTCGCCGCGGATTAATCAGTCGACGGTTAGGCGGTGCAAACCAGACGCAGCTTTACATTCGAATCCATTATCGTTCGCATTGTACCGTCTCGGTGTATCCACGGTGTTAGAGGCAACGTCTTCGTTACTGTACCTTTGGTTCTCGTCGTTCCATCGAGAAGCCACCACGTTGATCGTACAACCAAACTGTCGACGGTGATTTCATTAAGATGCCACGGCATTGTAATTTGAGGCCTGTATTAATCCTTCCAACATTACAAACGTTCATAAGACTGTCGTAATACTTGTTTCTCATCTATTCACGTTTGGATTGTGCAGGTAGAGCTAATCTAACGACTGGTATTAACTCTTTCATTACTGTTGGCTTTTATAGACACTTTGAACATTTTCTCGTACTCTTCTATTATCTTCTTTTCTCATTTTAATTTAATTCTTTATTTTATCATTTGCACGCGTCCATTTTAATTCAACGAAGGAAATTTCGAATTTTGAAACTTTTGAAAAAAAGAAATCTCGCTGCTAAGAGTCGAATTACGTATTGAAATCTGCCGTAGCGAAAGGGTTAAGGGAGCAGTGGTAGACGTTGGAAATGAAATTTTCAACAGGTCGAAGTTCTGAATAAATAAATGAATAATTAAAAATTTTCAACTCTTAAAAGTCTGGCAAATCTTGAATGTCTTGAAAATATTCATTGGTTTAAAGACTATCCAAAGAATTCTGGACATTATAAATGTACATATATGATTCAAAGCGAGATTGGATACCATCACTGGTCCTAGCATATCAAAATTTGCATTTAGAGTATTTTTCGCGAGTTTGCAACTTCTTATAAGTTAATCGGTAAAATCTTGACAAAAAAAAAATAATCGAACGAATTTGAAAAGCAGATGAAATAAGTGTCTTTGACCATCTTTGATTTTTGAATTTGTATCTTTTTCTACTCGTTATTTACGCAAAAATCAGAAGATTTGTCTTTTACTCACCTGATCGTACGAACGAAGTTACAAATACGCGACGTTGACTGAAAAACTTTGGCTAAATCAAGCGTTCGTGACAGTAGCCGTCAAAGTATCGAGCTAAAAATGCTGTTATAAACATCAACTGTAGACTTTCAAGACAGTCAGAAATTTCAAGAATCCCACGACTTTAAAAAATGTCAAGTTTCGAATCATGTTCGAAGTGTTGCGAACTTTTCGCAATAAATATCGATTCGAAGCGGCTCGAAGTGTTTCAGATGCCATCGCCACAAGTTTCTCGTGAGAATTAATTTATAGAATGTAACGAAGAATTTCCAAGGAAGCCCGAATAATTAGAATTTTCAAAATACCCGAATTTTCCGGATACGATAATCTAGCGAAGACACTTGGCACAATGTTAACGCTGCAGTTCTTTGACGTGACGTTTTTCATCTCCAAAACCTCCAGCAGGTTCGTAGCTTTTATTGAAACTTGTCGTTTCGAGAGCTGAGAAACGAATTGGCTACTCTAAATAATGGCGTACGCTTTCGTCTCGAACCTCTTTTTCCATGTCGAGGTGTAATCGTGCTCGATTCCCTCGGCGAATGGAATCGGGTCAATGAAATCAATCTCAGAAGGCCGATGCTTCGGTCAAAGCCTCCGGATACGAGTTAATGTAAATTAATGGCCGCGTTATTAGTTCTCGCTTTGAACCGATCGGTTCTCCTCCTATCGCGGTTGCTCCTCCTGGATTTCATTGGGAATCGTGTAATTGCAGATGCGTGTTCTCTCTCAAACTTCTCTCAGAATATCAACTCTCGAGAGATAAATACTTCAAGAGTAATATCTATGTTGGTCATTTTTTCAAACATGTTAATTCATTCCTCGTTCGTTAAATTATACTTCTACTTACTACTGTGTCCAGAAAGTGAGGTGACTTTTCAATTGAAACTTCGCGGCTTTATCCAAATTGATAAATCTGTTTTCTATAGATTGGTAGCTCTGTGGCTGTTATCTGTGTTAAATTTCATGTCATTATCTTCAATTGTTTTTGAGATACGCTTCTTTATCCGCATTAATAAAAGTGCATTCGGCGATTTTCATAATGAATATTTTTGTTGAGCAAAGAGTGCATTATGTCGAATGGGGATTACTTTGAAGGGGATGAAGTTGATTTGAAAGAATAAATAAAGATTCTTCATTTTATAACAAAAGTCACCTAATTTTTTGGACAGAGTAGTATGCATTCAAAAGCGATGCATTTAAAATTTGAAATGTTTACGTATGTAACCGTAAATGGTAAATGTTTTGGGCACTTTCGTATTGTTGGAAAAGCGTGGAATATTTATGGAAAATAACAAACAGAAGCATAGTGGAAAAATATTTCAGAATTATTTAAAACGATCAGAGAGCAACAATCACGCACTGACCCCCATAATCATTAGGTTTTAATCTTATTGAATTATAGTAAATCCTCTCATAACGCGGAGCAAAAATTGCAACAACCTTTCTATAATGCTGCACTCTTATAACATTGTTTCTATATAATTAATTAGTTTAAGCAGTCTATTTTTCTATTACACTTTTACAATTTTCTATTACACTTTTCTATTTACTTTTTCAAAAGGAATTCCCCTATTCCTTTTCATGCACGTACATCACCATTTTTCAATTTCAGATACGAGAGAATTTCTCTGTAAATGCAGAAACGATGCAACATCGCTGTTTTCTTTATCAAAACTAACGCTTTACTCCAGAGTTTCACTCAACGCGGTACGAATTAATCGCGTTACAGGCGGCTTGACTGTATTACGGGACAATTTTGCTTCTACTAGTAAAGTAGAAGCAAAAAGTACAAAATTAAAGAAACAGCTTTGGATCCATTTGTAAGATGCTTAAGAAAAGTATTCTTTGGAAATACTCATTATTAGACAATCTAGAACGACACTATTATTCGCCAAACAGTCAGATACATAGATAAACGCAATATTTAATCATTTTCATTCACTTCTTGATGAAAATTCTTAAAATATAAGACATCTCAGATCTTCTACATTCATTATTGTTAACTATAACCAGAAATATAGCGATCTAAGGAGAATATAAACCATTCAATCAGATCGAGTGTCGAAATACTTGAGCACTGTAGAGTGTAAGTTCAGGGATACGGTAAACGTGATCTTGTGGCTTTGGTGTATATTCCGATGGTGTGTAGCAGTTACAGCGTAGCAGTAGTGTTGCAATTAGCTTTATCAGTCTCGGATGAGACAGAGGTGCAGAAACGTCTCGCCTTTAGTGGTTCCGTTTGTGCTCATACTCCGCGTTCTACGTGATCGATCAACAAAGATGAGGTATCTCAGTATCAGTGTCTGATCTGGTGTGATGAAGCTGGACTGCTAAGCTGGCGAAACGTTCCCTCAAATGCTACTTGACGCCATTTGCATTGGCGGCGTTTCGGTGGACAGTATCGCCTATCAACCTGAAATTAACATCCGGACAACCGTGCATTATCGATTCAGAACGTGTTCGAAACGAATTGATTCCTGATTCTTCGAATTGATAAATATTCCAATTATTTATTACAATTTTCGAATCTTAGAAATGTTAGATTGTAAGATGAACACACTATATTCACAAATTTTTCGCAAACTTTCCTTTCTCACCCTATTTCATTCTCTCTCTTTCTATCGCAGACATTCCTAAAAGACATTTAGTCACGAGCAACCCTATTTCACGCAGTAATCTCACGCACCTGATGCATATACCTTTCCACTACACCTGTACAGCTCTAAACACGCTCTCGAGCAGTTCTATACGAATCCTCCCTAAAGATACCTATAAAAACGATCGAAAAAAACACATCGAAGAGAAGAAAAGGGAGTTAAAAGTTGAAGATCGATAGCGAAACGTCTTAAGGATCGTGATTACGAGTGGGTATCGCGCCGACATCGGTTCCCATCGACACGTCGGCGAAAGGAAGAGGTAGAGAGGATAGAGGGAACAGGCTGCACGCCGTTCAAAATCAATATGCAATTCGCGAAACGTAGTTCGCGGCCTCGAATACAATTGCATCCGCCTCACCCCTGGCCCGCGTGGCCGGTTCCCCTCTTGAATTGAGCCCAGACCGTATCCCAGCCCCCGCGGTGACCCTCCTTTTTTCACGAATATTGGATTTCGAGCCGGAATGGCCAATGCGATCCGATTTATCCGTGTTCCCCGCTGGTCGTCCGCTCTACGCCGCCCCAGATCGTCCCAGGTTGTTCCCAGACTGCTCCACGCAACGGCGAGCTTTTGCCCTCGGATGCAGGCATAAGCTCAGTCAATTCAATATGTATTGTGAAAATCGGAAATTATACGGTAACACGCGTATCCTGGCTGGCTCTCTGGCCCTTTCGTTTCTTTGCGGTTTGCTCGCCACGAGAATCGCGATCACCCCTGACGATTACCGTCGTATTCGAACCGCCAACCAGGCGCCCCTCGAAATCGTTATCGATTTTCGACGGAATTTCAATCAGCTTTTCCCGACGCTACCTACATCAGCCTTGTCTCGCGGAAATTTTCTTTTCTTTTTTCCATCGAAACGTTGGATTCGAGAGGTGTTCCCCCTTTTTTTCTGCCTCTTTCTCCGTTTTCGACGAAATATTCTCGGTTTATAGCCGCTATCGATATATTCGATAGTGTGAAAAATACTCGGTTTTAACTGGGGATCGATGGAGGATGGGTCACTAAAGACCCGTGCCACGGAATCGAATTTTGAAACGTGTGTTTACTTACGATGTTAAGGATGTTATAGAGATATGTGGAAATATCGTCGGAAAATCGGTTTAACGCTGATTTTGTATCAGAGTTTGTATACTCACCGTGAATTTCAGGTTTTACGATTTCTCAGCTGAAGATAATAAGGTTCGAATATATGATGTAATAAAACAAAGTATTTTACGTATCTATTATATAGTTTTAGAATAAATATTGTTTGCATATCTTTCGTATCTGGGTTCTCATTTTTTTGATAATCCAAAATTTTATTCTGAACGCTATTAATTAGAAAAAAATGTGAAAAGCTGAGAAAAACGAAGAATTTACGTAGCATCAACGAAAAATACAATTTTAGATGTCCTTTCGACAAGTTTGCAAAGATGTCAAGTATTGGAAATCTAGGGTTTTTTTATCCAGAACACCATTAATTAGAAAAAAATGTGAAAAACTGAGAAAAACGAAGAATTTACGTAGCATCAATGATAAATACAATTTTAGATGTCCTTTCGACAAGTTTGCAAAGATGTCAAGTATTGGAAATCTAGGGTTTTTTTTATCCAGAACACCATTAATTAGAAAAAAATGTGAAAAGCTGAGAAAAACGAAGAATTTACGTAGCATCAACGAAAAATACAATTTTAGATGTCCTTTCGACAAGTTTGCAAAGATGTTAGGTGCTGGAAAATGTTCGTGTAGAGTTTCAGGTATTAATAAAAAAATAAAGGATATCAAATAGATAGTTTTATTATATCTTCCTTATAGTCTAGACTTGTATCTTTATTACTTATCGCTTATTTTAATTAATATCAAGAATTTCTGCAAATAAACGCTTTGAAAACGATACCAAGATCAACACATCGGTAAATTCATCTTTTGCGAATAAAACTCAGAACTTTTATACCGTTAGAATTTATCAGTTCACAAAGTGTAGGGAAAAAGATGCAGAAGCAGGTGGTAGTTACTTTGTTAAAATTAAAAATTACGTTTCAAAAAGAGTTTAGATTACGTGAATCTTCTCAAATAAATCTAGAGCGCACGACGCGCACAATTGTTGCACAGTTCGTTGTCCAAGGTTTAAAAACAGCGGTGCAGTTTATTACGATGAAATCGTCCTAAAGATAAATCAGTTGTTAACGACTGCAGAAGATTATCCTTCCTACCGTAGAACGAAAAAGATGGAAATCGTAACTCGCGCGCTGCTTCATTTTGTCTTTTCGCGAATTTATCTTCGCCCAAGGGAGTTCTCGTGTATTCATCCTCGCATGTAAACTAGTTGGGAACAAGCATACCTCTGTGCTATCGGTTTCGCAAAAGGATGGGAAATTTGATGATTAAGTAACGAGGCAGCCAGTGTGGAACGCATCGTTTCGCGAGCAACGTGAATTCGCGGAAACTTTCCACGGGAATTTGTAGACGTCGACGAACGAAACAACACACGGTGAGCTTTCGCCTCCTCCGTACGTTATTCCGAATCAATCTAACTTCAAGGTAATTTCTCGCCGTAACGTTTGCCCTCGTTGACTCAATTTAATTATTTCATCCGAATTTATTTGCCACCGCGAAGAGGTGGCGGTATCTCGCGATGCCGCTGTCTCGTTGTTTCCCGTTTAACAAAGCACGACCACGACCCTCTGTCGCAGTTGTGTTTAATGTACTTTCGAACAAGTCGCCCTCTCTGTAAATATCGTGCAACAGACTTCGAGTTAGCGCCAGTTCCAGATCGAGGAGGAAAGAATCTGGAAAGTGACATAGTAGAGTGTTCCATAGGGATCGTTTTGTTATAGGACTCGTTTACCTTGAATGGTAACCATCAGCCACGATAATTATCCATATTGTTATTTCGTTCGAGAGTTCAGTTTTATTTAAACTCCCGGAGAATGTAAAGGGCGGAGGGGATCAGATCGAAGGTAAAATGAATACTTCATTAATGATTATTTTGCCCAATAAAGCGTATTATTACCGAATTAACAAATACGTAATTGTTCGTGCAGATTAAATGTAATCTCCGAGGAATTGACAATTCGGAAATGTATTACCCTATAGATTATCCTATCCGCATTCGATGTAACGTTATTAAATATTATTAGCTAGACTAAGGTTTCTTAATACATTCGCTGATGAACCACCCTCCTCTGTGTTAATGGAAAATTGAACGAAATGATCAACAATGAACGTTAATTAAAATATAAATCGATACATTAAGATTTCTATATTATTTGTATCATACATTGAAGAGCATTGCACGGCTGTTTGGTCTCTATATTAGCATTAACTTTGTAATATGCTTCAAAATACACATCACCGGCGTTTTCATTTAGGTGCTCATCGAACGGGTCGTTCAACTTCGAAATATGATCATGATTTCTCCGGACATGCAAAATCGGTTAAATTTATAGCCTCTTGATCATAGACATATTATGTTTAACTTACCAATTGCACGTGAAGTATTAAATTGCACTATCGTGTACGCAGAAATTCTGTTTCATTCTAAGTTAAATACGTCGGTGTTCTTCGGGAGAAATCGTAGTTTATTGTATCAGAAAGTATCCATTTGTCAATGTGAATGTATTAATCATCTAATAACACTGTAGAAAACGACGAAAAATTTGATGGACCGAGCAGAAATGGAATGTGCAATCTTCGAACTAACATGACGGGACTTTACGACCATATTCAAGGCGTTTCCATAATTTCCTTGCGATTAATGTTCCTTTGGATGAGTATAGAGCTCTGGAGACTATACTGCCAGCCTTCCTGCGCAGATATTCGTTCCTTATTTGCAGAAATCGAGGAAAGATTAGAGATCAAGCGTGAATCGAACCTGCAGCCTCCGGACTGACAGGCTGGGACACTAAAACGCCCATAGTCAAGGCGCTTTTCTTAATTTCTTCGCTTCTACTGTTTGCTTTTATGAGTATGGAGGCCTAGATCCTACACTTCGCGATCCCATGCTGATATTCGCCCTTGAATTGCAGAAATCGAGGATACATTTGAGAAATCGAGCGTGAATCGAATCTACAACCTTCGGACTGACACGCTGGGACACTGAAACGTCCATAATTAAGTCGCTCTCCTTAATTTTTTCGCTCTTATTCTTCTTTTCGACGAGTATGGAGGCCTAGATCCTACAATCGAAGAAATCGAGCGGGAAATTCAAACTCGCGACCCCCGGACTGACACGCTGGGACACTGAAACGTCCATAATTAAGTCGCTCTCCTTAATTTTTTCGCTCTTATTCTTCTTTTCGTCAGATATGGAGGCCTAGATCCTACAATCGAAGGAATCGAGCGGGAAATTCAAACTCGCGACCCCCGGACTGACATGCCGGGTCTCGACGCGCATAACCAAGGTTCCCTCTTCGATTCATCGCTTTTATTGCTCATTTCGATGATTATGAAGGCCACGATTTTACAATAAACGCTAATCAGTAGTTCTCTAAAAAACAGTTGTCCTCGGTCAGTTATAATATTAATAAAACATTGTTACCCACAAAGGACTTGTAATCGAATTGTATACTGAAGCTGTGTGCAGCTGTGCATAAATAAATAAACAAATATCAATGACTATGAGCAATCCCAGGAATACCGTATTCATATCTCTCCTTCGTATTCTCGCACGTCGAGCGAGTATGTTTTAATCCACAAAGGGAGGGAGAGGAAGTTGTAGCGCGGCGTTCGAAATAAAGCGCGCAATTTGGTTCCTTAATTACTCGAATAAGCCCACGTTGATTATTCAACGAGCACCTTTGACACCTCGAGGCAACCGCTGAGTCTCCGCAGAAGCGGCAAGCACATGGAACGTTGCAACGTTTCTCGTGGAACTTCGTTCGGATCGAAACAAATTACCAGGCGGATTCTCCCAATAGAAGCGTGTAATTTCATTAGAACGCGTTTTGGGGTTCGGAACATGTGCATATGTAGCTAAGAATCCACGAAAACCATCGTTGAACTACTTGCGTTGTAACTACTAAACGATCAGATACGAATATTGAAAAGTGTATTTTGAGTTTGATGTGTATTTCAATCGAAATCAGACATCTCTCGTCGCGTTGAGAAGACATATCGCTCTCAAGCATCCAAAAATAGGTAAACTTTGGTCATTTTCTTTCTAGAGAATTATTAAACGAAACATTTCGATGTTTTCTGAGGATATAAATGTACCTTTAATTTAAAAAAAAAAACAGTAAAAGTGAAAACGTTTGATGCTGTAGTAGGAAATCAATTTTTAATCGGCAAAAATTCAAACGTCTGAAATAAAAAATTCTTTTTGAAACTTTTCATAAATAGAAAGGTATTATTTACAACGCAACGTGTACAATTTTTAAAAATTGCAATTATTATAAAAATAGTGTCAGTTTGAAGATGAAAGACCTCTTTTTCCAAAAAAACAAATAAATTTATGCATTTGTAAAAAATTAAAAAATTGAAATGTCGAAAAAGTCTAATGCTACATCGCAGATAATATATTTTTATCAATAAATCAAGAACTTTTTATTTCCAGTTCCAGTTTCTGTCACTGATCGATTTAGCAGATATTTCGCAACAACTTTTCCATTTTGTAACTCTTTCACATTCTAGAAATTGAACAGAAAATCTGAAGATTGCTTTTATATCCTCTGAAAAAAATGGAAATTTTTCACGTGATAGTTACCTATGAAAAAAAATTCTCAAACTTTCCGTACTTTTACATCTCTCTAGTGTGATATACCCTCTTGAAATTGCGCTTTTCTCTTTTGGCGTGTCTCGCAAACGAGATCGCCTGCGTCAGAATTCTCCGCATCTCGAAAGAGAAAAAAGTAAAAAAGAAAAAAGAGAAAAAGAAAGAAAACGAGGACCTCGTCTGGCTTGGAAAGGAGGAACGCAGGTAAAGTGCATGTAAACGTGCAGGATATTCATGGGAGATGTTTAAAAACGTACGCATGCTTTACTTAATTCGCACGGTTCCCATTAAAATCGCGGATCCTCTTGATAACACCGCGCGGGAATATTACTTTTCAACGGGAAGAAAGATTTCTCAGAAACGAGCTGGCATGGCTCTTAATTTACAGCTCGGTTTCCCTTTTTCATCGTGCCAGTTACTCACCAGAATAAAAGCACGCTCGCTGGAAACGGCTCTGAAAAGACAGAGCTATGCATGTATATGTGTATGTGTGTGTGCAAGGGTTAACAGTTTTTGTAATTAGCTTGCATATTGTTTCGAGCAAACACAACGAGCGAACAGCAGTTTTTAATATTTCAGATTGCACCGGTGCCGACGGAGATAAGGTGGCCAGGCTTGGCTTGCTACTGGAATCGTAGATCTCGCTGTATATTAACGAGACGATGTTCTACCGGTTCCACGATTACCAAGTTTTCTAATTTCAAACCGTTCTCCCGCGCTTTTACTCACCGTTTCACACCTCGTCCTGTCTTACCACGCTTTATGTAAGTATTCGATGTACGTCTTAACCGTATAATAACGAGCCTCGCTGTAGTGACATTATGGTCAAGATGTGACAAACGAAGTATTCATACGTCTATCAAATTTGTATTTTTATTCTAACTTTAGCTTGAATTCAAGATAGAGCACATTCAAATAAAAATTGATTCTCTGTCTCACAATAATAGTAGTAGAAGAAAATAAATATAAAACGCAATATTTATTAATAGAAAATTAGATTAAATTATAACAATAAATGAAAGATATTACTCCCAATTTTTATTGCGAGTGTTCAGATAGTTTCTAGATTTTGTAACTTTTCGTTTTCCTTTTGATGCATTAAAAACTGGACAATCGTAACCCGATCTTTGCTTGAAAACACTCTTCTTTTCATCTTACTTTTACAATATATTGATATTCAACTGAAGTAAAACAATGGATATCGATTAGCGGATGAAATTAGAAAAATAGTTACAATTCGTAATAATTAGGTTAACCTAAGAATTGAAAGATGTGTCGAAACAAACGACAAATGTCATAAAACGTTGATTCTGATTGAAGGCCGCGCAATTTTGCGCTACAACACAACCTACAGCTACATTCGCCAATAATTCCCGTTTAAATATTCACTTACTATTATTATTACGTCACAGAGGGAGTATGTAATATCTCGTCTTTCTTTATATAAAATTGTATCGGGACAATGAACATTCGAGATTAACATTCGTAGTAACTTAAAAATTCGTACGGCAAGGAGTAAATAGAATAGGTTAACGTCCCTCCGTGTTTATTAACCCTTCTGGTTCGATTTGACATTAAACCCGCGAATAAGCAGATGTGGGCGAGTTGTTTCACGCGCCGAGGTATGCGCGAGATTAAGGCGTAAACATCGAACTGCACTATCTAATTAGTAAGCTGTACCGTTTAAACAGTGTCTAATGCCGCCTCTAGCTGCCGCCAGTGCTGTCGGAACTGCTGCGAACTTGTACTACTTCGAGGAGAATTCCGGTTCCCATAGTCCGCGCTCTCGAAGTAATCGCGAACGGGGCCGCTCGCAATTACTCCGTTACTTGGAATAATTACGCGCAATGGGTAAATATAGCGTTATACTGTATTCAACCGAGGGAAGTTCGCGAAGAAAAGCAGCTGGAAGTAATGATAATAACGATTCGTCTTGGATTCTCCTTCGCAGACAATATACCATTAATCCTCTCTTGATAAAACGTGCTCGATCCGAGCGGGAACAGAAAGGAAGACGAGAAGGGAGTGGGAAGACGTCGAGTTGATTTTAGTAGATATTTTTCGACGGACACGATACTGTAGCTCCGGGCAACAGGAAAATTCTTCTACAAAAGGAGAACTATCTACCGTAGGATCAGGGCCTTCGTATCTATCGAAAAAGAGCAAATAACAGCGAAGAAATGAAGAAGTCTCAGAGTCTTGGCCTGTCAGTCCGGAGGCCGCGAATTCTCGATTCATTCTTCGAGTTCCTCAAATTTTTCCTTAGCTTCTACAATTAGGTGCTCGTCTACGATGGAAGCATCTACGACTATAAGATGACGAGAGCGAAACTGAGTTGAGAAGAAAACATTTGTGAGAGATTTACATGTCTCTCAAGAAGAGTTTGATGAGAAATATTGAGAAAAAGATAGAGAAAAGTGTGTTTAGAGATATTAAAGAGTGAATCTGAGTGCAGAATGGTCAAGTGTAAGACCGAGGTCCCCATAGCCATCAGAAAGAGCAATAACAGCGCCATAGCTATGGACGTAACGTCCCGGCGTGTCAGTTCGGAGGCCGCGCGTTCTTGATTCTCAAATGTTTGATCCCTCAAATTGTTTCTCGACTCGTACGGTACTTCTAGGGGAAAAAATTATTTACCAAAGCTGTAAAAGATGATTAAGAACCGTTTAACTATTTCTCTGCTTTGTTCGTGGTGAAGCTTGCACATTATTGGCATGTTCGTTGATTAAATAGAGTCGAGGACCTCGCGTTCGTGCGACAAGCAACCGGGGACGTTTTTAAGGCCCTACGGGACGCCATAAATTTCACGGGACAGTGAACGCGTTTACTTCATTACAATGAACCCTTTGTATTACAATCAACGCCACTCAGATACAGGGCCAAATTAACTCGGTTCAATTTGTCATCGTGCATGCCTCATGAAAATTAGCATACTTATATACACCAGCCATTACGCTTCAATAACCGTTGTTCTGTAATTACTCTTGCGGGGAAATTAATCCCCGGAATAATAAATGACTTCTCCGGTTATCTCCGCCCCTCTCCGCTCCTCCTTCCTCTCCGCCCTTGCCTTCTCTGCGTTCCTCTTGGGACGCTAGCGACGCAATATATTACACGCTCGCGAATGAATCGCGAACGAATCACGTCGGGCGTAAATACCAAGTTGTTTTTGCCACGTTCACCGATGAAATTCCATTTTCCTGCCACGCTTCAAGGCATTGTCCGCTCGGTTCTTCCCCTTTTTGCTACGATTCTCCTTTCTGGGTTAGGAGAGGACGCTCCAGTCGGCCATTCTAGTTTTCGAACCTTCTCAATGATATAATTGTTACTATTATTTGAATATTTTCGTCGTGCATTGTACAGAGTGTACTTTAATATCTGGATATAGCTTCAACGATGAATTCTACGTGCAAAAGTATTAGAAAAAGTTCATTCAAAGGTTTGTCATACGGTAGAGTCTCGTATAACGCGAATTTCTATAACGTGGCAAAGATATTATGGTTACTGTTTTTTGTATGATGGGATTCTTCGTACAACGCGTTAAATAGTAAAAAAGCAGGAATTACCTGCATTCAAGAATTAAATCTGCTTTAGTTGAGCATTGCATTGTTTTCTTTTCGAAAATGTTACTTTAGGTTGTCAGACATGCGAGACAAATTCCCCTACAGCATGGTTTCCTGTAACGCGAGTTTACAGAGCGCGTAACATATTAACGGCGTTATACGAGAGTCGAATGTGTATCTGACGCTATTCCCGATTACTGTTACCTGTTCAGCTGTCTTTACAGAAGCTGTTCGAACTGATAGTACAAATACCTTTAAAATACCGGTATTTTTATGTAATTATGTTCTTACTCGAAAGAAAGAAGAATTAAATACTTCGAATGCAAGACTGTAAACGTCTGAGCATCGATATAGATCAAAGAACTCAATTTGTGAACAGAATTACTGGAATAGGGAAACGTTTGTAACTTAGAAAGTCGAACAGGACAAAGACTTACTCGAAAACTTTGGAACCGAGATTTTTTTATCCATTCACAGAAAATTCAAAAATGCAAAATGTACGTATTGTGAAAGAATATGCAAAATATCAGGTGTTTGCAAAAGTTTTCGTCGACTATTTTGAAATGGAGTAGCGTTATTTTCTAAACCAATTGTTTCTTAAAAATGACAGTTCTGAAAATCTTGGTTTCAATCTGATAACATAAGAAAGAAGAGCGTTATAGAAAGCGAGGGAAAATATCGCACCAATTCTGTGTGTCGAATAAATGAACTTCCTCAAAAAAAAAAAAAAGAAAAAAAAGGAAAAATAAAGAAACCGAGTGAAACTTTTGCAATCACCTAATATAATACACAGGTGAAATAATTTTCTACCTCAGTTCTACTCCTCCTTGCTACATTCTCGAAAAATATGCATCTCTCGCAGTTTAAAAATCATAGGACACACGAACGAGAGAAGGAAAGGAGGCTTACGAAAGTCTTCCAAGTGTTACAGTAAGACAACAGACAGGTACAATGTAATTAGCCGGATTTGTAATCGATCTGGTGGGCCGCGAGGATTTCTGGATAATGAACGCGCGTTGTAAAGCTCACGCGTCGTCGTGGTATCCATTATTAACGAGCCGTTATAATTAATGGAACAAAGGAACGCGGCGAAAAACCTGCACGGAGATAATTATGACGATATCGGCTTCATAAAGGTGACCCGGCGTGATTTATGAATATATTTCCGGGGACGTGAACGAACGAGAGCGTGCATCGTGTGACGGACGACGTCGCGTTATCGATGTTACGAGTGCCGCTCGACAAACTTTTCTATGCCCTTTAAAGGGTGGCTGGCCGGATGTGGAACGACGCTATAAATTATTCGCGCCATCATCGTCGGCTTCCCGTTGAATGCACCACCACCGTCATCTCCTTCCTCGTTCTCTTGCCATCGCCGCACCGTTACCGCAAAAAAATCGCTCGTTACGAAATACCGAGGACGAATGAATAATCGTCGAAACGGGCCACGATTAGCTCTTTGTTTCCTTCGATGAAACGATCACCGAATCGTAACTGTGATCTACACTCCTTTTTTTCTACTCTACAATTTCAGGTCACGCATTCGACTGGTTATTAGAGCCATAAAAGCAGATGGAAAACACCTTTTCTGTCTTAATTCTAGGAACTTAATTGGTTCTCTTTGAAAATTAATTTCAAGCCCTGAATAAATTACTCTGTTGCCATAAACATAGTTCAAGATGTATCACATTTACTATCATTACTCTTCTCTACTTTCCAGTTTTTCTCACGTCTTTCTTGTTTGCAAATACACTCTACTTTTACCTTCTTCTTCCACGTTCAATTATTATCGCATTTTTCGAGTACTTTCCACGTTCCTTGACATTCTTACACAGTGATATCATTGTTGTATTCCACAGTTATCTTCCCTGTTAGTTTTAAGTGATCTGACAACGTAGAAACGATGAATTTAATAGTTTCCCTGTTACCGAATATATTTCCAACAGACTTCAGAGGTATTTGCGCTTATTTCGCAACAGATTCTTCTCGAGCTATTTCATTCCATTATTAAGGACCGCTTAAACGGGAGCAAGCACGCGATAAAGGGAAAAGAGAGTGAATATATTTAATAATAAAAGAGGTGCGGGTAAAGGAGCAGAAAGAAATGAAGCGGTGAAACGTTTCTCTTCGCCAGGAATCGTGGTGGTGCTACCACGCAGGACAATTTTCTTAAAACGTCCCCTTTCACAGATTTCTCTCTCTCTCTCTCTCTGAAAGGTGCACACTTTTCTAAATACACGCTTTCTTATGCTCTCCCTTAAGAAACACGTGCAACCATACTTAACCGTGCGTTTGTTTCTTTAAAAGGAAATTCAGCTATGGGTGTGCTTCGAGCTAAGGAAGAATTCAAAATCTATATCGAAAGTGTAACACGCTGATATTGGGTTGTCAGATAAGTGTTAAACCTTTCTCAGATATGAATTGTAGACTTTATTTCAACACTTTGAGATAAAGAAGGACCGGAATAAATGGTAGTTTGATGCAGCGATGTCCGGACTATAAGATGAGTGCATTAAGACTTCTCATCCAAAGTGTGACAGTGTTAGAATGCAACTCATCTTTTGTAATTGCTTGTGGAGATTCCCTTTCTTTAGATCACGATCGTTTACGACGAATATTGTTACACACGATCCACTTTCCATCACTTATTATCAAACACCTGAGGAATGGATGAATTTTGTTACTATTTAGGAGGGAATCGCAAATGGAAATTCGAACCAATAAACTTTTTTCAGTCAATTCACGAGGCACCCAGATATCAAGCTTCTTTTTCATTCCCAATTTATTTAAACGATTTATCACTGTCGAATGATGAATATTTAGCTCCTTTGTTCCAATTCTCATGTCAATAAGGTCTGTATTAACCTCGATAGGCCGGCGATCACAGTTAAAACCTTACAAAACTACCCGAATCCGATTAAAAATTGAAAACGATAAATAAAAAGAAATAAAGGATACGAGAAATCCTTGTTACAAGTCTGCAAAGTTTCTCTGGTAGGTGTAAAGATTTCCCTTAACCGATAGAAAGAAGATATCAGAGAATGTAAAACGAGCCACGGTCAGTAGCAGCATTCTCGATCCGATCAAACGAGAATCGACTCGACTCGAGAGATAACCGAAGCGTGTTTCGCTATAGGTCGATTCGAGAGCACGATTTTACAGGCGGTACCAGCCGGTAATACTGCCCTCTAAGTGGATGTATTCACCAACATAGGAACCAGAGGGCCAATATGTTTATCGGCTATGAAAGCTCAGACTGGCAGGATAAAAATTTCGCGTCGATGTAGTTCCCTCTATAGTTCACGCGTGAATACTAGAATGGCAATAATTCTACTCGAAACAATTGCCGTTTCTCTATTATTCGATCGATCGTTTGAACGATGAGTGTAAACGGCGACGGCCATTATGGAGAACAATAACGAGAGTCGGTCGAAGAATTATCAGCAACGCCGAAATGGCTGATGAAAGGTTTTCTGAAAGAACGATCGTTCTCTTTGGGTGATACTGAAAAGAATGCTGCCATTGGGAACGGTGATGCTTTATGTATACAATTGCTGGCCATTGTTATTCTATCTGTACTTGGATTTTTATTACCGACCTGTTTATCGCACACTTCTTTCCTTTCATTGTATTCCCTTTAAACCTGTATTTCGCCTTTCTCTTTTTTTCTTTTTTTTGTTATTCGAGGTGAGCATCGTACGATATGTGAGAAATTTTCTCTCATTTTTCGCTTTACTGCTGAATGGAAAATAAGGGAACTGAAAATTCAGGTTATGTTCGAAGCCTACTTGGAGTACTTAGTAACATGGAGGTTAGGTTAGGTTAGATTTGTGTGTATTTATTCCAATCTTTCCCTGTTTCATCCTATTCTCCGTAAAGCTGTATTTTTTTATTAGTATTATCGAAGGTGAGCTCTTTATGATACATAAGAAATTTTATTTTATTATTTGTTTTACTGCTGAGTGTAAAATAAGGGAACTAAAAGTTCAGGTTCCTTTCGACGCCTTCTCGAAGTATTTATTAATGTATGTTTATTGCAAACTTTTCTCGTTGCATCCTATTCTCTTTAAAAGTACATTATTTTTCGTTATTATTAGTGAAAGTGAGTTCCATACAATACATAAGAAATGTTCCTTTATTTCTTGTTTTACTAGAGACTCCTCGGAGTACTTATTAACATGGAGGTTGGATTAGGTCAAATTAGGTGAAGTATACCTAACCTAACCTAACCTACTTAAGGTTTGAAACTTAGAACAAAAAAAGGAAGAAATTGGAATTGTAACGTGACAGGAGGTGACAAGAGATCACACGGTTCGCGTGTCTGCCTCGTTTCGGACTTGAGATCCGATTCGTTGTCGCGTTGGATGTGGAAATTTTTAAATTCCAACTGGAACACGGCGGAAGCTATTATAGTTTCCTCGACGATCAACACGTAACTCGCCATACACGGTTTCGTAGTTTAATCTCGTACGCAGCTTCCGAAACTCACGACACACGGTTCCCCACATGTCGACTGGTCGCGATGTTTAGAAGTTGCATAGGGCAGTTCCACAATTCAGCTTAATCCCGCAATTAACAGAGTCAATCGAACGTGCACTCACATGGACGTCACAGTTTTCGTCGTCGAGGCTTCAAACTGTTGTAACTAGAGAGTAATTAAATGTTCAGCTGAGAATCAGACTTTCACTGTCGAAAAGTTACCGCGAGAACTTCTTTTTCCTTTCCTTTCTGGCGATACCTTTGATCGTTACATTTTCTTCTTTATTTTAAATTTTTATACCTCGAATTTACCCACGATTTTCTTTATTATTCGCTTTAATAAGCTATCATTCCTTTATTAATTCGCTTTAATAACGAAGTCTCTACTCTATTAATTATCAAGCACAATTAAAAAAGACGAGATTTTGATCGTTGCTGTCCAAATAAAAATGATCCAGGTTAGTAAGTTCTACATTTGACCTTTTTTCCATTTTCTTATCCATTCTTTTACACAATTTGATCTACATTTTTATATTGTAGCTTTCATTTGATCATTTGCATATTCACTCTAAAAATGTCAAGACATTCGAAGAGTATCAAATTATTATAGAACATGTATAATATTGACGAAGATTGTTCTGAAGTTGATCAGAGAATTCAACGATTCAAACTTTCTAAAATGCGAAAAATATGTATGTAAGAAATGGGCAATCAAGAATCCTATAATTAATAAAAAAAAAAATGCGGTGAAAAAGCATAAAATAAACATTGTTCATTTTTAAATATAAGAAAATATTTCTTTTACTATCTAATTGTTCGTAATCTCCGCTATATATTAAGAAATATGTCTATTTTTAAAGCGGTCATTTGACCGTTCACGATAAAAATAGGTACATGTGAAGTTTCGGTAGATTTAGTGTTAATCAACACCATTAAACAGTTAATTAATCAGTTTCACTGAAGTTGTAGTGGAAGGAAACGTCGAAAGGCGTGTATTTTAGAAAGCGTCTAATTGGTTGAGACGAGAAATGTCTACCTTTCGACAAACCTATAAAATCGGATATACGATGGAAAAAAAGAAAGCATAGAGAAAATTGTGCTGCAACGAAGAACGAACGTTGTAGAAAATTAAAAATATAGACTGTGTAGTTAGAAATATATATAAGAAATTTCTCAGACGCCCTGTAAACTTTGTCCATCCTACATTTTACAGTTTCACCGATCCGTCAAATGGAAATTACCGTCTAGTTAAGAGTAAACCAACTTCCAGATACTCGAGGATCATTGTTATCGTCGGAAGAGGTGTCGCCGTTACTCCTCGAAAAGACAAATACTAGCACACCAGCACCAGCAATTTTCCTTCCACCGTTTCTCCATTCATGTCCTCGACACGTTCGTCGCTTACAAATTCGCCGGGGTTAAGTCGGTGATGTTGCTTAAGTAGAAGATCTCCGGGGTAATTGCGGCACTTCGAGGTCGAGGAAACTTCCGTTTCGTAGATCGAAACTGCTTGTTACACCGCGATCACGCCGACGAAACGCCATCGACGTCGTTTCGAGTGGCATACACGTCCTCCTTCAACTTTGAATTCTCCGCTCACCATCGAGATAATTTCACACACCGGGAAAATCGTCCCTATCTGAAAGATGCAACGAGCAAAATAGCTAAGCTGCGAGTTACCGAAGGAATGGAATATGATACGTGACGTAGGGAATTCGGAGTTTCAATTACGTATGCTCGAACCATGTTCGAGTAATCGTCAATTTCTATTGAGAGGTAAGCATCAAGAATCTCGAAGCTAAAGAGAGAGAGAAAGAACGTGGCGTCTGGAACTTGAAGTTCCCTCCGGTGACGTGATGAATATCAAGATCCAGTTAGGAAAGTGCAGAACGAGCTCGAGGCATATTCAAAATCTAAATTCGTTGTACCGTTCGCGAATTTGCTAACGAACCGTTTCTTTTCAGCTGGTTCAAAGCGATCGGCGTGAAAGATCCTCGGTGTACGATGTGTATGTATGTACATACGTGTTATACTGTGTCACGATGACACGAGAGGGAAGGAAACGCGTGAACTTGCGCGTCTACAACCGAAGAAACGAATTATTCGAGCTGAAAGTAATCCGTCGCGACAGACAGGAGTCGGAGAGGTGAAATCGTGTCTTGTTTCGGCGCAACTCTCCGTGATGAAGCGATGGCGCGGCCAGACGTATGAAATTGAATCGAGCGTTTATTTTAAACTGAATCTCGACGAGGCAAATGCAAAATGTAGAATTAAAGGGATTTTTAATTAAACGAAAAGGATTAGTTAACGACGAGGAAAGGTATTGGGTGAAGTGAAGGTTGAAATTTTCAACTTAGACTTTCAAAATTCAACAGGATAGCAAACTGAATACTGTTTCGATAGTGGTTTGAAGAGTTTGGAACCAAATTATTACCATGGTCACCATTAAGCCTTGATTTAAACCCTATCGAAAACCTATTGAGCACTCTTGCAAAAGAAGCTTATTAAAAAAGTGAAAGCTAAAAATTCAAAATGTTTACGAGCTTAAAAACAGAATGGAATATACTTGGACAGATATTCCTAATGAAACATTAAATCAGCTAATTCATAGCGTTTCTGACCTAATATTGAATGTAATAGAAGCAAAAAGAAAATACACCAAGTACTAAATGTAATGATACAAAAATTAATATTCAGTTTATATTTGTTCACACCTTCAAAGCCCAATTTTCCGAGAAACTTGCATTTTCTTCATGTTTCCGAAAAAGAAAATTTCAGTTTCTTCGTACTTTCAATTTTACAATTTTCCTTTCTATTCACTTACGGGAATGTATAAATGACCTTTTCAAATTTTCCATGTAACATTATGAAAAATATAAAAATATTGTTCAATTTATAATTATTCACAGCAGTGTACTTCAACAAGTGTTTACAACACTCCGTAGTAACAAGCGTCGTTAAATCGTTGGGAAAATTATCCGTCAACGTTGTGACGTACCAAACAAAGCTCGCGATTCGAAGGAACGAGTGGACGTGACAGGCGAGACTGGCGCAAGGAAAAGCCACCCGTGGAAGCAGGTAAATTAAGAGACGTGGTCGGTGTTAACGATAACGACAGTCGACGACAGTGTAAAGTCCCCAAGGCGATGTTCGTCGGGTTGAGGTGTGGGTGGGTGAATGGGGAACGGGAAATATTGGCGGGATGTGGTCGGTTAGCCGTGGGCAAAGGCATGAGTTATTCGGGTTAAAAGTTAGCCAGCGTAGGTGATGTAAAGCCTGGAGGAAAAGTGTGGAGCAACGACAGCGAGGTCTCGACCGGTTAATGAACATTGCCGAGTGAACTCGCACAAATTCGGGACTAGGAAGGGAGAGCAAATTGAGTGAGGCGGCAACGGGACTATTGATCCAACTCTCTCTCTCTCTCTCTCTCTCTTCCCCTGTGTCGCTGCGCGCCCCCTAGATCGCCACCCCTCGAGCTAGACGAAAAATTCCGTCTGCTGCTAAGGAGGTTCGCGTGTTCCCCCGCGGAATTTCCGCAACGATTGAATCCCCTTCTCCTGTCAATCTTAACTCCCCTTACTCTATGCAGAACACGATTACTACCCTTCCAAAGAGATTTGCTGTTTTGAAATCTTTGTTACATTGTAACAACATCTTTATAATGTGCGATCCTATGTGCGAAGAAAAGAAACATAGAATTAGGATTAATTTGCCGCTTGAAGCGCATTATAAATATAATTTGAAATCACAGTAAATTATAAAACGTGCACTCTGAACAGTCTTGTTTGCCTATCTTTACGAGAGGAGACTTTGTACAGCGTGTACGAAGCAGAATGGAAACTATTCGCTAGTGGAATTTTAAACGTGAACGATTCAAAGCTAGAAACGTCCATTTCGATTTTTCGAAAGGTTCAATTCTTGCTAATTCTACTTGGTTGGCTGAATAGTCTGTAAGAATTGCAAAGCTGATCAGAGGTGAACGCGTTTCCTTGCCTTCCGAATACCTAGCTGAGAGAAGTGAAAGCAATTTCCGTTTGATTCTGCATCGGCGGTAAATCTTATTGTTAGTGTGCTCGAGAAGCCGGATGAAGAAGCCACGTGGAAGACGTGAAACGTTGTTAGTATAAGAATATTTCATCGAGTTTCATCTGTTTTGAGAAATAACACAGAGGAGAGGTACGAGAAAGATTTCCTCTTTTTTCCTTCCTTTTTCCTTTTTTTAAGCGAAGTACGATTAACGTCAGTTTTAAACGGAAGAAGAGCTTTGCACTTTTCACTTCTTTGTCGAGTGTGATTCGACATCAGTTTTGATCATAGGAACCTCTATAACGCGTCACACTTGACATTTTTAAATTACCAGTTTAAATATACATTATATTTTATAATACTTCTTTTTTACGCGGAGGGACAAAAGAATAACAACTATGCTTAGTGCAAAATTGAGATCTACATTCCATAATGTCTTTAGAAGTGCAAAACATTCCTATAGTATAAGGGAAATAGAAGAGGAAATAATCATACATTATAACAAATATATGGATGGTGAATCAATAGACATTTTATGGTTTTTTACGTCAAACACTAAAAGAGGAAACATTTTTCTCACTTGAAATCTCTTTAGCGAATATTTTGTATAAAGAAAAAATTGAAAATGAAGGAAGAAGACTGATATGATTCACGAAAGATTTCGAGAAAACATTTTGCTGGGACTTATTGGTGATTTTCGTGTTCCAAATATGAAATCGGGAAGGTTTAAAACAAGTGAAGAAAACGATCGTTTAGATAGGAAGCTTCGTTTTATTTTCTTACATCCAGAAGGAAAACACAAGAATTGTGCAGTTCGCTTACATCGAAAAATAAAAACGGAAGAAGAGAAACCATCTTTTTTTCCCCTGAAACGTGCGAAAGAAAACTACGTTTACATTCTAGGAATGATTTGAAACGATATTGTACCCTTCAAAATTACAAAAATTTAAGAACAACATAAATAAAACAAGTTTTTATATGTACATATTTGGTTTCTCCTGTATTCGTTGAAATTGTCTTATTTTTCCCTTAAAATATTCAAAAATTCCACAATATAGTTTGGCAGCTGTATTTAATGTAATTAGTAAAAAACAAAAAGTTGTTTAAAATAAGTACCAAGCAAGAAACTGTTCGTTGAAGTAAATATGAAATAAAACACTTAAAATATTAGGGAATTATTGGCAACAAAATTGAAAAATAATTCGGGGCGCAAAGGGTTAATGTTGTTTGTATTGCGTCGTTCAAACGAACTGAAAGTTTCGGATCCTGCGAGAGAGGTGAACTTTCTCGTATCCTCGCCACGTACTCGCTCCGCGAGGAACTCGTACGCTGAATCGAATTAACAGATATGAGGAGAACTTCGGTTATCCTTTCGACGGCAGCACGATGGTGGCGGGACTCTAAGTATGACAGAGAGGAAAATTAACCGTGCAACCCTGTGTCGCGCAACGAGAATACAGAATCCGTCTTTTAATCATCGAGCCAACTTTGCTCCCAGGATGATCCGCGACGGGTGACGCGTAGATTGACGCTTGTCGACGTGTTTCTAGAATATCCGTACGGCAGATTTTATCAGAGCCCTGCATGATTAACTTCTTGTCTCGTAAGATCTACTTGCTACGCTTGTCGCGGCGAATTCTGCCACGAATACGACGAGGAACAGGTTGCATTTCTAACGAAAACCTAGCTTTAATCCTTCGACTGCGTAGTACTCGAAACTTAAACGCTCTGAGCAGAAAGCACGCGGCTCGAAGTTGCGATTATCAAGGATCTATCATCGCGTAACGAGTTGCAGCACGATTGTTCTGTTTCCGAGGTTGTAAATCTCGGATTCACCTTTGGTTTCGACGAAACGCTGTTCCTGTGACACGTTGGTTTCAAGAAATTAATCAGAAAACAATTGTTATTAAAAATAATACTCAGATTGAGACCGAACGATGTCTTTATTCGACAAATGATTTCGAATGTTTCATTGAATAATTGCGAAATAAGTAACTAAAGGAGAAATTTATAATCATCGAATGAGGAAAGAATTTAGAGAACACTTTTCGAGCATCGGCAATGAACAGCTTTATCTTTGTACGAAATAATTGATGTATCCAGGTAACAATGGGGAATACTTGAACAGCAATGAAGTCATAGTTGATAATGATAAAGTGTGTTATTAGTAAATCGGTCGAGTGAGAGGAATTTTCTCGCGGACGAGTTGAAATGTTTTCAATGATAACCATAAGCTGGGATCGGTGGAAATTACGTGTATTCAGAAAGCAGGTTGGTAAATTACAATAATACCGGATCGTTTCTATCTCGATTCACTCAATCCTTCTCGAGCTATCTGCGAAATATCTTCCAATTTATGACAGAAATATTTCTCTTAAACACTTCGCAGCGTTGTAATATTCGAATTTGTATAAGGGACACTTTTTAAAACAAAATAAATTATTTAAAATTGAACCAAATCAACTGAGTTCTCGTGAGAAGTTAGAAAGTTTTACTGAATGACGTGTAAAATATATTTTGGAAAAATTGCAAAGAACATATAGAATTCTGTTTTTTACAACTCTTTTATCCGAGCTTGTAATGAAAATTTAGAAAATGGGTTTTATGGATTTATGTTCGTTGTATGCATTGCTGAAAATTTCATCGGAATCAATCGATGCAGGAACGAGGGACAGGCATTGAAAGATGGAAAAATTTTGATTTATTTCAAATTTTCGGTATGTATATATTTAACATAAATCTACAAAATATACGTTTTAAATTTTCATTATGGGTTGAGATATAAAATTTGTAAAAGGCGATGGTTACTATTTTCTTCGTAATTCGGACCAACTGGAATTTTTTCGAAAATATTTTTACACGCCATTTAAGTAAACCAATCTTCCCAACTTCTCACGAGAACTCGGTTCATTTGGTTTAATTTTAAACAAGTTATTCTTATTTAAAGTTTGTCTGAATATTCTTCTCAATTCGGACCAATCAGGATTTTCTCAAAACTGTTTGCACGCTTCTAATTTCTCACGAGAACACAATTCGTTGGGTTCAATTTGAAAAAAGTTACTCTGTTTTAAAGTCTGTCCGAATATTAATGGGAGTTACTGTAACTGCAATAACAGGAGTGACTGGATGATCCTAAGGATCGATAGAATGCACGATCGATGTTTCATCGAGGAGGATCATCGTCGAATCGTTTCGTACACGCGTCAAAGCGACGCGATATCGTTCAGTCGTAAATCCGTCCTCTGTAATTGTAAGTAGATTAGCGTAAAAGTTAAACAAGGACGAATCGAAGTGGGACATGGCCGCACATACTCATCGTAAATGTGCCGTCAACAAAAGCCAGCCATGCCGCTACAGGCGCGTCCACCCACTCTCTCCCTCTTCCTCTCTGTTTACAAAAACCGTCGGTTCAATTCGGTAATTGAAATTCGGCCGCCGATACGGGGAAATCGAATAGTTAATCAGCGAGGTCGTGTATCGTCATTGCGCGGCCGTTTCTCTCGAAACGCCAGAGGAAGGGAGGGAAAAAATCGAAGGGAGGGAAAAAAAAAACACAGACGCGCGAGGGTAAAACAGAGATAGAGAGAGAAAACGTGGAAAAAGCCGTTCGACGATTTAATGGATTCTAATAAATTCGCTCGATTCGGCGCTGCGTATCCCATTAACCTGATCGGTCGTTTCAATGGCTATGCGCATCCACGTGGCCACGCGTTCGCTGAATTATTTTGTAAATATTCATTCGAATGAAATTTGCATTCGAAAGAAGACGCGCGATGTGAAAAGTACACCCTTTTACGCTTGTGCAATTTTTAGTAATTTCTTTTTTTTTCACAAGGACGAAGGTTACCTTTAAAGCATAGTATAAATCTAAACAGGTCTCGCTTTAAGCAACCTACAGAGTGGGTCGTTCATTGTCGAACGCATCTTGCTAGCACCACCTTTCTCTCTCTCTCTCTATCTTACTCTCAAGAAATACGCCTGGAACCTAGCTAAGTGGCGCTTAAATTCTCAGCGACAGGGTTAAATGGCAGCGTATCCGTTCGTTTGACGTAACTGCCGTTCCTTTGGTTCGTTTTACGCCCGCCCCGTGTCGGAACTACGACGGCGTAAACCGCGTTTCCAAAATTCTGCAGGAAATTTCGAGGTTTCACAGGCCGATTCCCTCAAGTTCGTTCGATTTCCATGATATGCAAATGTCTGTCCCAGGTTAGCATGTGAATAAAAAAAGGAGAGAGAAAGAGAGAAAAAGAGAGAGAGAGAGAGAACAGAGAAAGTTAACACTTGCCACCTGATACGACGGCGTATTCGCGTTCGTTCTTTTTCCCATCTGCCGTTTCTGTTCCATTCGTACGGTCGACGAGCGAACACTTTTTGCTCGGTGTCCACCGATTCCCCTTTATTTCGCGCCGTTCCACTATATAAATCCGCGTAATATTCATTTTTCCGGAAGGCGGACTTTCCCCGTTTCGTCGCGGCTTCGCGTATTTTTCAACGGCGCCGACAAACTAATGGACACCGATTTATTCAGAGGCGTGGGAACGCACGAGCAGGATATGCCTGCCGGCTGGTAACAGTTGGCCATACGTATTATCCTCCCAGTATCGTGACGTCGAACCACCTCCCTATAGCCAGTTTAAAGGACGAGCCGCTTCAAACTGCCCGCCATTTTTCTTTTACTCGACGAACAGGCAATCGAACGGATGAACAACTCCGACGAGACATTTATTGGTTCTGAGCGAGTGGGAAAGTTGAACGCGGGATGGAAGATTAAAGAAAGAGAGAACTGTCAACAATTTTTCTTATATTCATTTACAACGTTCTTATCGTAAATGAAATAAAGCGATAGAGGTGAGAGAAGGATAAAAGAGCGCGAGGAGATAGAGAAGTGGAGAGTTTAGGGATGAAAATATTTAGGACAGAGGATACGATTGGTTGCAGAATTTTAATAGCCATGTCAGAAGTGTAGGATTCAAAGAAAATCTCGAGAAATCGAGTGGAAATTAAATTCGTGACTTCGTGACACTAAAATACCTATAGACAAGGCGATCTCTTCATTTTCTCGAAGATATTAGTTATGTACGAAGGCCTCGAATCTCCGGAAACCATAAAAATTCCATTCTAATCGTTTGTTGCAACTTTTTCTGCGGTTTGTACGTGTAATTGGACATTTATCAAATGTGAAACGCGCTGAATGTCACTGGAACTTAAAGTTACCTGGATATCTTAGAAAATATAGGATATAAAATAGTCGAAACGTATTTATTTCACGAGACACAGTTTTTTATAGAGTCAACAGATGACGAGTTATTTTAGGTAGACAGTTTTTTTTCTTTTATTCACTCTGTATAATATATATTTTTACTGATATACGGACATTTCATTTAGAAAGTGGCGTGAGTCCATTTACGACCCTGGAAAAAGATATTACTCCAGTTAATTCTACAAAAAGAACTATTTGTACAATGAATTTACATTTATTTAAACGCGCAGAGACATGAACAGACTAAATAAACTTCATCTCGATTTTTCAATCGATGGAAATGCAAACACGTCGACATTTCCAAACAAAGAAGAATGGATTTGCAATACTTTAAAAATGAAACGGTTCAATCTGACAATAAGTCTGGCGAGGAACTCTAATTGTTTCAAGCTTTACGAGGGAAACTGATAGAAAATGTATCAAGTTTTGTTGCATCGCAAACGTGACGAACCTGTCTGGCGGATTAACGTTATAAAATTATTTAGTCGCATTTCAGATCAAGAACGAAATGAATTTATTACTAGGCAAGCTTGAGGATCTTCCTGATCCCAAAAATTTAATATAATTTTTAACAACAATCCCTTAGAATAAATAATACTACACTTCCAAACTCAGACTCATTTTACACGCAGCAAGCTAGCGAATGGCAAAAATAACCTAACCTATAAAAGTTAAAACAGGAAGCTTTCAAAAGATTGTTGCAAACATTTTACAAAGAGACGTTTATCAGAATTATATGCAATACCTTAGTCAAGTATCTTAGTTATACTCACTCTTCGTTAGTAAATCAATTATTCTTACACTACTTTGAATCCTTTGCACTCCTATGGCGCCTCTACGGTGACATTCATAACATACACCATAAATTCGTTGAAACTTTATTGATATTTAAACAAAGCAAATTGAACAAATAGATAAAACTAAATAAATTCACCAAGATGTACAATCTTTTCCCCCAAAGTGACATTTTTTCGTTTTCCAAAGTTTCGTCGCAGAAGTGTGTTACAGTTAATAAATTGATCGTAAGAGAAAATTTATTAGGAGTGCAAAGTGTTAACAAAGTCCCGACTTTTTATTATCACAAAGTGTGAAATATATCACGTAACAGTTTGACAGTTAAGTACGAGCATTGCGCGATTCGAATAAGTTTATAAAAAAACCAAAAGTGGGTATTATATTAAGAAATGAATTCTCTCCGCTGTTTCCTTCACGGTCTTGAACACGCCTATTGCTACTTATACTCCTATTCAGATAAGCTTCTTTCCTTGTTTCGCAGTCGGTCTCGTGCACAATGTAAATTTCGAGTGGAAAAGCGGCAAGAGGAAGCGAAGAAGTGAAAGAAGGAACGGGCCACTCCGACTGAAAGGAGATAATCAACGAGGTGGAATTAATGGCACGGCAATAAGCAATTATCAAAGTAATTCATGGAGAAAAGGAACTATGTAAATACGTGGAGTGGCGACGACGACGACGACGGATGAAAGCACGGAGAACTTGGTAATTTAAGTTTCAGAAAAAACTACCGGCGGCCACTTTTCGCGGCGGCATCACAGTGGTCCACGGAAAGCCGTTTAATCTGTTTTCCCAGAGAGCAGCGCATTTGTCAAGGGAATAATTTTTCTTCGGGACGTTAGACGATCGACGATGGCGCGCGAAATCCGTGGCCGGTCTCGTGGATCAAATTAAGCCGGTTTATGGCCGGCGCAAAATTGACTCGTCTCTCTCGTTAAGCTGGCGTCACTCGTTAAGGAAACTGCGAGAACTTGCTCTCGCCTCGCCACGATAGAAAATCGACTCGACGTAATTTTTCTCCAGACGCGGTCTAACCTTGAGATAACACGCTCACCCTTTCGTCCATTGCACCTTCGTTTGCCCCTCTTATTTTTCGTGAATCGCTCTAACGAACTGCTGAGCCGAATAAGCTCCTCAATAACGCAAGATAACGATAAGATCAGAAGGTGGATCAAAGGAGGAAAAAAAATATCGCTCTAATTGTATTTGCAATTATTACGCGGCTAGGTATGTACATTGGAATGCGTGTCGGTTTTCAATCAGCTGGGCCGAATTACCATTTACCCGGGTACATCTAGGACAGGCATACGCGGAGCCAAGGGTGTTACACGTGTAACGAGAAATTCGGCGAGCCAATTGAAGGTTTTGTTGCTCCTCCTGGACTATCGTGTACGTGCTCTACCTCCAATATCTAATACACCTACACATTATTCTCGCTGACAGCGTAGAACGCAGGATAGAAGAGAAAAGAAGAAGCTTGTTCAATTGTAAACGACTTCTCAGATTGTAAAGTCACGAAATACTCAATGACTTTACGACTGTCCTAAAAAGTCGAAATCGAAGACCTACACAGCTGGACACTACATGTCGCTAAACTAGATTTATCCTTACTTTCACTCTAATATAACAAATAAATTGTTCAACAATTTCCTTACTCCTCCGAAAACATAGACACCAATCCACACTCTTCAATCACCTCCTACACAATTCGTAAACGAACCACAACAACACACACAGCTTAAAAAATAGCAGTGAACGTTGAGTATCAAGCATTGAACATTAAATACGAAACATTGAGGAAGGTATCAAGTAAACCATTAAGAAAGTAGTACAAGTAACATACAAGATGTATTCATTCACAAAGATACAACATTCAAGAATATACGTACACTTCAAACATTGTTCAGATTTTTCTTTATTTTCATCCTAATGTAATGAATAGATTGTTCAACAATTTCTGTACTCCTTCGGCACGAGCATTGCCCATGGAAATATAGAAAACACCAATCGACACTCTTCAACTATCTTATACTTCAGTATCAGGGTCTCTATAAACGTCTAGAAAAGTAACAACTCCAACGAGGAAAAGTCAGAGAGAGCCTTGGATATCGTGGGTTCAATTTCCGTTTGATTTCTCAATTTTTTCCTCGATTACTGTATTGAAGGCTTGTCAAGAATGGAGAGCTATAGCACTACTATATGAAACTGCACGAAGGCACCACCAATTGAGAGACGACGCGAGAAGAGGCTGAAACATTGCAAACGCGGCGCAGCTCTTACAAACATCAGAAGTAGGATCCAAGGATCCGTAATTAGGGAAAATCTCTGAAAATTGCGTATTTAACGTTGCCGTTCGTATTATCAGTGACTCCTTCCGCGAGGTTTCCAGTAATATTGTGTTTAATATTCCGAGTGACTTTAATTCTGGGCTATAATACCAAAGAAGTCATCTTCACTAGGATTTTGCAGAAAAGATAGAATTGTACTAGCATTTGCTACGAATAGACGAAAGTGACAAGCTTTCACTGAACATAACCGTCCACATTTATTTCTGAATCAACCTCTTATTACTGCTACCTTGATTCCCTTACACATCCGTGAACGCTGTAACGCATCGAAACAGAACTCGAAATTTCACCGTTTCGAATGATTAATTCTTTCGTCTTAAAACTTTCCATCCGCTTCGTCCGATAAGAGATCGGTGAAAGGGCCACTTTCATCCACCTTTTCTCGATGTTATCCGAATTGAATCGCAATGATAGTTCCCAGCATGTGCGGAAGATTGAAAGGATTCTAACGATATCTGAACGGAGAGATGGAATAGAATTTTTGTTCCAACGTTCACGGTCCGTTCGAAGGGACGACAATAGCGCGCATCAGGCGGATCGAAGGAGAGAGAAAGAGAGAAAAAGAGAGAGGAGGAGAAAAATTCTGTAGGATAGCTAATCAAGAAATGGCTAGGAAGCGTTAGCATTAAAAGTCAGCGATGTACGAGCTCGTGGAAGCTACTTGAGTCCATCAACCGCAATAGACCGTACCGCTGAGCAAGCATTGGAAATCGATAAACCAATCTGGCCGGCGCGGCGTCGCGTGACAGCGGTCGACTGATATGAGCTGACGAATGTGACAAACGTTCATAATGCATGCAGGATCCCCGGAATACAACGTGCACGCGTTGATCGGGAGAGAACGAGCGGGGAGTATGAAAACTTGCGGAAGAAACGGGGGAAAAGACAGCCGTTGGGAATAAAAGATGAAATGAACGGAGAAATCGAGGGTGAAATGGACGAGGAAAGGAACGATTCGAGAACGACAGGTAGACCGAAGTGAAGAATTGGAGGATGTGGAGAGAAGGGAATTGCTCGAAATAAATGGACTCCATCGGTCTCTATCGAAATGACCACCTTGGCCCTAGAGGCGTTGTTCGTTAACATTTCCGGCTGTCGATTAATCGCGTCGAATGACAAACAATTCATTCAGGAATTGACAGTCTGCGAAATGTCGACGATGCTGACGTTAAGAACGTTCGAATCCCAGTGGACGATCGAATTATTGCGAACAGATGAATTGATGAAATATTTTATGTACTAGATGGTATCGTGACTTTAGTAATAGAAAGATATACTTCATTTTGATCATATTTTCAATTCAGAAATCGAATTCAAGGTGAACATAATACTTTGATCATCCACTGTATGTGTCGGGAATCAAGTGTGTTAGAAATATCGATTTTGGCTCATTCTACGATGTCAGTTATTGTTGAACAGATTGATAGGTGTTTTGAGATTTTTAGAAATCGCCAATTAGCGTAAAATTAGGCTCGTTAGATAACGTAGTGTTCTATTCCCGTTGCTTCTCTCAAATTTTCCCTTAATTCCTACGTAATACTTTCCCAAAGGAATTAGTCCTTTGTATAATCCTCTGGGAAGGAAATTCAGACGACACAAAAGTGTACGATAATCAAAGATGGTTACGATAAATCACGAAAGTCCAACAACACACGTTACATCGTCACTGGTAAACGTTTGCGAATGGAAGGGTATGAAAACTTCATTTTAACAACGTGCACGCAGTGAAAGTTATAAAATTAAAAGTGGTTTAGAGACATGGTGGGGGAGTTGGGGAAAAAGTTTAACAAACGAAGAATTGAGGCGATACGCCGCGGGGAATTGGAAAACTGAAATTCGCCAGGGGTGATTTCGATCGGCAAACGATTCACGGACGATTTATACCGAAATCAAACATCCGTTCAAATTACGAGGCATGGGATGGAATCGCGGAAGGCGCAAATAAATGCGATTCGATCGGCGAGTTCGTTGTGAAAAGCGAAGGGAACGTGCCAGGAGGGGTGAACGAGAGCTGGGACGGAAGTGGTGGAACCGCAGCTGGAAATTGTTCGTTTTCCCTAGAACGTGAATTTATATCTTTAACAGGTCGCGGATTGTTTGCGCTTAATTATAGATAAATATTCTCTTTCTCTCTCTCTCTCTCTCCCTGGTGGTTTGTCGATTTTTATAAAGGAATTGCTTCCCACAAATTTCTATCACGGTAATAAAATTCAGAGAACGAAGGGAGAAGAGGATGATGGAGAAAACTATGGTATCATTTTTCTTTCCCGATGTATTCCCCCTTTAACCTCGATACATTTTTCAGACCTCTGAATTAATTTATTTATTTCCTCGTAAAAGTGTATATTTCTCTTTTCCCCTTAAAATGATCCGCAATTGTTGACCTGACGTCTTCGTTCGCCCTAAACTTCCTCCCTCGAAGGCCTTTCTTCACATTTCGAAGCAAATTTTAGGCGAACGGAGCCAAGTCTGGACTGTACGAAGAGTGGTTGAGCATTTTGAAGCCATACTTGATAAAAGCAATCATCGTAGCGTAGCTTTTCCTCTTCCTTTATCTATTTCAACTTTTTACAATTATTCCAACCCTTTCTTTACTTTGCGTGAGATTCTTCGATTGTTCAAATGAGAAATGTATCGATGATTTAGGTTTCAGTTGGGTCAATGTACGAATAGGATATACTAATACATTAATCGAGCTTGCGAAATTTTCGAAGCGACTCAACGCAAGGATTGTCGAAGCTCTAAGCTGAAGACTTACTTTGCGTGAAGTTTACGCAGCTAATACCAAGAGGTCGTGATAAATCGCTGAGACCTGTTCCCAAGTCTCTCGTACTGTTAACAAACTAGATCACCAGTTCCTTCCTATGAACTGGATTTCAAATTGAATTTCATTCTAATCCATTAAAAACGTTATCTTTCTGAAAGCCTCTCTCCCTTTCTGGATACGTCGCGAATCTTATCTGGCATTTTTGTTCCCGGAAATTGCTTGCCTTTACACTCACACTTGCCCAACTGTAATCTAGCGAAATAACGAATCCGACATCGGGACTTTATTTTCTGTGGTCGCGTGCGATCGATGGCCGGATATGACTTACCTAGTTTCGAACCTCGCATCACCTAGGTTACTCTCGATCACAGTCGCAGAAATCAACTTTCTCACGAAACGTTTCTCTCGAACGAAATCTCTCCGTCTTTATCGATCGAGTAATCGCCACGTCGAATACTTAGATACTTCATACAAAATCCAAGCTTCGACATGCGATATCACAGTGCTCCGCAACCACTAATGTGCCGCGAAGTGATCTTAGCTATGCCGCGATGATTTTCTCGAGAATAAAAAAATTTTTGAACCCCCACATTATCAAAAATTTCGCTAAGTCAAATATTCCTGTAACTTTTTGTAAATATGTCATTTCTCTGAGTCGAAATTATACATGAAACAAAAACATGTTATTACCATAGATTGTACTATCTGGATTTCTGTTAAGAAAGAATATTCTCAAATTTCTGACAAGGCCATTGTAATTTTTCTCCATTTTCCTACGACACATTTATGCGAACAATGTTTCTCGACACTGGTTCTAATTAAAAATGACAAACGATCGTGTTTAAAGGGTCTTGACCATGAAATTTGGGTAGTAGTGTCTAATATAGAGTTAAATATGAAACATGTATATGTTCGTCAAAACAAGCTCAAATATCTCATTAATAAATTAGTTATTACGTTTCAATTAACTTTGATTATATAGGCGTAAGTAAATACCAAACAACAAACTTTATATTTAAATTGAAAAAGGAAACTTTTTACATGTAACCTATAACTATATATTTTTGTTCTTGCGTTGGTGTACAATTCAAACTGCTTTATATAAAACTTGAATAAAAGTAAATATCTACATATATATATAGCTATTTCATTGTGTTTTTTATCTAATAGAAACATGTACCTATTATTGTAATTTAAAGACGTTGCTGAGCCGTGAAAGATAAAAGTTTGCGGAGCACTATGATATCAAACGAGCATTGTTTCGATAAAAATCCTGATAAAATCAAGCAGAGTAAACCATACGAATCGGTGAGATTTCTCTTTTTATCTCGTATCGAATTGAAAGATAGATGAAATAAGAATGGAAGGGAAATAAGTAACAAAGCAACGTGAAAACGTGTAGAATGATAGGCAGGTCGGTGAAGCGAAGCGATAGACTGATTGGGCGCGACCAGTTTTGGTCGGGACGTCTGTGGCGTTCATTAGCTTTGCAGAGGACGATTAATCGTTTGAGGCCATCAACAAGCTCGTTGGCCGCGTGTTCCGATATTTTCCGCGGGCCAAAGCGAGGCGGTCGCGGAACGCGTGACGCGACAAAGAACCGCAGACCGGCGCAAAATGGATTACACCGGGACACAACGGCTCTTCGAGCGGACCGCGATCGCGGTCGAAATCCTTTCGAACCTCTATTATTACTTTGAATCGCGCGCCATCACCCAAAACACCCTCTCCCCTTTATCCCATCGAACCAATCCCCTCTCCAAGCTTTGTAGCGGCAAATTCGAATAACCAACCTTAATTTGTTCCATGCCTAAATTAAATTCTCGATAGTGGCAGAAAGGGAACAATGGTCACAAACAGCTAGAACATTTCGAGTGGACGTTTTATGTACACCAGTAGTGTCCAATCTTTTAATTTCTCTGGGTAACGTTGAAAGAAGACGAATTGCTTTGGGCCACACGAAATATATGTAAAATTAACGATAGCTGATGAGCAAAAAAAGAAATTTTAAAGTAAAATATCAGGTGTAGAAATAATTTCTTTCCGGCTGGATTCACTTAATTAGTAATCCTTCAAATTAAAATATTTGCAATGGTACTTAGAAGCTATCAAAAAAATGGCGAAAATGTGACCAACGATCATGGAAATTATTTCGACAGTTGATTTGTTTTCGTTATTTTTAAATAAGATTTTGACTGCATCTGAAAATCGGAAAGAATTGATTTCTACACTTAATATATAGTTAACATATTCGAGTAATTTAAACTTTATTAATTTACGATTGCGTTTTATTATGAGGACAGCAATATGGGATTAGTTTGACGTTGTTTTGTACATGTTTTGTATATAAAATTTCATTATAAGGTAAAAATACTGGTTGATGGGCGATAATACGGATTGGCTGTTGAACGTCTCTGATGCAAATGGGTTAAACAATATAAATTGAATAATCAGAAAAGAAATGGAGAAAATAAAATAAGGCCTGAAAGTGTTAATTAGGTTAAAAGGAAGCATATCTTCGCAATATGTATTTACATTTTAACCGAATGTGATTCTATGAAACTTACTTAAGAAGAAGATGTCTAATAAAAGGCCGAGATGTGCAAAAAATAACTTTCGAACGTTAATTGGTTAATGTTTTCTTTAAATTCTATTTGTTGCAGGTGTTTATCGTTTACTTCCTGTAATTTAAGTGTGAATAAATTTAAATATTCGGTGAAATAGAATTACCGATAAAGCTACGATAAACAATTAGGTGATTATCTAATAACGAACAATTTTTGCTCACGATCATAATAATTTCTTAATATTTTTCACGCGTCGAATAATTTCGTATTAAAATTGCGACGACAGCGAAGCTCGCTTTTCATTCAACAAGTAGCTTCCAGTAAAATTTAATAGATTTCGGTAGATTTTAGTAAAATTCGATAGATTTCAATACACTTGAGCAGAGTTCGATAGATCACGATAACATCCGGTAAATTCCGATACGCTTCACATTCGCTAAGTGTTCTAATACTCATGAACTATAGTGTGTGTCGATTACTGATATATCTCGGTTACTTTGATATTTATTACTCTGATTACTCTCTCTCTCTCTCTCTCTCTCTCTCTTTGAAACGATTAATCGTTTGTCAATACCAAAACGGTTCTATTTACGCTCCGGTAAGATAGAAATTACTGTGCCAATTTTTTCCAACGTTTAATCCACCGTCAGCGTTAAAAATATCCTTTTAACAGAAGAAACAATACGATTATTCCATTATCGATAGATCTATGCTATTCTATTCTATTTACTCCGCGTGTATCTATTCCCCGTGTCTTATTTCAATAGCAAGCTTCAAAAGATGTATTCGACACTCGATAAAAATGAAACGTTTCGGAGGTCTCGCTATTATCGTGAAAACAACGATAAATACGATACAAAGCCTATCTCTACGGTGATCGTCGATAAATCAATATCTCATGGCGTTAAATTAAAAAAGCAAAAAAAAAAAATAATAAAACGGATCCGCGAAATTTGTTGGTTGTGTGATGCTACCGGAACGTCAATCGGGCTGCTTGTCATCGATAGCTGCATATTAATATCACTCGAAACCGAGCAGTTTTCCCGCCTCGGTACGCAGCAGACAGTTTGAATGTTATTTTTCAAGCGGCGCGAGGCGACGCGGCGTCGATCGCGCGACACTCGATACCACGGTACCGTACCGCATCGTTTCCACAACACGTCGAATCGATTATTCGCGAATCGTTTATCGTTCTCCTAGCGATTTCCGGTCGCACGTTCGCCGAAACTCGTCATCGATTGGCGGAAGCGCGCGAAACGCGTCGCGAAATGATCGTACCTTATTGAATTTCAACCGGTGCGAACTTTCGCCATCGTGTTTCACCGTCGCGTCAACCGAGTAGTATTTGCTACCCTTTGTTCTGTTTATTTTTCGTTATTTTACACGACTGGTACGCACACGGTGGAAAAATCGTCGATATTAAAAGCGCGTGCAACTCCGCGCGCGTATTTCAACGACCGAAATCCCGACGTATCTCTACGTGAACAGGAATTCCAAAAATTTTTTTTCCCCCTCCGCATTTTTATCGATCGAACGACGCGACTAATTTGCTCGATTAACCGGTCGCGATACCCCTTGGAATTCGTGTCCAGGATTGAACGGGAATTATTTTCACGTTCGACTCGTCCCCAATCCGGCCCGCCTAATTTCGACATATCTATTCATTATCCGTGTCGAAAGCACAAAGTCGTAAATCCGTGACACGGTTCCCGTAGTCGGAAAATATCACCTTCCCTCACTTCTCTTCCCCTACCACTTCTTCAACCGTTCCTTTCACCATTTATTCCTCGTTTGTCCTGCTCTAACCCTTGTCGCGCTATTCGGCTCATTGATTTTTCTCAGTAGAACAAACGAACGTATCCAGCTATATTTCCGCGTCAGACAGAGGGTTAAACGAGCTCGAAAATCCGCCACGCGACCCTGGCCTATCTGTTCCGTGCTTCGAATGGATTAACCTTCCGAAGGAATAGGCCTCGGTATTACCAGAGATTCACCGGATCATCTGTATTTCCTCCATTTCTTTTGTTCATAACGTAGGTAATACGAGGAAGGAAATAAACGAAAGTTCTCTATGTAGAAAATTAGAACGATCCTTTGTGAAAGAGAGAATCACGTTAAGAAAACGAAGAGAAACGAAAAATTCTCGATATCCAACGATGCTATGCTAGTAGCTGTTAAATTTTAGAGTACAGCAGTTGTATTCTACGTTCAAATTTCACAAAGCTGCGAACGTAGAAAGCGCTGTTTTATTTACGGCGACTGCACGCCCGGAAGATGCCCGTTCACATTAAAAAGGAGGAAGTTGCGGACGATGGTTCCGGCTAGGCAGGAACGGCGTTGCATTGTGAGTGAAAATAGGATCAAGAGAGGACGGTGAAACGGTGGGAAAGCGTGAAAGAAATATCAGTTACAGCCTCGCCGAGTAACGAGATCCTTCTTTTGCACCGAACGCTGGTCGGAAGAGTTAAGACTCTTCGCGAATGTAGGGAGAATTGGAAAGAGAGGTGGAGAAAAAAGAAAAGAGAAAGAAGAAAATGTTCCATTACCGAAGCAATTAATCGTCACTCGAAATTCTCACGCGGAATAACATTCTAGAAAGGTGAACCGAAACGCCAAGACTCTGGCTAGCGATATTGTTTAATCTGGGAATCGATTGCGTGAACGTTATTGATACCAGCTGATCTAGATTCACGCGGGAAGTGATGCATGCACGCGGAAGTTGATTTACATTTTAGCTGGGGTTACAGCTGTCGGTTTTGTAGGTTTAGCCGCAACTTTTCGATTTATCGATCCGACCACGCTGACCTGATCGGCTTTCGTGTAACTAGAGTGATTCAACCGAAAAAAAAAGGAAAAAAGAAAAAAGGGAAAGAAGGGGAAAGAGGAAAGCTCCTCCCCGATTTTAACAAATCAATCCTTTTTATTAAATGTCCAATCGTTGACGATCGTTCAATTTTTCATATTCTCACCGAGACTGTAATGAAGAGATAAATTGAAAGTGAAGATAAATGTTGTATATCCTTCTTATTTCGATCCTTTGTAATTTCTATAATTCTCATGCTTGTTTCAGGGTCTGGCCTGCGCTTGGTTAGTATCCGCTCTTAGGCCCTTGCGAATCTCTTCACTTTCCCTATTTTTTATGATCCTTTTCTACTATCTCTTTAGTTAAGTAATCAAATTTTTCCCTAAATTTTCCACAACTTCTAAGCTTTCCCCTACTTCTCGATTTTCTCTCTTCCTCTCTACGATTGCCTCTCTTTCTACATTTTTTCCTCTCTTCTGACGAGTGACTTTAAAAGGAAGATTGAGGAGGCTAGCTGGGAAATTACAACTGAGACACCAGGAACACGCGTCACAAAGAGTTGTATAGTAAAAATAAATAACAGTGGAGAAACCACTATTAATTATGTAATTAATTAATTCATTGCGCTGCAAGAAACCGATTAATAGATCCTAAGTGTTGGGCGGTAAAAGGCTTGCAGTCATAAAAGTGTTAATAATTATTATTTACATAAGCAATAATAACAAGTCTTGTTTCTAAGCTGTTCTACAAGGTACCAATATGTTCTTTCAAACTTCATATTTCCATTCCAACGATGTTCGTACCTTCATATTACCTCTCATAGTTCGCTACTTATCGCGAAGCGTAATTTGTACCAGATTTGTACCGTAGCAATTACAGAACTTTGTGAGAAGTTCAACTTTCTAGCGATACTCTGATTTCTATAGGTTGGTCAACAGGAACCTGCGTCCTGTGTCGTGTAGAGATTTAAAGCAGTCAAAGTTCGACGAGTTCCGTTGACCAGAGTCAGCAGCGCGAATTGTTTATTTGTGGGAGGAAAACAAACGTGGTGGGAATCAGATTACGAAATTATTCCTCGCCGACTGTTCGAACGCGAGTGGAAGCTCGTCGTAGACAAAGCTCGAGCGTAATTCGAAAGTTGGTTCCCGCGTCGCGCGAGTAGGGTTTCGCTCGCGAAACTCGGCGTTAAAAGGTTCGCCGGTAGAAATTTTCCTCGAATTTTCGCCGGGAGCCGTTTGCATTACCTTCTGATTTCCTGTTGGCGAAACAATGGCCCGATACGCGACGCAACGCCAGCGTCCCCGGGGAATTTAAAGGTTCCGGGAAATTGTAAGGGTTCAATCGGATGTCGTGGAACAATGGTCCCGAGTGCTCCGTTCGCGGAATACTCCATCGAATTCTTTGAAACGACCCGTTTCGTTTCTCTCGCCCCGGGACTTACGAACAATTTATTTCAAAAATTCAATTTTGACTAACAATGAACTGTACTCTCTCTCTCTCTTTCTCTTTCTTCCCCTCTCCACAGCCTACTATGCTCGTTTGTAACTTCCGTTTTCGTAGTTTTTCCTTTTTCCTTTTTTTTTTTTATCGATCGAGAATTGCTCGTTGAAAGGCAGGCAAACAGTAATTGTAATTCATTCGCGATTTCCGCGAGCACGCCTGTTGGATCGCTCTGTTTCGCCCCGGAGCTCTCTTTATTCTCTCGGTTGATTTTTTTTCTGTACTTTTCCCTCATTTTCTTTTCTTTTTCTTTTTTTAACTTCTCTGTAGAAATTGTAGTTTAGCTACATTTTTCAAATGGCAATTCACGATTGGAAACGTACACACGCGTAATATCGCGTCGTATAAGATAACCGATTTTCCACCGGGAATATTCGAACGCGTTTGAACCGACTCGTACTTCTTTCTTTTTATTTTTCTTTTTTTCTCTTTTTCTCTATTCGTACACCAGGAGAATGACCATAAGGTAGAACGTATCGCGCTTGCACGCTCGGTGCTTCTCTATGCGCACACGTTTAATTATCGGCGTTGAAAACAATGGGCGTATCGTGAAGCGAAACTTTTTGCGCATCAGCCGTGATTCCGCGAAACGATCTGCGTTTCGCTCCTCCGGCGCTATTCACGATTTTTACCTCCGTTTATTGCGCTCGTTTCTTCTCGCCTCCCGTTTTCCCGACGGTCGTGAAAACACTCCTGCTAATTCTCGCCCGGATTGCAAGCTTTGTGATCATTTCGAACGGCAAATACCAAAAAAAAAAAAAAAAAAAGAAGAATAGAAAGATGTCGGAAACATTTTCTTCACTTTCACTCGAGAAAGAAACATCTCTCTCAGAATTGTTCGTTGATCCCTTCTTTTCCATGAATCAACTAAACAATCTGTTCTCAATCGAACAAACAATTTTTCATTCTACGCTATCTTCGAAACGTGGCCATGTATCGTCTCGATCGCGTTAAAACTACCATCACCAACAAAACAATCGGCCATCTTCCACCGGATATGGTTGGGTCACTTGTCACGCGGTCACACGAACAACGAGATTCTGGTGTAGGTGTCTACGGAATCGCGGGATGTTTGAACAGGCGAAATTATAGCGAGCAGTGTCATAAATCAACGTGGTACGCACGAGTGCAGCGGTGTGTCTGTCCGCGATTTATTCGCCTAACCCGGGAGATCCACGCGTTTCACTCCTAACCGATTTGCCGGAAGTTCGAAGGGTTGACAACGAGCTTAATTGCCGTTGATTCGATTAGTCCCGCGGATGGATTCGACGTCCGGTCGCGTCGTTTCGTCTTCTGGGTTTTGCTGTTGTCCGGTTAGGAGATTGCCTTCCGTTCGCCGCTTTACGCCACTCAGGACGTCGTAAACGATAACGCCTCGAGCGATGGACTTTCGAGAGGACCGACGTTGTGTTAATCGCTTTGCGATAGTTCGAACACCGTTCTAGTGTGACCTCGACGTCACAGAAGTTGCTCGAATATCTCGAATATCTCGATCGCTGGGTTAATTGTCTCACGGTGATTATCTATCTTTCTTTCTTTTTTTCTTTTTTTAATTGCCTTTAACACTTTGTCAACCGATCGAGGAAATCTCTCTGCTTTAAGGAAAAAAGAAAGTGGTTACGCTCGACATATTTGCAAATCTTGTGGCGAACAATTGCGTAGTTTGTCTGTTTCGAAAGTTAACACGGTTTGACAAATATTCTGTGTTGTTCAATCCTTTACGCTCCGAGTATATTCTTCTATGATCGATTTATCAACAACAACACAGTTTTGCAACGGAACTTTTGAAAATCGAGAGATTCGTTTTGAAAAGAATAAAATTACACATATTCGTCGATCTATTTGTTTTTCTTTATTTTACTAATTTTCTTTAGCTCAACGAATGAATGGAGTTATAATCTCTGTTATGAATGTCTCTATAGCGGTGACAATGTAGCTCAAAGAGTTAATATATTTTTCATTTTAATTTGTATATGTACAATAAAATATTAAATAATTATTAATCTACTATTTCAAGTTACTTGCACACTTCACGGATGCTTAAGTGAAAGAATGTTATTATTAACAGGGGAACATTTCTAAGTGATAATTACCGATATTGATGAAACTTTGATGTACAGTAATTTTCAAAACATTTTTCGACACGAACTTTTTTCTTTTTTTTTTTATCAGCAATCGTCCACAGTGAAGGAGTGAAAATTATCTTTAAAGACGAGAGTAGTAAACATATAACTAACGACTTGGACATTATTAGAGATTGAAGAGCAACGTGTATCGACGAATTTTCTATTTTTCAACGTCAATTTTCCATGCTCGCGGAAAAATCGTTTGCAGAGCGTTGGAGGAAAAAAATATCCTGTTATCGTTGTTTCGTTCCAGTACACTGGAATTCTTGTATGAATATCACCCGGGATCGTAAATTCCGTTTATACTCGTCCGCGGCGATGTATCGAGGCGGTGGATTTTGTAAAATTAATCACCAAGCATAGTTGATATACAGGGTGTTAAGAGGTTTAGTGTTAAAACTTCGCCAGGGTGTTCTATAGGTAGAATTAAGAGTAAAATGTTGTGTAGTAAAAAGTCCGTAAATGCTTCGTTAAGAAGTTATAAGAAAAATATGAAGTGTGATAAATATGTACGTGAATACTCTTTCTGTTAGCTTTAATACGAGATAAAATAAGATGTACGCGTAATTTTCGCGGTATTTTACGAAGAAATTAGACAAAGCCGCCAGGAAATTCAATATCGTCGTAAATTCAATAGCACACAAATATCAGCTTTGAAACGATAAAGGGAAACAGCACATCGAAATGCATACGTAAGTATTTATGTACAGCTTTTCGTTTCATATTTTCGTAACAACTTTTTAACGAAGCATTTATGCACTTTCGCTATATATTTCGGTCTTATTTTTATTCATACAGCACACTGGTATAATTTAGACATTAAGCCTCTGTGGAGTTATATGACTTAAAAGTTACACGTCATATTTTATTTCTTTATTGCTGTATTGCGTCGTTATATTATCAATTAATTTATATTACTTATTAATTCTTGTTTTCCAATGTTCAACCAGCCATCAGCTGTTATTTTTCTTCCCAGAAACACAAAAGCATTAGATTATAAATGGTTTAATCTCTGGAAAAATTGTGTAAAAATTCGCGTTAGAGTATTTTTTACAAAAGCTTTATTAGGATCGTGTTTTTGCAACAATCACTCCACATTCTATTAAATAAACATTCACTGATCTAATTTTCTCACTGTTGCGCTGATAATCCGAGCGTTGCACATCCTGAAGATCCAAGAGCCTTGTAAAGTCTTTTACTAATTCAAGCAAGATTTTACTAAGAAATGACCACGAGAAAAGAGTTTCCCTTTGAAAGGAGCTACGACGTCAGTCGAAGAAACAAAGGTGAATTGAAATACTAGCCACTTTCAAGGTAAAAACGGTAGCATTTTCCACGTCACGAAGGTGGTCACTTCAAAATCTGAACTCCGAAGAATACGTCTAGCGTGTATTCAAGCACCCTTGAATACCGTCGTCGTGAAAACGTCGAGACGTCGTTTACGCCAGTCTCTCGTGGTAGTTCCTCCGTGTATAAAGCTAGCGTAGAAAAATCCGTCGCGTTCGATCGCCCGTCGAAAAACATAAAGGCGTAGCCCCGTAATTAACCTGTCGGCTGGCGTGGTCGAGTCAACTGTTTGCACGAGAGACCCACCGTAGAAAGCGTCCCCTTGCTTTTCCTTCCTTTCTCCAACGTTTCTCTTCACCTTTTCTCACCCTCCACTTTCCACGGCGTCTCGCCGTCTAAGGTAGAAACGGTATCTTTATGCGAGGCAGACATCGGGGAAGGTTCCACGTTGCGTGCTGCAAACACCGTGGCGCGTTGCAAGCGGCGCCGTGCGCCAAAAGAGATAGTGTCCTTTCTAGAATAGCCAACGGCGAGTTGAAAATTCTACGTGAAAGTGTGTTTTCATCGGTAATTGAACGTCCAAGATGAAGAGAGAAAGAGAAAGAGAGAGAGAGTTCTTTAAAGAATCGCACCAGCCATTCTTCGTATCGCTCGTTAAAATTTCCTTGCTTATTTAAGCCAACCACCGATACGAACCGATAATGCTCGATTCTGTTCGCCTAACTCCCCCTCGGCCGACGCCAACGTGGATTTCACCTTCGAGCTGGATCCTCGACGTCTGGGAAAATAACGAGGCGGCTCCCTTCGACGATTAACTCCCCTCTCACTCTCTCTCTCTCTCTCTCTCTCTCTCTCTCTCTCATTCTCTAGTATTTGGGGCGCCATATTGGGAGGATGTTGGTGTTGTGGTTGGTGGGAAGTTTAATCGATAAGTTGCTTCTCCATCATTGTGGATATTTTTGCTTGGAAGTGAATTAGATATTCTTCTTTCTTGCTTCTCTGCTTCGTAAGGGAAGATAGCTGATCTGTGAAATGTAGATATAGTCTGAGCCACGATGTATCGAGATCGTAAGCTAAACATTCTGATACCTATTGATGTCTCTATATTTCGGTTCTTACATTACAATTCAGTTTAGAATTAAAAAATGACGAATTACCGTGGAATTCAAAGTACAGCGGATTCTCGAAGTTGAAATCTAAATTTCGAGGAAAATTCTGTTTCTGAGCTCGAACGAAAGCTTGAAGTTCGAACAAAGAGGCAGAGAATTACTCGTCGATTGTTGAGCTTTGTAAAAAAGCGACACTTTAACATCGTAGTTGCGAATAGGAGTATTGGCCTGTTTAATGATAATGTAATGGCAGTTTTAAGACCTGACGATATCGTGGCCCGAATTGCGACAGATGTAATGAAAAGGAGATGATAACGTGTGACGAGGCAATCCTCGGAGACAGTCAATCAGCGAGTCAGTCGTTAGTAGCCAGTCATCTACGGAGATGACAAGCACTTCGGAAGCAATCAGGCTTCCAATACTAGGCTCAGAATCAGTTAATCAGTCTCAGAAGCAATTAGAGCTCCAGTCGGCCCGATATCTCAGTCAGCTACTAGTTAGTCAGTTCGAGGGAGAGCAATCAGGTTCGTGTGTCTGAATAGAAACGCATCGGCTATTTCAAAATAACAGGTAGACGCCTACGAATCATAATGGAAGTGACAAACGGAAACGATAAACATCGTAGATCGCGTGACAATGTTAACGATCCTGAAAGATCGAGAATCAGCCCCTAGGTACTTACTTTTCCACCCTGACACGATCTTTTGCGTTGAATAACCATGGTTATCGAGCTCGCTGTGCAATTCGTACCTGCTCCGTGAGTCAGATAACGAGGCTTCCGTTCTCGAGCGTTATATTAATGAGAAAAGCGATAGGATAAGGCTGTCGCGTACCGAATTGCGAGCTCTCCCAGTCACGACCGGTTATCTACGCTTTAAATTAATAAAGATCGATCCAATTTACTCTCGAATTCGATCTCGAGCTACCGTCGAGTCTCCGTCGTGAGCGTTAGGAACGTTCGAAAAGCGATAGAAAATTGAATTAACGGGAAGATAGCGTTTATGGAAAAAGTTTTCTCTGGATTTTGGTAGAAGCTAACTTATAAAATACGATCGATATTCTTATTTAGCAATGTACGACGTTCTTTACAGCGTCTGAACTGCATTAACCCTTTGCACTCCGAAGAAATCTTCTGATACGATCGATTTATCAACATTAACACACTTCAACAAATTACACATCTCCGTGAATTTATTTATCATACTTTCATCTATTTGATTAATTTGCTTTGTTCAAAAAGAAATAAAATTTGAAGGGATTTATAGCGTACATTATGAATGTCTCTTTAGAGGCACGATTAGAGTGCGAAGTGTTAAAACACTCGAGGAACAGCAATGTTTTGTAACATCAGGACTACAGTATCCAAAAGTGTCGATTGTTTGAATTTTAAGTGTTCCTCCAGTACCTGCTCTCAGTTTCGAAGAACTTAAGCAAACCGAGTATAGAGAAGCAAACGTTTTAATTTTCTCAGCGTCCATCTCGTCCGCCATCTTAAGTCTCGAATCTGTCGCGGAGAACAATTCCAACATCAGGACTACAGTATCCAAAAGTGTCGATTGTTTGAATTTTAAGCGTTCCTCCAGTACCTGCTCTCAGTTTCGAAGAACTTAGGCAAACCGAGTATAGAGAAGCAAACGTTTTAATTTTCTCAGCGTCCATCTCGTCCGCCATCTTAAGTCTCGAATGTGACGCGGAGAACAATTCTGCAGCGAGGATTTCAATTGAATTCGCAGAGGATCAATTGAATCAGTCTATTAACAGGTAGATTAGTTTATCTGGTAGGTACAAGTACGTGTAGGTCGTCAATCAGGGAAGAGTTGCACGCGCGAGCACGCAACGAACCAGCAGCCTCGAGTGGAAAGTTAGAGAGGGTGGAGGCTGCTCACGAACTCCTTCTGTTGCCTGCGGCTATGTTTCTCGCCGCGAACAGGAACACGTCGTCGTCGCGGTTGAAACTTTCGGATAATACGTCGCGATTGTTGGGAACCGCGACGTCCACAATTTTTGCTCGACAGGAAACCAGCCGGTGGAAAAAAGAAGGAACGAGAAGAGGTATAGGAAACTTCTTTCCGGTTATCCTTTGTTTATCATACGGTTGAAACGATTCGTTCTACTTCGAGATATATATATAAACGAGAAAAGACGCGAAAGATGTTTATTCCTTTTGGACGATCAATCTGTCTGTAGTTTTGCATTTCAAGCTGTGTAATGCAAAGTGCATCCTGTAAAGGAGTTTATGGCATCGATTCAAGTAGTCACTTGTTGCAGCCAACTTAATATTTTTCAACAGACTATTTTTATTTATGTTCTGTATAAGTTCTGCTATACATTCTTAGAGATTCTAACAGGGTAAAGTTGAAAGTAGCTGTGAAGATTAGCTTGGCTTTCTACAAATTCTATATTATTACTTTCTTTGGTCACATTGTGTTCGTTCTTTCATAATATGGAAATGAAGAAATCGTTTCGAGAGGAACCGAGGACTCGAATAAGAAGCAACTTCAAATTTACTTCCACGTCATTTCAGAGATTCATTTCGATATGATCGTTAGATTAACATAGACAGAGGCTAGAGTAACTCTGACATTGACAAGATTCACTTTGATATTCGAGAGATTAGCTTCAGAACAAGTTTCGTTTAGCTTCTGCTAAAGTTCAGTTTTCAGTAAAATTCACGTTTTATCGGAGAAATGATCCTTATGTATAAGATTTTTACTAAAGCTTCAAAGAACCATTTCAGTTGACTGTCAGGTATTTAACACGTTTCCACTCTGGTCACGCTTCAATCCTCTTTCCATTGGTACTCCGTGCTCTTTGAAAGTCTCAGGCTTTGTGACGAGATCTCGAACGATGACTAAACTTGAGTCGAAATTTCACGAAGCTGAACGTGAAATCTGTTCTCTCCTTGCCAGAGAGATCGTGATTCGCGTCATGGGATCAGACAAACTGCGATGAAAGGACTTGTTCCAGTCGACTGAAAAGGCTCTCGACGCTTCGAACGGACGTATTCGGTCAGCGTACGAGCTTACCTAGTTTCGAGATAATAATTAAAAGCTTATCTCGAAAATTGGCCGGCGTCCAGGCTGCACGGACATTGCAGATTCGTCCGTGGCTGGCGATGGGTGGAAAGGTTCGCAGAGGTAGGGAAAAACCGAGGGGCAAGAAACGGAAGGTGAGCGAGCCGAAACTCGAATAAATTGCTTTAATTAAATAACCTCTCCCTTTTTCGAAAATTGGTTTCGTGCTTGGTGAAACGCTAACTGCCACACTTTTTACAAAGTTTCGGCTTCGCGAGCGATACACCGAGACGCCTCTTCTTCTCGAAAAGTGGAGGAAAAATATAGGAAAATGAAAGAAACATTCAAATTACAATTTGTTTGGATAATTTTACTTATAGATGTTTCCTACCTATAACTTCTAACGTAATGATTACAATATGCATGTATTTATTTATCAACTTCTAATTCTATTCGTTAGGAACCCGAGCCGTGTTCCACGTGAAGCTTCCATTTAGAATTGGCAGGTTGCAGGTGTACAGACGTTGGCAGCCGTGCGGGACGAACGAGCGTGGACATTTCGTGAAAAGTGAGCGGAGGGTGAGCGATGAGAGAGGGAACCGGAGAAAATGAATCTCCGACGTGCGGCTGTGTGTGTGTGGTTACACGAATAAGAGTGGTTTAGAGGAACGAGAAAAATAAAACGAGGGAAAGAAAGAATAGTTATTTGAAGGAGCTGAATTTTTTTTTCTGTTTCTCTATCTCTGTTTTCTTTTTTCTTTACCCCAGCTACGAGACACTTTCGTCGCAGTAAAACCTTAAGAAGCGCCCGTAGTTTGAAGATCCTGCAATCAGAAACTAAAATAAACGATAGAGGAAAGGACAGATTTTCCTGAAATGGTCTAAAAGAGATATAAAACTAGAGAGATCTTTTTTAAATGAAAATCGACGTATAACTATCGTTCAAATATCTTCTATATAAGTCACGTATATGTATGTACATATACCAACAGTCATGATAGCACCGTTTCACACTTGTTTGCCGTTTTGGTCGGTTTGAGGCAACGGTCGGCTCGTCGGAGCGAAAAGTAAGCGAGAGAACGCCAAACGAGCAGCATCTCGCTTGAAATCTGTCCGGACAGGATTCGAATAAACGGCAATTAACTGTTCCTGCACTCGTCGCAATTAAACGCTTTTAACTCTGTCGTAGAAGTAAGCGTCCAACCGGTTCTCGGAGGATTTCAAAAGATAGACTCGTATTCGATTGCTGAAAGAAATCGACCTCTTCGACCGCGAATAAAACTCGAAATCGAGAGAGGATAGTGGGCGATTTATTCGATAAACATTGTTTATTTATCTATCTATTTGTTCATGAGTATGTAACCCTGGGTTGAACTTTCCTATCTCAAAGCTTTTCACATATATTACACGGCATTCTACTCGTTTTCACATGTCGGATGTGAATATCGTTCTGGTTTTAACGTGCTGAATATAGAGATATCGCATTCGTTTTGGTCAAATTTGATAAAATTGGTTTACCTAAAATGAAAATGCTAATTGAATACAACTAATGAGGTCTTAAAATGGGTCCAAGTTGAACATTTTGCAAATTCTTTTCCTCTTTATTTTTTAACTACTGAATTTAGGTAGATAAATCCTCGATCGACGACACTTATCTTTTTGAAATGATTCACAAAAGTTTATACTTTTTTGTGAGTGAAGTTATCGTTGAGACCCAAAGAAGAAAATATGTCATTTACTAAAATATATTCTCAAATGGCCAATCTAATTGTAAGCTGAGATTCCCTGTCTTATTTCTCTGTGTTTAAAACTTTATACGTGAGATGTGTAAACACATTACGATACAAAAATGTACCTACTCATTTCCATACGTAAAATTAGCCAACGCCAAAGTAAAAAGTATCGAAAAATATATATCTGAAAAATAAGTAATTTTTACCGCAAAAAAAAATGAGTAGAATGGCATAAAAAGTGTGCCAAAAGTCTTTTGCTAACTCATTAGTATACAATTCGATAACATGTCGTTTAATACATTTTTTCCTTTTTAACTGTGTGGTGTTTTCCATTCGCACGACGTTATACGATTTTCCAAGAAAGTCGAAATTTATTTTTCAGAATTTTCCCGTATTTTCGATCGCAACTACGGTTGAACAAATTCATTCTACTATCTCGTTCCTTTCTTTTTTATTTCATCCGTAATGTAGATTTCCATCGAGGGTTCTTCTTTAAATCAAGCGCGAATTCCGTTTATCTGTTCCGCAGCAAGGATCGTCAATTTGCATTGGGAGTTTTGCGATCGGGACGGCGATGGCATCGTCGAAGATAAATTTTTCAATTTTCGTCTCGCGCCTCGGCCTCCCCCATTGGACTTTCCAGTTTCCAACGGCAGCGTGCTTTTGTTTTCGGATGGATTGACCGTTGCGCGCGCGTGTATGATTTTAGTTCCCGTTTTTCGTTTTGTGCTTTCGTCGAGTAAACAAACTGTGCGCGCGATTCTGAAAAATGTAGTTCAAAACAGGGGACGATTGTTGACGTAGCCAATTTTATTTAACTCTTTTGGATACAGCGGTATATTTCTACCAATCCTGTTTCACAGACCTGCCGCGATATCGAACGCTATGTAAACACTGTAAAATATCGTAAGTGTAAATACACACGATTTCTTATTTCGTAAACAAATGAAAAATGCAAAATATGGGAAAGAAAAGCCGCCAGAAGTTGAACCGATTCTCCGCGGCATCTCAATCCTGAAACAGTGAACAAGGCGGAAAGTTGCAGATTATTCAGGACGGTCCAGCATTTCCAATAAGCTCCATATAAAAGCTTTCCGCATAATTCACCGTGCTATCGGAGCTGGCGTTTGTGTTTTGAAAAAGCACACTTTAATCTGTTTATGCTTTCGGCAGGCGTTGGAAAATCGAGCTCCCTCAACTTTTTATTTAACTTAACGATCAGAACCTCGTTGAAATATAAACTATTCGTGAACGCGCGAGAGTTCGTTGAATATCCTTGAAGAGATTCCTTTACGCTCGCGTATACGTACTCTCTGTAAGCATAACAGAATCCTCGCGAAAGATCTACAAACTGTACACGATATTTTTCAAGTTCCAAGGATATGGAAACGTACAACTTGGCAGAAACTTACTACGTACGAAATTTCTCTTACATTTCCACGTTGCATCTCGTTCTCTGCTACGAATCCATTCGATTCCCTCTGGTCAAAGCGACTTTGCTTCACGAGAACCACGCAAATCTCCCTTAAAGATTCATATATGCACGTACTCTGCGATAAACGCGTCTTGTATTTGCTCAAGCCTCCTTTCTACGAATTAAGTTTGTCAGTAGCTTGCCAAGATCTTGATTAAAGTCGCAGATAAAATGACTTTATCGCCTCTACGCTTCGATACACACGTGCTATCCCATCTAGCAACGTTCCTGCTCTCTTCTCTCTTTTTTCCATCTCTCTCTTCACTTTTGCTCACTTTTTTATTCGTACCGTGATAGACAGACACAGAGGGGATATCCCCTCCTGTTACGCGCGTCGCGTCCCCTGGAATTTCGATTCGAACAGCTCCGATCTACTGTATTGTTTCGTTGTTTTCCGTGATCTTTGATCCCGACTGGCAATAAAATGATTCCATTCTACCGGGCCTGTTTCACGCCCGTGACAAAGTTTCGAAACGCGAGAACGAGCATCGATGTCCGTCCCGGCAGAGATTTTCCACGTTCCAGAAAGCGTGATTGTTTTTCACGGGACGAATGCGCCAAAGGAGTAAACGCGACCAATGGATTTATTACGCATTCGGTGTGCACGCGTTTAGTCTCGTCGCACGCGTCTAGGAATGAATAAATATTTCCCAGGCTTATCGAGCTGCAACATTTTTCCATTCTACCCCTATTTTCCCCTATTTTCTTCTCTCTATCGATGTTTCCATCTGTGTTCCATACCTGGTACCTTCTCTGTTTCACCTGCTCTCGTATTTTTGTTCTCTTTTTTTTTCTTTTTTTTTTGAGACAGAGTTTCCACACTGTCTCACCTGGATACGAAGGAACGCCTCGATTAGACCGATAACTAGTCTCCCCTCGTGGCTTTCTCGTCGCACGATTAACGGTAGTTCGTTAAAACTTTATTAATTATTAGTTAGCGGAATTATTAATTACTGGTAGGCATACTTGCTAATCGCTTGGGGACACTGTGCCCGTGGGTTGAACGCTTATACCGTATCCGAGCAATCACCGTTTACACACGAAGATCGCGCACGTTCTCACGCTTTTCTGGGTAACCGATGATCTCTCCTCTTCTATTTCGAAGGTTAACGAAAATTCTCCATGAATCACCGTGTAAATCTGATTAATAGATAAAGTAGCCTAATATCAATGGTTCATAATATGAGATTCCAGTCTATGAAAAGTCTCGAACGTCGCAGCGACAGTCTTTTGTTTCAGAACTAATCGTAATCCAGTTGCATTATCCGAATGTGACGTAGAAAAGAACGTAGTGTCTTGAGTAAACGTATGAAGATTATGATGCAGAATGCTTATTTTGCACAGGACTTTGTTCTTCAGTGTGTCAAATTAATTTTACATTCCCGATGTGTGAAAAAAGAGAGAAAAAATCAGTTTCGACACGATGAAACTTAGGTCTCATATTAGGCGACCAGTTTTTCAAGTCATGGTTTTGCATACTTTCTATTTTTATTTGATTACGATAGAACTTTATCTGTTTCGTTATTATTTCTAATATGTTGCAAAAGTGTACATATTTAAAACATGTCTCGTATTTTAATCAAAGTATTTTTCATCGAGAATTATGTCTGCTCAAATAAATAGGTCTCCTATTCGACTACTTTACTCTAAAGGAAAACAGGAGGAAAAAATGATATATATCATTTTTGCTATTAGTATTAACAGATTCGAGGCTTCCGTAATCCGAGGTTCTGCGCTTTGAGGTTTCCAAGAGAGCTGTACCGCAAATCCGACGTTTACCAGCAACTTCTGGACCCTCGTTGAAGCCTATGAAAGACCTCGTCGTCGCGTTCGAAACACATTTCGGTACGAAATCAACGTGAACACGAGGAAAGTAACTCGTCGGGGTTAAAACGAGACTCTTCGATTCGAGACTGCAGTTTGCCGGATATCACATGTTAACAACTTTTATATATATATATATATATATATATATATATATATATATATATATATATTTGCTCGTGCATAGGTAAAATTAGTCACGCTCTTATGATATACACTGGTTGGCTGACCGTTTAAAGCGGCGCAAATCGCGACATTAGTGGCTAGACGAGCGACGAATGGGAACCCTCGGAAGTGATGTATTTCGATATCAGCGGAATTACGCGGCTGGTTTACAATTGGCCACCACGCTTGCTCCCGCCAAAACGATTCGTCCGAACGATAAAAACGATTTATCGCCGTGCAGTAACACCTCTCCTCTCCCTCCCCCTTTACAGCCACCTGCTCCATCGGGATTTATCTTCGCGATTCTGCGTTCAGAGAACGTGACTCCCTTATCAAGAAAGGCTTGGAGCGTTAATAACTGCCGCTGCACCGCCCCTCTCTCCAATTCACCTTTGTAAAAGGAAATTACCGTAACGATAATCCGTCCAATTAAGAGTCACTTATGTAAAAGACCAAGTGAAATTGGCGTTCTTGTATCCTGATAAGCATTTACTGTTGCCAAACGAGAACCACTTAATCGAATAATGTAGAAAACTAGCAACACGTACCTATCGAGGCTACTTAAAGCGATCAAACTTATGCTTTCGAGCTTATGACCAAATATGATCATTCCAATTAGATTACTATAGCAGACCTTGTAAAAAATGCGAGAATCGTCCTGGAGAGCTCGTATAGACATAAAAGACAGAATAGGACAAGAAAGAAAGGTATAGAGACAATTTGTAAACGCGATTCTTAATAAAAGCTCTTTTTCCACACTCGGTGAATTCTAATTCTTCGAACGTTTAAGAACTCAATATCTCGTGTACCCTGTGAAACACAGATTAGGCACAGGAACGTCAGGATTACGAAATAAATATCGCAATTATGGTTTGTAGGTGAATTTGTACTTCTAACGTCCCCATACGACGCAGGCCAAACCATAAAGGAGCATTCGTGGCCTGGCTGACCTCTTGAAGGCCAGGTAAGGGAATCTTAGGAGCCTGAGAAATTTGAAAATAAGGAGAATTTTTACGAAAAAAGATGCGTACGGTTAGAGAGTGTGAAAAACGATTAAAATTGTAAACGGCTAAAAAGAATAGAGAAGATACGAGTACCTTACGCCTAACGACACTCCCGAAATATATGTTACCGTTAAATATTGAAATATATATTCTTACATATTATCCATTGATTTCATTTAGTAACATCACCGCCATCCTTTACAGGTTTAAAACTGATAACGATATATTATTAACTGATAAGGACGTAGGTGTAGTATACAGGAGAAAGCAGAATTAATTGTCATTCGTGTTGCGGTATCGAAAGAAATGATGATTGAGAGTCATCTCTCGAATGCAAAGGGTTAATTGTTTTTTTTTTCTGTTCTACTAAAATTAATAACGTCGTCACATAATATCCTATCTCAATCTCTTCAGTTTCTTGCTCTCTCAGTTTCTCACTCTCTTTGTTCCCCTTCTGGCCGTTTAAACGGTAGCATCATCGACCGCGAGGTTCTAATAAACGGGCTGGAAGATTGGTCGGAAGGTTAATAACGCATAAAATCAGCAGTTGCCCTGGTTCGGGTGGATTCTATCGTCGAGCGTGGAAGGGAGTCATCGGAGCTACTTAAAAGATACTTAACGCGTTTGCTCGAGGGCTGCAGACGGAGGGCGTCTGGCCTTTCGGTTATTAAGTTTAGCCTTGCCAACACGAAGCATTCTCCTGTAGCTCACGGTCCTCGAACTACCGCGAGACTCGTCCAAGAGGAATCTCGTTACTTCCAAACACCCATAAATCTACGTCGGTTTTGAAAGGTTCGGAAATTGGGAGAGGAGAACGCGTATATATTTACCAACGGTATAGTACGCATATCCTTTTCCTTCCTTCTTCTTCTCCACTTTTTTTGTTTCACTTGCTCGAACTTCCCTTTCTATTCACCACACGTTATTCTTCCTTGTCTATCTTCTATTTTACCTCTGTCCACTGGCACCCTGTGCATCCTGCATGCATTTCTAGCCGGTCTGCTGTTCTCTCGCACGAAAAGCGGACGATATTATCTGCCTTCGACCATTCTCTCGGCATTTCGAATGCACGCGACACGAATGTTTCCTGCGGGATAAGGAATTGCAAGGAAGAGGAATGTGAAAGCTTCTGCTTTGCTGCTCACCGATCCTCTCTCTCTCTCTCTCTCTCTGTCTCCCTACTTCATTTTCTGTCTCTGTCACTCCCTCTGTTCTGTTTAGCCGTAACAGTTTTGTTGAATGTATGCTTTAAACATTAAAAAATGAAATAATAGAGGAACAGGTTATTTAAGTACGTTGTTGACTCACAAACGGAAAGAAAAATTAATGGGATTAGGTTTGGGTTTTATTATGAAAGCTTAAGAATAATCGACACCGTCAAGGTACACACATAGCAAATGCCAGAATTTCAGCGTCCATAAAGCAAAAGATCTTCAAGGAAAAGTTACTCGAAAATAGGATAATTATATTTTCGTGTGACAAAACCGAAAGCCTCGACTATCAGAACGATCAGCTTCCGATAATTCTAGAATATTAAACGCTTGCCATTCCCCTGGTAAGCCGGATAAAGCGTCATTAATAAATTCCATTACGCGTCCGGTCTTAATGTAGCCCGTCACGTCAGCGGAACCGACGCTGGACCGTATGGTAAGCGAAGCGCCGCTTTATTGCGCGATTCCCGGTCCTAACGGGATGAAAGTATTGAGAGGAGACACACAGAGAGAGAGAGAGAGAGAGAGAGAGAGAGAGTCTCAGAGAGAGAGAGTTTCAGAGCGAGAGAGTCTCAGAGAGAGAGTTTCAGAGCGAGAGAGTCTCAGAGAGGGAGAGTCTCAGAGCGAGAGAGTCTCAGAGAGAGAGTTTCAGAGCGAGAGAGTCTCAGAGCGAGAGAGTCTCAGAGAGAGAGTTTCAGAGCGCGCGAAATTCAGAGCGAGAGAGTCTCAGAGAGAGCGACAGAGCGAGAGAGAGGGACAGAGAGAGAGAGCGTCTCAGAGAGATAGAGAGTTTCAGAGCGCGAGAGTTTCAGAGAGAGAGAGAGAGTTTGAGAGCGCGAGAGTTTTAGAGCGAGAGAGTTTCAGAGAGAGAGAGTTTCAGAGCGTGCGAGATTCAAAGCGAGAGAGAGAGAGAGAGAGACAGAGAGAGAGAGATGGTTGAGGGAGCTCGGCGAAATCAATTTCGTATCCTTTTCCGTCTCCGAATCTCAGTTACCGGTCAAAAGGAACGAAATAACTCGGAATCTCGAAAAAGTATCCACTCCCAAGGAAATCAATCACTCTTCCTAGACGGCATCGCGTTTCGAACGGATTTCCCATTCGACAGAATCCCCGCGACACGATTATTTAAACGAACCCTCCTATCTAAACCGTGGCTGTAACAGATCGAACGTGATTTCGCATGTGGACAACGTTTAATCGTTTATTAACCGTGATAATGTTTGTATAAATAAGATATGCGCTTTGTTGCATCACAGAATTGTGCATTACGTGAATATTGCAAAAGATGTTTTGGGAAATGGACGATGCTATTGGGGAATTTCGATACGATTTACGCGGTATTGAACATCAACCGCTGATAGGCACCCAATGGACACAATCTCTCTCCCTCTCTTTAGCCTCTGTTTATGCTAAGGAGATGAAACTCGCTTTCTCCAAACTCTCCAGAATTTAGACACTCGCCGCTTCTCTATACGAGCTTGCGTGCATCCTGGAAACTTACCTCCGCGTATCTAAGCCAAGAGAACTCTCAGCCAGAGAAGTTGCCCGGTCTCACGCATCGCCGTAATCCTAAATTAACCTCCTAACAAGCGGAAGAAACTTTTTCACTCGACCGGTATCAAATTTTCAGCGAATTCTACCGCACGTTTGAAAAGTTTATCGCCGTTTGTTAAATCATCGCGTTGCTGCTGCTTTTTTTTCTAAGAAAACCTAAAAGAAACACAAGTTGCTAACCCAAGAAACCTCATTTGGTACAATTTCAATGTAATTCATCGTTCGTTGCTTCTCCGCTTTCTTTCGAGCCTCTACAAGATCTGAAAGTCACGTGGAAACGTGAGTGCCGCGGTTTGTCGAACGAGATCGATCGATCGATCGATCGAAGTCGAAACTTCGACAACGTCAACCAACTTTAAAACCGTGAACAGCGTGCAGAGGAATTCGCGCGCTGCTTCAAAATTCTCGAACGTCCTCGCAGGCTTTAAAATCCAAGAGCCGAGGATCGGAGTGAACGTGGATCGATATCGATCGAGAATCGCAGAGCGGAGTGTGCGTGGTACCGCCGCGATTCCCCTGCGAATTCGACGGTTCCCTCTACGAGGAACATTTGTCAAACGTCGAAAGAGACGCGGAAGGATGAAGGCTGATAGAGGGCTCGGGGAGAGTGTTTACCTGGGAAAAACGCAAAGGTGGAAAGGGGCGGCTAGGGACGCAGAGGAAGTAGCTATTGTTTATTTAAAGAAAGAATGTGTGTGTGTGTGTATATGCTCGCGGAGAACAGAGTGAGGGTAGAGTGAGAGAAAGGAAGAAGAAAAGTGCCGGAGTGCTTGAAAATTACACGAAGGTCGCGCTCGTTCCTCTACGAGTGACATATTTCTTTCGCGTTGCTGCAGCTGTTCTGGGTTACTCAAGGTTATCTGAATTATTTCTCGGTTATTTATAGTAACGGTAGTAGAGAGAGTTTATTACGTGTATCAGAGAAAAGAATACGTGAAAAGAGGAACGGGACGGCGGGAAGATGCCTGAGGGAAGTTGCTGTTAGATCTAACTCACGGTGGATAATAAAATAAAGTAAGGTAGGAAGAAATAGAAACATACCTTCTACGAATGTCGCTTAAAGTATCCACTACAAAGATTCTCCCTTTGTTCTCTTGTTTTCTTCCTAGCAACCAGGTCAAGCAGACACTTTGTCAATTAATAATTATCGTTCAATAGGCTCGACAATCGAAGAACGTAACGTTAAACAAGTTGAAACGATCCTTCCACCATTCACTGGTGAACGTAGCAACAACCCACGTAAACCGGCCGATAAATCACCGAGTAGAACTACTAGCAACGAATGGGAACAGTTGCCACGAAACTGACGCTCGGATACAGAGAGTGCAGAACGGTGGACAGATTTCCATTTGGAAGTAACGAGGCAACAGTATCCGGTGGAGGATTCTCGTGATATTCGTTACAATTAAATCGGCATCGAGACGAGACTGTCGTTGTCTCCTTTATTTCGTAGACTTCGTATAACCGAGCGTTTGAGAAGAGACGGTGGCGAATAAGAGGAAGAAAGCAGAAGAAACGGAGAGGAAAGATAGAGAAGCGATTCAGCTAGGCGAATTTACGATCTCTGTTGTGTGTCTTCGAGCCCTTACCCAAGGCCATTCCTTCTTATCATTGTCTATCCCGGCGTGATAGTCGGCCCGCGATAGCTCGCCGCAGGGGAACAACACCTTTTAGATTGCTCGTCATAGATGTTGCTTTTTCCTCGATCGAGGAAACGATTTATCAAGCCACTCGATCGGAACGTCAGCATTGCTTGTCGCGAATTTTCTAGCCAGATGCGTTCTAGGTATTCTAGAGAAAGTGTCGCGATTCAATTTTCAGCCTGGCGAATGAAATTCTACGCGTTCGAGGATTTCCCTTTTCTATCTCGCGACGCATTTGCTAGGTATAAATTTAGCTTCATTATTCGACTGCAACGAATTCTAGAATATATTATTTTTCGCCTCTTTTTCTTTTTTTCTTTGTTCCTTTATTTATTTTTTTAACAGGGAGATATCGTAAAATATTTCGTCGTAGATAGGCTTTTGAAGGAAGCAACAGCAGTCATTTCACAGCCGTTTCTCGAGCAATGAATGTCACAACGACATCCACTGGATCTCGAGGAAGATTGCGCGGCTCTCCTCTTTTTTTTCGCTTTGCGAAAAATTTATGAAGCCTGGGGACCACCGACGCGAGATGGAATCGTCCGATAAATTTCCCGAATGGTGGGCAACATTTTTTATCTAAACGACTCTTTTGACTAGCATTTCGCTGATCTATCTTCAGTGACGACGCAAGAGGTGGAGAGAGAGAGAGAGAGAGAGAGAGGAAAAAAAGGAGAAAATAACAGCGATAGGGCAGGTTGAAGTTGAACAATCGCGGAGGATAGTAGACTGTAATCGGCCGCATAGTGGAAAACCTTCTCGAACCTGCCTGTTGACCTTCGTCACTGTCAAACCTCTCGATCCTCGGCGGTGAGAAAGAAATGTTCGAACCTTCTGCTTTTACGACGCCACGGAGTAGCGAAGAAACGCGGGCAAGTATGGCGTTGAAGACTTACGATCCGTGAGGAATCTAATCGTGCTTCACCGTCGTAAAGTGGAAATATCCACTTCGGTAACAATCGTTCAATTCGCGCTTCGTATTCTTCAAAATTCTCCTTCTTTCTGCGACGTTTAGGGCTCGTAAATCTATCTAAGGTTAAGTATAGGAAATCGCTAAATGTGGTATAGAGCTTTCAATCTTTTCACTGAACTGTTCCGATGCTACCTATAACATAGAGCAGATATATTTTCCCGGTCAAGGCCGTTTCTTCTCTATTGCTTTTCCCCGTGGAATCCTCCTGTTCTGCTCTTAAGGTACGCTTGCCGTACGCTTGTAAAACATAACGCGATGGAAGCATATTTTCGCTGAAAGTGTGAAAAAGGTGGCGTTGCGAAAATAGATACGCCAGTGTGCCTATGAAGTTAGTTTACCGAGACTCTGTATACAGTGGATGATGAAATCGTTAGGGTCAGGTGAAAAAAGAACATATTTTATCATTTGGATAAGAAATAAACTTCTTAAAAAAGAAATATACTTCTTTTAAATCTTTAATCTTATTTCTTCACAAGAATATACGATTTTCTTGTAATATCAGACTTAACTAATCAATGAGATATGTACCATTTTGTTGTCTGACCTTTCTCCATCTCTATGATAACTTCAATACTTCTTTCTCATAAAATTGTTACGTTTTTTCATAAAAAAAAAAAGAAACAAATATACACATCTTTACTGCTTCTACGTTTTTAAGCGATTTTCCATCGAGAAAATTTTGCAATATTCGAAAAAAATAAAAATTATATGGTGCCAAGTGCGGCGAACATGGTGGGTGGAGTAAAACATCCTAACCAAATTGCATTAGCGTTTATGGTGCAAGTATTGAAATTACTTTGACTTTACTCAAGCAATTTACAGATGCAAAGATACAGATGACTGGTTATATATAAAGACAGAACTGAAACTGTGTTAAAGAAAATATTTGTGAGTACGAGAGTATGATTCTTGCTTTCAGTTATCAATTCAGCGAAGGTATCGAATCGGTTAACAAATTACATTGCTCGAATCTAGCTGTAACACGTAATTAAATTTCTATCCGCGATCGAACGTCGTTCAACACGCGACAAATAATCCAGGAGGATTTCCGAATGAATACAACACGAGTGCAATATTTACAAAGAAACGAAGGAAGAGTGTAACCAATAAAGAACCTCGAGAAACTTGCATAATCTTCATAAATCCTTCGAACTTCCTTCCTATTCCAAGCTAAATCTTACGTCTCCGTTGAACTCGAGAGCAACCGGAAGTGAGAGGAACTCCGTTGGACAGAAACGGCGACGCGTAGCGGCGTGTTTGTCGAGTGGCCGCCGAACGGAAGAGAAATCCAATGGGAATTCACCGCGATGGTGTTCCTCTTTATCATGGTCCATCGAGGAAAGTCTCGAGTGTAGACGGAACAAGGCCGATATATCCTCGCCAAATATTTGAGGTGAAAGAGACTTGAGGCTGGCTGCTGCGACGTCGAAGACGTCGTTTCACGAACGAACGGCGGTTAGAAGCTGAGAAAAAGTATTACAAGGCTGAGAATCATGGTGCAAGAGAGTAAGAGAGAGAGAAAAGCACGAGAGAAAGAGGAGGAGGAAGAAACAGCAAGGGGCAGGATACTCTGGTGGCGACGATGAATAGCTGCAACGTGTTATAACTTTTGAAAATGTAATACTGCCGGCTGACGTTTTCCGCGATAAACGCGTGCCTCCGCGATATATTTTTCCAGCGTGGTTAGGCAGGTACGCATGGATCACCGGTGATTTATGTCGCGGCCAGATACACACACAGCCTGGCTAACTTCTACCGGCAATTATCGGCCTATTCCGGCAGCTTCGCCATTCGAACTCCCATATTGAAAGTTCGAGGTCTGTTTGTGAGACGTCCATTGATATCGTGAAATTTACATTCACCAGAATTTTCAACAAGTATACAGATGGAATATATCCACGCAAGTTACTGGCAACACCGGGGAATTCTAATCTTCGCGCACGATGGAGGTAAAGTGAACCGTAGCCGGTGAATTGTACCATTCGCAAGCGGTATTTTATCTTCGTTGGCGTGGTAATTTCGAGAAGCACATAAATTTCCCCCGGTCTCGTCATGGTGACGTATCGTTGCTCCGCGTCTCCGTTTTCGGAATAAATAAGAAATCTCAGCTCTTGAGGGGGAGAGAGGTGTTCGACGGCTCGTGACGGATAAGAGGCGAGAGGAGAAATCGGAAGGAAATGAGGAAAATCTAGATAGATACCTCTTTCTTCCTTCCTCTTTTTTCCCTCCTCCTTTGACAAAGAGAAAAGGTGGCGGCGACGTAAAGACATCGCAAAGAAAGAAAGAAAGAAAGAGAGAGAGAGAGAGAGAGAGAAGCGGAAGTTCAGAATCGTACGAATTAAGCGACGGGATTAAAAGGTGGAAACGATCGTGAAAAGAGGGAAAAGGAGAAAGGAGAGCGAGTGCAAGTATTAAACGAAAGTTTCACAAAGCGTTTTCAAGGTAGTTCCGCGATACTTTGATAGCGGGTGAACAGAGGCAGAGCCACGCTGAAGAGAAAGAAGCTCGTGGGAAATAACGGCACGGCTGCCGGCCTCGTGTCCTTATGCTTACTCGTGGCCGTACCTTCTTATCATTGTTCCCAGCCAAGTTCCCGAGCGAAATCTTTCAACTTCTTATGATGCTCGACCTCCGCATGAATGACTACGACGCTCAACTTGGTCGACCTCGTCGCCCTGCCCTATACCCTGTCAAATCTCTCTGTCCCACCCCCTTTCGCACCAACCACCCATTTCCTATCGAATTTTACCGGTTAGATGTTCGAGGCTGAAGTTGGAACTGAAATAGAGAGGATAGGCGGAAAAGGAAAGGTAACGTTTCGTCCAAGATCTCCTAGTGGACTCTTAATTCATATTTCGCGCCATTGTACGTAATAGACAAAACGTTCACAACACGTGTCAGTCACTGTGATTAGCTATTACTATTACTTATCACATTTACTTGTTACTTTCTCTTCTGATCAAACATTTTTAGGGCACACTATATTATTTTTATGAAAAATAACGAATGAATGAAATTATAAAACTGATTATAAATTGAAATAGACGAACGCTTACATGTGCAGCGAAGGAATAATTTTGTACGATTTAATTCGCGATGCGATTTTACGAGAACAGTGAAATTGAGACTGAACAATATTAGTAAGAACATGCTAAAATTGAAACGCTATTTAGAATTGCTATGTTACATGTAACGATAAATTCTGTGTTAGAAAACAGTTATAGTAAACAAAAAAATGTAGAAGGCGTATATATTGATAAATTAGTGATGGCGTATATATAAGCCTTTAGTAGTCAAAGGGTTAATTCTTCGAGGGTGAAACCTGGGTCCGTTCTGACCCAGTCTTCGTTCACATCTGTTAATCCTCCGTAAGTGTCGTCTGAAATTACAGTCTACGATAAGTTTCGATCGCAAGCTCGAGCTTGTCGCTTCTACGTAAACCATTGGCACACTTCGCCTGTCTTCTATTGGTTCGTTACTTCGAGAGAGGAAACTTTGGCAGAATTTGAGATGCATTTGAAGCCTCTGAGAATTTCGAGTCAAGCACGGAAATGACCCAGATGTTATATTTGCATCGGCGATTAAAATAAATTTGGCCAGCACCAATAGTGCACAAAACAACCTATAGATTTGTATAAAACACGTGTAATATACTTTATCCAACATATTCTCCTTTTTTTCTATACTTTTATATTACTATTTTCAATTATTTTTATTTTGCATCTTTCTACATGTTCCTATAATATAAGTAACAACTAATGTGACACTATAAATAAATACAATATATTTTTGCAATATTGTATGTACAATTTTTCCCTAAAATTAAATTTCTACTGTGTGTCTGAATGAATCCTGTATTCGCTAGCCGTTTGTCGTTCAAAGGTTAAAAAAACAGATCTTGTTACATATTGGATGTAACAGAACAGGTGTGACCCATTTCAGGAACTGATTGTACATCGAAAAGCAATGAAAAAAGTTCATATAAACATGAGAACTCCCACATCCAACGCGTTTATTTTTTATTCTTATCAACAGAGAGTTTGCTAGATTTACAAAATTCGTTGTATCTATTCGTAATAAGCGAAGATAGAACATACGATTGTACGAATCTTTTACATTGTGTTTAGGTGTACAATTAGTTCCACATCTCTTGTAACGCCCTGTTATATTTAGCGAGTTCAGATTATCACAGATACTTCGTACAGAATAAAGAACTTACACTCGACTAATTTCCACGAGACCTTAACGCAGCAAGAGAGGATGTGGAAGTTTTGTTATTGCAACGATAAGGCCGATTGACCCGGAAACGCGCGTTCACAAACCGCTTCTTCAAATATTAACATTGTCACCATGTGCGCCATCGAGTCGTGACGACGCTATTATCTGAATGCACGTGCTCGCGATGAATATTTCAGAATAGAATTTTGACCGCGAAACAGTCGGCCGAGTGTATCACTTTTATATTTTCTCTCGACTAAGAAATGCGTGCTACGAAGCCGCCATCTTGTCGGGAATTCAGCATACGCGGTTTTATCGCTTTTTTCGTGGATATCGAAAGGAAATTTCTCTTTAATAATCAACTTGATGAATCTGAATGAGATTAACGCAGATTTTATTTATATTATTGTAGAATTTGGGCTTCTGTAGCTATAAAATTAAATAATAACAGCGAAAAACCAAAGAGAGCGTCTTGATTATTATTGAAGGGTCCCAACGTGTCAGTCCGGAAGTCGCGGATGTTCCAATCAACGTTTTTCAGCTTCTACAGTATCCAGAAGGAAAAAACGACAGATTTTCACGGATATTTACACGCTCGCCGTGTGAAATATCCAAACCACGCTCTTTCGGATCGATAATTGGAGCAGAAAAATGGAAGCTAATAAATAAAACAGTGTAATTCACGATGCCACAGAAAAAAAGATACGAAAGTATGTGTACACTCGCTCGGAAATTATTTACGTAAATATGCGACGAGTCACCGACGATAATTTATTGACAACGTATCAGCGACACAGCCAACGCGCGCGAATAATTAACGAATGATATTAATAATGTGGTATAAATAGAATAATTATTTGTAAAACGTGTAACACATCTGTACTTCGTTATTGCTGCTCGTTGCAACGCAAACTTTACAGTAAATACAAAGAGAGAAAGAGAATGGATCTGGCTCTTTAAAAAAATTCCACGACAAAACTTTCTTTACGTTATAAAATCGTACTAACGCGACTCGAAGTTCCTCGAGATTCCTCGTCTGCCAAGATTGCTCCTTGAACCGATTAAAAGGAACCCTTCTTTTCTTTTACCGGTCGGCGAACGCCAGTTCCGGTTTCAGGGTCCACTCTACCAACCTCTTTTCTGCGGTCTTTTCCGGGGTGAAAGTCCGTTGAGTGCCGCGACGAAAGGTTCTGCTCTACAAGCTAAGCCTCACGCCATCGCCAGAGCTCCTGTAATTCGCGCTTCACCGAGTGTAACATGGGACGGACGGGCCAGGAAGAGGAAGCGGGCGTGAACGTGGCTTGCTAAATTCCCGGGTGGTATTCTACTCACTGCTCGAAAACAGCCACCGTGATCGTGGCCTGTCTGCAATGTTTGGGGACTCGTGACTGCATTGGGGTTTCGTCTGACATCGATAACCGACGCCTTTTCAACCAGCTCTCCCACGGTGCAAGATTCTTCCTTTGGAAACCTGCGAGCTAATATCTGTGGATGAAGTGTTGTGTTATTGGATTTCTGTATTTTGTAAGTGATTTTTATAGTGCAGGCATTTTGTTCTTGAGGTTTAGAGGAATATATGCGGCCATAGCAGCGGTGTGAAGTCGATCTGGAGAGAACGGTGTCAGGTTTATGGCGCGAACGTGACTCTTCGACTGTTTTTGAGATTAAAGGGACTTTTTAGTGAAAATTTGTCGATAAATCAATTTTGTTTCGATGTATTTCTATGGTACAACAGATTGATAATGTTCAGTAGAAATTCTAAGACGATTCTGTAGCAATGAAAGCGATTCTGGACTTTAGGGCTGAGAATGGAAAATAGAGTTTCAGACGCGTTTTTCTAGAAATACGCTTTAATCCTTTGACCACTGTTTGCGTCCACAGGCGTTTTGGAAATTTCACTCGTACTCTTCTGTTGTCACCTTTTTCCCAGAATTTTATTTATTAACGAAGCAAATTTTATATTTCTACAAATTTGAGAATTATTAGTTTCTAAACTTTCGAAGACAATTTGACAAATTTTACGAATGAAAATTGAGCATCTATCTTTCTACTGAAATCTGCGAAAGGGTTAATAAAGAGAAATTTCTAAAAATCATTTATATTTTAAGCAATTCGATGAGGAAGTCACTATAACAGAAATGTTCCGTTAAATAATTTTTTTAATCCTTTGCATTCCATAGGCGACATTTTTAACATGAACAATTATATCATACAAGCATTATTTCTATTAAAATAAAAATAAGTTGACGAAATAAATAAGAATATATAAAATCATCAGCATGTATCATTTTTCCGTTTCAAAATAGAACTGTTCACTTAGAAAAACAAAAGTTTCTTTGTAGAAGTGTGCCAAAGTTGATAATCGATTATGTAAAAAAAAATATTCGAAGTGCAAAGGATTCAACATAGTCAAAATTAGTCGCTTAGATTCTCAATAGCAATTGACTAATCCTCTGCACTTTAATCGAAGCTCTAGCCTATTAATAAACACGAAAAGCATACACATACACTGTACAATTTTCTCTCAGTACACTACGTTCATTTTTATTGAAAATATATAAAATGAAAATTGTTTCGATTTTTTAAAATATTTTTCGCGCCTAAAAGACACGCGCGGTTTTCATTTTCCAGAATCACAGATTCGTTCTTCGTTAGAGCGTGCCGCAGTCAAAGGATTAATTATGAAATTTAACCTGCGAGATTAGCATGTATGATAATAACGATCGTCGATGTTTCTAGATAACTTGATATTATGAATAATTATCTCGTTATATTATCACAATACCGTCAGGTAATATTATTGTATCACTGTATTATGATTTCATTTAGATACCCCTTTCATGTACAATTAAATGATCTTCACCCTATACGAAATACTAAAATTCAAAAGTAAACTTTATTTCCTAGGCATAAAACATTACTTACGACAGGCGTTGCCGTAGCTAGAAATTATTGAAATATCTATTTGTTATATTAGAGTGAAAATAAGGAAAAATCTAGTCTTCACATACATTTAGCGCATTAGATTTAGCTGGACTTCGACTTTTAGTCGTAAAGTCATTGAGTATTCCCAGTCTTCGCAATTTGAGAGGTCGCTTACAACTGAACAACCGTCCAACACTGAACACTGCTTTTTTCCCAAGAGCAGCATCAAAGCTGTTCACCTCAGTTAACTTTAATCCTTTTGTTTCAAAAAAAAAAAAATTGAAAGTATAATTGAAATATTATTAAATATGCAGAAAAAAAGAGTGCACCAGTAGCTTTCGTAAGTTCGTCATAAAAAAATTCTACAATAACGAACATCGGAGAAGTTCGAAAAGGAGAACGAGCCGCGAGATGTTTTGAACGGATGATAAAAGAAGGGAGGCAAAGGAGAAACCTTTCGATCCTGAGGCTTCACGCGGAATAAAGTTTGACATCCGCTTCTGTATTTACTCGCGGCTGTATTTACGAGGTGAGGTGCTTTAAACTCCGTTCGAAGCATCTTCCTCTCTCCGTTCATAACGTGCGTTTCTTTGCCGCGTTCGAAGGAATCTCACGTGAATGTTGCCCCTGGGATCAAGGGAAGGAAAGAGGCTACGTGTACGACTAGAAGGATAGAAGAGGGCGAAACGTTTGGAAAGAGGAAGGAATGGTAGAAGAAGAAATCGCGCGACGGTTGGCTGCTTGCTCCATTAGGCACGTACAGTCTGCAACGGGTTGCATTGTACCGTTTGTACACAGTTCCTTCGCTCCTTTTCCTTCGAGCTCTGGCTCGTTCATTTCGTCTGGTCGCAAATACGCATTTCCCTCCGTCCACTCCTTCCTTTTTCTCTCGTTTCGCCCTGTTCGCCGTACGCTTTCTCTCTGTTTTATTTTATTCCATTTATTTATTTTCTCCTCTTTACCATTTCAACCTCTCCCTTTACTCGGAACTTGTTTTCCACGAATCGACGAAGCCTTTATATTAATGCTAACACGACTCCTCTGTACCGTCGTAGCGACTTTTTCACCATCGAGACGATGACTGAATAGTTCGAAGGACGATTAATCAGAAATTCGACGTGACTAGAGGGTTGAACGAGATGAAAGTGACTCTTCGAGTGTGACGATGAAAATGTGCGTCGAAGAAAACTGAAGAGTCAATAATAGGGTGTTACAGGCTGGGGCTGCGTGAGGAAAGTTTCTCGAGAAGAATTTTACGGTTGATATAGGGAAAGGTTGATTTTTCTTCATGTTGAAACTGTACGAAATTATAGAAACGTTCTTTTCGTTTGTTTTAATGTGGTTTTATTAACGAATTGTTCGCGTGACCCGCACCACTGCTACAATTCTAACGCGATTTCGTACGAAACAATCCACACAGAACAACGTAGACGTACCATTTTGTATGTTACAATCGTTCATGTTGTACACACGTTTACGTATGAATTTCCGAGAATCGCTTGGAAATCGTTAAAGAAATAACCTTTCCTCGTTGGATTTAATGTAAAATCCCAGTTATTTTCATCGCGTTCGGTGCATTTTACAAAGGTAAATAAATCCCCGCTCGATTATGAATTATCGTGCTCCTGCTATATCGTCCGTGCGTTATTGAAACAATGGATTTTACGTTTGCAAATATAAAGCTTAGCGAATTTGTAAGAACGCGTAGAACGTGATCAATGTTCTTTCAGAATCACGTAGAGGGTGGCCCAATTATTATTTACACCGGAATTAAGCTCGTTGTTGTTTTGGATATGAAAAAGAAAAAATTGTTTCTCTGACGTAGTAAGAAAATTCATTTGGTTGTCGATTGTTTCCAGGATATCGAGATATTTTTCTTTGCGTCTATTTCTATGAAGCGACAAGTGGGTTTCGTCTTTTGAAAATCAATATTGATTCAATTCTTTTACAACTATTAAATCGACGATGAATCATTGTGATTTAGTTTCCTTTTCCCCAAATTTGTTTTTATTTTTTGTAGATTGAAAGCTTTTTTTTTTATTTTTTTAGGTCCTTTTCAGTTTGAGCTTGGTGTCCCAATTATTTTGGAATTGAGCGATTTTTTAGTTTTCTTTTATACCCCCGAATTTGATTCTATTTTTTTTTTTATATTACTGCAGTAGTTTCTCTTTTTATTTTTTTTTTACCTTATTTTGGAATTTAGTTTCAATTCTTTTATACACTCCAGAGAGGCTTTCTTTATTTTCTGAATATGGTTCTTCAATTATTTTTGTTATTTTGGAATTTTTAGTACTTTTGCAGATTTTTATGGAAGACTTGAAATTTGCCTCCTTCTGAAAATCGCAAACAGATGTAAACGAGGAAGCAAGAATTATTCGAAGCCGAAATTACAAGTTATTTCAAAGAAGGGAAAGTGAAAATTTGCAAATCTTTGAAGACAGATATTTTTTGAGAGGTTCTTAGAAGTTAGAAACACCATCGACGAGACTTGGACGTAGAAAATTTCCAAGCAGCTATCCTAACTTCTTCTACTAGGAAAATGTTTGGCTAAGAGTCCTCGAAAACTTCGAATGGACACAAACAACACTTTGGGTCCACTTGCTGCAAGCAACTTGACCTTCCAAGAATTTTTTTTTTTTAATTCTGGACTTCGGTGTCACAGAGTCGCCCATCACCCACAGAGTTGATGAAGAATAATGAAACTCTAATCGATCCTCTAGAAAATTTTGGGAATTAAACTCACACAAGTGGAAAATCGGAAAGATCCTAAGAGCCGAGACTCGAACTCGGGACTTTAGATTAAGAGTCACACACTGTAACCACTTTGCCAAACAATCATTTATCCTTGCACTTCTTCGTACAGGTATTTAAACAGGATAGATATTCCTACTCTCACATCATTCTTATTTCTATGTAATAATATGCTATAAGGAATCGTATGAACATAATTAACTATAAAATTCAAAATACTATTAATTATTTCAAAATTGTATAAATATTTGGAACAATAATTATGCCAAATTGTCGTTGGAATATTATGACTACAATGTTATTACTAAACTGTAATTTAAATGTATATTTTATTATTAATCATTATAACTGCTACATCAAGCACATAAATATTATTAGTTAAAAGAAACCTTCAAAAATCTCTGAACATAAACAGAACTTTTTATGGTTTGATAGTAAAAATATCTAAACTTAGACCAACATTATGAAAGTTTCTTAATAAGAAATCATTCTAAATTAAAATCATTCTTCTAGTTTTTTTCTCTAACCTCATATTTTTACCGATACACGATACTCAAAGAAATGTAATTGAAATGGTACAATATTTTCTAAACGAACATAGCAGATCTTCTAACACTTATAAACTATAGTGTTTAGTATCACAACGTGTTAGTATCTATTGTTTTCGAACTTTCCAATCCAGCAACTGATGGAACTATACGTAAAAGGTATAGCGGAGAGCAGGAAGGTCCCATTGGAATTCCGTTGGCGGTCCGCCGCGAAAATATTCCGCATCCGTGGTTAACTCGTTACGCGCTTAACGGGCATCGGTTGCTCCGGTTGGAGATAAAACGTAAGTAACGTTGTTTGAAAGGCCATTTAAATTCAAAGGGCCGTCGGTGGACGTTGAACGAAACAGAAATTCCCGTGCGTCGTCGGCTTCATTCAACGTTTTCCGCCGCCGTAGCCGCGGCTGCCACCCTTTCACAACGTCCACTCGTGCCCCAGGGAATCGTACCTCTCCTCTATCAGCCTCTGTTTCGACATTGCTACACGACAGACGACCGGTAGACGCGTCACGCTACCCTCTCGCGAATTTGCATAGTGGAGTACGCGGGAAAACACGGATGTTCGAGGTGAACCCGTGCTATCGTGATATTTCTTTAACGCGCTTACACCAGAGAATCGAGGAGTTGCTTTATTCCCCGGAAATTATAGAATTCTGGTGTAATTCTTCCGTGGAAATTCGAAATTGGAACGATGTTTAGCGTCTATTACATTTCATTCCCTTAAAACTCTCCAACAGGAAGTAACAAAAGTCTGGACACAATGTTTCTTTTAGTAACAGGTGAAGCTAATGATTTTATACAACCAGACGTCATTTTGACGGCAGTAGACCATCTTACACTTCTCGTTGATACCTTTTCGAAGGATTAAGGCTCTCTCCATATTATCAACATTCTTCGGCAACATCGTCACACGCCTAATCGTTGAAACTAACCATCAATAAGACAATACGACATACACTCGCAGAATACAAACGATGCCTGTTATCGACGAGTATTTTCCGTTTGTAGTTTTTGATAATAAAATTAAAGTCACTTTTCTTATTTATTCGCTATAATCATTATGAAATAAAATTGCTAATTTGAATAATTTTGTGTAGTTTACATTTACAAGTACTTCTTCACATTATAATCGTGTTGCAAATCATAAATTTTAATCAATATGAAATAACACCGATGTAATATGTATGCGTATAGTGTACGCATTCCAAAGATTTCCGTTTTGTATAATAATCTATAGAAATTCGACGATTAATATCAATTTATTTCCATGATTATGATAAATAATATCATACATAACGAAAATAAGCTTCTAAATTAAAACTTTAATTTACGCGTTTATTACGATAGCTGTAATATACTTTTGCGATTAATAAATGTTACAAATATTATGAATAAAAATATTGTTCCTTTTAAATATATTATAATTGATTGTAACAGTTGAAACTTATAGTAATAGGAAAATTGAACGTTTGTAAGAAAGAATAACGGGAATCTTTTTCAACGAAAATAAAGTATATAAAGCGAGCTTCGAACTAGTTTTTGTAAAGTACGGCAAAGCATTTCGAAGATTGCGAGATGTATAGTGGATTGTCAAAATTATTGTGTAACGTATCACAGTATAATGTATATGGTATAATTTGCAGATAGTGTCGCTTCGACAAATTTTAGGCTTTTCGATCGAACACTGCCCCTTAGATATCGAGCTCGCGATCCTTGTTTCCAATGTAACTGTTTAAACAGAGCGTTCAAAGAGTCGCGAAAGGAAAGAAGCATTGCTGATACTTCAATCTGTCAATTTTAAGCCTATTTCGAAGTCGTTCAACTCCAACAGTTACGAATAGGCACCAACGCGAGATTGAAATGACACGAAGCGCGATGTGCTAAACAGACTGTCGACACGGCATGAGAAATTGAATCTACGACAGACAACGAGGCGGCCATGATTAAAGGAACGCCGTCTCCATTTGTCTGTACGGTAACGATTAATCAAACAACCTTCAACTGTCTCAAGCAAGCAATCGAAATTGCAGGCATCGACCACTTCGCGAAGTAGTCTTATGCAATACGCTAGTTTCAATATATTCGGAGAATTTAAACCTTGTACAATATAATAAACAGTGGAGAAATGGAGGAGCAGAGAGAGAAAGAGGAATCCAGGAGATATGAACAAGTTCGGAAAGCTGGCTTCGAAGCTCGATTCGAGGTTGAATTAGCGAAAATCTCGACTCGAAAAGTTCCATAATTGAATGTACCTTTTCACGAGGCCGTGCATCGATGAGATTTATCTATTATAAATGAGTATTGTCGAGACGTCAATGCTTCGTTTGAGGAATCGAAGTCCTTTACAAATTTCCCAATATTAATTCGACAGAAAACAGTCACAAAATATCTTCCAACGAGTGCTAAACTTTCGAATAAATTTCCGAAAAGTACTACGAAGGGAATATTCTCAACCTCGATCAGGTTCTCTGTGGTCAGCGCAGGAATTAAGGTCATCAGTATTTTCTACACATAATTACGCCACGGATTGTTCGAACTCCGCATCGTTATGGAAAATAATGCTTTGCATAGAATTGCAAATTCCTCGTAGGAAACTATAGGAGTCGAAGTTGGTGCATTAAGCGAGGTATCAAGCTCGTATTTCTTAAACCTGAGCAATACCCTCTTTCCAGTGGGATGCTGCTAGAAAGCTGCACCAACAATTTCAACGGTAACTTCAAGTACGGAACGAGTGCATTGAACATTTCTCAGATACTATCGTAATATTGATTAAAGAAGAGGAAAAGGAACGGGGAAAGAGTGAATCGAGCAATCTAATTCTATACCGATTCACCGGTAACGGGCAAAGAGTGGACCGATCTGTTTCTAATCATCATAATACGGCGATTCAGCCAAGACAAGAATTCGGTGTGCAGGTAGAAGTGGGTCAATTGGTCCTGGACCATTACGGCGGCGAGCTCGCCGCACGTAAGAACCGGTGAACCCCGGCAAATTGGTACTCCGAGTACAAACGGTCAATCACGAAGGCAGTTATTAACTCGTAATTTTCGCTCTCGGTTGGATTCATCGCGACAAACCAGCTTGCGCAGCTTCTGCTTTCTCCTAAGATGTCTGTCCTCCACACCATCCGCCATCTTATTTTCTAATTGCTCTAAAGTACGAGATCGTGAGTTGCATAACTTCAACCAACGGGTAAACGACTATGAGAATTGTTGAAACTATCCCGAAGAAGAAGAGGGTATCGTTGACTATTAATTAGGATAGTAGCTTATTGCTGGTGTTCCGTGAGCAACATGGATTAAATCACGTCTCGTAAAAACATAGTGTATACGTCCTCACGAAGTTTCGCAACTTTTTGAATTTCCGTACTGGAAGAGAGCTCTGCTCGTAAGTTTGCGATGCACCACCGGCTTCTGCCCTTCCTATTCGAAACTGCTGCTGCTTCCTTTTTACACCGACTTCCTCTACGTCTCTCTTCGCCCACCTCTTTTTCAATTATAAATCAGAATTTATCGCGCACTCTTGAAAACAATACTTCACTCTCTGTCTTCTTCTCTCTCTCTCTCGCTCTCTCTATGAACACTATTGAAAGCAAACACTCGTAGTTTGTACATACCATAAATAGCTACTCTTCACTCGTAAACGACTTCTGAAATTGCGAAAATAGGGAATATTCAATGACTTTACGACTAAAAATCGAAATCTAGCTAAATCTCATGCGTTAAATGTACTTGGCGACTAGTTTTATTTTTACTTACACCTTAATATAATAAATAGATTGTTTAACTATTTCCCTACTCCTTCCTCCACCACCTCTGAAAATATAGAAACATCAATTGACACTTTTTAACCACCTCCAACAGAATTCGTAAACGAATCACAACGACACATATAGTTTATAAAACAGCAGTTATAGACGCTTAAGAATTTAAGCATAGAACATTAAACATTAAGAAATGAACACTGTTGAGCTTTCGTACTTGGTTTGCGATCGTTCGACCATCGTAAAACAATAAAACAGAGTGCAAACGGTTAGAAGCTTGGCATGCAGATTTCCAAATTCGTGAGACCACTGGATACGCAACCAGGAAATGGGGCAAAAATTTTGGGGAAAATGTCCAGCTCTCTCCATGGAGATTCCCGCCAAATTTTTAGGTCATAATTCACCACCATCAACACTCTTCAGCGAGATTTGTAACACCTCTACCACTAAAATTGCGAGCAATAGTTCAACGCTTACATCCACTTACAGAAAATAGAAATTAAAATGAGAAAAAGTGGGAGAAACGTCGATCGTGGCTGCCAGATTCTGAACTTTTATTTGAAACTAAGCATTGCAGCTCGTTTCTGAGTACGTTGGAACGTTTTCTGTATGGATTTAAAAGACGTCGATATTTTATGATTTAGGAGATTCTATAAATTGCACCTTAAGATCTAGATATACTTTAATAAGCGTGATTATTGGCAGAGATTGCTTTTCATTCGTTAACGAGGGTTTCTTGTAATTTAGATTTTGTAAAAAATGGAGTTGTGGGTTTGTTCTGAAATTATTTAAAGCGTCTTCTATTGAAGTGGTAGTTACTCGTAGCTTTTTATCCATTCTCCTTCACTCCACTCTAAAAGCTTCTGGAAATCGAAATATAAATTTCCTGTAATTCCAATTGTTTCCTTATTGTCTTTCATGCAACGCAACCTAGCATTTATATATTGGATTAATATAAATATAAATGTGAAATTTGTCTTCCTTTGAATATCTACAAATTGAGCAACCTAATTCGCGTATAAAATCCCTATGACTCGAATTTTCGTTCGTCGACTTCTCTTAGAAATCTCGATAAATCGAAACCCCCGTAACTCGAAAATTTCAACTCCTCTCTCGAGATTCAAGTTGCCGAGGTTCACCAGCGCAAAGCAGAGGAAGCATAAAAAAGGAAACACAATAATCGGCTCTCAGTGTAAAACCTCATGTGCTGCAGACGATTACGATTTACCCTCGGTGAGGCAACACTTCGAGAGAAAGATCGGCGAAGAAGTCTAACGGTGTAGAGTGGTCTCGTCCGTGCAATAAACTGTATTCGTTGTCCCAAAGGCTAGCACAGAGAAGAAGGTTAAGACCATGGAAAAGATCGGGTTGAGTTTAGGTTAGGAAAGAGAACGATTCGGGAGACGAGGTCCAGTACGAAAATGGAATCTCGATAGATGTGTGGCGAAGGGGTGTAGCAGAGAGAAGTCGAGCGGACAGGGAGTGAAGCGTAATAAAGAAAGAGAGAAGGGGAAGAACGTGGAGAGAGTTGGGGTTGCGCGTTGTAACTAATTTAAGAAAGTGCTCGGTGCCGGGTACGAGCGCATCGAATCGCGTTTCCTCCTTTCTCCGGCTTCCTTCCGGCCAGTGTTTACCGAGCGGCCACACTGCGCAGCTCCTGGTTGCCTTTATCAGCCGCTCAGAGGGCTGCGGCGATCGTAAAGTCAATGAGAACTCTGGTGCTCCCTTACATTTTTCAAGGGCTACGGCCTCGCCCTGCTGTAAATAACTGTCCGCCTTTGATCACGCGCGTTTCCTCCTGTCGTTCCTTCTGTCCGTGGGATCGCTCGATGCCTCGTATCCTCGACAAATATCTCTGGAGGAAGGGAAAAATTGCCTCTCTCTCTCTGGCGTCTCTCTTTCGCTCTCTCTCACTCTCACGCTCTGAAACTCTCTCTCTCTGAGACTCTCCCGCTCTGAAACTCTCACGCTCTGAAACTTTCTCTCTCTGAGACTCTCTCGCTCTGAGATTCTCTCGCTCTGAAACTCTCTCTCTCCCTCTCTCCCTCTCTCTCCGTCTCTCTCTCTCACACTCTCTCGCTCTGAAACTCCCTCTCTGAGACTCTCTCGCTCTGAGATTCTCTCGCTCTGAAACTCTTTCTCTGAGACTCTCTCGCTCTGAGATTCACTCGCTCTGAAACTCTCTCTCTCTGAGACTTTCTCGCTCTGAGATTCTCTCGCTCTGAAACTCTCTCTCTCCCTCTCTCCCTCTCTCTCCGTCTCTCTCTCTCACACTCTCTCGCTCTGAAACTCCCTCTCTGAGACTCTCTCGCTCTGAGATTCTCTCGCTCTGAAACTCTTTCTCTGAGACTCTCTCGCTCTGAAACTCTCTCTCTCCCCTCTCTCCCTCTCTCTCACACTCTCTCTCTCTGAGACTGTCTCTCTCGATACTCTCTCGCTCTCGCTCGCTCTCTGTCTCTCTCTTTTTTCCACTCTGTCTTTCTCCTCCTCTGCTTCACAACCGATGGACAAACACCGCGCGTCGTTAAAGAGCAGCAGAGATTTCGATACGCGATTCTACTTTGAACGGACGCACGGTCCGCGGGTCAAAAGCGAACCTCGTAGTCGCAGCAACAGCTCCGCTCCACGTTTGTGAGAATTTGCCCGTTTCGTGTTCAACGCTGCAAGACGGGATTAATCGTAGAGAGGAAGCACGTTTCAAGAGGTTCCTTTGCTCTGTCGGCGGAGCTTGAGATGAAGGGGAAACGGGGTAGGTACGGCGTGATTAGAGCACGTTGATGAATTTTTTTGCTGATAGCCGTTTGTTCTGGACGGTTCGAGATGGTTTGTCGGTTGCAGGATCAACTAGAGAGGAATTGTAGTTAGGATAATGGGGAGGAAAATGTTCGTACCGTTGTTAGACTATCAGAGATACATATGTATTATATTATATAGCATATTGTTCTCTACGGAGTTCGAACAGCGGTGTTGCGGTGTTGTTTCTGAATGATGAAGTTTAAGTGGATGAGAAAGGTCGTTTCCAATTGTGGCAAGATTATTCCTATCGTGGGATTCTTGAAAGTTAGACTCTAGGAAAGTTCGTGTACAACTATTCAAAGAACGTCCATTTCTACGGGTGAAGAGAGATGGAGGGGAAAAAGGATCTCCGGGATTCGCGGAAAGGATATCTGGAAAGACGTTTAAGGACACTCTATGGCGTTAATCCTATCCTGTACAGGCGGAACTTCCCGTACACTCGAACGCGTGAATAATAGTGAAATCTGCAAGAAATGGGGCTCGTAAACAAGCGTAAGTTAGCGAACCTCGCCCCCCATCCCAGACAAATCTAGAGGAAGCAATCGAGGTAAACGTACCTCTTCCAAGATCTTCTCTGACAATCTGAAACTTTCTCGTACCTAGCCTCGTGTCGTACACCTCTTACTAGTAGCTACTCCGAGCGAAACACTTTACGCGACAACATCGAGTACAGGCGAACTTTGGCTCGGTGCTAAACCTCCGACGAAAGATTCGTCTCTGAATAAAACGTGCACCTTTTGTAAATCGTAACTTCGTCGAACTCTTTTATACCGTACATGTATGGTACAATCCGAGATACGACGTCAGAGAGACACACATCTCTTGACCGTGGACCATTCTCGAAGGGGGTTGCCTCTGCTCTCGTGAAAGTCGTTGGAAAACACAGAGAGCTGCAGAGATATGGCTTAGATTTCTATTCGAATCGCAGAGTTTCACGAAGTTGAAAGGATGCCAGGAAATATTGAAGTTGCAGCGGCTGGAACACGAAGAGAAATTAGAGGAGGGTAAAGGGAGAGGACGGTGGCCGATGTACGCAGGACGAGCAATTTGATAGGAAAGGCGAACGCGAGATTCGAAAAAAGTTTCTCATTCGGTAACAGAACGTTCTTGTTCTTTTCTTATCGTTAACCACGAGAACGACGCGAACAAACGACACCGTGAGCTCGTTCAATGGTTTACTGATAAACCTACGATATTCGCGTCAGATGCAAGTTAAATAATACTCGATGCAATTTCCTCGACTGAAAGGCCCTTTAAAACTCGATTATCGAGACCTTAGCCCGGAGAGTAAGTCGCGGATCTATCGTGGCCCACAAATTCATCGAATCGTTTAGCACGGTTTGACGCATCCAGAAGCCTAGATCCTGGATCAGTCGACGAAGCGTGCACAGATAGGTCGATTATTTTCCATTCCGGCAACCGGTGGGAAAAGTGGGTCGCTTGGAATCCTCGTCGTCGATAGAGACAGCTCGACCTGCTGGAAAGTGTCTTTCTACTCGATCCAATTATGGCTTATCCGCCGTCTTTTCCGGTTCTTCCGCTCTGAAGCTTAGTTCCAGGGAATCGAGAGAGGGCCTCTTTGTCTAATTGCCGTCGATCCTTTCCGGGTTGCCGGATACAAGGAGCATCTTTTTGGCAAACAGTGCCACGATGAAACGTGGAATCGAGCTGTATCTAACGAATCCAACGAGCCTGCACTAACGTTTCTCGTTTGTCGTCGTATATAGATAACGATTGAGACTGTCGCGCGTCGAAACAATTTCGACGCTGATCGTGGAACGTTGATACGGCTCGATGAAGAAGGGAAGAGAAAGACAATACGAAGTAACGAGGAGGAGAGGCCGCGTTGTTCGCAGCGAAGACACCGTGAAAACGTCCAGGGATGAGTTAAGCCGATAATGGGACGGAAATTAAAGAAGAACGAGGTAACTTCGAAGAAATACGTAGCCACACTCTGACGAGAGGGAAAAAACGGCGCTGAATGAAGAAAGAGAGAAGAGAGAAAGAGAATATAGAGTAAAAAAAAAAAAAGAGGAAAGAGAATCGATATCGTAGGTCGAAATAGCAGCGTAGAATGTCCTATAAGGAGGAGAAAGCTGTGGCAAGAAAGAAAAAGAGAATTCCCAAGGGAAGAGGGCCGGATCGGACAGGCGACGATAAAGAGTAGGTGGGAGGCCGATTTGAAAAGTTTCTTTACAGGGGCAAGGTACGTTGAACTCGTAAAATTCTGTACGAATCAAGAGTCGAGTGTATGAAAAGGGCAATGTTGAGAGTGGATCTGACGGAACGAGGAAAGAAAAGGAGGGAAAAAGTGGAACGTGTCTGGAGGAGGAAGGAGAAGAAAGGAAATGTGGAAGAAGTGCGGTAAACTCGAACGAGTAGAAGAGGGTGGAGGAGGAGGTGAAACGTGGAAGAAGTCACTTTGTGGAAACCATTGGACGATATCGCGATGGCGGGTATAGAGAGAGAGAGAGAGAGAGAGAGAGAGAGAGAGGAAGAGAGAGAGAGAGGAAGAGAAGAATAAAAAGACCAGCTGAATATGGTATTTCCGTGGTAGAAGTTTGCTAGCTGAATCACCCGCGTAACGACCAAAAATTCTCGAATTATTTTCGCCGCGAATCGGTAACAGAATGCTGCTGGCGATCGAGAGAAAGAGGAAGGGAGAAATAAAATAAGAAGAGTGGGGAAGTCGATTCGACGTAGCGCGAACCGGTAAAACGGCTGAACTAAAAAGTTATTGTTCTCAGTGGATCGAGTTCCAGTCACGGAATCTTTCTTCCAAGACGCGCCCCTTTCGCCAATGGCTCGCTTCGCCCTTTTTAACTCCCCGGAAAGCGCTCTTAACCGACCCGCCTGAAATCCAAAGGAAAATTTCCCCGGTGAACATCCAACCAAGACCCTTCTCCAGTGTCTTCGGAATGGATCGAGGACGAGGAAGCGTTTTCGGACGGAGACGAACGAAAAATTAGCAACCTGCCTGCGAAAGGAACTTCCAGGTTGACGTTGATTTACGTCCTCTCCGATTCAGGGTCGAATTACGAAACAGTTACCGTGACGTTGATTTCGAGTGAAATCAAATGATTCACATCGTTCGAATAGACTGTAACTCCTGCTTTTCTTCTCTCCCTTTTTCTTCAACGCGCACGTTTTATAATTTACTGTGATTTCAAAATTATATTTATAATGCGCTTCAAACGATAAATTAACAGCGCCTGAAGCAAGAAAAGATTACAGTTAATCCCTTACACTAATTTTAACGATGTAACTTACTTTAGTCGCAGCACGGACTTACAATTTTTACAGATGAACGCGTGATTTTATTTTAATTTATACTTGTATGTTGTGTTTTAATTTGTATCTCTCTGTTTTTGAAATTTTATCCTTATTTATACGTTTGCATATAGAATTTTGGAGGGGCTGAGGCACATGGATTGATTATTAATGGAATTGTAGGCATTTTAAGCGTTTAGGGGGTCGAAGGCCACCATTCTCACCCCTCTTTTTACTTGAGGAAAACCAGGCTTGGCAAAGCGAGCCAGCTCGGGGTTTTCCCAAGTCGAGGAGAGGGGACAGGACGGTTTCCCTTTTAAGAAGGGAAGACCAGGACGCGGGCAGATAGAGTAGAAATAGGAAGAAAGAGCGACTGACCGTTAGCAAAAAGTTTGAAGAGTACGCAACCGATAAACGATCATCCGACAAATTGTATTTTTATTTGAAGTCTTCAACCCTTCCATCCTCCCAAACTCCCTACAGAATCCTGAAAACAGATCAAAAAGGGGTTGTTTTTCTGATTGGTTCCATTTTGGCTGGAGTCATCAGGTGACCGCCTTACAATCCATCGTGTGCCATCAGGTACCGAAGGAACTCGCGAATGATATTCGAGATTTATATAAAATAATAAAATTGGAACTAGAAAAGGCATTAAACCGAAAATAAAGAACTACATTACTTGGTTTTAAAGACGTCGCAGAAGGTAACCGATGGTCGGTGGCTTCATAAACTTACTGTGTTACGGATCACCTTTGAATTTCTATTAAAAATTAATCCTAATTCTATGTTTCTTTTCTTCGCACATAGGATCGTTATAAAGACGTTGTTACAGTGTAACACTATTTTTTTCTTTTTTCGTTTTTTCATTTATTTATTCAAACTCTGAAAAAATGCGCTTACACGGAAGCTCGCTACTTTGTATTTGACATTCGATATGGTATTCTGTATATGAAAGGTAGTGAAGTAGAAATAGTTATTTGCAGTTTTCGATAGGGGTTTACCAGCGACCGCGAAAGTAACGAAAATGTGCAACATTACAGGGTATGAAAATCGACCAACACGATCCGCAGCCCGTATTTCCACCGCAACTTTGTTTCCTGCGAGACTTGATTATGCACGCGACCATTTTCGCGCCTAATTTCCCTCGAACGTTTTATCCCAGCTCGGAAATCGAGCTCGCGCAACATTTGGCCGGCCAGCAAACCGAATATATCAACGAGCGACACAAGCGGCCCTGTTTTTCCAGCTTCGTATCGTTTGTGCACCGACAAATCGTGCTTCGCTTCGTTCTCGCGTAACAAGAAATTACGCGCCGATACCCGAACACCGGATTCGGCTAAAAACGATCCAAATGTCGCTGGCAATTTCGCGTGTACGTTCGATCGTTCGTTTCGTTCAACGTATCAACTCGCCGATTGTTTCGACGTGAAACGGCTCTTTTTCTTCTCACTGAACTATCACCAGTGTTCGCGAGTACGCGATTTATTAATCTACCGTGTCCAATGGCAAGAAATTAAATGACAAATCTGGGATACGTTCCTCTACGCTTGGCGATTTATCGCGCGCACTATCTCGACATGGAGAATTATTTAAATTCTTTCCCCCTCTTTTCATACTTTTCGACAGAGTCTCGATTGAAATTACGAAATTGAAAGAGAAGTTGAACGTCACTTCTAGGTAAATAGAGATTATTTTATAAATGAATTTCACTCGATCACGATACATTCTGGAATAACGTCTACTACCGGTCAAAAGGGATGAATTATCGTTTTATTTTGAAATTTATCGTTCCGTGGCGATTCTACGCCGCAGTGCTCGAAATTATAAGCAGGAAATTAACGATAACTTCCCTTTTATTCATTTCATCGGTGTCGGATTCAATGATATACAACGCGGAGTGTATTTTCTCGAACACGTCCCTCGTTAATATTCAATCGACCGTTTACTTAACACGCTTTACTTCGCAGATACGTCGAATAAATTCCCCATCCCGCGAAATATTTAATTTCACGGGGCATTTAACCTTTACCTCCGTCCCGTTGTACCGTGCACAGGCTCGAATTCTGAAAGGGATCGCTATTTTCTTTATTTTCTAAATGACGTACAATCCGATCGCTAATATAATTCTCGTTTAACATCACAAACCGTATAAAAACTGTGCAAATCTGGTGTTTACACGTTTAACACTTCGATATAACAATAATTCTCTTTGATCACTGGTTTAATATAATTAATCACATTACACACACACACACACATATGTACACGTTTCTAAGAAGTACGTCCATGATTGTCATTGTAATACACCGAAGAACAACATCCCACGCATATAGAGAAAATCATTGCACAATTTCCCCAGCGATGCAACCAGCGGCACGATCAGAAGATTCCATGGGCATGAAGAATCGTTCGTTATGGGTCGCTGGAGAAATGGAAACTGAAGGGTAGCACCGACGTCGAAGCACTGTTTCAAGATTATTGCCTTCGTCCCCTTCGAAAGATTCTTCAACAATTGGCGAAGAGAGACCTTGCCTTCCTCTGATCGTTCAGATCGTCTTGGGAAGTGTATAGTTGATCGAAGCGATGTAACGTGCTCACGATGTACCCACACTTTGTCCCAAATAAAAGCATAACCGTCAGAGAGTCGAGAGATACATTTCTTCGTTAAATTTTTTTACTCCTTTTCGATCAAATTTTCGTGAATTAATAAAATAATAATAAAACACTTTTTGCAAAGCGGTTCGAACCAGAAAAAAATGTTAAAATCTTTTACAATCCTTCGTTTAAAGCTTACTGCGGTTGATTACAGATGGAAGGATGCGCAAAAATAAAGGAAGGAATTAGAAAAAATATTTATTCATTCAATCAAATATTTTTCCATGTAAAATCATCACCGACTCGATTGTACCATGATTATAAATACACGCTGTGTACAATTAAAAAATAGTGGAATAATTCCGAATGGATATAACTGTTTAGCATCTTCGATTTACTAATTACGTGTGCTTCGACACCTGACCGATTTTACGCTCTCACTGTATCGCTTCCAGCGACTATACCTCACGTCGCGGTAAGTATATCGAGGCGAGATCTCTCGCGTGTACCGTAGCTAAACAGAAATCCTCTATCGGTACGCTTTGATCGGTGTCCGTTCCGAGGTCGAGGAAACGCGTGGGTTCACGTGGCGAACTATTCCGGGATGTTCGTGTTGCAAGCGGTCTGTGAAACGCGCCAATTATTTTCACGGTGAATTTCAGCCGTGCTTTCGGCCGAAGACGCCGCGCAGCGAAGTTACACCGGAATTGTGCCCTCTCGCCGGAAACGGCCGCTTTACCAGCGTCCAGCGAAAAAATTGCAACGCGTTGTTCGTGTCGTTTTCACCCGTATACCGCGTTTAAAAAAAGAAAACAAAAAAAAAATAAAAGAGGCCTCTACGTACGTTACAAATGTTCAGTTTACCGTGCTCGCCTTTTTATTTCCCTCCCATTTTTTTTTTCTTTTCGGAAGAGAAGAAGAGTCGTAAAACAACCTGCGCAATTTTCCGGAAAACTGAGCGACGCCACGACTCCAGAGTTAGTATTTTCAGTTGGACCCTCTTCTATTGGTTCCATCGTGCCTCGAACGACGGACAGTCCCTTTGTGGAATTTCATTTTCTTAGCTCGATATACGTACTGGTATATACCTGGTCGGAAGTTTCGAAGGAACGTAGAGGAGAAAAGGAAGTGACGGCACCGGCTGCATCGGCTACTAAACAAAATAACGCGATTAGAAGGAAGGCGAATTTTCCGCGTGGATCGTTTACACCGTACGATACGTTTACGAGTATCGGTTGTAAGCGGTGTCGAGCAATTGAATAAAAGGATCGGAGTCAGTGGCAGAATGTAAAGTAGACTAAAACTCGGCCCCGTCTCGTGGCCAACGAGAGGCTAATCGTCGAATTACCGTAACAACCAGCCGGATCTCGCGAATTACGTACGTGTTTTCGTTGGCTGGCTCGAAAGTGGAAAAACACCGGCTACGAGCTTTGTGCTACGAGCTTTGTCAAGGAGAGGGAGAGAGAAAGGGAGAACCAGTGTTCCCTCCTCGTAAGCTGGGGAGAGAAAAAAGGAAGCAATTGCTGTTACGGTCTGTTTTTTGCGAAGACAGAATTGGACGAAAGGACTTAGAAACGTGTTCGATAATTGATTCTTTCGAGGTAAACCATAGTTCTTCTTTTAAGGGTGTAGACAATCCTCTGATGGTGCAAAAAATGGGGAAAGCTTGAGAATTTTTCTTCGTGGATAAATACGCGATGGAAAATTTCAATTTTCTTGGAAAACGTACATTGTAACTTTCAGCTTAGAATTTTTTGGAAGTAAACATGTTGCAAAATGGAGGAGTTATTGCGAAACGTGTTGCACTGCAACATCGACTGCTAGCCGCCATTGCCGGCAAGAAGTGGAATGTTTGAAATAAAAAAATTCTTTTCTACTTTTTGCATGATTCTTTTTCTACCTGCGTTGTTTAATTTTTTTAAAAACGTTTGGAGTCCACTTTTTGGGGTAAAAAGGGGTTTCGTATCTTCAACCTGCCACTATTTCTATAATAATTACACTTTAAAAAAAATCTATACATTGTAGATAACACATTTATACTCATGAATCAAAACGAATTCTTTATTTCAATTTTCCGATGTTTCAGCAGAGGAGCTTTCGCAGTTAGCAATTTTCTAACCCTTTTCCTTTAACAAAAATTGAAGGAAAAAATTGAGTCACATTTATATCCTCTGAAAAATACATTTTTTAATATTTCTGTTTGCTAGTTTAAAATTCTCAGAACTATTTTCAGACGCCTCAGAGCGGTGCACTCTATTAATGCAAAATGACGTGCAACTGTAGTGGCTTTTACAAACGAGAGTGACCAATAAAAAAAAAAAAAAACGAAACAGAGAAAAAGACGTTCTTTTCTGTTTATTTATTTCTTTTTAAATACAAAAATTCCGTGCTCTCTTTTTTTTGCCTACATTTGTGTCGGTCGCTTTGAAACGAGTAAACGAGCAGCGGTTAAAAAAATTCGCCGCGCCTTGTATGAAAATATTTCTGGACAAACGTGTGCACACCGTTGCACAGCGAGGATTCTGTCGTTTAAACGACGACGAACCGGCATTTACATAACGAATTTTCGACATCACCATAAACGCGCCTTTCGGCCACGTTTAATCCTGCCGCGCATTAAGGGACACCGTGGACTACAGTTCCCTTAATTCGGACGCCCTCTGTGGAAATTGAATCCGCCGCGAATCCACTTCTTTCCCCTCCGGGAACTGCGGGGTGCAGTAATTAACGCGTGAAACATAAAAACGCGCTTTGAAGTCGCGACACGAGCGGTAAAAATTAATGTAGACGTTACCAGGTTTCCCTCTTCGAGGAGAGAAACCCGTAGGATTCGGTTGTTCATGCTTAAATTCGCCGGTAAAGGGAAGGAGAAAAAGATAAATGCCAATACTAGTTTCCCAGAGTGTCCTGTATTGAACGAGGAGGAAAAAATTTCGTTATACGTTCGTGATTTGAAGTATAAAATCATCCAAATTACACGCATGCATGTTTCTTTTTAATAAAAGACAAACTATTTAGATTTTTCTGTAGTTTCTCTTTTTTCAATGAAAGTATGATCCATTACAATTAGATCAGAGTATCATTCAAATTATACACCAGACGTCAATTCGATTGTAGAATTTTTCATCGACTTTTCGAAATGTTGTTGCACGAATTGCAACTCAAACGTTGTTCTTTAAACTATTCCGTAGGCGAATTTTATTTCTAACGCTCGTAAAACGAGCACTTGCGGCCCTTTTAACATTTTGAAGGTCAGATAAGGGAAATTCGAAGCGAGAAAATTTGATGGAAAGCCGGACCCACTTTTCTTTTAACGTGGTACAAGTCCATTTTTGGAAAGAGTTAGTCATTTTTAAATTGTCAGCTAGTTACACTCAATTCTTTTAGTCGATGATATTCACCTTATTTGAACCATTCTGAGCAATTAAAAAATACCAATCATAGATAACCATCGACGTCTACTCCGTTGAGAAAAAGCAGGTATCGGTCACAGGTGATAATCGTTGCGGTGAACGTGTTAATAAACGAAAAATCGAAACTCAGAAACAACATTACTACGCGATGTCATAAACCTAAGGAATCCTAACAGACTTCTTCGTCGTAACGTTATAACACGGCAATTTTGAGATTCTTTTAACTATGTCGAGCTATCGGGGAAAGTACCCAGCAATAATCAGAACGTTCGATAACCGGTATGGTCGTAAAGAGGTATTCTGAACGGTACAGTTCGATTCTTACAGTTTATAAGTGTCCGAAGACTCTCTTTGCCCCGTGTATTCTTGATAACCAGCAGTCGAGAACTGTAACGAAACAAAGTCGTGACATAACTATTCTCAAAATTGTATTTCCTTCGGAGGTACATACTTACCTATTATTTGCAGAATACTATTCACCGTCTAAGCTCCAGCTTCTCCTCCTCCTTCAACGAAGAGGAACAATTTTCACGGTAAATTGTTCCGTAGAGAAGAGTTACTCCTCGATGTCGATTTCTTTCGTCTTGCAACAAAGAACCTTTCGTCTCGTTCCGCGAGATAAAAATCCCAAGATCTTTAGCGAGCGGAAAGATCAAGCAGAGGTGTAAGATGACAATGTGGGTGAAAAGAAAAGGAGACGTTGCTTAATACAAAAGCTATTTTTATTCTTTAATCTCATATCAGTCGTGAAAAATCCTTCGCTACATCCAAAGTACGTACGACATGTGCAGAATCGAATACATTACGTTACACACGGTAATACAAATCGTATTGCTCAATCGTTCGGAACATCGTGTGTACATGAACGTGTGTATATGTTACATGTATATTTATATATTTATATATTTATATATTTATATATTTATATACTCGTATGTATACGGAGGTGGTATTCACGTAGTGGGTGATGGTGTATATGTGTGTGTGGTATATGTACGTGTGCACCACTGATATAGATGTGCGGATGTGTACGTGTGTATGTGTGTAGGTGTAGTTGTGCGGAATCGTAACTCTCTCCGCGGCGAGTTTTACGGTCGAAGGGAGGGTCGAACGAGATCGATACGTCTGCCCTCGATTCTCCTCTACCCTCCCACATTTCCCTCCTATTTTCTTCTTTTCCTTTTTCTCTTCTTTTTGCCTCCTGTTCCTGGCCCTTTTCCTCCTCCCCTTGACCTCCCGTTTCCCTATCCTCTTTTTCCCCTTTTCTAACGATTATGAGCCACGAAAGAAAGTCTCGTGTCGACCGTGTCACGGTTCCCTTTCGAAATCCCTTTCTCACAAACCTTTCCTCCCTCCTCCGTATCCCCCTCGTTCGTCAATGGAAATTTCGTCTCGTCTCTCCTCGGATAACCGCAATGTGTTCGTTACATCGTGCGAAAAGTCAAGACACCGGCAGAGTTTCTCTCGTGCTGGATGGTATATAATACTTTCGTGTCTCGGCTCGACTCGAAGTAATCGAAGAAGTTCGTGTCTCACGAAAGCTCGAAGAATACGAGGTTTCACACGGTCTCTTTGGTCTGCGATAAGTAAATTGCACTTCATCGGCGAGAATTTCGACTCGTGATCGCATTTCAAACACGATTTGCCTCGCGAACGCGAGCGTGGCTGCTCTCAGCGCGACGCTAGGCTGCAACGCGCGTGTGTGTGTGAGTGGTCTTTCAAATGCGATGCGTGCAAGCGTTCAATTTTATTAAGGCATTTCGTATCGAGGGCATTCTCAGTTTTACGTCTCGCTTTTGAAACTGCTGAAGGGAAATTGAGTGCTAGGGAGCAGCCTGCGTGCAAACATGGCGCACGTCGAGCGATAGCAACGCGCTGAAAGTTACTCGAAGCTTCGTTGCTTTAACTTAACGTTCAATTATATAAATTAAATAAATTAAGCAACTTAACTCTATTCTCTACGCAAAATTAGCACACGTTGCTTCGAGTTAACGTTGAATTATATAAATTAAATAAATTAAGCAATTCTTAGGAGATATCTTTGGTAAAATATGGGATTCGATGGTTCCCCTAAGTTGCACACGAATCGCAGATAATTCGAAACAAAGCAAAGAAATATTAGGCTGTCTCAAAAGTGCTTTTCGTTTCATTGCTAGACATGAACTGTGGAATCTTTTATTTTCGGTATAATTCTACTGAATTATACATGATCCACTCCGATTTATCACTCTCTTCCATCTCTCCGGGAGACTTACGATCCTATTTTTCCAAAATTGCTGTGGTTTACTAGGAGAATATTGCTCGAGGTGGTTTTTCATCTCGTTTAAGGGAGACAGCTGACAAAAACCCTACTTTTTCGGGAATTTTATAGCAGCCAGGGTTGCACGTACCTCTCTGCAAATTTGCAGGCTTATTCTGTCATCTTTTAAGAATGCAACAATATTTTTTTCCAAGTGAAAATATTTATTTATTATAAAATCAGGTCACCGTGAAGAGAGCTTTGGAAACTGTCTTCAAAAAATATTTTTTCCGCATGGCTGATCTAATCTTACACTTTATTAATCATCTGAGATACAAAATGCAAAGAGATTCTTAATTTGTAGACACGTGATTATCGTCTGAATTAGAACAATAAAAAATTGCGAGGTTTCAACAAAATTTTCATCTAGAATTTCTGCCTCTACATCTTTCGAATTAATAGCTTGACGTAAATATCATTTGCAGTATTCTGAAAATGATCTCTTTTTAAAGTAATGCAACGTTTCGTGTCGTAAATGGCTTTCTTAATTTTCCATCCTTCAAGACAGCACAGAAAAATTCAAGGAATACTTTACCAAGAACGAAACACACCGTTAACAACTCTAAAAGCAACTTTAAACATCTCAAGCTGCACGTTTACTCGAAATCGATGCGTGAAAATAACAAAAAGAATTGTTGAGACAATCTAATACCATGATCTTTTCGTAGACAGCATGACAAATACATCTGTGAAGCCACAATTTCGCGTTTCTACCTCGAATCATATATTTCACTACAATAATCGACGGGAAAAATTTCAATGTTTCGCTTAGTTTCGACGCGTCGCTGAAGATTGCGTTTTCTCGGTGTGTGAATGCGTGTGTGTATGTGTGCGTGAGGTGTGATCGCGAGGCTTCCCGTCACCCTGACGACGTTCGTTGATTTTCCTCGCGGAAATTTCGATATAAATTCTCGTTCCACCGGGTTTGATCACAATCGATCGATCGACAAACAAGCGTCTCCTTGTATTTCATACATATATTCATATTCGTACTCCGGTCGCCACGACTCGAGAATTCTTAGTATCCCTTCTTACGATCTATTCCGTTTCACTCGAGTCTGTCTGAAATTTCTTTCGTTCTCCCTCGTGAATGCACTTCCTCTAATTTACCCTGTATTCCATCGGGCTGAAATTAAACATCGAACACCTACCATCCTGTTATTATCATCATTTCTCACAGATACACGAACATCACGAAGGATATTTCAGCAGGTGACAAAACGTCGTTTCCGACGATATCCACAGTGATATTTTTCCGCGTCGATCGAATCTCGAGATTGCATTGAAAAGCCACGGGGCGTTGATCAAACGACGTTTCCGGAACGCTCGGAACGAATTTCCGGCGAGCTGTAACGAACATCGAGGCGATAAGCTGCGACAGTTACATCGAGGTGGTTCGCGAAGAAAACCGCGGACAGGATCGATTTTGCGGGGACACGGGATGCGTGGAAAGCGGTGGCTGCTTAATAATTCAGCTTGTATCTCGTAGCTGGACGCGAACGCGAGAAAGTCAACGAACCACCAGAGTTAATCTCGATTCGGGCCCGCTTCATTTCGAGCATCCAGCTTACGATGAATATTTAAAGATATTTGTCGAAACTGAGTGGCTTTCTAATAAACAAAATTATCGAGGAAAATGTATCTCGTGATTCTCACGTTTCACCGGAAATTGTGATTTACCGCGGCAGAGAGAATTTTTTGCTGAATTTTTAAACGTCAGGAATATTTATGTCGTGCAACTATTTGCAACTTTACCAGCAAGATTCACGTTGATTTCCACGATGCTGAAATACGAGAAGCATGCAATGTGGAATATGGATATAAGGAAGTTGAATATAACAGAATCTACGCTGGTGATAGCCCTCCAGCGAAAATAGAGAAACTTACGGTAGAAGCTTCCACCCTTTGGCTATTGAAGGAACCCTATGTTAACCGAATGTACCGCAATACCGTAGCAATGTAGAACGACTCCTTCCAATAGTCGAGGAATCGTGGATACAGTCAAGCTGACGATACAATCCTGTGAGCATCGTGATCTCGTGTAACATTCTACCACGATCGAAGCGATCCTAATACCGTGGAGCAACCAAAAATACAAAAATCCAACGCGAACCTTATTGCACCGAGCAAATTGTGATAACATGACCCTTCTGTGACAGGATCCAATGTAGACTCTCGTATAGTCGAGACCACGATATAGCGAGATCGTAAAATCGGTCAGGCGTCAAAGTAAACATGTTTCAAACATCCAAATTGACAGAAATACGAGCAGATAAGGACTTGAAATCATGGTACGAAGAATTCTTCTGAGCAACTTCAATGTATCTTGTATAATGCATGAAAGAAGAAATTTATACTCAGATAACAATTATGTTATATATAAAGGTGATCTTTGACATTTTAATATTTTAATATATGTCGATTGAACGTATTTCTTGTGAGCTACGTTTAGATAGCTGACGTTGAAAAATATATGATTTGTCAATGTACATTGTATCTAATAATGTTTAAAATATTAGCTGAAGTATATTTACTATTGTACTCTGAACGTGGAAAGCAATTTTCATCCTTTGACTATAGACGATTGATGATAAAAGAAAATATTGCATTTTTTTTTTTGTGAACTACTAATATATCAAAATTTCATCAGTTGAAATAGTAAAATAATAAATATCGAATATTTCGTATCACTTACACAAATCAAAGTATTTTGGTTAGTGAAATGTTGAAATGAATTAGAAGTATGTCAAAACGACACAGAAGTCTTTTTTCTTTGTTAAGTGTACTAATGCTCGAAATAGAAAAAATGTTTTAAACGATTTTCCCGGAATTATGATACTGTGAGATTTTATAAATTGACAGCTATAATTTCTTTTTTACAAATTCAAGGACCTATAACAATGGTTGGTGTGACATAATCAAATGACACACTATTCAGATCTTATTTTTATAAAAACATCAGAAATGAAAATAAGTATTTAGAAGTTTCATCGTATATTCTTGCTGTACCACGAGATTCTAGAGTATCTTTCAACGATTTGTTATAACTATTTATGTTTGCTTTGCATTCAACAAGTCTTCGTTACAGAATGATTTCTACGAGGCGACCTGTCGATCTACATCGATATTAGAGCAAAGCTCGATTCTACGTGAAAAACTAGGATCGAAAATGTGGAATAAAATTTCTTCATTCGAGGCTTCATTATGGAGAAAAATCAGAATGAACATTTGTCAAGTACACATGCACTTGATCAACTTTTGACTGAAGTAAAACATTTTTCGAGTGAAAATTGTCAGCGTCGAGATTGCGGAAAACCCGGTCCTCCCTGATTTCCGGTTCTATCGCCATTAAATTTTTATTCGTGAAGTCACGTTAAATTACGAATAATTACGACAAAAGATTATCGTGGAATTCGATCGATTAAAATGTATAAAATTTATAAAAATTTTGCAACAATGAGTTGGAAGACGTTCAAAAAAATTTAACAAGAAGAACGTAATTATGCACGCGAGAAAGAACACTTGATACAAATTTCAAAAGAACGAAACGAATTTTCAAACTGATTCTTCTCGAATGGGAAAATGTTATTTCACATTTTCCACTGAGCTTTTCACGTAGAATTAAGCTCGTCTCGTTTCTATCACCATTTACGAGACACAGTTTCCATCACCGTGGATGGGTTCGATATTCTAGCCGAGGGAAAGTATTATAAATATTACCTATCGCTTTGAAATCGATCTGCGATCGCTCGATACATAACGCCGATTAACTTCCAATCAACCTAATTACACTCTGCACTTTGCCTAGAGCCAACCCTTAATTAGATTCCAAGTATTTCAAGCAATCAGCCGCGGTGGAATGGCTTTCTATTACTCGCATATATTATCAATTTCATATTATAATCATTCGATGGCTAGGTCTACCGGGCTCACCTTCCGGTTAATGTATCATTTCGGAGCTGTAGCGGTTTAATTACCACGGCCTGGCATCTGTTACTTCGAAATTATAGGAGAGGACAGCCTGCGAATATACAGAATTACCAGTGAAAAATTGCAGAGATAGTGGATCACTGGATAAAGTTGATCATTGACGTGGACGAAAGAAAATAATCGTCTGAGATCTTATTGAGCTTCGTGTCGTCGAGTGTGAAATGTCTTACAGCTCAAAAGAAAAATATTCAAACTTATATCACCCAAAAATGTACAGTTTCCCATTTTGAAATTAACCCATTTGCATCAGAGATGCTCAATAGCCAGTCGACACTTATCATTCAACATTAATCAGCATTTTACCTTCAGTTTTGTCCAAAATCTGGACAAAAATAGTCGAAAAACTGATAATTAGAATTTACCCTGTAACTACCTCCATGGTCGAGTTTGAGGGTTGAAACTTGGTGTCACATGTTTTCTTTTGATAAGCTATCGAATGATGTATCGCACTACCAAATCGGTTGAAGGGCACTTTTGACCCCATTAACCTGCTAGATCCTCAGTAATCGATTAAAGAAATAAATCTTGTTACTGATAAAGCAATAAAAATGCACAAAAAAAAGCACTAAAAATATAATTTTTTTTCAATGATACCTAAAATGCATCCTATTCTACAATTTCTGAAAGTTTCACAAAAATTGCTTCGTAAATAAAAAAGTTATGGTGATTGCAAGTTTTCCCAAAAACGTGCGGTTCCAAGCGTATATCTTACAGATTTCTTCGCAGTCCTTTGCCTCACACTTTTAGTTTTAAAATCAAGCCCAGAAATGCAGTTTTTTATTTTGTTTATCGTTACTTTCTTTCTGTACTCATAAGGGACATCACTGAAACGTTACACGTCGATTTTAATGAAACTTTTATATGTTGTATAACTTGAAAAAATATTTGACACGTATTTTTTTGTTTATATACGAATATCCACTCTAAAGAGATGAAAACAGCCCTTAAACGTGGGATTGAAAAAGCTATTTTTAAAAATATCTCGGAAACTATTAGCCGTAGGTAAGAAATTCGAAATGCAAATTGTGCTATTCTAAAAAGCCAATAATATGTCGTAAGCAGATTTTTAAAAAATTAGTTTGTTTAAAAAATATTTAAAAAATTAACATTTTGTCAGAACAAATGACGGGCTATGACCATCGCGAAGACTATAGTATATTTTTGTTCAATGTATTACTGAAAAATAAACAAATAAGTGTATTAGTACAGTCCGTACTAATAATGTTTCTTTTTTTATTAACGAAAGTATGCAGGACGACTGTAGCCATAATTTGCATACAATATCCCCAAAAAATAGACGACAAATAGCCATCGTTTGCAATAATGGGTTAATTTCTTCGCGGCCTACACAAAATGGAAGATCGGCAATAGCAGCTATACGGTAGCGTTGGAATGGAAATTGAGATAGAGGAAGAAAACTCGTCGTTCGAGCTGAGAGACCGAAGATTTTATACCCTTAAGAAAGAAAAAAAGCAGAAAAAAGAAGAAAATCATAAGGATTCGCCGTTTTTCATCACTGAACTACGAGATAAGGTGGAATAGGTAGACGAGCAACGGTGGCTCGAGGGCATTGTTGAAACGGCGAACCACATTAGCGTCGAATAATTAAATCGTCGCGCGCCAATAACCATCGCTTATACCAGCTAATAATTATCACGGGCCGTTGCCGCGCTTATAACCTGTCGTTAATCGTCAGGGAAACGAACGCGCGGAAATATTCGAGCGGTCCAGTGGGTGAAACCCTTTGTGTCGGGCATTAAACTTCGAATTGCGAGCGGTCACGCGGGGCTCGACGGGGTGAGCATTGTTAAAAATAATGAATCATCGAATCGCGGCGATTCATTATTCGCCGTTCGCGATAATGTATGAAGCGTGGCCGCTCGCGTCAACGCTCGTTACGCGTCGCTTTAAGCGCCGCGTGATAATCGCCGTCCCTCGTTAATAAACGAGTCGCCGTGGTATTCGTATGCTGCTGCTTCAAGTGCACAGTGATCTTTTATTAACCGCGTATTTATGGCGAAACGATCGAATTCACGGTTGTTCCTTTACCGAGCGCCTGATATTTTGTCGACTGTGAAAAATATAACGAAAATTAGAGAAATCATACATGAAAAATGTCCTCTTTTAAACGATCTATTCTATATTTTTGTAAAACATCTGCACGGATTTTTCTCTAGAAATTTGGTTCACATATTTACGCATGTTACAGTAATATTCGCAAATTTTATTGGAGACGAATAATTAAAATCTGTGGCAGTGCAAGCACTTGAACATATTGGTTAAGAAAGAATCTTCTCGTGACTATTCTGATTGTGTAGAATAAAAAAAAAGCTCGAAATGATATTTAATTAGAATCAATTTGGCTATAGTGAATAACAGAACGAAGGGAAAAAGTTGATAGTTGAAAAAATGGAGGCCTATTGTAGTTTAATTATCGATTTAAAAAAGAATACTATATATAAAAAGAAATTGTAAATTAATTGTAAAGTGCACAAAATTTGAGATCGATCGATCAAGCAGATTTGGAAATATAGTGGAAGCCATTTTAACCCATTTACATCACAGCTCTAAATACGTTACTAACTTCGTAAATCAGTGACGCTCTACTAATAATTGGTCCGTAGCACTGCGCATCGATCAATTTTTCTTTACTTTCGGTTTTGCTCATAAATTACGTGTAATAATCAGAACGAAAGATAGTATTATCAATTTGCACAGTAAATAAACATAGAACAGTTTACTAAACTTTACTAATTAAAATGATAATTTTTAATTAACTACAAAAATCATATTTAAAAATAGATTCTCTTCTAAGTGGCTTAGATAAACATAATTCATCGCTTAGATATTTCTCTAATTATCGATAAACGATGTAATTCTAATTCTTTTGTTTTTTCTAAATATGTTACAATCATTTCTTCCGTTAGTTTTTATTTATAAATATGGAAAGCTCGATTCTTTTGATTGTTTCTAATTTAGTTCGAAATGAACATCACGTACGGATGCAAATGTGTTAATAAACACGATACCGAGAAAAATGTGTTTAAAGTTTTTAATCTGTGTGCTCAGGACCACACAGAGGAGCCTTTTCTTGCTCAAAGAAGTTACGTTCACCTGATTTCTTCTCCGATCTTTTAAGTACACTATCGATTATTTTCTCCGTCAATTTTCCGATCCCTTTAGTTACAATCTAACCTAACTCTTGTTCGCTGCTTTCACATTTTGTAAAAAAATCTTCAGCAACCTGTAACTTATTTAATTTTAAAACTACGGCTACAAGGGTTCTGCACGTACACTTTTAAACTTCAGAAATTTTTTTGTATTTTAAGAGACTCTGTTAAAAATTCGACCTTCTCTCGACGCCTGCAGTAGAAAACCTCTTTAAGAAGATAAATTTCAGATGTTAATACAACAGCTCTCGGAGGCAGGTATAATTCAGTAACAACGTTTGAATTAATTTCGAATTCCGCGTCTTCCGTACGCGTGATACCAGCAAATGGTGTCGTAAGACGTAAATAGCGCAGCTTGTATCATAGAGTAAATAATACCGTAGGCCTTGCTAAGGGATTCTGCAGCCGGTCCAATCTCAAGAGAACGTAGATTTCATTACGAGGCAATTCTGCGGCTTCCATTACGCCAGTAATGGTTGTAAATTTTACTACGAATAAAACAACGCAGATTCGACCCCTGTCTAAACTCTGCTGCTGTATCCTTTCACGTAACTATACCACAAATCCCCCAGTCAGATCTTGCCTACATCCTTCGACAAATTTCATCGCATGCTTCGAAAGAATCTCGCAACGAAATCCTTCGGAATTCGCTCGGAAAACCCCTGTGAACATCTCATCCGGCAACCTCGACAGCTTCACAAGAGGGATTAATCCGGGACACCCGTGTACACGTGTCACGCGCGAGAACAACACGCGTTCCACGAGCACGCTAGCTCTGTATACGAAATGCAAGATCATCGAGGAACAAAGTACAACGAGAGAGAGAGAAAAAAAAAATAAAAAGGGGGGAAACGACAAACGACGCAGTGTCGACACAGTCTGTCGCAGCCATCGCTTTCATTCTCGTCACGCGGGTCCAGCAGCGTTGTTCGGCAAACAGTGATTATCCCTGTTGTCCAAGCAACAGCAACAAGCCTTTCCCAACGTGTTCGACGGTTCGTTACAAGTCGACAGCCGAGAAGAAAAGGTCTGTACGAATTTCCGTGGCACGCGTTCGACTCCCAATCGGAAGTACACACAGGCTTGTCCAGCAATTCTAGAGGGACTGGCTAGAATAGGGGAATTCCATGTACACGGATCGCGTCCTCGAGCACGTTTCAACTGTCCCGTCTCTCGCGTAACGAGTTTAAGCTAGCCGCGCGTTGTTTCGAAACCTTCGAGAAGATCGGCTTCAGGATAAAGTCATAGCCACCTGTTGTATTCCGTTGCACCGTAGTTATAGAAAAGTCGTCTACGGGTTAGATACACACAGTAGGAAGTTTGAATATCGTCCGAATAAAGTTTGATGCTGGTTTCGCGAACGCATCCTTTGAAGAACGCAGTCAAAAGCCTGAAGAGTAGACTGTTAGTAAAAGCTTCGCCGTAGAAATTCGGAGGGATAAAATAATCGATAGAATGGAATAAAATTGCCAGAGGGCAAACGAAACGAAAATTCATCGGATGCTCTTTTTTTTTTTGCGGGTCCTTTCTGTCCTCCCTTCTGTGCCTTTCTCTCTTTTTCAACTATGCCGCCGTCACGAACTCGTGTCCCGCGTAATAAATTCATCATCGATTATCAAAGCGAGGAGCGCGGCACGAATTCGAGGTAAACGCGCGACGAGCAATTAAAAGCGCGAAAAAATTCCCGACGCGTCCTACATCCCCGAAACGAGCGCGTGAAATTAATCCCGGGGAAAAGGTGCAACGAATTCATCGCATACCACGTCCTACCGGGAGGGGAAAAAATCAAGAGAATCCGCGACAAGTGAGACACACAGAGTGTGTTCTTGAACGTAGCGTGTGAGAGTTCCCGAGGACCAAGTGTAAAAGCAAAAATCGAATTGGAGAAAGAAAGAGAGAGAGAGAGAGAAAAAAGGAAGAAACTATCGAGAGAAGGTGAGAGTGAACGCGTGGGAAAACACTGCTCAGAGAGATACGTTCTCGATATCGACACGACACAGGGAACTAGATGAGCGAATCCTAGGGAAGATCGTAAAACTAATTCCGAGCGAGGCGTGCCAAATAATCTGGACCGCGTCATAACTCAAAAGCGACGAGCTAGCACGCACGCTTTCCTGTGTCCGTGTATGGCTGGGCAACGGCGATTTTTTTCCCCCTGAAAATTTTATTGCCAGTGCACCGTGTACGGATGCGCCACGCAGATTATACGTTTGAGTTATTGCCGTGAAATTCTCTTTCGAAACTTTCATCGGGACCGCTCACCGTACACGCTGTTTTCTACCGTGCTCGTTGCCAGCGATAAACGTTGTCATGGCTTCGTGACGAGCTCTCTCTCTCTCTCGCATGTTTCAGCAGTGAACGAAGGGGAAACGAGGATTCAAACGAGGAGGGGCTAGAGTTTGATTTCGACGTGCGGTCATCGCGAACTATGAAAGCGGAACGCTCAGATGCGACGGCTACAAATTGTTCTGATCAAGTCTCTTTTACGTAGCATTCGTTCGATTTTTATGGTTGCAGTAAACGACCAGATTTAGGTACAACAATGAGATTCAAATGAAACTCCCTCGGAGCTAACGGTGAACTTGAGGAGTTAAAGATACGATGCTATTATACAGAGTGCCTTTTTTTAACGGGACGCGGTGGAATATTTTAGAAGGAACTGCATCAATCGAGAAAATGTTCTCGCAAAAGTTGTTTGATACGATGGAGGACAGAATATCGATGATGTAACAGGGGAAGTTTGTCTTCGTTTTAATGGAACGCTGTATATTTGTCTTGGTAATATTGCAGTGTTTGTTTAAATTAATTCAACGATATTTCAAATGAAGTCATTTCGATTTATGGAAAGTCGTGAAACAGAGAAGAATCGAGGAGAGTTAAATCCTGCTTTATTGTATCACTAACAGGAATTCTCTGTGAAACGGAGTGATCTAATTTGACATCTCGTTCAATTCGTCTGAACAGACGCTATAGTATTCAGACTAGAAAAATACAGCGGTCTCTTTGAAAAAAGTGAATTTTAACTTGAAAGCTGTCCCATTACTTCACCCGTGAAAAAACTGTTTATGTTACATTTTATCTTCCACCATAAACAACAGTTAGAAAACCTTTCATCGAAATGTTGAGTTTGAATCGAGTAAAGCCTTTCAGTTTTACAATAAATGAATGACCATACACACCGTGGTCAAGAAAATTGTACACGAATTCAACAAGTATAAATTCGGAATTGAACACAGGCTGAACTTACCACAACTTTTCAATTCAGGCGCAAACGCATCGTTACTACCAGCTTTGAATCTGGCTATCGCGCGGTGAAAGAAATGGTAAATGGCAAATAATAAACGAATCGTTAACGATAACCGCTGGCAAAAGGAAAGCCGATTAATACACTTTCGATTGATAAAGCATTAAGTACAGAGCAGAGATGAAAACAAGTCCACAGAGATGGCACATTGATAAACGGGATACTTCATTAGGAACGCCTGAGTTTTTCCTCACACGATATTAAATAAACCAATTTACTTATGGTATCGCGTTCGGCTAAGAATGGCAGAAAATTTTTTAAATTATGTCACCAAGAAATTATGAAAATATGACCCAATCAGACCCATGTTTCTTCTAAGAAACTTTCCAACCCCGAGCTGTATTTTACATGTGTATTTTCCACTGTTTTTGTACTGTGAAAATTGTATGAAGTCTATGCAAAATGTGCAGAATGTTTTATAAACGTGATTATTCGATGTGTAGATGATTGAAGTGTCTTCCGATTGATATTTCTATGTTGTGTGTATCACTGTTGCAACGCGAGAGTAGGAAATTGTTCATAAAAATGATTTCATTTCTCGATACATCGTAGGATCAAGTTGGTCCTCTTCTGTTGGGTCGAGTACAATTCAATGGCTAATCCATAATTTGTCAAAATATTCTCTCTTCACGACCGAACAAGAACAGTCCAGTTAACAAAAGAAACCACTCTATAGCTTCGCCTGAATAAAATCCTCAAAAGTCCCGTTGATCTTCCATCGTCGCGAGCTAATACCGATTCCCAGCTACCAACGAACACCTCAGTTTCTACGAACCGTTGACGAATCGCTAGGATACCCTGTATAAACGCGGTCGAAACTCATCCCACCTTGTGTCTGTGACGAATGTAGATGCATGTATCTATATATATATATATATGTGTGTACGTGTGTGTGACGAGTTAGGGATGCTCGTTGTCTCTGAACCGAGCGACGTATCGAACGAAAAATTCGAGGGGCCACACGATTTGCTGTGTTCCGAACTCGGAAGGATGCGGGTCCGATCCGGCATTTCACGCTCGATGCACGCCGCGTTATTTTCGCGGAGGAATCGCGCCGTCCAGGTTCGTGCTAGGAAGCGTACGAACGGTGTAATGGACGCTGCCTAGCTTCCATCTTCGGCAGACCGTAAAGCAAACAGTTCGGCCGTGAATCGGTCTGGTGATTGGTAAGGCGGAAAGGAGGGCAGCTACGTCCGCGATCTTGCCCTCTGGTTTCACGTACCAGCATCCTTCCGCCGCATCCGCAATTTCCATCCACTTACCGTAATTCGTTATCCTAACGCCTAGATTAACGGTTCTTTTATCGCGCTCGATTATCGCGCGTACCTCAACCAAGTTCTCCGTCACGGCGAACGATCGATCTGTTTAACAGCTAGGTGAGTACCGATCTCTGAGGCTTACCTCGCGAGACACGGCGAAGATCTGTGGAAATTTCGCGAGATTGAAATGGTGAAGTGGAGAGAATTCTTTCTGAGGATGAGCGATGAACTATGGTTGACGGTTGAAGTAAAGATTGTGTATTAATCTACGCCACGTCTCGTGAGACAGGGCTGAAGATCGAACTCTTGACACTCACAATCAATGGACACAAACGATTACACATACACACACACACACACTCGATAATGGATCAGAGATCGAGGAGATGGAGCGGTGTCTCAGGCTCGACGACACCCTTAAAAAATATCTACTTTTCACCGCACCTGTGTCCAAGTGTTTCGATCGGCCCTCGTGTTCGCTTATGTATGCACAGTGGCTCCCATTGGTATTCGGACACCTTTCGAAATGAAATAAACTTTTTTGAAATTGAACCGAATGAACTGAGTCCTCGTGAGAAGCTGTAAGGATTAGTTTACTGAATGATGTGTGAGAAGTACTTTGAAAAAGTTGCAATTAGTTGGAATTGCAAAGAGCACAGTAGAGTTCTCCTTTTAAAGCTTTTCTATCTGAGCTTGTAATGAAAATTGAAAATATGTTTTGTGGAGTTATGTTCGTTATATGCACGCTGAAAATTTCATCGAAATCGGTTGCTGCAGGAACAAGAGACAGGCGTTGAAAGATATAAGCACAGTTTCAAAACTGTTTAGTAAACTGATCCCTCTAATTTCTCACGAGAACGCAGTTCGTTTGGTTCAATTTTGAAAAAATTATTCTGTTTTACAATCTGTCCGAATATTAATGAGAGTCACTGTATGTATATCGACGCTTGTGTATACAGTATTTATTCGTTCATGTTTATTATACGTGTATAACGTTCCCGTGTATGTGTGCAGGTGTATATGTATGACGAGAGTCGGTGTACGAATTTATACATGTACATGTACATTCAACGATTCTGTACAGTAGGCATTAGGTTACAGCCATGCTGGCGCGTAATCTTCGCACAGTTCACCAGTCTTAAACACCGAGTTAACGTTATTATCACTACGGCAAAATTTGCTACAACCTTCCGTCGGAACATTCCAAACGCGATACAGAGTCCGTTCCTTCTGAATAACCGACGAGCAGTAAACTTGAATAACGATAATAGGTAATTGGTTAGCCTAAAAGGTAAGTGATCAAGGGGTAGAAGAGTTTGTGATGGGTATGGTGGCATTTCTTTTGGATGGGAACGCGTATGAGCTTGAGCAGATATCGAACGAGCCTTCTAGTGACTCGTAAACTGGGTGTGTATTCTTTTTTTATTTTCTTTGTTTTTTCGTTTTCCTTTCTTCCTTCGCTAAATTTCTCTTGCACTTAGCACTCTCGTACTTTACCGCTCTGACCAGCTGGAAACGAGTCCGTATCGCATGCATTTTCTCATCCCTTATTCTCTATTGGTACAACGAGAAGAAATATGCCTTCCTCAACGAAAAGATTATTCTTACAATTTTCAAATGGGATCGTACACCGGTTTAGCCTGTTCGTTGCACTTTCGACACATACACTCGTCACAATTAGCCCCTATATACACTTCTCTTCGTCAACTATTTCACCAAGAATCTCCCTCTAGTCAAACACGCGCACAACTCCGTCGAAAGTTCACCGCGTTGCACCAGTGGCCAACGTAGAAGTTTATCCCAGGAATGTTTCCAATTTGCAACCGCGGTCCGGGTGACAGATCGTAATAATACGTAGCGGAAAGGTCGCGGCGTTCTTCGGTTCGTCGACGAGATCAGCCCCCTTCTCTCTCTCTCTCTCTCTCTCTCTCTCTCTCTCTCTCTCTCTCTCTCTCTCTCTCTCTCTCCCCCTTTCGATTGGATCGCGACTCGAGCGTTTTTCCGAATTCCTCTCGCGGTCGGTTGTTTGCGTTCGCCGGTTGCCGTAAGCTCTCCGAAAATTCGATTCCTCCGGCTACCGCGCCGTTTACGTGCTCCCTCTCCTAGTCCAGAGAATTCCATCGGCGCGGCACAGTGGCAGGGGGAGGTATTCGATAATTCCCTGCCGCGGTGGTTTCCATCGAACGTGGATCACAGGAGATCGGTTCTCGCCACTCGACAACGTCGAAAAATGGCACCGTTTGCTCTTCCACTTTGCCACGATCGCCTCGTCGAACGAATAATTTAAACGCATTTCTCCGTCCACGTCTATCCCCGCGAACGAGATCGATTTTCCGCGTTTGGAATATATGCAGCGATTCCCCACCAACAACAAGGAAATATACGATGGATTTCGACGTTTACAAAGGTACCCGTTCGTTTCTCCCACGAGGGATAGAATTCGATTAGGGCGTTGTCCGACCTTCGAACACGGAGAGACCTGGCTCTGACGAGGCATTATTATCCGTAGAGACGTGGTTCAGGACATCCAGGGATGGCCTCGCACCTGACTAATCTATTACGTCTCCGCTACCACGACTCCTTTTGTTCCTGCTCAACCGGCACTTTGGCCGCACGACGTTTGATATCCATTCTCTCAAACGACTGAAGACGTCGTCCTTCTGTCCCAAGGTTCTTGTTCTGCCAATTGTGTTCGGGCCTTGTATTCCTTGGATTAATTTGTCCGAATCTACGACCCGACAGAGCTTCTCTCTCCCCCTACGTTTCATGTGCACGATCGATCGTTTCTCCTCTCTCTCTCTCTCTCTCTCCCTATCTCTTTCTATCTCTGTCCGGAGAACGATCCTAACTCGATTCTCTCTGGTATCAAAGGACTCGCTGCGAGAGTGAGGTATTCAAATCAGCGTTCAATCTTCCCTCGATTCGAACGTCCTACACAGCTACATTCTCTGAACATCGATCTCTAGAATTCTCCCAATTCTCTATTTCCGGATAACCTTAAACATCCATCGCGTCACCTACGTATCCCTCGTCCGGACTCTCAGGATGATGAGGAGGTTGAAGATCCTCTGCTCTAGCAACTGCAGCTGCGGCAGCTTCTCGAGCAGTTTTACTCAGCAGTGATCTAGGTGAAAGTGGCGTCGTCTCGCCTCTGTACGCAGCTGGCGGAGATGGAATGAAAGGTACCTCGGGGAAGACAGCAACCGGAGACACCGGAGAGACAGGTAGCTGTTGCTGAAGCGGTTGCTCGACCGGTTGAATAGGCTGTTGCTGTTGAACAGGATAGGGATAACCCTCGGCAGTGTACCTGGTGTCGGTTCTAGGCAGCACGGGATCGTATCCTGGCGATCTGGCGAGGAACTCCGCTTCCCTGGAGTACCTGGCAGGTGGTGCAACTGCAGAACCCTCTACTGGCATCCTTTGCCTTAAACGTGGTAACGTACTCGCGGCACTGAACGGGATCTTAGGTAGGCCGAAGTTCACTGGATAGCCGTCTTGGTCTAGATAGCTCAGTTGAGGGATATTAGAGGGACGTAAATCGGGTTGCAACGGATAACCAGAGTCGTATTCGAGGATCTGCCTCTCGCCAGGTTGATGTCGATACAGTTGACCGTATCCTATATCCGTTGTTTCCGGCACCTCGTTTATGAGGTCTGGTTCTGTTAGATACTTGGATACTGGGCTACAGTACGGTTCCTCCAGGTTTCTGTGCTCTCTACGCTCGAGAGTTGCTGCCCTGTTCATTTCTCTTTCCGTATAAGATACCATTTGTTGGTGTTCCAATCCTATCAAACTGCCATTCCCTTTTCTGCAAGGGATACTTGTTGTGGTGTCTTTAGTAATTGGCATCACGGATTTGTTTTGCGACACTAACGCTTTGGAGTTTCTCTTTCGATCGCGGCGTCGTTTACGTACACAGATCACGATGCTGCCTATTAGAGAACCTACAGCGAACAGAGTGCCTAACAGAACACCCGCTGCCACGGCTACTACGTATCCTGATTTCGAGTGATCGTTCGGCGGTTCCACGGTGATTCTCTCTTGAAATAAAACATGCAGAGAAAGATTCGCCTCGGCTGATCCTGCCCCGTTCTCAGCTATGCAGGTGTAAGTTCCCTCGTGGAATTTCTCCACGGAGTAGAGAAGCAGCGAGCTGCTCATGTTCGTTCCGCCACGTTGCCTGTACGCGTACCTGGAACCAATTCGCCAAATCTTTTGTCAATTGTTGCTCTACCATTGAAAGAAATAGCGGGCTGAAATTTTAAAGAACGTCGCGAGAATAGAAGTTAATCTGTTCCATTGAAGTACACTTGAATCAATGGGGATTGTATATTTCTCCAAGCGGAAATCTTGTTATCGTTGAACAACAGGCTTCCTTCAGCCGGGCGAGATTCGCGGCCGGAATAAAATACCCGTCGTATTCCGGAATTTTAATTCGCTTTCAACGGTTCCGGCAATTGCCCGCGGAATTTCACTAAGTCACGCGGCGTGTGCTTAATTCAGCTGGAGGCACGGTCAAAAGGGCTCGCTTTGAAAAACGCGACGCGATGAAAACAACGCACGCGACCTATTGGCTCGAACGTTTCCGAGCCGTGCATTTTAATGAGACGACGCGTTTCAACGCGTGTCGCTTCTCTTTCCGCCGTGCGATTCGGATTATTAACGAGGCAGAAGTTCCGCTAACGGCAGAGTGAAAGTCATTTGTACCATTGGCCATCCATAATGACCGTCGCGGAAATATTCGCGAACCTTTCGAAGCCTTGCACCGCGAGATGTCGTTAAAAGTCGTCGAAGCAGCCGGTAATTAGAATACTTTCACGATTAACGACCGTGACGAGCATCTTTCGAAAAAGAAACAGAAAAAAAAGGGAACGAGGTAAAATAAAATTTCCACAGCGAACAAAGTTCGATACAGAGGAATTTTCGCGCGGTAATTATACGAAAGTAGGAGAAGACTTCGCCTTGCGAATTATACGAAACAACGGCGGGCGTTTGCGGGGGGAAACGGCGAAATATTCAAATTCCAACGAAACTTTATTTTAGTTGCGAATAATCGCACGTGAGGGTTGTTTGCGTTGCCTCATCCCCGGACGATAGCGAGAAATAACCAGAATTGTTTTTCCGCGAGCGATTTTGATATTCTTCGCGGTTCGCCGATTTGCCGGCTGTTATTACTGTTGAGTTGATAACATGATATTCCAGATGAATATTCAGCACATTTAACGATACGAAGATACTATTCCATTAAGAGTATCATATTCTAGAACACCTGAATATTTGACAATTATCGATTCGCTACGAGTAATCAAAAAATGTCAACGTTAGAATAAAAGGAAAAGAAAAAAGAAAGTGCACAGGTACTCACCGAGGAAAGGACACGGACGAAATAACCAACGAATCGTTCTCGTTCTGCAGTTCACAGATTTCTCCGTTGAACCACCAGGTGAGTTTCGCGGCTGGCACTGCGTAGACGTCACATTTGAGGGTAACATTATCTCCTTCGTACGCTTGTACCCGGTGCTGGAGGTCGATTTGTGGCAGGCAAGCTAGCTCGTTCAGTTTCACATCCTTGATCTGTTTGCTGCGCAGCCTTGGGGGTGCATCACAGACTGGCTCAGACTCCTGTGGTGCAGCAGGCGCGGATTCCTTTAGCCAAGCTTGCGTCGCCCTAAGCCTACAGTCGCAAATCCACGGATTGTTGTGCAACGTTAGACCCCTGAGGCTTCCGCCAAGTGGCAACGTGAGATCAGGTACCCGGGTCAACCGATTGCCATCCAATCTGAGCCACTCGAGCAGGTGGAGGCCGTCGAACGCTGCCTGTTCGATATTCTCCAGCCGGCACTGGCTCAATTCCAAGTTGGTCAGATGCGGCAGATGTTGAAACGCTCCATGGCGTACCTCTCGTATGGGATTCCCATTCAGTAGCAGCTTCATCAGATTCGAATAGGAAGGGAAGGTCTCGCTAGGTATCTCTTCGATCAGGTTCTCAGAGAGGTCCAACTCTACCAGGCCCACAAGGCCCATGAACGCGCTCGAAGCTATACGGCTGATGTGAGATCTAGCCAGGTACAATCGTTGCAGATTGATCAGACGAAGAGCGTGGAAACATTCGGGTGGTAGACTAACCAGATGATTGTTCGAGAGATCCAACACCTGAGTTTCCTCGCGGGCACCCTGAGGAAGTCCCTTCAGATCCCTATTCGCGCACTCCACCCACTCTTTCCCACTCTTCCATTTGCACGTGCACATACTAGGGCAACCTTCCACCACTGTCGACGTCCACGATAACAGCATCATCGTACCGAGAAGTGCCCCTCTCCACCACCAGGCTCGCACGCTCGAGCACATGGTGTCTCGTTCACCCCAAGTTCCTCCGAGAACCTTCTTTCTATCTCATCTTCTACCGGATCCCGTTTCCCTCCGCCTTTTATCCTCTCTACTTCGATCTCCTTCCAACGATTGCTTTCGGAGGGAACATCTTCGGTTGATCCTGTTGCCTCGCTACGCTGCGGAACGTGGCTACTCGATGAGTTTCTCGAGAGCTCGTCAAGCGGACCTGCACGATCTCCGATTCCCACCCTGAAACAAGAATTGAGTCGAATTGCCGAGGTTAGAAACATCCTTTCACCTCTTCTCGATATATATATATTTTTTTCTTGATAAGAGGGAGGGAGAGAGAGAGAGAGAGGAAAAAGGGAACGAGAGGATGAGTCGATTCTCAGAAGGATATTTCGCTATTCAAAATACGAGCATTGAGGACTTTTACGATTGCCTAAAGTTATAGACTGAAATATTATACGATCCTGTTTCAAGAAGATCCGCGCAATTTTTAAGGTATCCGAGAGTACGCTACCTTCACTGCCGTCATTTTCTTTACCGTCGTTCCCTGGCTCTTTCAGCCACAGAAGCCCATCCCTACACGAAACTTTCGTATTTTCACAAGCCAGCAACGTGTTCTCTCTCTCTCTCTCTTTCTCTCTGTGTGTGCACACGATCGTTCGTAAATGAATGCTCATATTCGTGCATGCGCGAGCATTCTATCTCTCTCTCTCTCTCTCTCCTTCTCTTTAAAGCGATGAGGTTAGCGCGTTCATCGTTCGTGCGAAATTTATAGTTTGCAACGAACACTCCCCGAAAAATAGGTCAGAAGATTCCATTAAAGCTTTATCTCCTGGCGACAATCTAATCCCATTTACTATTTGACGATTCCTCGACCTCCATCCTCGTTTTATTCGAGTTCGTTAACGTCCTTAAATAACAAATTAATCCAGCAATTAAATCCTTCGACCTCGGCCAGAGGAAAATAACCGTTACTCTGGACCATTAATCAACAATAAGAGGGAAGAGCGAAAGATCGATTCGCGGTGGTGTGCGAGTTAGTTGCGAATTCACCGCTCGCGACGCTCATAAAGCAGACACACCGTTGACGTTTCCGCGGCCCGGGGTTTGATACTGTTCCCGAATTGACGTACTGCGTATTAATAATTAATCGTCCGATCCCGCGATACATTTTGAACGAGGCATCGGAGCGCATACTAATCGGCGCATCACCGCGTCAACGTTAAACCGAGCACGTCTCCGCCACGCTTCACTCTCCTATCGTGATATACACTGTGCACTAGCTAGTTCCGTCCAAAGGTTGTACAGGGTGTACACTTGGAAATTAACCGGCATTCGTGCCAGCCGAGTCATTAATTCCGAGACATCGGATCGCTCCTTCGAAGGAGAGATCGGTCCACCGATCTCTACGTGGATCGTAAACGCGCCGGATCGTAAAATTCGCGCGGAACGGCCGCTATAATCGATTCATCTCGCTGGTTGCCTCGATCCTCTCTTACCGCCACGGCTGATGTCCTCTTATCCTACCCGTTTCATCCTAAATGTTTTATTAGCCAGCGATCGATCCGGGGGATTTGCCGCGTTGAAACTGCTGCCGTTGTACAGGCGTTTTATGCTGTTGTTGCGGTAGATAGTCCCTGTCGCCACTTCAGTTGCGAGCCTCGAGATTGTTCGATCGAGGAGAACGTTTGTGCGAACGAATCGGACGGTTGAATAGCAGAAAGGAATAGATTTAGCTAAATTAAGGTGAAACTTTGCCGTCCATCTTCGTCGATCTTCGTTCTTTTGATTTTTACAACATCCCTTCTGTTTGCTAACATTTCCAACTTGCATTTTTTTCTTTAATCCTTTCGCTACGAGCGTCTTTTACGCCGAGATGCTCTCACCAAACGAGAGATAAAAGCGATAAAAGCGTACATATTGCGTGGTAATCGATACAAAAATTAATTAGTCTCTTTTAAAAGCATTTGCTTTTTCAGGCCTGTGTATTATCTGAATAAACCATTTCAAAAATCATCGTTATAATAATATATTATTTTATCTGCCCACGTGTTATTCGAAAATAATCACGCGTTAATTTATTTGAACAGACAAATGAATTTTCTCCGGATGATTTTGTTGTTCGGAATTTAAACGAAATAAGTTCCCATTGTAGTTTTTATTTGATCGAGTATTTAGACAAATGATTTTTCAATTGCTCCCTAATTTTATCATGCCAATATTTCAGTTCAGGATTTCGTATTATCGAAAGGTAAGTATACAAAAACTGTTCTTTTGGAAAAATTATGAATGCCTTTTTGAAGCCAGAATAATTTTCAGAAGCAATTTAATTCGTATAATTTCATCTGTCAAATGATTTCTAATCTTATGTTAAATGAAATGAAAAATTATTTGAAAATAAATTACCCGAATTAAACACAAGATAGAATTACTTTCCTTCTGTTATTCGTAAAATAAAAATGATGAAATATTTGAAATAATTCATTACTTCAACCGAGTATTTGTTATCTCGTTAAAAATGAAACGTGCCCAATTTGCGAATCGTTCGAGAAAGCAAGAAGTCGTCAAGTATCGAGTGTATACAGTATCTACCATATTATCAAATTTAACAATAGAATTGATGCTGTTTGTATACTTCTTTCCTCGCTTCGCACTCGTCTTCGATTTGAAAATCCTTTCGAAACACTCACCGACTAGGTGTTCTCAGGCGTGCAAATTGCCACGATGGAAGACGAAATCGCAAGCGTCGTCCGCACGTTACATCGAATTCAATCTCCGGCAGAGAGGATAGGTTCACGATCCACGAAACTCGCGGCGAGAGAGCGCATTATCCAGTCGAATTCGCGAAACAGCGAAGAAAACGCGTCACGTCACTTCTATTTTCCATACCTATCGCTCGTAAAAGCGCGATCAGAGATCCACGAGGTGAGCCGAATCCCCGGCTCTTCTACTTCGAGCGTGTTTTATAGGAAAATCTGACCCGCATTGGCTGCGGGAAACTTGGGAAAATCTTCCGCGGGATAGGTTCGGGGAGGCGGGGGTGAAGAGGCACGGCGAGAGTAAGAAAGTGTGTAGCCAAGAGGACTTTAAAAGTGGGCGAAGGAGATGCAGCGAGAGGAGAAAGAAGAAAAAAAAAAAGAAGGAACGAAAGAACGAGCAGACTGTATCGCGCGTCACGAGGAAACTTGTCGCATAAACGAGAAGTTAATCCTTTTAGGAACTGTTCTAGACCTCTGATGCATTCACGCTGTTCTGCAGTTTTGTGCATTGCGCTGGAAACAGGGTGAACGAAAATTGTTAGGTGGCAGCGTAATCTCTAATTCATCGTTGAGGTTCGAAGAAACGCCGGGAGATTCGAACGAGGTGTTGAATACTCGGACGCTAACTTGACCGTGTACTTCGGAGTTTGACTTTCTTACTCCGTTAGAATTCGAAACATTAGAAAGAGTAACAGTGTGTCCATTCGCTCGGTAGACACTCAGACATTTTCAAGTACAGACGTTTGAATTATAGTTAGTCCTCTGATGCACGGAAGTGGTCCTTCGAAGCATTAATCAGTAGGCACAGACGTGCAAAATTAGCCAAACTCGAAAGATCGCGAGATAAACTACGAGTAGACGCAATCATTTGTATTTGGCGATCATCAGTCTTAAATTTGGCATTTACAAGTTTGTACTTAATGAATAAGAAAACATGCTTATTGTTTTATTTATAAAAATATGCATTTTGACATATTAATATATTATAATCTTATAAATATTAAGTGCCCTAGTTGCTAATTTCGGTCTTTTTTAATTTTAATTTAATTTTTAATCAATTGGTATTTGTTTAGCTGCCAGTGCTTCACATATTTTAATCTTATTCCTGATGTGCTTAGAAAAATTTATTTTTTTAAATAATTTGGACAAATGCACCGACCACTTGTCCAATTTAGCATAAATACTGACCGAAGGATACTGAGCAAATTATTGAAATACTGACAAAAAGGGATTAAAATACTGACCACTAAAATACAAGCCCTTAAATTTCTGCAAAAGTACAACTTTAATAGACATATAATTTTTCTTTCGCCACATCTTCGAGTATTTAGCCACAGGAGTATTTTTATTATTCAAAGCATATAATGGCTTCTCAACTTTTTATTGATGTTCTAATAAAAATGTTTAATTGTTCAATAGGGCACTTTGTATTTCAAAGTATCTTCTATTTATTGATTATATTCAAAATGCACTAACTGTCAATTTTCATTCAATTTATACAATTGTAAAAAGTTCAAGCGCACCAATGACCACCGTGGCGTCACAGGAAAAATCGTAGTCGGTGATATGTATAATATATGACCAACGTGGCAGTCAAAGCGTTAACATTTCAAAGTGTCTACGCGGCACACGCCGGCTTGTTAAAATGAAATTACAATTCACGGCATCTAACCGTATCGTAAAGTTGTCCCTTTGCTGGTTCCAACACGAGGTGAGAAATTGTAAGTTTCGAATAGGGACGAATAGGAAGAGAAAATGATGGAATACTATCGAATAACGATGGGAACACATCGATGCAACTGGAACGAGGAGAGAAAGTGGCGAGAAGTTGACGTGGAACGAGTATCGTCTGGAAGAAGTCAGACGAGATGGGACGAGAGATCGAGGAGGGATAATAAATTCCATAGAGAGGCGAGCGTGTGCATCCCGAAGGCGAAGAGACGTCGGCTCAAGAAGAAACACTCCTCGAAGCGTAGCATCAGCCGATAGATCAGGATATCGGAATATCGAGCGGCCGCATGCAAACCCCACGGTTTTTCATGGCTTTATTCCAACATGGCCCCGTTCAACGAGGTTTTTCACCGGCACCGGAGCAAAGGGAGGCTTCGAGGATATTGCCTGCTCGACATTTTCAATCCAATATCTACTATCGCCACTTCTTTTTTTTTCCACCGCAATTCCGACGAATGGGCTTCGTCTAACGCGCTAAACTAACCCCCTCTTCTCTGTCACCGTTCTTACGTCTACAGAGCAAATGAAGATCTTTGAGGTTTCTTCTCCTCGATTCGATTGAGAAAGACCGTATGGAATATAAGAACGTTAAGCTTTTTCCATCGATTGAACAGAATTTATCTGCGATAATATTTTCGATTTCTTTCTTCTATCGAATCTTTACAAACGACGAACACGAATCGAAAGGGATTCCTTTTATTCCTGGTGAAACAACTCGAAGAATTTCTGATTCACTCGAACCACCGGTGTGTCATATGTAAACGTTTCTCGATAAGGGAGAAAGGTTCTTCAATACGCAGCACGTTTCTACCTGGAACGAGCCTAACCGAAATACGCGCCGAGGGAAAGCTTCCATTTGCCAGGAGACTTCTATCTTCATGGGTCGTTTGGGTCGAATAAACAAATGGGGTCGCTCCGGAGACACCTCGTAGAATTCGTAAAACCGAGGAGAGCCACTCAGGCCTACTGCTGTTGGGATTCGAATCGAAACTTCTCCCTCGTAGACAATTCCTTCGAACGTACCAAGGATTTTCCTCGGTATTTTCTTATTCATTCGCCGAATCCAATTATCCCCCGACGAAATAACCAATGAAACGAACCACATTTACGATAAATTCCAAACGAAATGTTTTATTATCAGACATGTATTGTATCGTGATAATTAACATTTTTATACACGCAAACGGAAGAAAACGAGGATTAGCGATACGAAATGGCACACGATTCTTTCTCTACGCATAATCAAATACCATAAGCTAATGGAACGACTAGTCTTAATCCTTTACTCTCAAAGTACTTTTCCCATGAACAAGCCAGCAACTCTACAATTGTTCAACGTGCACCTTAACTTGTAGTAATGTCAGATTATCTTTATCACGCGTTTCAAGCGGTAACTTAACCCTTTACGCTGCAAATCAATTTTCTCATACGATCGATTTATCAACTTCAACACACTTCTGCGACGAAACTTTGGAAATCGAGAAAGTGTCACTTTGAGAAAAAAAATTGTATACCTTCGTGAATTTATTTATTTTTATGTATTTGTTCAATTTGCTTTGTTTAAATATAAATAAAATTTGAACGGATTTATGGTGTATGTTATGAATATCTCCGTAGAGTAGCCATAGGAGCGAAAAAACGGTTAATAGCGCCTGAATATTTGAAAAACTAATTTTGCTGTTTAATTCTATTTGGCCTGGTATTTTACCACTCGCCGAGGTGCATTCCAGGTTTCTCGGAGCAATTAAAAAAAGAAAAATAAAACACACTTTGGGGATGCTTACTTCTACCACTTCTGCACAGATTCCAACCAGATCGCTTTATTCGTGCACAGAATATTGCAAATAATGCGACAGATAACGAGAATGGCTGTTAAAGCTAGCGTAAAAATAAGCACGATGAAGGAGTCTGGTCGTTAAAGTGCGAACGTGCTATCGAGAAGGGATTTATTAATTAAAAGATCCGTGTCATGGAGACCAAGGAGGAAATCGTAAACCGTAGCGGTGTTGGATTGCCCATTCAGTAGTCCCACAGAGTTAAAATTTCATAGGCTTTTTTCCAACGTTTTCATTAAGCAGCGGCCGCCTTGGAATTTCCACTTTTCAAACGCCAGAGGCTGGCGGCATTCTGCGAATTACTTTCACCGCGATTTCCAACGGTTTAAACGACCGCTCTTAAAAACGCGCAAGAAATTGCTGGCTAGATATAAGACGTGCTGGTTTCCTTCGGCCGTTTCCTTTTTCTCCTCGTTCATTCCCTTTCTTCGTGTGTGCACGGTTCACACGGAGAAACGAAAGAGAACGGCGAAAAATGGGAATTCGATGTATTCTCGATAACATCGCCGATAAACTCGCGCCGTCTGCCTCTGAGAATACGGCTCTCGCGAGTTGCTTACTTCTTCCTTGCCGTGGAGAACGTAATGGCGACATGAATTCGCCCAGACTATAGAAACGAAGAAAAAACTCGAATATTCGAGGACCGTTCGAATCGCTTCTTATCAAAAAATTCTATTTAGGCTTATGCTGCAGTCGACACAGGACAGTGCCGTTTTTAAGTCAATTTTCCATGGATTGTAAATTTTCTAGAGGACTTGGGTCTGGCTGCAAGACCCACTTTCTGTTGAAAAAGTGTCTGGTCAGAGCACCCTCAACGGTAATTGACTTATAGTAAGCTTACTTGCACTGAAAAAAGGACAGAATTTGTGGGCTGGTTTCTTGAACAAAGGACCTTTGTGTGACATTCTGCAGGTCACACGATGGACGTGATTTGCAGACGTTGTATGATCGGGAAACCGCCCCAATTTCTAATTGGATAATCCTAAGTCCTACTTTTCTGCATTTTCCCGCAAGAAGCCTCTTGGAGGGAATTATATTCATATTTATATAAAAATTCCAATAGAATCTAGATCAAATTTAACCTAGAATCAACGAAGTTTCGACAAACATCAACCAACAACTTCCATATGATCCACTATCGTGATCATACAACAACCGATTGATACACAATTATTTTCACTTATCGTCCAACGAATATTGAACAATAAATCAGCCATTCTTCGTTAAATTGGCGTAAAATATTGCAGTGTGGATATAAAAAAAGAGTCCGTAAATTAAAGGTGTTACAGTGTTCCTGAAAAATATTTCTGGCCAACGATCCTTTCTAAAATCCAATCTAAATTCAATCCAATGTAAAATTAATTTTTATTTTGTCATTAGCGTTCGATATCGTAATCTGGTCCCATCGCGTCACATTAAACGTGTCGATGAAGCGAAATGGCGTTATCGCAAACTCGGTCAAACGTAATAAATAAACTTGAGGCAGTATTAGTCCAGAGTTGTAAACTCAGCAAAGATTATTTTATTAGATACGATAAATAATACAAATATTCAATACTCATCGACTATAGTAACCGTTATTCTCGTATAATAAACAACGTTCGTTTATTCTTTTATCTTGAAAATAAATTATCTCCTAAACTATGTAAAAAAACAAAAAGAAACTGCACCAAAGTGAAAACAAACTTTCGTATTCTCCATGGGGAGGAATGATTTTAGGACCTATATATCGATCAAACATTTTTTACTCCTCTCGGTGAGCACTATAACTTTTTCAAGTTATGGAACCCTTTTTACGACCGCCCTATATAAAGTTACATCTAAGACTGAAATAGTAATTTGGCGGTTGAAAGCGCAAGAGAATAATAAGAAGAAATAGCCGACTCTCTTTCCTGATTTCATGAAATCGTTGAATAAGGAGGAAGGAGAATCGCGAAAAGAGGATGTCGAGCGTTCCTCGAAGAACCAGCCAATAAGCAAGAATACGAACGAATTTAATTAACATCGCCCCATTACTGGCGGCATTAAGCATCGCTAGACACCGAAGGAGAAGCGACGAAGCTTCGAAGAGCAAGGAGAAAGGTGGAGAAAGAAAGGGGGTGGCTGAATATTCGTTAAAGTTACTTGAATCCGATCGAAGCTGTTGTTCGTGGCCCTTCTACCGAGGAAAAGGCTATATCAGAGTCTCCGTCCTCGACTTACAATGCTCTAGACTCTAGACGAACAAGAGGACAACCTACGAGGCCTCTCATCGATCCGACCGACTGGACCAAATCCACCCTTATTTCTCCCACCCTGTCGATCGAGGTTCCCAAGCTCTCCTATATCCCTTTTCTCGATTTTTCAAATCCACTATGCTTTGTGTGTCTCTCCTATATTCTTCTCTTAATTTCTCCTTCGAAAAAAGAGAGAAAAACTGACGAAAATAAGAAATTTCTTGCATGACAATGCAAACGCGACGAACCATCAGCCTTCAAATTTAAACATCAGAACGAAATGCAGTATCTATACTCCCTGTAGAAAGATCGAGAGCAAAATTAGCTTATTGCTAAGCAAATTTGAGGATCTTCCTGATCCTAAAAGTTTAATATAATTTTTAACGACGATCCTTTCCCTTGGAAGCACCGATACTGCACTCTCAAACTCAAACTCATTCTACACACAGTAAGCTAACCAATAGCAGAAATAATCTAGCCTATAAAAGCTAAAACACGAGACTTCCAAAAGATTGTTGAAAAGATTTTACGAAGAGACGTTTATCAGAATTATATGCAGTACCTTAGTCAAGTATCTTAGTTCTATTCGTTCTTCGTTAGCAAATAAATTATTCTTACACTACTTTCAACAAAGTTTCGGTTTTGTTCACCAAGTTTTATATCAAGTATATTGCGAAGTGTAAAATGTACACGACACGAACGAATTGAAATTCGTCTCCTTTTTATCGGAGGTAATTTTATCAAGTATTTTAGTTTACAATTGTTGAAAATGGGAGGTTGAAGATTATTTAGTTTGAGAACCTCTTATCATTAGCCCCGGTTCTCCAGTTGTCCCCGCCCTTCCGTCAGAGTCTTCCACCTTTTCAATCTTTTCCTCCACGGATCTCCTTGGGTTTCCTCGGATTCTTTTTGTCTGCGGAAGCCCAGAAGCGTAAACAGCCAGCGACGTCAGACCGAAATCAATTCAACGCCGATGCCGAAAGCCGCGGGTACTAATCTCGACGAGGGAGTTGCTGGCTTTCTCTTTGCAGCTTGCGTCAGACTTTACTTTCTCAACCCACCGAGACACTTCTACATTCTCACTCACGTCCTCTAAACCTCGATTTTTTTCGATACGTCACGAATATCTCTTATCAATTTTTCTTTCTCTTATTCTTTATTTCCCTTCTCCTCCTAATTATAAATTACGAATATTCCCTCTAACCCTGTTCTTACGTCGTAAATCTCGAGGGATAGTAGCTGAACGCGTGAGCTGGCTACGAATTTTCCATAAAAAGGATAGATCCCAGCCGTAAACCTCAGGTGGCTGGTGCAGTAAAAAGAGGTTCACCTAGCGTGACCGATTTTTTCTTCCATCGCGAGCGAACGCTCTACGCGCGAGAACGTGGTCGCGTTTGAAAAATTTCTAGTCACGCGACCGGTGCTCCATAAAAAACCGAAAGAAAAAAATAATGTGGCAGCCGGATAACCTAGGATTGAAAACACAAACGGAGGATGGAAAAGGGATGGGAGAGGTTAGAGAGGGCTCGAAGAGTTGAAGATCAAAGTTCTCGTTTGATTTCGCGACGGATCGATCCGGGGAATTCGGCAATTTTGCGCTCCGCTGAAGCGGATTGTATTTAAAAAAAAAACAACAACAAAAAAAAAAAAGAAGACAAATAGACGATCGCTTGGACACTGCGAGCGAGCTGCTTTTTTTCTTATCGAGATGAGAACGCGCGCGTTGTCATTGTGGGCTCGTTGAAAGAGGAATAATCGACGTCGATGACGATTTCAAAGAATCCTATCCGACGATGAAAGAGGAGAGGGAAGGAAACGGAAAAGTAAAAGAGAACATCGTCGTAGAAAGTGGAGAGAAGTGGAGAAGAGAATGGAAGACGAATCGGCAGGATTGATCGTCCATGAAAATATAATCCCCGCTTCGTTCGATCGAACGTCGCGTTCCTCTTTAAGGATCGTTTGTTCTTCAATTTTTAAACGAACTTCCAGAGGGAAAGAGAGGGGCAGTTTCTTCCTCCTTCGATATCTGCGGAATCCGATTTCGCGATAATAACTTCCGGAACCCGTTCGTTTCTTTCGGATGACTCAGCTACCGGCAAGCGACTTACGAAATTCGACGTCCCTACCCACGTCAACCCTCCATCCTCCAACCTCCACCTTTTCTCCTCCCTTACCCAGTTGGAAAACTTTGAAATCGTTACGTTTAATGCTTCTTTGTTAATTTCGAACATCTTTTCGAACTCCTGCAGAACGCTTTGTCCCTTCTGTTAAGCTTCATTAACGAATCCCTCCTTTCTGATGGTTCATTATTGCTGCACGAAGTATTCTCTCGTTTAGAACGTTCAGTTTATATACTGGTTGTGAGATGCACGCGGAACTTGTACATTTAAATCCACAAAGCGACTGGAACGAGCAATTTAAACAAAGCTTCTGCAGTACTTATAAATTAGAAAGGTATTAAATACGTTTCGTTTCCGATATTTTACGCGATGGACTTGTAGCGAAGCACGGCTTTTACAAATTTGTCAAATTTTATAAACTAAAATACACACAATCGCTGATTCACTCCATCGCTTTGAAAAAATGCAGTCCATTTCGATGAATTCAACTGTTAATAGTTATAAATATTAAAATTGAACTATTATAAAGTTAAGTCGGCGTACGAAGTACAGCACGATTTCCTATAACGCGGAATTCACATAGCTATTAACCGTGTTATGCGGTAGTACTGTATATTCATTTAGTTCTAATTGCACATCGTTTCATTCTCGAAAAACTTCCAGTCCCTCCTACGTTATCAACTGATTTTCCTTTGATTTCTACAGAGATCGGTATGACGTAGAAATTTCGGTCAGTTTGGTTTAGCAATAGGAACGTTAATCAACTTTCGACTGGCATTTGTGCTATCGATGGCGAACTCGTACATCGCGGAGCTGTGCTTGATCAAAAGTGGACGCTGGCATTCGTGAGTTTCCTCGCTACGTTTCCCGCATAATTATCCGGTAATTCGGGTCACCAATGGATCCCACCAAGTCCAACAACCCAGTTCTTGGCCAACGATATAGTTCGTTTCAGCTCGGCTATCATCGTATTGCCCGTTATCGTCCTTTCGTTTTCCAACACGCTCCGGAAAGCTTTCTGGTCGCGCGAGGCCGCTTTCGAGAGGGAGAGGAGAGAGGCTTGTGGATCGATCCAGTTCGAGGGGACGCGATAATTTCTGGCTGCTACACGGAAAAGCCATCTTCCTGCCGCTCTTCCCCAGGAATTATTCACGACACATTTCGAATACGTGTACCACCGTTCCGACGTTGAAAGGATCTTGAGAGATTACGGGCGTGTGTTGCACGTAAAGATAAATGAAGTGACCACGAATGACGTTTGTGGGAACAGATTATTTTCTCATTTTGTAACAGACCGGACGAGAAATAACTCGAGATCCGTAGAGTACATGTTCCTCTGTAACAGAAGAGGAATACAATTGAGGATTTCGCGTGGTTCTACGAAACAAAAAGAAAGACAAGAACATTGTTTACGTTATCCAGCAGCCTTCTTTGAGGCGTTCTTTGGAAGCTTTGGAGAAACTTTAAGAAGTTATTTCCGGACCAATGTTCCTCGACGTTACCAAAGTCTCGCGATCCATGGTCCCCCTTACGAAGTTTTCACAATAGAAACGTTCTACTTGTAAAAAGGGAGGAACGATTTCTTCGGAGATCAATTTATTAACAATGACTTTGTCCTCCATTACGAAATTCAAGTAGACGATCAGGAAATAAAAGGTTAGAACGATGAAACGTTTTATCCGTTCGGACGTCTCGAAGAGGGATTGTTTCATCGATAGAGAGAGAGAGAGAGAGAGAGAGAGAAACGGAGACATTGTAACAAGTGCCACGTTCGCATATCGCGAATAACGCACGTCTCGTCGTTTGCCACGAAGTCAATTTCACGGTTCGAAAAGGAGGCTTGAATTACTTCTAGCGGGAACGCTAATCCTGACCTAGATAACACAGGTCCGCAGACTCAGCCTTCGAACGAGGGAGAAACGCGACGATAATTTCGCGAGATAAGACAAATAGGAAGAGAGAATCCCTGGGAGTAGTACAGGAACGCCGGTTCTCACCTGACATCGCGCAATCTTTTAACATAACCCGCTCCGTCGAACCATAAAATTACCGAATGCCAGGCATTGATCGACGAAGGGGAGTCTTCCTGGTTCGACCACGAAAAAGGTCTCGAAACCTTCGAGGGTGACTCTGTGAAGCATTGCCCTATTACGAGCGTCGTTCGACCCTCCTGCGAGCTGAATTACCAAACAGTTCGTTCTTCTCGCGTTGCGAAACCTCCTCGAACATTCTAGCTTTCTCGTTAGGCAAAACGCTGATGGAAAGTGTGTTCAATTTTCGAGATGGCGATATTGTAAGGTTTCGTGGATTCCGCGATCGAGACTGACCAAGTGTGATTTTTAATTCGCCAATTTCGATGACAATAGTCCGAGTATACGTGTTACAGCTGCTCGGTTTTATTTTCAGAGATGTAGTATCAAACAACGGTATTATTTATTGAACTAAAGTGTACAAATATTTAAACGGGACCATGTATATATTTTTTTTCGCATTATAATAGCTGACAATGTATATATGTACATATATATACTATAAAAAAATCCGTTTAAAACAAATAACGACCTTGAAATTTAAGATACCACTCTAGCTACAGAAATGCTATTAATATTGCATAATGTGCCACTTAGAACCTAACAACTTTTGTATGAACATTTCTTTTATAACTTTAATCCCTTGCGAGATATTCCGCCGTACTCATTTAAATGGAACACATTGTATATGTATATTATTTTACTTAGAAATATATCAACAAGTATAATCACACCTGCTGATGTATGTGTGTTTATATATGTATAAGGTATTCCACACAATTTAGTTCTGTAAATGACAAACCTTCGTTTTGCCCGTATCGTAAAGAGAATCTATATTAAGCAATAAAATTCTTTTCGACGTGTGTCAACGTCGAATTAAGTTAAGAATCAGAATTACTTATAGGATGACTTGATAACTCCACACTAGTGTAAGCTATTGTCTCTCAAAACCACGATATTTTCTATAATTCTCCACTTTGACACCGTGCATGTATCTTCCAGTCTCTTTTATTCTTGTACTCGTACATTCTCCATTTTTCTATTCCTATTATTCTCTATCGAAAATCTAAAGTGGCCACGCATCCTTCGTTCTCAAATACTGAATTCCAAACTCTATTTCAAGCATTTCCCGTTCACGTAACTCTCGTTCTAAACTAAACACGCACGGAAATTCTGTCAGTTCGACAGTAAATACGCTAACTCGATTTAAACAACGAGAAAAAATCATACGGTTACATCCCCTAAGAATTTTCTATATCAAACAATCCCTAGTTTAACCAAGGCCTGGTGAGAAAAATCTACCTTTCGTTTCTCGCGTAAAATGTCGGATCAAGATTCCGTGAGAACGGATCGCACTGTTTGCGAAGCGTCAGCGAAACCCTCTTAGACGTGGTGATTCGAAAGTCGGCCCCGATTCCTCTGTCATCCGTAATTTTATTACTAGATCTGAACTTCTGCACGAACCACTTCGTCCCTTCGAACCGTTCTACCGCTTGCAGTTCACCAGGATTAATTTGCGTCCTGTCCACTGCGAGTGTTACTCAAAGTGATCCGCAATATCCAGAGGCTTCGGGAAGCATCGGGCCGAATATCAAGCGAATATCGAGCTCGTCCTCCGGTGGCCGCGTAACATCTGCAATCCATTAGGAATATCGAGGAACTCTCGGCGAGTTTCGTGGAGGGTAAATGAAAAACAAAAACAAACAAAAAAAAAAGGTAGAAAGGTTTCGTTTTATTCGGGTAGGAGTGATCAAGCACAGAACTCTCTGATCGGTTTGACATTGATTAATTGAATCAGCCACCGTTATACAGTCTATACCAGATTTATTCGACTCACGGCACCGAGTTCACGCGGGAGAAATTGTTTAATCGACCGTTCCTAATAACCAGATTATTAATCGGCTAATTAACTTTTTCATTCGCTCCGAACTGTTTTATTTGTAATGTAAAAACGGTCGAAAAGCGAGTGCACGGAGACAGGAACAATTAAACAGCAATCACCAATTAGAAACAAGAAATTTTCTTAAGTAGTCCGACTTGTTCGCCGTTCTTCCTTCTTCGTTTATTCCCCCATCGACGTGAAGGCAGGAGCCAATTAGCCCAACTTCGAATTGTTCCCGGATAATCGAGTTCCACCTCTGCCTTCGTAACTTCCGCGGCAAATAATCGATGGGTTTCGACTAATGAGAACGGTCTAATGTGGAAAAACTATTCTCTCCGCGAAGTTGCTGTGGTATATATCCGAGACACGATGTCAGGATGTCATAAATCTGAAATGGAACGTCCTGAATATTATTAGTTTTTTGTTCTTTCGCTCGAATTAATGTGGGAACCGAGGAGAAGTTTGAGGCACCAAGCCAGAATCGAATCTGCGACCTCCGGACAGACACGTCTGGATTCTGTACTCGTAAATAAGGCGCCATCTTTTTTTCCTTACTGTTATTTTGCTCGTTTGGATGAACATAGGGGTCTAGAGGGTTCGTTCGCTCTTTAATTGTGAAAAGGCAAAATTTGAGATATCAAGCGAGAATCGAAGACGCCGGGATAGTAAAACACTAATAACCAAGGCGTTCTTTTTAATTTCTTCGCTGTTATTACTCTTGCAGGTGAATATAAGACTCAGAATTCGAATCTTGATCATCCTGCACTGATATTCGCTTTTTAATTGTGGAAACCGAGTAAAAATTTCAGATACCATGCGGAAATCGAACACGCGACGTCTTCGGACTGACATGCCGGGACACTAAAACAGCCCATAATCAAGGCGTTTTTTTTAATTTCTTAGTTATTATTGCTCTTTTTAATGAATATGAAGACCCTGGATCCCATAGTGTACTAAAAAGGTCGAAAATAAATTTGAGACCAAACAAGAATTACATTTATGTCCTCCGAACTAACACGTCGGGACTCTACGTTCATATCCAAAGCGCCATATTTTTTCCCTCACTGTTATTGTCTCTTCTAATGAGTACGGAATCCCCGATAATAGATTAATGATCGTTACTATCGCTCGAAATAAAAAAACAATAAATTTTATTTGAGTCCAAGCGTCATCCAATATTTACAAGCTTGAATATACCTTTCTCCAAGATCCTAAAAGCGTTATAACACATCCCATCATCTGAAATCTAACAGTATCTCTCCTCTCGTAAATAGAATGAAACCTAATAACGGTAAAAATGAACAGACACGATCGCATGCATGAAGATTGCAGTAGTGAAGTGACCGAAGCACCTTCGAAGATATCGTAAGCAGAACGAAGTGAAGAAACGATAGGCGAGTCTCTGACAAAAGGTAAGATACCCGATACATTTCACTACTGGCACAAAAGAACCGAGCCAACGGGAATTTCTTTAGGCGACGCCCACTCGATTGTCCTGGAACGAAAGCTCGACACTTGGCGCGTATAGTTACGAGGATGTTTCTTCCCTACCCCTACACGTTCCTTAGCGTTTCTGGCAGAAACGACGGGACACGGAAACGGCTCCTTCCGTCTCGTACCATTTTTTTCATACTCCTTCTTCGATACACTCCACCAGCCGGAATAACGTCTGGCGTCGCGTTGCTCATCCTCTTCCGAGGGAGAAGAGGCTTTACGAGCGTAGTCCAGTTCCCATAATCTCTCTTGGTTGTCTCTCGTCCCGTTTCGGTCTCGCGGCCAACGACTAACGGCAATTTTAGTCCCTCGTTAACTGGCCCGCGATAAACCGTCCGCCGTTTTAACGACTCGCTTCCACGGTGCACGAGCGCGCAGGGACGTCGCGACGTCTGCTCTGTCCGTTTTATTCCTCTTCCGCCGTCCTGTCCGAGATTCGTGCTGAACAAACGGACGATTTTCCACCGGAGGAATTTACCTTTCCCGTTGACGAAACAACGTCGCGTGAAACGGAATTGTTGCATGCGAATCTCTTTGCGTTAGAATGTCATTTTCTGTTTGTTTGCACGATTGTGATACTCCATCTACGGTGATCTTCAACTGAGTAATCGAAACTGAGTAATCGACGATAAATCGTGCAGATCTTCGTGCGAGACCGAGTACGAGTGTTCGTTAGTGTTGTAATTGAGAAGTTGAAATTTGAATCGAGAGTTCTTTTCTTCAGGCAGAAGCTGAGAAGTTGAGTAAGTGTTAGCCGAATAAACGCAACGGTGTTCCGAGCGACTTCATTAACCCAAGAGCTTTAACGATCCCTTCACGCGATACCGTCAATTTTACGAGCAGCCGCCACTTGGAACGTTCATGAAACGCAAGCTCGGAATCGCTATCGGCTGCAACGTTACTGTGTTTCCAGCCGTGAAGTTCTCTACGCGATAACCGATAATTCAGCGTATAAATAAACGTCAGATTTCTTTTATCGGTTAACTGTTCGTTAACGTCACCGAACCACAATGAGAACAGCTAAAAAGACACCGGAACTCCAACGTCGAAGTGGCAATATTTTAAACAAAGGGTGAACGAACAGCGGGAAAAAAGGAGGAAAAATCCATACCCTTTCAGTTGTTTTCTATTTGAACAAAGAGTGACTATTTACACTTGCATTGCTAGATCACAATACACGGTATATCAGTATCGACGATTTATCGTTGAATCACTGCACGAGTGGAGGGTGAAGAGGCACGACAACGTCGACGTGAAAGCGTTGAAACGCTTTAAACATGACGACAATCGAGCTCGTCTCTATAATCACCTACAGCTCGAATCGTTTTGAGTAAAATATTAATATTCCCTCGGTCCTTTGGCAGCCGGTAATTCCGCGAGAATGTTCGCGAACACCGCGACGTAACCGCGGCAAAAATGAATGAACTGTAAAACGGAGTGGCGCGGTAAGCCGCCGCCATTATTTTCGGCAAAAGCTCACCGCTAGTCTCTGCTGTAAACCTCTCGCTATTACGGTTATCTCCAGTGCATTAAGTCTCGCTATCGCACGCTACTCTCTCGCTATCGTACACACGGCGAACCGGTATCGTTCGACGTGCCGCAGTGATTCTCATCGCGGCCACAATTCTGCCTACCAGCCATGATATTGCTCTTAATGTTCGTTGTTTTCACCCGTCACACCGTTCTACTATGCGAATAGCTCGCTTTGTAACGAGCAAACTCGATTATGCCACCGAACAGTTGGAGATGATTGTTGATATTTTGTCCGGTGTGTTGTTTCGCCAATATTTCTGCCTCGCGGCGATACTTTTACGTCATCTACCATCAGAAGAACAGACCTTTGACCATTCTCACTAGTCTTCGTTGAGAATCCTGCTTCTCTAGAGGATGTTTTATTCTTTCTTTCTTTATATTCAGGCTGGAATCAATTTTATATTATGTTCCTTGTATTGTATCGCTGATTTCGAATCTTTTGTGAATGAATTCTTTTGCCACTCGATTTCATTACTCGGACGAATTAATTATTCTCGATATCGGTTAGCATAGCGTTTTATGTGGTTATCTAAACAGAAACGTTCATTTATTTCGTACTTTCTCAGTTTGAATGTCGTAGAAAGAAACAGAAATCAAGATTAAAACATAAAATAAGCGAGAGCTACGAATATTATTTGGTACACCTGTATATTTTGATCTTGTACCATGTGTTGCATCTTCAACGTTGCAGCTGATGGCTTACAGCAGAACATAGGATTCTTTCAGTCCCAGAATTAATTCGTAACTCTGTCCAGTAAACAAACGTAAAATCTTCGAGACGAAATGGAAATCGAACTCTCGACTTCTAGAGTGACATACCGGAACTCTAACGTCTAGAATTTATTGATCTAACGACTCTGTAGAATTTCACAACTGGCCAACTATTGACAACAACAATTAAAAGTTAAATTATGCGGTAACAGATGTGATTCTCTCCCGTTTCAATATTTAACGCTGTTTCAACTCGGCTCCCCTTTTCGTGTACATTTTCGTGACGCGTAACAAAACCATCGTTGTCATCGTCATTATTACGTTTACAGCATCATTCACCGGCTGTCGATGAATCGAGCAACATCAGCATAGAACGTACTCGTTCGACCACGGTTTCTATTCGAAGCGCACCAACCGTGTAACGACGGTAATCCGAACGACGCACAAACAAAGAAAACAGGCCGGTCGGACGAATGTAATTATCAAAATGGAACCCGCTTAGTGATTTACAAAGCGTATTCCATTATCCTATTATGTTAACCAGTCACTGTAAATATTGCCATGCCGTTATTTTACGACGTTGCAGTCACGACCGTGAGCGAAACACAATTATCTGAAAGCTGATGCGTGTAACGAGTCTGCGGCGCGTCTCTAACAACCCTTGCCTCCCTTCTATCGAACTTGCAAACCTGGAGAATCTCGAACGACAAACGAAAAGGAGGAATCGTCAATCCGTGTCGCAGAATGGTAGATTTCATGGGAAATATTCGACAATCGTAGCTATTCTAACGAAATTAGACCGGCAATCTACTCTAAAAGCATAAGCGACAGAGGCTTCCATACAGCTGTTTCGACTAAAGTACTTTAATCGTCGCCATTAATACCCACCAATTATCCCACCATCGTACCGATAATTATTGTTTAGATGGGCGAAACGAAGCAAGGAGGTGACGCCGTTATCGTAAATGGCGACCGGCTCGTTTCCGGTAGGACGATATTACGGTATGGTCGTGCTGATATTCTGCCATCAGCTGCTTTCAACTGACGCCTCTACCAGTAGAGAATTTTCCATATTTTATCTGAGATACACAGCGTCGAGTATTTCTATATTTTATAGAGAATATTTACAACGAAGAGGGAACGTGCCGGATGTATTGAAATTACAAGATCGCGCGAAGGTGTAAACAGGAATTATTAAAAGTAGATAACGTAGCTACTACGCTATTTTCAGTGGAAAATATCGTTACTCGTTCTACCCGTATTCCCTTTTCCTGATAACCAACGATATTTAAAGAGCTGACCGTGCCAGGATATTTTACAGTCTCGTAAGTTCCAACAATAGGAAAAAATATGCCATTGGACGCGTATTCGACGAGGGACACACGGCAGAATTCGAACAAGCGAAGTAAGTGGAAAAAGTTGCTGACATCGACGGGCATCGATGGCACGGTGGAAAGGCTTTCTTGCTTCTCGCAAAAATGGCCCGGCTTTCAGTCCCCAAGGGGTTCATCCGTCCCCTCACCCCTTTCGCCAAATTTACACAAGGATTTTCGAGCTCCGTGGAACGCTACAAAAAAGAGAAGAGAGAGATAGAAAGAAAGTGAAAGAGAGTGAAACGCAATATTATTCAATTTTTCTTGTTTGGAGCATATAAAAGGAGAAGCTGCGATTTTATATGGAATTCGTCGAAGAAGAGTTCGAGGATTTCTTTTTCTACACGATTCCCGTTCCGCATTTTATAACTCTGTAAAATAATTCCATATTCCCTCGAATCAATCACGGATAGCTCTGTGGACACGGTCTGCGAAGAATGGAATAGAAAGTTACCTCCGTTTCCACACACACATATTTTATTTCCTATTCCTCGATAAAAAGAAACGTTTCTCCACGTGTGGTGAATCTATTCGGACGTCAGGGTGCCTCTCGAATCAATCAATCGACATTATGGCTTTAATATTTCGCTTAAAGAAGCTCTAAAACGTCCAACGGGCCGAGAGATTCACGATAAATGGAGAATCGATGATTTTCCTATCGGAGATACTCCGTTCAAATTCCGTAGAATTTCCAAAGGCGCAGTGAGAATGGTGAAAAGAGGAGGGGTAGAAAGTCTCGTCGCGATTCCATCGGACGCTAACGCTTCTCTCGGATGAAAACCGGTTATTTCGTGGAGAGATGCGCGATTTCTCGGTGTCGACAATAAAAGGGAGCTTTACATTCTCCTTTCTCTACCCTCTCTCTCCTTCTGACAAAGCCGAAGGGCGCGACGAAGCTGTGAAAGCAGCTTTTCTCTTCTCCCCGATACAGGAAAAACTCTGTCTCCATTCTGGAGAACCGTTCGCAACAGCGTCCTCCACTTCCGGCTGCTTTAAGTGGTTCGTTGTTTAATTCAAGATAGAGTTAAGCGTCCGCGTTCAACCTTTCTCTAACTTTACTCCCCGTTTCTCTTAAATTCTTCGCGTGGAAAGAGGAGAGGCGGAGGAAGGAGGTCGAAAGACGAATGTTGGTTCGATTCAATGGATTCTTTGGAGAACGTATTTGGACGTACGGGAAGTACCGCTACTTTGCCGTTTGCTCTCCACTTGGGAAATATTTCACGTGGAACGTTCGTTGAAATGAAAATATGGTTACTATGAATTAAAAGGTATAAAATTCTTTACATTTTCTCCTCGCTACGTGTATTCGAAATGTTATTCCTGTTACTTTTTTCTTTTCTCTCTTTTTTTTTTTTCTTTTTTTCATCGACTCTTATCCACCGCGCCTTTATCCACTCTGTAACCCCTTTCCAAATCGACATGTTCGCGACAGCTGCCGCAATAGCCTGCCCGCGAGAAAAAGTATAATATTCTCGAGCTATCAGCAGTGTTTGCTACGCGACGGCGAATTTAAATATAAATGGGAAAACCGGCAACGGCGACGTTAGATATTTTTTAACCGGCGAAACCGTGCCTGGCCAGTTTACGAGTCGTAATCCTATTCCGGTTATTTCTGAGGGTCCAAATGGAAGTCGAATGCGAAATTTCGTTAACTTCGTCCAACACAGCCTGTTTCAGTTTTGCGCCACGAACTCTCTATGCTTTTCTCACTTGCTGCTACTGCTGCTGCTGCTGCTGCTACTTTCACGAGAGGGTGAACGAACCCAGAGAAACGTCGACCGCCAACGAAATACGTCTAATCACGTTTCGCCATCAATTTTTAAGGAGGAACGCCAAAGCCAAAATTCCTGTCACGTTCAACGTCACGCGTGTTCCAAGAAATTTCATTCATTCGATATTCGTGGCTGGTACGAAGGTAGACGTCCTCGAATGGAGCTCGGTTTTCTCGATAATCGAAATCGTAATGGCATCAGCTAGCCGATTTTCGGACAGCTGGTTTGTCACGCGAAATTACACACTTCCTGCGATTTCCTTCTCGTGGAAATTTCTTCTTATCGAGCTGAATAGTTTGCGAGATAACGATTCGATAATAATTTACATGTAATTTATTCCACGGGTGGATTAGCTTACGTTAGAATTTTAAAAAAATTTAATCTTTTTTTTTACAACGATGGCACACTAAGCTAGGCTATTTCGCGAGAAAGATGTGCTCTTGATCCACTCTAAGCGTAATTCTCTGGTGACTGATTAATCTTAACTGAATCTGACGTTGACTTGGACTAATCGCTTTGATTTTTCTTCTCTTTTTTTTTTTGGTTTCATTTCTTAGCTGGCTGCTGCACTTATTGGCCTAGGTCAATTCATCATTCTCCACAAACTTTGAGTAACATTAGGTATTTCAATTGGTGCAGAAGGAAAAATTAAAAGAACAAATTCTCGACCTGAAATTGCTCTAATCTATTGACACAGTTAGTAAATAATGATTTCTTCGTCTTTCGATTCCTTTTTTTGTAAAAATACACGATTAAAAGGACACGACAGATACAATAAAGCAAAATTTAATCTCTTTCATTCACAATGTTCAACGTCTTTCAATAACAAGACGTACAATCTGTTTAATTCACGTTACGACAACAGAGCTTCCACCGTGAAAGGATTGTCGCGCTCGAGATCACGTCCCTCGTGCTTCCCTCCACGCCGCCGCTGAATTACGATGCTTAAACGGGACAATTATCTAGCAATCGTGGCCTCGATCGCCCTGTCCTGGAATTAAGACGAAGAGGGTGATTTCGCCGGTGGTTTACAACGTCGATCTCGCAGTCCTATCTGCGCTTTACTCGTGAACATCGATTAATAAGAACCATCAGAGATAATTCGTATATCCGCCGTTTGATTCTTACCTCTAAGAGACAGGAAGTTCCTTTCTATCAGATTACCTGTACTCTTTAATACGATCGAACGATTCGACCGATATCGAACGCGAAATGACACGTTTTAAAGGGTAATTTAAATTATTATATCTTTGATAGCATATCAATGGCTACGTCGTGCTTCTCAAACCGACGGAATTCGTTGTACGCTGACCCATGCACAGATCAGAATATGCTTTTAATTTGGAATTTAACCTGTAATTAGTGTCCTTTCCAGTTTCGTGCTGGTCGTAATAGTTTTAAATTGCTACGTACTGATTGCCAGAAAGCTACTGTCGTGAATTCCCGCCTGTTAGACTCCGGTCTAACCACAAGAACTTTAGAAATACAATTGTGGCGGTACGCCCACGCTTCTACAGAGGGGACAGTCACATAACCATTCTCACTAGTCCACGTTAAGGCTCCCCGTTTATACACATACAACTTTTGACCTGATTTCCACCGTTCCCTGCGTTTAAAGCACGGATTCTCTAGGACCTGTCTAAGACGAAATGCATCTAGGACGAAACGCGCCTTAGTTTCTTTTAACCACACGCATTTCACACAATAAAACACTCTGAGTATTTGTTATAACCTGAACTCCGATTAGAAAGTTGGATGTGAGTAAGAGTATCCAAGTACTTGGACTTGAATCACCAGTACTCTATTATTCGAACTTGGTTCTTTTCGTGATTACTCAAATATGAATACTAGAATTCAAGTGGAATCATGATTTACTTGTGTTTGAAGTGTACTCAAATATAGCCAGATTTGAGTTTTCTTTCGTGATTGCTTAGATATGAACACTAGAATTCGCGTGGAATCTCGATTTATTTGAGTCTGAATACTCTCCGAATATCCAGATTCGAGTTTTTTTTTTTTCATGATCGTTCGAATATGAACATTCACAAATTCACATGGAATCTCGATTCATTCGAGTAGTGTCTAGAGATTCGAATTTTCTTTCGTGATCGCTCAAATATGTAGTAACAGAGGAAAAATATGAGGGACCAGCACAGGCAGGCAGGAATCGAACCCGGGACCTCCGGTACGGCAAGCCGGGACTCTACGCACATAGCCAAGGCACCCTTTTATTTTCCTCGTTCTTATTGTTATTATTTGATGGGTATGGAAGCCCCGACACTACAAATATGAACACTAGCGTGGAATCTAGATTTACTTGAGTCTAAGAACTTGAGTATCCAGATTCGAGTTTTCATTCGCGATCGCTCAAATATGAACATTGTAATTCACATGGAATCTCGATTATCTAAAGACCCAAATTAACCCAAGTCTGAAGTACTCTAACATTTGGAAAGTAAGAGCTCATTGAGTACCCGAATGTAAATTGAGAAAGTATCCGAGCTCTCAAGTATATTCGGATCTCAATTGAGTGAATAACCAAGTACTCAAATTATGTATATAATCAGAATACTTGGATTTTAATTCAGTGGATATAAAAATACTCGGAAATAATCGACTACACAGATCTCAATTAAATGGAATCTCCAAGTACCCGGATAGGTTCGAATACTTGGATCTCAATCGCGTGAATATTCAAGTACTGCAAGTTCGAGTACTCGTAGATCCGAGCAATAGTAAAATCCTTCCTATCGAGCGATAAATATGTATCTGTGTTAACGCGAAGAGGACGTATCGTATCTCGGTAAAGAGCTACAGGAACACGATCAAATCGATCTGAAGCACGTAAGGATGATTCGGTTTGAAATATCGAAGCTTGCGCCATAACACGTAAGTAGATATATCATGAATGTCGTTCCGGTTCGAAACGAATCAAATTATTGGCCCAGCCGATATGTATCACAGACACTCGGGGCTGGGTTTCGAGAAAACTCCGCTGCTGAAACTCAAGACACGGCGTGTGTCTAATGGGTGAACTCTCGGGAAGCTTGAATTTACGACGTGACGTCACGGGAAAGCCAAGAACAATGGCTTTTATTTTGCCCCCTTTGCCCGCTCGTGGAGAGTTATGAATCATGCCTTACGGGAAACGATGTCGTTTCTCGATATACTTTCCAGCCGCGTGTCGCTCTCTATACAACGGCCTCTAGGAAAACTCCAAAGTGTTCTTTATTCAAACGTCGTTCCTAAAGTTTTCGATGCATGTTAAAGGGAAAGGGTGGTTTCCAACGACGCGAGGCCTCGAATTACCTGTCAGAACGTGTGAAACATTCAACCAAACTTCGATCAAATACTCTCCTCAACGTTCACGGTGTAAAGTGAATTGTTCCATTGTTAAAATTTCCCCCCAAAAAATACCTGTATTTCATGATTAACCACGGACTATATAAACCGTAGCAGACAACGGGTAGATTTTCCCAAAAAGTCCAGCACCCAGCGGATAGATCACAGAGGCAAAAAGGCTCGAAGAGCATGTCCCGTGTGTGCACAGTGTTTCCATCAGCTATATACGCGGAAACGCACTTTACACGAGTAATTTTCTACAAGCGTGTTGCAACGTACAAAAAAAAAAAAAAAAAAGAAAAAAGAACAACACCGTTATCTAACCCAGAAAATCATCTCCTAAAATGATCACCAAAACATCTACCAAAACGTCTATCCTCCTCTAGATCCAATTTCCGAAGGGGGTGAAATTTATCGAGCTGACATCTTTATACCTTTGTCCCCCCATTAGAGGTTAGAAATGCAACGCGATAACCAGGCAGGTAGCAATTCGCGTGGAATACAATTACACGCATTCTCCACGTACCGATTGTAATCCAACTGATAACCAGACACCTGCCTTACCGCGGAGAATTAATAGCGCGGCTATACAATGACGGTGGATACACACACGTATACAGACACAGTAGAACCACAGAGCCTATCAAGATTCGGTGGAAGTGAAGAAGGAGCCCTGGCAATTGGGGAGCAATCGCGCGGCTCGATCGCATTACACGGAATTAAGACAACGTTGGAGTGGTCCATCGAGCACGGTGGTCGGTTTACGACACCGATTTCAGGGCCGTGTCACCGGCGATAGGCGACGTGGGACGCGATTATCTGGAGGAAGGATCGCGACGCGCGGCCGTAACACCCTTCCCCTAGGCCAAGCCCCACGGACAAACGTCGAACCGCAGGGTCTGCAAGCGAGCAGATAGCAAGCAGCCAGGATGCATTCGACCGTGCTGCCTTTATCGGAACGTTCCCGTTGCTCGGACATTTTTCTGTTCCCTTTGTAAGCTTCGAATCGAAGCAACGTCAATGCCCACCATCCTTTGTTTCCCCGCCTGTACTCTTTTCTCCCTACTTTTTCTCCGGCGTGGTAGTCTGTACTTTCCTATAGCTAGCCTTTCTCTTTCTCTCTCTCTCTCTATCCCGCTTTTCCTGTGGGATCTGTCTCTAGAACGTTCGATTTAAATTCACTTTGCATTACACAATTCGCGTAATGTGTATTTACGAAGGGATTAGCCGGGTCGTGTGTATTAACCGTTGCAAGCTCGGGGAAATGTTGTTCTTGGAATTAGGGGCGGTATGATTACGAAATTATTAGCGGGGTGGGTGTTGAGGTTTGGCAAAAGTGCAGTATGGATTATCGAAAGATAAACGCCGCGTAGCTGATTTAGGGATACGGAAGTGATTTTAATGATGTTTATTAATTGAATTAATCGCTGATTAATTTACAATGCTACTCCTAACGATCCTCAGCACTAAGCCTAAATAGTGGGATGAAATGCGAAAACGTCCAGCAGAAATGATTGAACTTATTATGGGAAATATTCATTGACAAATGTCGAATAGTGGTTCGTCCAACCTGAATCCTGTAACTGGCAAATTAAAAAGTACACCAGAGTGACACTATCCATCGAAGGAACGTTTCATCGTTTCATAATCTCCGCGATTGCAGTTCACGTAGCCGTGGCTCGGTTTTGATGAAGTTCCAACGGGCGTCGCGCGGACTCATAATGAAAATTGCCGGTGCAGCGTTCTTTTGTTGCACGGCCAGCGAAGTAAGGGCGTCGCGGCCGTTAGTCACGAGAGAATGCAACCTAATATGTTTACCGGCGGACGATTTTGGACCGTGGCCAAATTAATTTCGAACGAGCCCCGTTCCCGAAATTCTAATCGACTGTTTAATCTTGAGATTGAATTGTCCCGGTCAGAATCGACGTTCACGGGAGCTTTACGATAGTTATTTTGAATCTTGATCCCTTAACTGTGTGGCGATTGCCTGTCCGCACGCTACTGTTTCAACACCGTCCAATGAAATTACCGTTGTTCACCGTTCGTTCGTATTTCCTCCGTTCGACGAAGCTTTATCCAAACATAGATTATCCATCCCTTTTCATTTCTCCTAACAGGTTCAATACACTCGAGATCTTTCTCCACGTATTCTCGATTCGATCGTACGTAGAGCTATGAAACTCGTCGAAGAAAAGTTCACCAGAAAAATCGAACATCACTTGGTGAAGAACCATCACGTTGCTAACACGAAGATTTCCACGATTTTCTCTGGACTTGAGAGTGCTTGAAGATTCCAAGCTGATCCGTTCCACGCGACCTCTAAAGATTACTCTGTCGCGAATTTTAAAAATGACACGCGAACTTTCAGACGTTTGTATGCGAAGGGCGTCGCGTCGGACGGACAGCGGGAAGGGAAACGGTGCAATTTACGACGTGACGTCGAGAAAACGTCGGGAACAGAAAAGTTTCCTCGCTGCTTTTTAACTCTACAGAGAAAGAGAGAGAGAGAGAGAGAGAGAGATAAAGAGACACGGTCGAATCATTTCTGGCGTGTTTTTCCTACTTATCTCCGAGAGCGTGCGCCAATCATTTCGAACAGAGATCTTCTACTCTTTTCCCTCTCTGTGGATAGACGAAAGAACAAACTAGCTAAGGTTTCCACGCATGAAACAAGGAAGGAACGTAAGGACAAAAGGAGAAGAACGTGTTCGCCAGAGCTGACGCAAATTACTCGCCCCGGAAACGTTAAATGCGCCTTAAATTGCAGCCGCGTCGGTTGGCGCATTTGTCTTCGCGGAAACGTTCTTTCCATTATCTAAACCGATGGGGCTTCTTAGCTTTTCTGGGTCACGGAACTTTTTCTCAAAATCATGGAAAATTCCTCATCCTTCCTTTGGCAAATATGAATTCCGAGATCAGGACGTGCTGGATATTAACTACCACGTCCTGTGACCGTTAAATTACGAGTAATTCTCTATTCTCGATTCATATAATTCTCTGCGCGGGAAAACGTTTATTCTACCGGCAAAGAAAAATCCCTTCGATCGTCCACGCGCGCAGAGATACCGTTTGAAATTTCATAATTTCCCTCGAAGAAAAGCTGTGGTTCATCTTCTAAAGACGGCTGAATTAATCAGGTTACTCGGTGGCGAATTATGAAATTCATTTGATCTAACAGTTGCACAGAGTTTAATCTCCGCGTCGGTACGACAGAGAAAAAAAAAAAAGGAAGATCGGAGCTCGAAGGGAAAAGGATTTCGCCAATGCAATCCCCAGTTCTCTCGAATTGTCACGCTTTGACGCGGCAATTTTGACAGCGTACGCCGATTAACCGTTTCGAAATTCGAACGGTGGCAAGCGGATAGAAAAAAAAAGAAAGCAAAAAAAAAAAAAGAGCGATCAAACATAACGACGTTACAGAGACCTGCGGCGGGTATGTGTACGAGGTACGAAGAGGTAATGAAGCAGGCGAGTGTAAAGAGAAAACGAGCGTAACACATCGAGTTAGTATCAGCATTATTATCTCCGTTACTTGGTCATTTCTCCCGAGTCATTACCGTGCTCGTAAAGTCACGTTAGAACCAACGAATGCACTACTCCAGCTAATGCATTTAATTATTGCCACGTACGTCGTATCACACACGCCTGTTCACGGTCACTCGTTTCTCTGCCAGTCTTACGGCGTTACGAAAGCGTAAAAGTAAACTTATCGTTTTATGAAGGTTAAAATTTTTATACTTTTCGGTATACTTTTACGAGGATCGTACAAATAGATAAGTCAGGTTCTCTCGGTTAAAACGAACCTAAACACGACCTCGTTCGGACTATTTCTCGCCGAAAGTATCGTACAAGGTGTATTTCGATTTTCAGATCAAACGGGGAAATTATTAATCGTTGTAGTCTGAATACGATCGTGTTTCATTGTTCGTTCTCATTTGGAAAAATCTTACCTATCCGTTGATAAGATTTCTGTAAAAAGTGTCATTCGATAGATTTCACTGAAATTGAGCTTGGAGTACATCCGCGATTGGACGTCGACAACTCGTTCCCTGGAAACAGAGAATAATCTCGTTTCTTCCCTGTGAAACAAACGTTTGCAATATCGCTAATCTCCACGCAGTATCCGACTGGATATAGAATGGCTTTTATCGCATTCTGTGTCAATTATTCGCAATAAACGGAGGAATTGCGTTAACACGGGGAAGCCTTGGGAACAGGTATTAACTCGCGCAATTCGCCCAGTGGAATTTATTTATTTATTTGTTCACCGGCCACAATTCTAGAGGCCACTAATGAGTCCGTGGTATTTGCGTAATTAACACATTACCGACCAAATAGTCAGCCCTTTTTGCGTCCAGCTGCGTTGCATGATTATCCACGATTAAATATAATATTTTATCCAACTTCCCTTGAACCATCGTCTCATTTCGTTATACAAGATCTTCGCGCAGATCCAACAAAATGATTTAGGTATCTGGTGTCCTTTCATTTTTTCTTTTTTTTAAATTTTTCTTTTGTTCATTCGTTGAAACGTTGTCCACAAATCTTGGGGGCGAGAGAAAAGGGAAAACAAAAATCATAAAAAATTAACGCGGAAGCGCAGGATAAATGATCCCGGGAATTATCCGTGATAAATTCCATAAATATATATTCGCCATGTAGAAAAGCGGATTACCATTGGCCGATTCACCAGTCGGAACACGCCCCGCCCGTCCGCCCATATTTCGCGTTTCAACGTTCAACACTTTTTCGCCGGCTCGTTCATTCGCGCCTGACAAAATGCAGCTTTTCCGTTCGACCGTACCATTTCTGTTTAACAATTTCCAACGTTCCGTTCCGCTGTATAATAAATTCTACGCGATACCTCCCTTCCCATGCCCTATGTCGTTGTGTTCTAGAATACCGATAAAAAAAATATATATATATATATATATATAATCCATATCTTTACCATCAACTACGATATATCCGTTCGATATTTTCCCCCTTGTAAAAATTTACGCTGGCGAATAGCAGCCGGAAAAGTAGCAGTTTCATCCAGTACAATTTCAACGAACGAAACGGAGACGTAGCAGAGTGGAGAACGCGCCCCTTTTATCGAGTGCACAGTACATTTGCCGCGTCGCGTCGCGTCGCGTCGCGCCGGTTCTCTCGGCCTTTCTCCCGCGGAGGAGGGCCGCCTGTCGTTTCGACGCGATTTCCTGTCTTTTTTCAACGGGGCGTTGGCTGGTCGGAACGGCGACGCGACGACCGCGACGTGGCGTCTCCATTTCGTCGTTTTCACCCCGTGCACACTTGTCGTCGACCCTCCTGAAAACGCGTGTGTCGCGCAGTGCCACGCGGCAAACGTCGCTCTCTGCTATTCCACTGATTCTCCTCTGCACACCCTTTGTGTCGATCCATCGGACCAGACTGCCTGAGAGCCTTCGACTTTCGCGCCTCAAACACAAGAGCGACGTCGCGCCGTCTCTGTTCGGCCGCTTCTGCGTGATTCTTTAAACTTGGAACCGCTCAGACACACGTTTTTCCAGCTAGAACGCTCGCTGTTACCTCACGGGCCCTGCTATTAGATGGTCCTAACAGTGTAGAACTCTTCTTCTCCTTCTTCTCGGAACAATTCTGACAAAATTGACGTGGTTTACTAGCAAAATAACCTGCCCGCCCATTTTCTCCTTGTTGAGGCAAGCAACGATGTCAGAGGTCTCAAGTTTGCTTTGCTAGACTATACCTAGTCCGCCACTTTCTCTACTGTTGCTTCGAGTAGAGTTTCTAAGAGCTGCGCGTTCTTACAGACTGTTTCGGTCTTTTCTCCTCGTCGTCGTCTCAATTGGAGCAGGATGACGATCGACGGAGTAGGAAAATTCAGTATATTGAGGATCTGATGCGCAGAACAGTTGTACTCCTACATGGGACAGAGTTTAGACCATCATTGAATAAAAACCATGCACATCCTCGTGTTTCCAATCAGAAGAACATCTCGTAGATCTATACAAATGAACTCTATACCCGAGAATACCTTCAGCTAAAAGCTGCACCGTGGTGGAAACTTCGTTCCGGTCAAACTCAACGGAGCACGCTCGCCCAAGAAACCCAGTTCCCGAAGTTGTGCATCCATAAACTAATTTTTACGCCGGCGGAAGGTTGGCGAGTCTATCTCCCGGGGACAGGGTAGCCCGTGAGACGACGTAGAAGATGGGAAGCACGGTCGAGCGGGCAAAGGTATCGGCGGCGACGTCGCAGAAGCGAAACGAGCATCCACCCGTAGACTCCGCGGCCAGGAGCCAAAAGCTCGGAAAGTCCATGAGTTACGGTGGCCGCTTATTGGCCCGAAACTGTGTCGACGTTCCAATTTTTTTTCCTTTTTTTTCTCCCTCCCTCCCCGTAACCACCTCGAAACCCTTTTTTTTATCGGCCACGATGTGTTTCCTCGCGGGCAAGCTTCCGCATTTTATAACAATCTGCGGCCTGTTGTCTGTTCGAACGCCATATCCGCCACAATTACGGTAATAAATAGCCATAGGACATACGACCCTTTCTAATGTCTGCTCGCTTCTTCGTTGCTTCTTAATGACTCCAGGGAAGATTGTAACGAGCACCTGATTTTTTTTTATCGCGTATCTACAGTCGTTAAGGCTGTTCGCGGTAATCAAACGACAGCTACTTCCTCGTGGAAACGTTCGCGTAGAGTTACTCCAATGATTGGATGAATATAACTAGGTGGAACAAGTATAACATGGTAAAATCAGGGAGACGTGAAAATATGTGAAGTCTGATCCCTGAAACGTCTTTCGGATGAGATAAGGAGCTGAAATCCCGTTCAGAGTCCTACGATATCAACTCGACACTGATTCTTCCATTTAACAATTTATTAGCAACGGTGTATTAGGTTGGAATGAAAGCGTTTTCCACGTGGAACAGATAACAATTGAAAGAAAGATGCCAAAGAGGTGCCAAATTTTAAGAGGATAGAATCACGAAGCTGCATTGAAGATAGCGAAATGTAGAAGAAGAAAATGATGCATATTGTGTTTGAATAAATCCACGTACATAAATATCTAAATATCATTTTTGAATTTCGTTTAATAAACCGCTACGAATTTCTGTTCCCACCCAATATTTCCAAGACTCGTCGAGATTATTCTTACGAGTGAAAGAAAACCCGAATTTCTTCTTAAAAAAATTGATTTATTTAATTTAGAAGCAACTTAGTCGTGTACTATTAATTTACTTGTTAATTTGAATATATTTTCATATCACTGCATCCATGAAAGTCAGAAAAAATAGTTGAAAAATAGTAGCAATATCGTTTTTGTAATATTTAAATTCATATCTTAAATCCTATGTAGCACATCTTTCGAAAAACTGTAGATTTCGAAAGTTCAGTTGAAAACGAGGAAAAGTAGGCGTGATTTTACACCGATTAGGTCACGACTGATTCTCGACTGTCGAAGAATTCGACATCTGTGCAACGCATATGATTGATCATATATGTGATCAATCGATGATTTCGCTTAACGTTGCAATTTACGATCGCGCTATATTTGTTCCATCGAGCTTAACACGAGTGCTCTTTCGATTTGACTAAGTTCAAGTAACAAGTTGACGATGGTGTTTCATCGAAACGTTCTCCTAACACCACGCGTGTACTAATCACATTCCTCGAACGTTCGAGCAACACACAAGCGACTTGATTAATGTAAACGCGTGAGGTAAAGATGAAAGGGTAATTTTTATAGAACGCAGCCATTGAAATTTTCGTACATTTTCCACAAAGGCCGGCGCATGGAATATGCATACGCGTAATACAGCACTGACGTTCGCGTTACGAACTTTCGAAACCAGTTTACAATCCCAAACCAGCCAGAAGTCCTGTTTGAAGTTCCGCGTTTCCCCTCGGGAACCGAGGTACATCAATCGCTATTGGGAAACAGGATGGAGTCCTCGAAGTTCTAATTAGAATTTCGAGTCTTCCTAACAGCAAATGTCGAAGTTGAAGAGACTGATGAAGTTAAGGAACGAACAAGTGATTGTTAATTCTTAAGAATCCTAAATAAAAAGAGAGTATTCACTCTTTCCACTATTTTTCATCCTGTTACGTAGAATCCACGAAAAATCATTTCTACAGTGTTCATGGAAGCTTCATCAGGATCGTCTCCGCGAAGCATAAAGCCGTGCATCCAAAGTCGTTTCCGTTTCGCAGAGGATGGTGCTTCTTCACGGTCGAGACAAAAGAGAGGCGGTTGGGAAAGTTGTCGAAATATGCCTATGGTCGAGGATGCTTCTGGAAAAGAGAGAAAAAAACGTTCGTTCCCCTTTGAAGGCAGACCTTCCTTTTTTCCAACGGGATCGTTGGAGAAGACGAGCGTCGCCCTCGTCTCGCGTTCAACCTGCTCTTCAGGTATCCCCAAACGGAACGCCACTTTTTGTGTACGTCCGTGAATCAATTTTGCAACGAGGAAAGTCTGAGACGCAGCTGGAAACAGCCACTGTGCGCTCCGAACTTGTTTCGAGCCCGAGGCTGGTAATTTTAACTAATCTACATCCTCCAATGGAATAATTCGTATATGTAGATTGTCACTTATCGCCAAACGTCAAAAAAGTCTGAGAATTTCTCGTGAATAATGCGTAATAAAATTTGGAGCTTTTAATATATTATCAGCAATAAGATTTTTCCCTTTAATTGATTACTATCCGTAATTTCTAAGCAAAACTGAAGGTAAAATACTGGGTGATGCGCGGTGATAAGGACCGATTGGCTGTTGAATATCTTTGATACAAATGGGTTAAGCTATAAGCTAATTCGCTACCGATTAAACTGTCTTCGAGACAAGAGTTAAATCGGTCTCTTCGTAGAATTCTATTTTCAATAAGAGGAGAATTAATTCTCGATTGTTTCTCAATTTTTCCTAGTTGCAAACTAAACGTGATTTGAATTCGATCGTTTCAAATGCAACTCCATTTTACTTAACCCTTTCGCTACAACAGATTTCAGTAGTAAAGTAGAGGTTCCATTTTCACTCGTAAAATTTATCAAATAATCTTCGGAAGTTTAAAGGTTAACAATTTGCAAATTTGCAAAAACGTGAAATTTGTTTCGTTAAATTAACATGGAAGTGTGTGATAAATAGAATTTCCATGAAAATGCGGCAACAAAAGGATATGAGCCAAATTTCCAAAATGCCCACAGGCGGCAACAGTAATCAAAGGGTTAATACAAAGGGAATTGAAAAATATCGTATACGGTAAACTGCATTTTAAATACGAGTATGCGTTTCAGACGTTCTGAACAATAATTTGCATAAACGTTTACCGTAAAACCTCGTAAGCTGCGTGCAAGTAGTACGTATCAAATCATACACAGGTAGCACAGACGTGCTGTAGAAGTAGATTTACCCCGTATTTAGTCAGCCGCAGAGGAACACCAAAGTGGTCAAATTTCAAGCACAGGCTCAGCATCGCGGTAAATTGGTTTCTCTGTAAATATCAGCAACAGAAGCGAGCTCAATTTGACCGAAAGTTAAATTTTTGTCCAATTTAAAAAATTCCGCTTTCGAATGCACGCGAAACGCATATGCCGCCAATTTGCAAGCTCATTTGCGTGGCACTGCGGCTCAAAACAGATGTCGCAGTTTCATCGTGTCGATATGCCTGCACACGTTCCAGGCAAATATGATCAGTGAATATATTGAAGGTGGATTTTGCGACAGATTCACAGTGGGTCACTTAGGACCATGGAAACATTAAAATAAACGTATCGGTAAAATATGAAAGATCCCTGCTCAACTTTAATTCCACAGAATTGTTCCGAGTGACGTGAAACTTTCGAGTTTTTCGATTTAATATCGCCTGGCAACCTAGTTTCTCGATGACTATCGTTCAAGATTACTTTCTTTCATTCTATATTCCGTAATTCAAAGAGTCCAGGCTAGCAAAATGTTCCACGGATGCGGAAACTCTGCGACTGACGTCTCATTAATCCCTAACGTGACGCAGGAGCAATTAGCCCAAGTTCAACCACTTCTCACCCTTAGGCCTAACACCGTCTTACGTATCACGACTATCCAGAGTGGCCAGTATACTCGGAGACCATGGAGAACTGTTCAAAGGGTGACTATGAGGTGATTAGTCCATCACGTCACCACCCACTCCCAATAAATGATAATCCCAGCCTTAATTCCTGACGTTCTCGTAACTGTTTGTGTGACGATATAACAATTCCTAGCATAAACTTTCAGCAAAGTCTTGATGTTAATGCTCGCGGTAATTTATAGAAAAATCTTGGAGCTTTGTTGAGTTTGCACGTGGTATGTCGACTTTATTTTAACGACTCTTCGAAGGACCACCCAATGTCTGAATTGAGAACTACGTAACTTTAATTTTGCTGACCTATTCATCATTCAACAACTGTTCCTCCACTCACGCGTGTAATTTTCCACGACAGACAACGTCCTGCGAAGACGTTCCACTTTCCATTAACAGACGCGCAACACCCGAAACGTATATACCCAATTTGAAAGCATATTTCTTCCAAAGTCCCTATGCAGATTCACTTTCCATCGCGAGACGGTTACATAAACCGAAGGAAGAACGATCGCGCGAAAGCTCGCACGTTAGAAGACGTTACGTAACGAGTCTCCAAGATCGTTCGTCACCCAGTTTCTCTTATTAGGCGTTTCGTCGACTCTTCCGGAACGGTTTCACGGCCGACTTTCCTCGCATAGTAGCCTCTCTGTACGAGGCTGGTTGCCACACGGAAGGCGTCACGAGGAAACGAGCTGCATCGAAGCGAGCAGCTCGCTCTTTGGCTAACGAATCCCAAGCATGGGCCGCGTAAACGAGACCGAACGGAGGCTGTGAGAATTCGAGCGATCACCCGGATTCTAATTTCGCTGAGTAGCTGCCAGCAGACGCTTGTTAAGACACCAGCCTCTGCTAAGACGAACACGCCACGCCGCAGAATTCGCGGAAACTCCTCGAGTAACGGCGCATCTCCATGAGCCTCTGAAAAGGATCAACCGGCTGCTACTGCTGTTGCTTATCCCTTCCCTTCTAAACGCTAATTGCTTTCGTGTGATTCCTTTGATGAGGCGAACGCGCGCGCCTCTTTAACGATTCGTTTACACACGTTCGTCGTTCGCGGTACCAAAGACGAGTTCGTGTCGAATGTGGTCACTATACCGTCGAGGGAACAGTAGATCTATCGAACATGTCTCAATTTGTATGCCAGTTCTGTGCTGGGAATTTAACGAACTTGATTGATCGGCTTATTTGGCTAAATTACTCATTATCCAGGGAATCTTTCGTTTGTGAACTTTAAAATGTTGCCTGCTTGACTCTCCGCGAACCAGGTGAATACAAGTCAAATCTTGAACTATATGGGGTTCATTTTACTCAATCTGACCATTAGCCATCAGTTACTAACGATAGTTCCAATTTCTTAATCAAGCTAACTTATCGTGACACGAAACGACAATTGCAAATATTTTGAAAAAAATACAGTAGTTTTAAAATCACTGGAGTTAACTTAACCTCACTTGGTTCGCGAAAGGTTAAGTGTTTCGATCGCGCGATCTCACTTCAACGTTCGTCGCTATTCCCAAAAATTGATTAAAATTCGAACCTCGGAGTAAGCTTCGAGTGTGTCAAATGAGATTGTCGAATCCTGATTCCCTCTAAACTACGAGTGATTATCTCCTCATTATCGGATATCCTTATTCCAACACTTCCAGATTTTCCTCTAAAATTCGTGAGTTATCACCGAAAGAAAGTCTCGTCCCAATTTTCCCACGAAATTCCTTTTTAATCACCGGTGGATCTTATCATCGTTTCCACGTGATCCCAATCTATTTCTGACCGTCTCATTTCTGATTCTCTCCCTTCCATAATCCCTAAATAACACTCCGTAGAGGAGAAGATAAAATTTCACTGAACGAATCTCCTCGTTGCTTTAATATCTCCGTTATGAACGGAACATCGCGTGTATCAGTTGGTTGATTCGGGTGGAAGTTGATCGGGTCGATCTTCAAACGTGCTCAACACCCGCTGTTTCAAAGCGGCCGTTCGAACTTAACGATATAACTGGCCAGTTTACACGTGGATGGTACGCGTGCCGGTGAAATATTTCGCTTACCAACTTCCCCCGTACCATCTGCTATCAAGGTATTACCGTGTTCACTTCAATTAACCGGCATCACGGGAGTTCGGACTTTGCTAACTATCCCAGTACCAGTCAGTCTTAGCGGACCCTTCCAGGAACGCGGCTAAAACTGTGGAACTTCGATGATAGAGGCTAGACCTGAACTATGAGCTTCCGTGAATTGTTCATGTGGTGTGTACTTGAAGAATAGAACGATAGAAAGGGTCTCCATGTGAATAGTTTATGTTAAAATTGCAATAACACACCAATGTTAAACAATTATTTATTTTTAAATATGATAAAATATGTGATACATTCGATGTTAATGTTTATCAAGATCATATCAGCAATCGAACTCCATTATTCAACTAGCAACAAGTCGCAAATATCGCTTATATCGATTATTCGAAGTACAAGATGCAACATGTGTATTCTAATTAACCGTTTCATTACTATTGGCGCTTATAGACACTTTGGAAATTTCTGCTCCTCCTCTTCTGGTATTTTCGTCTCAATTTAATCCTTGATTTAAGCCTTGATAATCTTTGGCACTTCCGTATTAATTTAACAGAGGAAACTTTAAATTTTTAAAGTTCTGAAGATAATTTTGCAAATTTCCTGACTAAAAATTGAACATCTATTGTTCACCATGTACATAAAAATAAGTTTTAACAAGATGAAACCTGGGTCTCATATCAAACGACCAGTTTTTCAAGTCATGGTGTTGCATACTTTTCATTTTTATTTTATTACGATGGAATTCTATCTGTTTTATTATCACTTCTAATATGTTGCAAAAGTGTACACAATCTTACATTTAAAACATGTATCGTATTTTAATAAAAGTAGTTTTAATCGAGAATTATGCTTGTTTAACCGTTTGAGTGGCACGGACCTTTGAAAAAATTCAGTCGAAGAATGCCAAGCGATACGATCGCGCTTTTTCGTCTTTTCTTTCCTTTGCTCGTTTACGTTACTTTGAATTTTTAATAATAAATGAAAAAATTCTTTTTAACAACAGCTCGAAACTTACGAAAGCATGGATTTGAATTTAGTTGAACATCCATAAATGGTAACAGTAAAAACACGCATTGACAAAGTTCAGAAGTGTAGTTAGTTCAATTCTACAGACCTATTAGCTGGCACTTTTGGGCACTGAACAGGAGAAGCGCGATCGCGCCGCTTTTCACTCAAACTATTAAAGAAATGGGTCTCATGTTCGACTACTTTACCCTACTGTACCGTTTCTAAGCGTGAAACATTTGGAGGATGATACTGGACTAACTTTTTCGTTGCTACGAATCGTCAAACCAGCAAGGAACGCAATAAACCTTAAATAAAAGAAACCCTTTCCGCAATAAAAAAAGAAAGAAACACGTACATGCACCTCAGCGGTGAATTCCAAAATTTTGTTACGGATACTAAAAATTGTTGCGTCGAAATGCTTTCGTTCTGTGGTAATAAAACACGTTCGAGACTCGAAGGAAATTTCGGTCATGAAACGGCGACGATGTAATCCGGTTAAAATAACAACGACGTGGGGTCACATCATCCGTGTTGAAATTCGCGACGTGGCGTCGCGTAAAGTTTGCCAAAAGAAAAATATGCAACTCGGATTACGTACGAGTTCGACGTTACGCGTGATGAAGCTTACACGCACGGCAGACGTGTACACACGACTTGCATAACGCCGAGGCGACGAACACGGCCGCAGAATACCAACAACTGCAGCTTCCCGAATCGATGAACTCCATCGAGAAAACTGTAGGAAGAATTTCGCCAAGTCGCCAAGGGGATCGCCAAGAAATTTTCGATTTGTTCTTCTATGTGAATCTGCTTTTCTTTGTATTCGCTTGAATATTACACGATACGTATAAATATAAAAATCAGCCAATAAAGTAATGGATAATGTAGATTTGTTCGATTGCTTTATTCGTAGCTTTAACAAATCTTTACATAGAGAATTGCTCGGTGCTTGAATCATGTTTAATTATAAATTCTTTGCAATTGCATTTTCCTTTTGATATTAATTTGCTACGGCTGCTTTTATTCTTGATATTTCGTTTGAATCCTTCGAATGAAATATACATTGGGTTTATACTCGTACAATGTATAAATAAATTATTTTAAAATTCTTTTTATTTAACCAAACCTTTGTACAGTTTCGTTCATCCACCGTGAAACGTTCACCTACCAATTTCAGTATTCAGACGTAATTTTATCAAATAGAGAAAATATTGGAACAATACGTAAATGATCGCATTTTTAATTACATAATTAATCACACTGTTAAGTTGAAACATTGCTAATTAAAACTGCTTCACGTATTATTTTAAGATATTTTCTTAGAAAATTTCAACTGTCTTTCAATTATACATTCTCAATTTTTTCCAACATTCTTAGAAATTTTATCAGCAATGTTAGATATTTATTCAATTGGAATTCGCTCGGTTGATAACGCGTTCAGGTAGTAGTTCGAGTTCAGAGTGTTAAGCGTATTAATCAAAGGATATTCCATCTGCATTTTCTCCTAAGTATCAAACCCAACCTAACCACTTTAATCCTTCAAAGATAAAATACTCCGTCTCGTCGCGCGAAAAACTTTGGGAATCGCTCTTCGAGCGGAAGCATAGCCGAGATACGTTCCTCAAGAGGGAAACGCCATAAAGCAGCGGCGCGATATCGTCCATTTGCACTTCGCGATGGAACTCGTTTACCCGCGGGACCCACTTCCTCCTTCCTCTTCACCGGCTGTTCGTGAGGGAACGCCTCGAGCTCGCGTCTCCCTTTATTGCGCAATAAACCGCGATGTAAACCGAAGAAAAAACAATTCCACGGGGCTGTTGGGTGATCGTAACGGGGCCGGAAGCACAGGATTACAGGCAACATCCAGCTGACTTCGTCTCGAGGGCACTACGTGCAGCCACGATGACATTTGTGTTCGTGGCTACAGGGACGAGTAATTGGGGATGAAGAAGGGTTTACAGGGGACAAAAAGCATTGGGTGATTACGCGTTTCGAACGGTCTGGAAGAAATAGGGTGTTGCTACTGCTCGATTGAATTGATCGAAGAAGGTTAGGAGAATTCAACGCTCGTGTAAAGTTCGTTTATCGTGCTTCGAACGACGTTCCTTAAACGGCAACTTAGGTCACTTTACTGCTGCAGCTTTAGTTATAGATAACTAACAATGAAGTGGATAAAACAGTCGATATACACGATGGACCATATAAAATATTCCTCCTAATTATTTTCCCTAGCCGCGATGGTACGAGAAAGCTTTGATAAGAAATTTAAAGTGCTTTGAAAGGCGCATAAGATGGAAGGCAATAGTTCAACTTTGCAAACAGATTAGTTAGAACTTTTAAACACTGAATGAGAGAAACGAAGTCGCGTCTCAAATCTGGCACTCAAACTGATAATGTTATCGAAAGCTCTAATTTATTCTAAACTCCATATTTTCAGCTATGCTTTTCACAAAGATTTTCCCCAAATTTTTAGAGTTCGAAAAGCTGACGAATCGATTGCACAAAGTACAGAGACTCGAGGATTTCTCTAAGAGCCGCTACTTAATAAATTCCTCCTTTAATCGTTTCATAAGTCACGTGTCCATATGTAGGTTTTACGATCGAACGGAAAGTTAGCATTGCGTGAGTCGATGATTGGGTGGCACAGCACGAACCGCTAAACCCAATAACAGCACGGTAATCAATATTACGTTAAGCAATAGAGCAACCAGAACAATTTAAGAAGTTGACACACTAGAGGGGTAATCCGATTGTACGATCGATGCTCGCGCAAACAAACAGCGGCGCTTGTGTGTGCCGTCGACGAAACGCTCTGGCTAGCGCGCAACCCCAGCTCGATGGTTTATTGTTCGACGGTGTGTATCGAATATATATAGAATGAGCAAGAGAGACCTGCAGTTTGTATTATATCGTGTCCAGCCGCGCTGAAGCATCGATAATTTACGAAATACATACATACGTATTTCCAAAGCAACGGACCCGGCAGATCCCGGTCACGGACCGACTGTTTTCGCAATGCTGCTGACTCATTTACACGCTGATCCGCCGCCGCGCGAAACAATAACGACTCTATATGCGCGGTTGGTTAGAAGGGAAGCAGGAAAATAAAAGACAAAGGAAGCAAAATAGAGGAAGGTAGGAAATAAGGGAGAAAGAACAGAGAAAAATGACTAAGGGAGAATACAAGACATGGAAGAACTAGGAAACAAGAACGGGAGGGGAAGATGGAGGAAATATAAGGAAAAGAGGCAGGAGAAAAGTAGGAAAAGAAATGAAAAAAGGAAAGAGGAAAAACGAGGGGGGCAGTACTGGGAGTAAAAAGAAGAAAAAGAGAGTGCATATAAAAGAAAGTGTGAAATTGACGGAAAATGAAAAAAGAAACTGAAGAAAAGCGAAAAAGATGGGAAAAGTAGGAGAGGAAAAATGTGAAAAGGACAGAAAATACAGGACACAACGCGATGATAGTTAAAACAAAACTACAAAGCACATGAAACAAAATGAAAATACAGCAGAAAAAAACAAATCACAAAATCAAAAATTACCGAACGAGGTAGGAAAAATATAAAAATACACTATCGTTTTCTATGGGCTTCGTCAATCTAGGACAATATACCCAAAGAAAACTCGTGTTTTAAAATATCTCAAAAGTCGAATATATAAATACAAGAGGCCCAGAAAGGACTAACGAGAATGAGCATGTGTTTGTCCCTCTAGCGGAGAAACGAGGAACTATCACCACGGTTATGTATCAGAGTTTTACCAAAGGACCAACGAGAATGGTTTAATATACCTGACCCTCTAGTGGCGAAGCGTAGATGTATCGCCACGACTCTACCTCCTTGTTCCGTCTGTTACGCCGAATGCACACGACCGAGAACTTGCAAAGAGAGAGTTTATTTCTTCCGGATCGATAGGAGAATATATTTTCAAAGAAAACTAGCTTGTAGAAAGAGCGTGGTCCAGAATCGTCGACTGAAATTTGGGTTAAACATTCTTTTCTTGGGATATATCCGGCGGAATGTCGCTCGAAACGAAAGCCAAATTCTCAGAAGCACGCTAGGTACCTGGACGCTCTGTAATTTTCGAACTGTTGGAAATTGTGCAATGATTTCAGCCAGCGGGGAAAAAAGCAGTCGTGCTTCGAGATACTCTTTTCTAGGAAATCGTATATTAAAGAGATCCATTCGAAAACCATATAGCTAAGAGGTAGATTCTTTCTTGTGCACGATTCATTTACGAACGTGAGTGTAATCAAAGTTAAACACGTGTATTACGCGAGCAATGGTGCTTCTTCTCCATGCATTCTTTTTCGCGGAGAAATTTCATTTTCATTCTAAAGAGGAACACACACACATATATACGATAGCCTGGTGTATAAAAATTCATAACACATTCCTAACACATTATTGTACATAAGTAACGAGCATACGTTTATCAAACCACCTTATTCTTCGCGACTTTCGTGCAATAAGCATCTCTCCGTAGCAATTAACTCTTTCTTTTCAGAAGCAATAAACGCAGCAGATGATAAATCTGGGCAGCGTTTCGTCGCTAACAAAAACATATCGAAACCAAAAACCCGAGAAGTTGAAATATAATAAACAAATATGGAAGATAACCACAAGAAGAAAAGTATCGAACTTCTAAACGAACGCTAAAGTACTCGATGCTATCCCAGATTTACAACTGCTGCGAAGGACCGAACAATTTCCAAATCCGTACCTAGAAAACGCGATAAACCTAATAAAGATGACAAAACAAGAGCTTTCCTCTCTTTTAAATAATACCATGTTCACGTACAGACACCTAAACCAACCGTGACAGCGTTTTGTTAGAAGGCACGTTTCTAAAGAACGGTCAAAGTGAAGATTCGAGTTAGCGTCGTCGCCGGAGAGATTAAGTTAGGTCGCGTTCGTCGGATAAATAATCGAACGTGGTGGAAACGAACGTGGATTTCGGGCCGATTCGTCGAGAGTTGGCTGGCAACTTTTTCAATTAAACGCCGCGCCGTCGAAGAGGTTTCACCGGTGGCATAGCGCCGATGGTGGGACATAGTTTTGGATGAGGGCACGGTGTACGCGAGAGAAAGATCGTTACTTTCTCTCGAGTTAATAAGAGAGGCCCAGTAATCGAGCAATTCCGGGCAACGGAATTGCATCGGTCGGGATCGAGCGAAATTTTCATCCCGGGGAAAAATCTGCTTTGAAAAAGCCGCGGGGATCAAGGGGCTAAGCAAAGATAGACTCTGGGAAAATGCGCTCTCTTCCTCGCAACGAGGATGCTCCGTTGGATATTCCAGCCACGGCTGAATTTCGGTTTAAATTGACGCGGGAACCGTATCAAATCTCCGCCTACCAACGTGCTATTCCTTTCTTTGATATCACTTCCTGGCTATTCGAAAACCCTTTCTCCTTTGTTCGATTGTATTTTTAATTTTCAGCTAGAGTGTACACGTTTCAGAAGATTTAAGAGTGGGGTATGCTTTTAAGTAATCAGATAACGCGATCCTTGTTGGAACGAAGCTGCAAGCGCAGGATGTAACGCTGATAGATTGATGAAATTTATATGGGCAGAGCTTGAGACTGGATGGTTACAAAAGGATTAAACTTTCAGCGATCTCTCAGGAGATTGGTTCCGGGGTGTTGGCTTTGCTGCGATGGAAAAAAATTGCTCCACCGGGAGTAAGAAATTCACAGCTGTTAAATATCGCATTCGTCGATAATTCTCTATTTGGTATTGAAATTTTTGGTTAGGAGGAAATTAAACAGGGAAACGAGGAAAGGTGCATTTCAATTGTCAACGAATGAACGTGCAATTCACTCTGTACGTTCGTCGTATCGCTATATTCTTACCTATATTGGTCACTCGCAATCTGTAACAAACAGGGTGCTTTTTTAATTGGAATAAAAATCGAAATAATGTCTTTATGAGAATAATCGAGGACATAAGTTTGTTAAGATTAGGATTAACTTTATTTCTCTAACTGGAACGCTATATTTTTCTATTCTCGACATCAGAATTTTATAAAACATACTCTCTACAAAATGTGTTCTTTTACATAAAAGATGCACTATCTCTCTGCTTCACCGAAGTACATATGTACATCATCGTTTGTTAACACGTTCAAGCCTATTAATCAGCTTTCCGCTGCCAACGTTCCTCAAACTAGGAAGCATATTAATCGGCTCTTTGCTGCCAGCAAGAGATTAATTAATTACCCTATAATAAGAGAAGGTGAACGATGTAGTAAACCCTCTCACGAGTTTCGATTCAGAATTTTTAGAGCTGTCTCGAATAAACGCGATAGCAAAAACCGAGCCAGTATTTCATCGAATAAACCAGTCGTTAAAATGTTAAAATAATAACAACTAAATCTAACCAAGAAAGTTGACAGGATTTAAATGAAAAACGTTATCACGTGTGAATCAATATCCTCATCTAAATCCTAAATCAAATTCCCTGCCGTATTCCTCTCTGAAAACAGCATCAAACTCCACCTGAAAAGCTCTACCAGTGAAATCAGCGAAACATTTCCCGCCCGATCATCGAATCGGCAGCAGAGTTCCACCACGGGGCCTGAAAAACGCAACGACAGAGATAGAAAGCTCCCGTGGTGCATCCGGGAACAGAAAGCAAAGAGTGAGAGCTGGCACAAAGCCGAGCCACGAAAACGTAGTTCCAGCAGAAGTTTTATATGATTATTTGACCGAGCACGCGGTAACCAGCGGCCGCTACGTTCCATTTAAATACACGATTGCGAGAGATTTTCCTGGCCAACATGCACCCCACTCTTTTCGAGGCCCACCCATCCGTTTTCCCCTTTACACTCTTCTCGTATACACATCTCTTCGCTCTAGGTCCGCGCTACACACGCGCGTGTGCAGCCCGCTTCAAGTTTTCCATCCGGCTGCACCTGAATTTCGTTTCGCCGACGGCTTTAAGGAGAGTCTCGCGCGCTCGAGACTAATTACGGAAATAATGGGCATCAAAAATGAACGCTTCTAGTGCGGCTCGAGTGTGCCACTCGACTTCTTCTTCCCCGCGAGATCTTACGGTATTTATATATTTTCTTTCTTGTTTTTCTACTTCTTTTTCTCCGTGCATTTTTTGACTCACCCATTCCCACCCTTATTTCATCTCGCTGCCTGTGGGCGCTTTTTCGCTGCCTAGCCTTTCGGCGACCCCCTCGAGACCTTTAGCTTTTCTACGACTTTCCCGACTGTGTGAACCACCGCCACGCTAACGCTCTTTCTAGACAAGGAAAAATGTTTGCGTTCGTTCGTTATTCGACGGTCAGTTTCGAGGGGAGGTGTCTGATTGCGTTTCGTTTGTTCAGTCGTGAAACGTGAACGTGAGTAAACCTCGGTCTGACCGATTGTATTAGATCGTTAGTTTTTAACGTAAGTCCCGATTTTCCGCTTGGTGATGTAACTTCACTGTTTTAGTCAATTACAAATTCATGATCGCAAGTGTCATATAAGATTGATAGGTTAGGTTCTATTCTTAATGTTGACATGAGTCTTTTTGTTGTGAGTCAATCTACGTTTTTTAGGAAGTTCAGAAAATGTCTGAGAATAAAGAACATTTTCGACCCATAATGCTTTTCTACCTCCGGTAAGGAAAGAGGACTTTTAAAAGACGCGGGAAAAAATAATCTTTCAGAATATATGCGAACTTTACGTTTTCCTCTAATTTTACTTATTGTAGTATATTCAGACGTTACTTTTCGAAAATTAATACGAACTTTCTGGACAACTTAATGTATCATTCGTTGCATCGAGATTACGATCGAAAAGAGCTGGGTTTATAAAAGATTTTTAAGAACTGTGAAAGAAAAAGGAAAGAAGTAAATGCGGTAGGGAAAGATTAAGACTGCGTGGGAATAATGATAGACTTCCACTGATTAGATAGGAATTCAGCGAGAAAATTAGCATTTCTTTCGGTGATAAATCACGAATCCAAAGAAAAGTCGAAAAGTGTTGGAGTAAGATTCCAACGAATGCGTGGGAAGAGTATTAGAAAATGTATTCATGGTTTAGAGGGAATCAGGATTCAACAGTATCACGTAGAAACGTGGAATGAGAGAAATAAATTGAGCAAACCTCCAACGAATAATATCTTATGCTTTCTCTACCGAATTTTTCCATTACACGTGAAATCTCGTTGTTTAAAAGTCTTACGTAGATGAATACACACTCTAAGTATGAAATCACGATAGCCATGGCGATTCGATTTATCCAGACGCGTACTAACTTCCTAGACGAATTAAGTTCGTAGACATGGTACCTAATCTGTGCTCTTAATTTTCACGGGACTTCGTAGCCGCAATTAAAGCCGATCGATAGGCCCAGCAAGAAATCCCGCGGCGAAATTGGATTTTTCTGGACCGGCAGACTTCGTCGGGACTCGCAAATCTAATAACCAGAGCGTTTCCAGAAAATTTCGTCGGTTCTGAGCCGACGAACGGCGCAGAGTCAGCGAGTTCTTGCTCGTTGTGCACGGAGTGAACCGTGTTCGAACGATTTTTCTTCCGGCGACGCTAAATTTCACGGCTATTTCAAACGACCTCCCGGTTTCAGAGGTAATATGTTTGTAAATGTTCCCTAAAGAACGGCTGAGATTTCATCTAGAAATTTTCATTAAAACATTGACACGAGTTACGAGACACCGAAGAAACCGTATCGTTGATTTAAGCAGTTGAAAATTGAATAAGGGCGGAGTTTGCAGTAGTTTCGAAATAAATCACGTTAAATCTGTGGAAGTTCGCTAACCCTATACCCGACCGAGGAAGATGTGTCTTAGTTTTACTGTAACTCCTAGTTCCATGGATTAGATTTATGCTAGATCTACGCGAAGTCCTCTTTAGCTAACTCCTCTGTTGAGTTTCGGCTAATTTACATCGTGCCTGAGTTTAGTGCCGCAAATCTAAGGGAAACCGCGCTTTAAAGAGCGATTGGACACATGTTTTACGTTCGAAGCTCTTAAAAATATCCTAACCTCTCAATGAAAAATAACAGATCCGACACGGATACTTTAAAATGGTGAAATAAATGAAATTACACGCTTCAGAACATAGCGCGTAAACGAAACGAACACGCAGGTCATTATTTCCTTTGCAACACTCTTTTGTTCATAATTCTGAATAGCCAATAGTTAGATCATTTCAGCTAGCCAATATTCAAACAATCTGCTCTATCAGCAGTTGGAAATCGAGCAGACAAATCGAAATATCCGACGTTGCGCTGTGAAACGTTATAAACTTTCATCGGTGAAACGTTAATAAGTAGGAAAAGTAATTCGCATAATTCACGGGTGAAATGTGGTATACATATTCAACGACGAAATAGCTGATCTTCTGGTCGGCTGGAATTTTACGTGATAACCGTTTAATGAATTTCATTGAACGCAATTAAGGCCGCGGTGACTTCAGCGATCGTAGGAGCGTAAAAATATCTCACCTCGGTATTTATCGGGCTGAACGAGCGTAATCAATCACGTACACACGCGAGATGGTACAGGCTGAGACTGCGAAGAATTCGACGCGATGGATTTCTTTTGAAAATAAGTTCGAGAAGCGTACGCGGTGAAAGGTCGCGTGCGCTTCGACCGTACATCTTCGCGCTAATTAAATCCGCGAAGAATACCTCTCAGCCTTTCTTTCCTTTCTTTTTTCTTTCTTTTCTATCTCTTCTTCCTTTCTTTCTTTCTTTCCTCCACCTAGTTCCTCTCTTCGCCCTTTGCCACTCTCTGTTCCGCGAATCTTTTCACGAGATCGCTGAGAATGGGTATTCTTCTTGATTAAGGTCTCGCGAAAGCCTAGCATTTAGCGGCGTTTCGCGTGTCGAGATTGATCGCACGGCCAAGGGAAACGTGTAACGTTCCTTTGTCATCGTAAATGTGATAATGTAATTACAGGAAGGATGCATTGCGACATAGAAATGCAAACAGTTTCAACACTTTCACTACCAAGTCACCCAAATTCAGGTGACATGAAAAGTTCCTAATAGACCAGTATAAATTCTCAGTATAAAAGTGACAATTGTATTGCTTAATCAAGAATGTTCTAAATAAGAGTTTGAAAAAATAGTTAACAGTTCTATTTAAAAAATTACTTTGAATACAATCAAATTCGAACTTTTCTTCGATAATCAATTCTTGTCAAATCTGATCTATACCATTTGCAGAAAATTCAGCATCACTACTGTTGCATTATATCAATATTCGAGTCAGAATCTGACTCATCAGAATCAACGGATAACTCAATTTGTATTTCCTGTTTTGGAAAATCTCCATTCTTCTTCATCGCTACTTTGGAAATTTTGAGAAACCCCGTAGCATAGAATAAGCTTATAGAATTTGTAGAAGGATAAATGTAACGCTTGATTCCTTTGAGAATTCTCGAAAAAGTAGGATTTTTGTTGGTCGTTACACTAGGAATGGCCCTTAATAGCTCGAAGTAGATACGGCGAACAATGGTCGGACAATTTCGCGGACGGTTCGTGAAAATTGCAGACACCGAGGAAATTGGAAAAATATTACGAAAGACAGAGGGGTTGTATTGTTTTCCGAAATGGAAGGCAATCTGTACACGTTGCAAATCGGCAATGGGGATGCTTATAACAAATGTGCCATTTTGATAGGGGACTAGCGAAACACGAAAACAGAAACGGAAAGAGAGAGAGACCACGCGGAATCGAAAAGCAATCCATGAAACGTTCGAATGTACAAAGAAAGAAAGAGAGAAAAAAAAAAAACAGAAAATGGGAAAAAACAAGCAACTGTTTACTTTGCATATTTCACGTGTCGAATATTGCTCTCGAATAACGTATGCACGAAAAATATCGCGCATTTCGCCCCGCCGTACCAGGCCGCAGCGCGAAATCAGTTTCGATTCGTTATGGAATTGTCGGAAGATAATAATTAACGCGTGTGCCCATAGTAACGCGCAGATTTTGAATATCGAGCCAGATTTTTTCCCTAAAAAAACCCCCCCAAAAAAAGAGGAAAAAAAAGTGAACCCTCCGTCGTTACCCTTGCCACTAGAAACTCTGAAATACCATGGCGAATTAAGCACATCTGCATTGCAAATCACCAGGGAACGAATTAGTCGTACGATCGAATTAATTCGCGGCGAAAATGTTTGCACACCTCGTTCCCCTCATATTTGAATCGCGAGCTACGATTAACTAAACAAAAGCAGGCTCTTCCTAATTGAACAGAGTCCCTGTAGACTGTAGGATAAAAGAAGAGGAAGAAAAAGTTGTCGAATCTATTCGGTCGTTTCTTAAATCCATTCCTCCCGAAGAACCGCGGTTTTCCATTAGAAACTCCACGATCATCTCATTATTCCCAATTGCTCAGCACGAAACCTTTAATCCCGCCACTGTCGTTCCCGAACACCGAAATGCCTCGCTTTTCCTGCCAGTATCGAGTCGCAGGAGTTCGAGATAACTTCCAGAATCAATTAACGGTGAAAAACAGCGAATGGTCGAAGTCGAATCGGATCGATCGTGGCCGAGATACATAGTTTCACCAACGAAGCTAAGGAACACTTTCGAATATGCACGTGCATATACACAGTGGCTCACAGAAGTGTTCTAATCATCTTTAAAACAGAGAAACTACTTTCAAATTGAACCAAACAACTTCAACTTTATCGAGAAGTTAGTAAAATTAGTGGATCAAACGATGTGTACAAAAAATTCGAACAAATTACAACTGAGTGTCGGTTTGACAACTTTTTCATGCGAGTGCGTAATGAAGATTTAAAAAATATGGTTTGTAGATTTATAACAGTTGCATACGCGTTAAAAGTTTCATCGAAATCGTTCGATAAGCAGGAAAAACGAGCAACAAGCATCGACAGATCAGATTTATTGCAATTGTAGCCCGAAACTCGTGAAAAACTGCAATTTTCACCATCTATAACAGTTTGTATATAATTGGCATAAATCCATGAAACGTATTGTTTAAATTTTCACTAGGTGCTCCTGTAAGAGAGTTGTAAAATCAATCTTCACGTTCTCTTCTCGATTCTGGCTGATTGTTAAATTAAATTAAGTAGCTTTTCTCTATTGTAATTTTAATTGTAACTGAAACTGATCGTTCTACCTTCTCAATAAAACCCAAGTCATCTGCCCCAATTCTAAAAAAGTTGTTCTACCTTAAAAATTGCTCGAACACTTCGGTGACCCGTAGCTGTATATACGTATATATGTACCTATATAATCAGAGAAGAGTAGATTGCTTAATATCCTAATTGAAGGCGGTTCTGTAGCCTGCGGATGAATTAAAGTCTACATCTTCGAAAGAGCGTGGATGGAATATTCAGAAACTTCGTCGACGTCACTTCGATCGAGAAAATTGAAGAAAAAGTGTGAAAAGAGAATTGCTAGGGTCTCGTCGAATAGGTTCTAAGTTCGAGCATGGATCGGTTTGCATATTAAACAAGCGGAATTGTCGGTGTTAAGGAGGGCAAATGAGGCACGTTTTCTACATTAACCAAGGCACACTGGGATCGTGAGCTGGCGTCGAATAAGACGGCCGAGGATCGGCGGAAAGCCGTTCCTCCTTTAATTCAATTGCTTCCCTCTCAACGCCCTCGTTTCACCGATTCCTCCCCGCGTCGCTCCTCTTATTCACCAGGCCAACGATCACCAAGATTTCTTCGAGGAAAGTTAGCGTTGCGACACTTTCCCGACGTATTTGTTCCCGTTCGACAATGCAAGACGCTTTCGACTTCCACGAACGCCGACTGAAATTAATCGCCAACTGAGTTTCTTAACGCCGCGGCGCGTTCTCTGCTCCGGAAAGGCTGCAAGCTGACGACGAAACGTCCTGCGTTTCGCCAGTCCGTGCACAATGGCAAGTCACTTGGCAAGTGTTTCGTATTAAAGGCGAATAATAAACCTGCGAGGGTTTAAATATTATTGCCGTTGTAACTCACTGTTAATCGTTCCACTTCCTTTTCAACTGTACGATCAAACTGTCTGCTCGTGTAAGAAGTAATGTAACAGCGATAGAATTTCTGTCAGTGTTCAGACTGGAACGGGGAACACTTGAATTGAAGCGATGGAGGTGTAAGAGAAGAGTGTTTCGAACGAAATTCTTAACCTTTAGCGCTGTTTCTCTACTGTTGCTTACCAGCAACTCTGACAGATTTTTGCAACGAAGCGTCTGACACATACGAAGTCTTATTTTAATTGAAACAAATTACACGTACTTGTGAATTTGTAATTTTGTAACTCACCATTGTGTGATATCTTTGAAAGCAATCCACCATGTGCATTTTGGGTTTATTTGGGCAAGTGTCACAGTAATCGCTTGTTTTACACCTACAATTCTTTTCTTTCCGATTAGAACATACAGCTTCAGAAATTTATGTAGAATTTCTCGTTCTTTCCTGAGAAGAATCTCCTACTTTTTCGGTACAGGTAAACGTGTCAGAGCTTTCTCATTTTTGTTGTACAGTTTTATACAGAATGTATGAATTTACTATAAATATCTCCATTCTCCGAAAAAACAACAGTTTCCTCTATCACTTCAATGATTTCCTCAAAAAGCAATAGTTCGAAGCATAATGATCAGCTTGATCAACACCACCCATCGACTTTACGTACTCGATAAATACATTTGGCTTTTAAATTACTTCTTCTGCAGAAACATTTGCAGAAATTCTAGTTCTATCATCAAAGTCTCTGTTCCACATTATACAAACATTCGTTACGTCAAATGTTTAAAATATCTTCGTATAAAAATAAAAATTCATTTCAAAGAAATAGCAGAGTGAAATATCTCTGTGGATCATCGATAACTCAGGTTGGTGTAGTTTCATTCTCTATTAAGTATACAGCAGCATCTCCTTTATGCGAATACCCTATCATCCGAACGTAATGTCTCTCTATAACAGATTGTTGCATGGTGTCACATTAAAAACATAACGTCGAAGAGAGCACGGCTGAAGCTTTTATCGAATGAAATGGAACAAGAAAGAAGAATGGAAGGGGACGTTGATGGAGTTGTCGCTACATTACGTAGAATACCAGAGTGTCTGATCTCTGCGATAAAACGATAATAATGACGATTTTATACAAATGGAAAGTCACGATGAAGATGTGCCTTCTTATGTCGAAGTATTTGCGCCATTCGAAAAGAGACTTCACTGCTTCGAAGTGCAAAGAGAATGTAATTCCATGTACAACTCAGGTTGAAAAAAAAAAAGAAAATATAACTTCGCAAAGCGAATGATATAAAATCTATAGATATTAAAAAAAAAGTCTATCAACTAAATCTAATCTTCATTTCAATAAATGAAATTTCATATCAGACTGATTATCAAATGATTCTATTATCTGAAAAATTTAATCTTCCTATTAGTTCAGATAAGAAAGGCTCTGCTGTACTTTATTTAATGTTACACACCAATCTCGATCACGGAAACCATCAAACACGCAGCAGCAATTTCACCGCGAGTAAAATTTGTAAGATTTCGAATGGAAGAAGATTGCAATTCCAATACCATTTCCACAGTGTCGTGCTTCACGAAGACCGAGGAAAAATGAAAATTCGCATCACGTTAATTACCTAGCCGGTTCTAACGTTATTCGTAAGCTTACTTCGTCGCTGGAAACGAGGAACGAATAAAATAGAATAAGAAGGAAAAGGTACGCTCAAGGAAAAACGCGTCGAAGCTAAGAACAAATATTGAGCGCTGGTTAAACGCGTCAGCTCAGTCCGGTCTCCGTTAATTAAATTTCAGGGGGAGATGAAATCAAGGAATCAGCGATTTAATTCAATTTCTTCAAACCGGGTCGTCGTCCTTTCGTCGGCTCGAACTTCCCTCGTGCAATCTCGAAAGTTTTTGGGGCCCGAGTTCGCGTCACTCCGACGTATTTGTCCCTCTCTGATCTCCTCTTGACAATGAAAGCCGATTCAGAAAATTATCATCGTCGAGAAGGATGAATCGCGACACTTCTACCCGATCTTCGACCTTAGTAGACAATTCGTTTCGACGAGACGAATGAAAAATACAGGCAAAACGAATCGGTTATCGTGGCGATATTCTCTATCGTTGGATGTCGGTTAACTGTCGTTGTATTACGTACTGTGTTAAGCAAATTCAGTGGTCGGAGAATTACGATCAGCTTGGATTGTCGAGATTGCTTGTACAGCGCTATAAAGTCGATTTTATGGACAAGGATATGGGTCAGGTTGATTTAGCCAGGGATTCCCCTAGAAATTGTTAACCATTATAGCTCCTCTATCTGAGCAGCTTAACATAATTTCCAATATACATCCTTTTTCCTGTGTACAAGGTTACTGTTTCGGTGAATCACAGCGTTAACGGATGATACTCGCAAAGATTGAATGACGCTTGCTACTTCTGAGTGTTGTAAACACTCGTTGAAGTAGTTCCATTACTAATTCATAATATTTCATTACTCAGACGCATTAGTTCTACTCGATATCGGTTAGAATAACGTTCTGTGTGGTTAAGTGAACAGAAAAATTCGTTTGTTTCATACTTTCTCATTTGTCGTACAAAGATGTCGTACAAAGAAACAGAAACGCGACGGGAAATCAAGATTGAAACTCGAAATAAAGTCACAGTTGACTAATTGCGAGGGTTACGAATTTATTTGTATATTTAATTACGTCACAACGTTAACGGATAAACGTTCGCAACGATTAAATGACGCTTACTACATCTGAATATTCTAAATCTAGGGTCACTAGGCCCTAGTGAAAATCACTCTACAAGTATATTATACTTAATAATCACACGATAGAAAAACTAATAGAATTTAAGGTGGAAAATTAGGCGAGACTACACAGTCGATGATTTATTCAAAGTCCTGTGCTGTTCGTTATGCAAAGAATGCTCGACAATATCTATTTTCCAGGAGGAAACGATCTATAGTAAATAAGGGATTAGAGGTTATTTTGGATCCAGAAGTTAGTAAAGGCTAGAGTAACGAGATCGAAGCTCGGAGATGAATAATGGCAAAGGAGGACACGAAGAGTTTCCTGTTTCAGAAAGGAAAAGTTGTATGACTTAAAATCAATAGATGTGATATAGAAACGAATAGATCGATAGGTAAATTTATTCTCGCTAAGAATGGGTACGATGAATTTGTAATATCTTATTTTACCGGTGTATAAATGAACTTTCGTGATGTCAAGTGATCTCGCATCGATTTCGATGCACTTTTCACGCAGACACAGCGATTGGATATTTACATGGAATGCTTTGACCCGAGCCACGGAGATACAACAATACCAGGACGGCGTCAAATTAAATTAAACAACGATTCGGCTAATTAATTATTCCGTTCGATCGGAATAATCAAAAGTTTAATTCACGGTGAAATGAAACGTGGCTCGGTTTTGTTAATTAGACCAACAGCGAATCAAAGTAACGCTCTTTCGATGCTAATCACGTGATCGCAGAATGTCCTGCGGGTTTAATATTGGATTTTCCCTGACAAAAAGAGGACGCAAAAATGAACCACCTCCCTTCAATCGTTCGTACAATAACCCGTGAAATCTGTCCACTGGAAAAATTCATATTTAACATACTTTCATATACTTTCTGCTAAATTATCGTGTGCCGTTTAACGAGATACATTCGTGATTAATAAGAAACACGAGAGACATGTAAATTTCCCTCTTTCGTAAATATAATTATCAATTCTTCGCTTCTATAGCAGACTGAGGGAACTTTTCTCATAAATCATCTCGTCGATTCAACTTAACAAAATATCCAGAAAAATCCAAAAGACCATAGAGACCAGCCCCTGGAGCTTTCTTTGTCAAAACAAAGAAATGCGTTCGTATCTTTCACCGGAAGCAAGTCGACGGTTAATTCTTTCTCCCTTGGAATTTACTGCTCCGGCAACGAGAAACGGCGGAAGCTAGTTCCGAATCGGGCAATAAATAAGAGAATCGTCGAGATGGTCGAAAGGTTTTTCGACAGGATGCTTAGAGTACACGCGGAAAGATTACGCGACGAGCGAACGGGTTTGAGGGCGTTGCAACCGTGGAAAGTATCGACGAGAGTCGAGGCAACGCTATGGAGAAAGACGAATCGCCCGCAGGTTCGTCGATAACCGCATTATCTTCTCCTCGTCCCGCTTATTTTCTACGCTGGGACGAGAACTGGACGGTGGTTCTAGCCACGAACGGGAGGAATTTTCTCCTCGTCGTACTTTTCTCTCAGCAACGTCCTGTTTTTTTCTTTTTCTTTTTTATGCAACCACGACGTCTGTTCTGAAAGAAGGAGGCACAATGAATACAGACACGGCTGTCCGTGATTCGAAGAAAGGAAAGACAACGCGATTGCTCGAGAGGAGGAACCGCGTCGAGAAGAAAAAAAGGCGGAAAGCTGCTTCGACGAGGAGAGAAAAATGGACCTGGTAGCCGTGGAATTTCTTCCCTGGCTGTCCACGTTCCATTTCTGCGCGGCGATTATGAAAAGAGAGCTACATTCGGATTTTCTTTTTATCATTATCGTTGTATCGTAAGATGTCTGTTAGCAGTTGTGCGTGTTACGGAACGGAAAACGTTGAAATCGCCTTTGTCTTGGATTATTAAAATACGTTTGATTCTAGAATATGGTTCAGGTTGTCTTTATTAACCCATTTACATCACAGATCTAAATACGATATTAACTTCACAAATCAAGGACTAATCGGGAATCAATAAATTATTAATTACCGCACATCGATACATTTTTGTTACTCTCGGTTTCGCTTAGAAATTACATGCAATAATCTAAGCAAAAGACTATTACGCGAGTGAATTGTTACGCACAATCGTCATATGCGGATGCAAATGGGTTAAACGTTTAAGTTGAACAAATGAGTGTCCTTACGATTGTATCGATCTATCGCTTACATCGATTATTAATATCGAAATATCGCTTCCTCTACAAACTAACGCGCGTTGAGAGCGTAACAGAATTGATTTTTATTTTCATCAATTGCTCAAAAATCAAATCTTTGTCGTTATGCACTAAAACGCATCTATGGAACGGAGAATAAATGTTTGAGAACGTTTGTCTTTTATAGACACGCATTCGAGCGACAGAGTAAGGTTTCCAGAAAAATTGATGAAGCAGGTACACTGCAAATGGAACAGGTACAAATACGTTTATTGCTGTTTGATTCTTCAGGCTGTAAAATATTCGATACTCTCGAAGGAACACAAGATACGTATATATGTCTCATCGAGATAAGAAAAACAATTTCTCACAGACTTTCTGTGTCGTTATTAACAATCATCCTTCTGTTCGAGTATCTAGCAGAGATGAAAACACGGTTTTTGCTCGATATTCCAAGGACGGCTGGGAAGTTTCTTAACAGACCTCTAGTATATTCCCCTTCTACCAAACGCTGTTACTCATTTTTCCAGCATTCGACTGAATTATTCATGCACTCTGGCGACGCCACTCGTCGCTGTATTTTTACAACATTATACTCGGAGGATGACGAGAGGAGCGTCCTCGTTCGGCGTTCTCCTTCGAATTCGCCCAAGCAAATTCTATCGGAGAAACGTTTCTTAACCCTTTGCGGACGAGTGTTGGATATATCCGCCCAACTCTGGCGGCTGGCGTACGTCTGTTGTCGTAAACGATAAGATACCCATGGGTATACTAACCTAAAAAGTCAAGCTACCTCTCAATGAAATTAGAGACTTTTGAACGATGAAGTCTTATCTTCCGTATAATGTAGTAAACTTACGATGCAAGATGATGCAAGTCACAGTGACGCTCGCCCGTCGAGCGGCTCCGTCCGCAAAGGGTTAATACTAGCCTACGTGACGCGCCCAGCAATATTCAGGCGATTTCAAACGATGTTACATACCGGCGTTTCAGCTATTGTGTACGGAGGCAAACACGGTTGGGTCCCGAATTAAACGAAGCATGAAAGAGGAGAATTTCATCAGGTAACAGGGAAGATCGATATCGATGTGTTTACCCTCGGGGAATACCCAAATATTCGCAGCGTTTGCAAAAAAAAAAATTCCTCGAACGTTGTTCTTCGAAGAAGTTCCAATAAGGTTCGATAGAAAATTAGCAAAAAAAGAAAAGAATTACTGGATGTTTCAGATTTTCAGTTTTCGCGTTACATCTTAAACGTCTCGAAAAAGCAAATAGCAAGTAGATACAGGAAGCACTGTCTCGACAAACACACGGCTTGTGCTATATCCAGCATATTTCGGGCGAAAGGAACGCGTTTCCTCTGAGACATGTTTACGTACGATCGAAAAACAAGGCGATCCTTTAGAACAACGATACCGCGTTGTATTTGCCCCTCTCCGTTGCTTCCTCGTTTCTTTTTTAGAAACGGTACTGCGGAACAAGGGGTGAATAAGGGGAAAAGAAATTTCATCCGGTTCGGATTCTCTTGCACGGGAGAGCTTCTGTTTGTTCCACCGTGAAGCTCAATATCTCTGTCGTGTATTACATCAAAATTCCAATAACACTTCTTTGAGACTGGCCTGGCCAGCTTCAATAACACGGAACCTGGATAGCGGAGGAGGGGAAGAAATCGGGGCTATCAGTTTTTAAACGTGTCGCCACAAAGTAGCGAACGCCTCGCGCGAAACTCCCGCCTGTTTGACCTAGTAACGTTCGTTCAAAGGCTTCATCCAAGTTTTAATATGAAACCGACTGGTGAAACTCGGCTACCAACATTGAACTTCTCTATCGAATTAACATAAGCCTGCACTGTGCAACAGAGAGATGCATAAACGATGCTTTTAAGCCATCCATCCTACGTTTCCAACGGTGTACTTGTAAATAACCCTGGCGATTACGGTTCAACGCAAATGGTATTTAACGCAAGCCTGAAGAAACGCGTAGGAAAGAATCTTTGATTCAACGTGTTGCATCCTTCCCTGGGGAATCCTTCCTCGTCTTCTCAGTTCTCGTCTCGGTAGACTTTCGCTAAGATCAATGTTTGCCAACTTATCCAAGTGATCTCGGTTTCTCGGTCGCGCCTGATCGAGCAGGCTTGGATTAATAGAGCCACTTATGAAATGTGAGGTTGCGACACTTCAACCCCGCTGACGAATTCATCGTAGTAAGCTTCCAGAGAGAGAGAGAGAGAGAGAGAGAGAGAGAGAGAGAAGTTCAACAGATTATAGTACAGTTCAAAGTAGCAAACTCGCGCGTTGCCTTCCAATCCAAGATCACGCTGTGCATCGGTTACGAGATACGAGGAGGCAGACACGCGATAAGGAAGACTCACCTCGTACATATATTATGCAAACTACTATTCCGAATCTCTCGTCTGACAATAAGGCAAATGAGAATCTCTCTTCTTTGTCTCATTCTCCACGTAAAACGGGCTACTATCTGTCTTTTACCACTCGAACGAGCGTATCTTTCTTCGCGAAAGTTCTGTCGTTATGAATAACGACACCTGTCCGAGTGTACTATGAGAGGACCACGTGGCAAGATACGTTTTACATGGAACAGAGAAATTAAAACTTCCCGACTATCTTCCCGCCTTCTCGATCTCGTCGGCAACGGTTAAGTTTCCTGTCATTTGGACTTTTTACACGAAATACGCGTGTTCTTTGTCTCGTGAGTACTTATCTTTTGTACTCTCGATTGTACGACGGAGGAACTTTTTCAAATCATTCAGGGAAAGGTTTTCACGTTGAAATTCGAATCTACTTTAGTAGGGAAATTGCTGAACAATTGTTATATTAGGATGAAAGTAAGGATAAATCTGGTCGTCAGGTACGTTTAGCACATGAAATTTGGGTACACTTCAACTTTTTGACGCAGTCATAAATTCATTGAGGATTTTGGTCTCCTTACAATGTGAGAGGTCGTTTACAACTGAACAATTACCAATCAATTTCTTTATATCGATTATTAACTCTCACTTTTCAACCATTTTTTAAGATGTAAAATTGTAATTCTTCCCATAAACATAGAGAAATAGGGTTGGATGGGGTTAACATTTGAAACATAGCACTCCAGGTCCTCTTCAGACCTCGTTAGCAAACACACGAATTTTTCTCATCGCGATCCAAGTTTGCAACACACCGCAAACCTACCCAAATACACTTCACTGAGCACAGTCGCATTTTCTACTGTTTTCCTAAATCTGATACAGGATAAAGTTCAACAAGATGCTCGTATCTGCTATGTAGCGATCATTTTTGATCTTAGATAGATGTTGCACGATATTTCGAGTAATGTAATTAATAAACACAGTTACTAAAAGCACTAAACATAGTGCAGTTGTATACGCACACGAAGGGACATAAATCAGAGATGTACATTAGTTGGCCTGCTCTACAGGGAAACATTACCCTTATCTACATTTTTATAAAGTGTCTCGCGCGACGTAAAAGTCTCCGGAGAAGCGGAACTCCCTGAGCGAGACAAACGACCGCAGGAACAATTGTTTCGTGTTTCACAAATAATTCACAGCGCGTACGTAAGAATGGCTGGCTGGGAAGGTGGAGAAATTTTGGACGCGACGTCTGGAATAGAGTTACCTTTATGTATGCGACATATTGCAACATTCACGGGCTAAGGTTACGCTATTTCTAGAGCAGAAAATTACATTCGTGGTACAGATCCCCGTTGCATCATCGTCCACGTCAGATTTTCACTAGTTCACTTTACCTTTCCCCGACTATTTTATTCCAAGTCGATTACGAAACATTCTGTATCCAGGATAAACAGATTTCTAAGATTGCGAACAACAACGGTAAACGGTTTCTCGCGGCGTCAAACGAAATCTGATATCCGGTTAGCTCGCAAGATTCATTCCCTTGGGAACCACTGTGAAAGCTGTCCAACCATAGAACTTTGAATAACATCTCCGTTAAGACACTCGAGACTATTGAAATCCAACTCTGTTGATAGGTAAACTGACTCAGGAGGAGGGCACCTTTGTAAACTGCGACTACTAGGATGTCCTCTTCGAATTGTCCTCGAGAATCATCGAAAGAACGGTGTAATGAGCACCGAGGATCTCGAATGTTGAACAAAGCGTCAGATTTGAACAAACGAATACTGTTGCGTCTCTCTACGTCGTTATTTCCTCGTGGAATATCACGGGGTTGTAAGACTCCGTGTTCACTCGTTTGTGTCTGTCTCAGAGAAGCTTATTAACGAATAATTAATCCCTATAACCTCGTTAGCTGCGATATTACGTGTTTCATGTGTGTTCTTCGATTTGTGATATTACTCGTACTCTTACTCTCTACTGATTACCGATCGCTGCTTTTGTCTTCTGATGTTTGACTATGTTTGCTCCTTTATAAACTACATTGTAGAATTGGAAGATGTGCGCAGATCAGAGTCACGTATAAGTGCAACGTAAAATATATCAAATTAATATCAAATAAGGCTAAATTAAGCTAAACTGTGTATTCTAATAGGTAGTACACTATTCCACGCAATCCACACTGCCTGCTTTTCCTTCGTTAGAGAAGAAATTGACAGGTTGTACATGTTTGACGGATGATGAGCTGGATTCGCGTGAACGACGACACTTCTCCATCGATGTAAAATACGAGCGAACTCACAATCATTCGAGGCTTTTTACGTGGACTGCTCTCTCGGGTACATCGTCGTAGTCGATACCCGGCTCGCAAGGGATTTCTGGCTTTTTTTTTTTACAGTACTTTGCTCTTGCTGTAGAGTATCACTAGGTAGAAGCCAGAACCTGTCCCAGTTGCGAATTCAGCGGAACGTTAGTCCCGTTTTTCCCCCTCGATTTTTACATTTCACCCGGCGCTATTTGATTTTTATATCCTTACATTCTATTCCTCGCCGTTTCGTTTTTTGCGTCCTCTCTAGTCACGGGACCGAGCAACGGTGGTTTCGCGTTGTTCTCCTCCCCCTTGTCTCTCTGTGCACCCCGTCACACGTGAATTGTCCTCTGTCGAACGAGTTTTTCCGTCGATTGTTTTCGTTTTAGCCGAACGACCGGTCCGCCAGACTATTCTCTGGCACGGTTGCGGTTCTTCAATTTTTATTTTCCGTACCGTTTCATACCTCCAATTACCCTAGCCAGAAACGTTTTTATCCTCTTTCTTTCTCCTCTTTTTCCCTCTTTTCTCTCTTTCTTTCTTTTTTTTTTGCTTTATTCTCTCAATCCATCGCGTGCGTCGAGCTCGATTCGTCCCTGGATGTTTGCCTCCCAAGGTGATTTCGTAACTTCTTCCTACTCTCTCTCTCTCTCTCTCTCTCTACTTTTTTTTCAACGATCGACGTTTCTCCTGGTCGATCCTAGGGATTCGACTCCCTTCCCACGTCGATTCTAACACTAGTTCCCGCTTTTCCAAAATTTATTTCCACCAACGGAGCCAGAGGCTCCGCTCGTAAAAGATTTCCGTCCGCGACAGAAGGTCGCAGTCGTTTCGTTTCCGGTCAAGTAGATCGTTCGACTGCTCTAGAAACGACAGGTTTATTACTCGGCTGCCATCGCGTCGATGGGACGGCGATATTTTTCACCGAACTACCTGTGCAACTTGCTGTTCTTTGCGCTATTGAATTGGGTTAACAAGGAAATACGTGCTTGTTAGTTTTCTATATTATTTCACCGAGTGTATGCCGGTATCGTGGAAACATGATATACGTGTATGCGCACGTTGTGACAGATTATTCAATATACAGAGATAATATAGATACCAGGGAGAATTTGCAATGGATTTTGCGGTTCAATTACAATTCAAACCACCTTTACCTCTCCTCTCGGTTAAGATGAGAAATTAGAGACTATTTGGTCGACTGGATCTCTGCTACATAGTTGGGATGAGATAATTGGCTGGTTACACGATCGCTGCACTGACGTGGCTCGACTATTGCTCACAGTTGCTGGCAAGTACGAGTAATTATTTACGCAACAGATCTATGGATTGTATGAAAGCTATGTACTTTACAACCGTTCAGAGATGAAATCTTCTCTTTTATTCTATCTATTCGTACAAGTACTTCGATAATATCTTATTATCCCGTGTTCCTTCAAAATAGTATTCGTATGATTCTGTCGTTTTCTCTCATTTCGAGTTCATCTTACGTTTCGAATTCAAATTCCTCCTCTCGATGTGCTTTTTAGTTACCTTATATGTACACGCTTCTTCTGCAGCTAGAGAACGAAATTGATATTCCACTCGTCGAGGAGGAAAGTTAATAACGAAGGAATCTGACGTACTCGAAAATCCAACGTTACGAACGTTCAGAAGACAATCTTTCTCTCGTCGTACCGTTAACCCCTTTCGATCGATGCGAGTACACTTCACGGTCGCTTTGACCCCTAAACTGAGGCCGCGGAACGTAGGCAGTTGTCAAAGGGTTAATATCAGCGACTTTAAACTAAAAACTCGCTTTAAAGCGTACCACGATGGGTTCATATACGAGCGGACAGAGAGAGGAAGTGAAAGAAAGGGAGCAAGAGGCAGAGAGGGAAGCAGAGGACGCAAAAATCGCGAACAGTCACGCGTCGAAAGAAACTCGTTGGCCGAGTTTCCTCCGGGTTGGCCGTTGCAAATTTTCCCGGAGCCATCGCCGTCGCCGTCGCGTCGAGGATGCAACGGGGACACGCTCGCGCATTCGCAGATAACCGAGTTGTTAATACGACGGTGTGCATCGGTGGAAGTTACTCCGGTGGCAGTAGGCGTCGTTGGATTCGGGAGAGTAAGAGTGAGAGAGAGAAACTTTTCCTTGTTTCGTACACGTTGCGCACACACGTACGCAGCTTAGTGCACGCTTGCACTTACCTGCAAGATGCATGCTAAAGTACTTTTCAAGTTTTCCCTCTCCCTCACGACGACACACATAGCACATTTATAGGCGAAAACACCAGCGTAGGGAGAGGGTTGGGGGGTTCTGTCCGTGTGTAAGACGACACGGGCCCGACGCGCGGTTGTAAATGCGGCTCCTTGCATTATTAATCCCCCAGAGATACCGTGCACCGCGCTGTTATTGCGGTTACATCATAATTCGCAACAACGTTGCACTTGGATGCACAACTAAGGCACAGTTTCATCGCACTTGTCTTCTCTGGGCTTATGCCCTCTCTCTCTCTCTCTCTCTTTCTCTTCCCCACTACCTCTTGCGTGACTCGAGAGAGGAAGTTGCTCTCGCGTATTCGTGAATTGGATGATTCGTTCCCGTTGAAGTTAAGTCGCTGTTGATTATTAATCTATTTCTACCAGAAATTGGATGAATTATTATCCTAGAAAATTAAACACTGTTTTATAGTTTCTTGTTAATTTAATATCGTGAACACGTTTGTTTTAGTTGATTAGTTTTTCACCGGTTCTTAATTTTTCGGATTTGTAGACTAATTTGGGAATTGATTATTAAATGAGAGGTAATTATCGTATGTATTCTTTTTAATTTTTCTATCGTTCATTTTTAAATTGACTCTTCTTGTTTTTATAAATTTTGGGTAGCGTTGAATGAAAAGCTCTTGGGATTTGTAGAAGGAGGTTTTAGAATACATCGGAAAAATCTCTAGTGAATTTATCCAACAGACTTTTCTTCAGTTAGTAACCATATTATTATTATATTATTAACAATGGTTGGATTTGTAGACAAAATTTGAGAGAGTTTGGTTAAATGAGAGAGAAGGGTAATTTTATTGCAGTAACAGAGAAAAAATACGAAGGGTACCAAGCGGGAATCGAACCCGGGACCTCTGCATGGCAAGGCAAGCCAGAACTCTACGCCCATAGCCAAGGAGCCCTTTTGTTTTCCTCGTTGTTATTGTTAATATTTGAAGAGTATGGAGGCGTCGACACTACATTATCATATCTATTTTTTTTTTTAATTTTTCTATCGTTCATTTTTAAATTCACTCTTGTTTTTAATAAATTTTGGTTAATGTTTGAAAGCTTCTGAATTTATAGAAAGGCGTAGAATATATCCGAAAAATCTGCAGTGAATTATCAACTGACTTGAATCATGTACCATGTTATATTTTTAATAATATATAAAAACACCCCTGTTTCTTTTTTTATTTCCATTTTTTATTCAACTTGCAATATAACAGAGTTCATCATCACAGTTGAGTGTTAATTTTTGAGCTGATAGAAATAAATAAGAAATATTAGAAGATTACAAACATAAACCAATCACTTCCATCACTTTCTTTTATCTTGATTAGTTTCCAAAGTTAAATTTAAAGATATATATAACATCAGAATGTTCCTTAAATAATAATTTACAAATTCTAAACAATTCCAATCCTCAAAATTCTGATTCCACGATGTTAAATAACACTGACAATGCTGTCAACGTAACAAACACACCAATAACGCAGTTTCTCGATTGGAATAACCTCCAGTCCCATACTCTTCCGTATTAATCTAACTCGCGAACGATCACGCTTCCGACTAAACGCGTTAATCGCATTTATTCAAACTTCAGCGAGCATAGCTAACGCGACACGTAGCCTGTCGAGTTTGCACGTGCGGTCGCTCGTATTACTAATTCACACCGTCATGTACAATTAGGTTTCCACTGTACCTGAGCAGCTCTTCTTCCTCTGTACAGATCGTTCTCTGTACCATCGCCGATCCTCCTAACTTCCGAACAAATCACAATACCAAGTTGACGCCTAAAGTTAGTTTCGTTTGGTTAAATGAGAAACTTTGCGTGCGAAGATCATTATGTGAAGTTTGAACGAAACAGCAGTAGAGCTTTTACAAATTTTGTAGAATCAGAAATTATCTCGAGAAGAAAACAGTGTTAATCTTTAACTGTGCTCTCTTTGAGACTGCTTCGTTTATTAATTTACCGATAATTCTCCCTTTCGCTCGATTAGCAGCGTATTAAAATCTTTGAAAGTTCAAATACGAACACCAAAATATGTAAACCAGAATATGTTAGGACATTTACATCTTTTACAACTTGTTTTAACACATTACCAACCACATGAGGAGATCTCTTCGCTTTCAAATAACCGATTAGAGATCTCTTCTCGTTTTTTAAATAAGTCGCTGCACGAAGAATTTTAGAAAAATATAAACTTGCACGAGATTGTAACGGATTGCGGAAGAAAACATCCTCACCGGAAATATACAGGGACTCTGAGTCTTTCGAGAGAAGATTACTACTTGGCGTCATTTGTGAACAATTTGCAGTTGGGTAAGTGTTAATATTCTGTGTTTCAAATGATCACACGCAATTGTGGAACTCTTTTATTTCGCGTTAGTTTCCTTTCTCATCGTAATTGATTGAAAACGCGTATTTCGACCTGCAGTTGATCTGACGATCCTTCAGTGCTAACAATATGCGCGCCAAGTGTTGTCTTTATGCAAATTGCCAGCTGCTATTAGAAACCATAAAAGAAATAGTTTTATTTCTATTGAAGAGCCTATTACGGAGCATATGCTAACAAAGAAATAAAGACAAAATCTCAAAAACAGCTTTCTTTACAAGCGTGTTATAAATAGTTGCGCCAACAGCACGTATCTATCGACGAATAAACGTTCAAGTTCAATTTCCACTCCCTGTTAAGGGTTAAAAATATGCAAAACACTTGATTGCATTATTACGATGGTTATCAGTGATGTAACGTGAATCGATCTGCTGTAAATAGGGGTAAATATAGACGAGAGAGGGAGGCGCAGCGCGTGGAAGAAAATTGTATAGGTGATCGGCTTTTACGAGATTTCCTGGCGAAACGAAATTGGGTCGCTCGTTAATTACACCTATTAAAGGAAAATAACATTAGAAGGAGGTGGTCGTTAAGGGTGTCGCAAGGAACCTCCTCGAGTTACGTATTCCTCCGGCACAGAGTCTCGTCGACACGCTTCCTCTTTCTCCTCTCGAGGACGTGAAACCATTAATTATTTATCCCTAGTAAAAACACAGTATTTAGTTAATGCAAATCACACTTCAAATTATCCACTTTATTTTAAACGTACTAATTAGCTGAGAAGTTAATAAAAAAAGTTCCAGCTGACTTCTCTTTCGTTCCACATTATCGAAACTGATAAAACAGTCTTCCACAAGCAACGTTTCTTCTTCTCGTCATCGATAGCAAGACTGCTTCTAATATTTCAATCAGCGTCAATCATTGACAATTTTGTCCATTCGTTTTCTAATCAACTGAGGACACATTCGCGAGAAAAGCATGAGAAGATGCTCGACGACACTGTTTCGTACAATTCCGCGATGTTTACGACGCTGCGTGGATTATTAATTTCGACGAAACACGGGCGACGAAGTTACACTCGGCTAGCAACAATATTCTCCGAGGGACCGCTTTTATCGCTTCAGCTTCCATTCTCAAAAAGGATCAGGCCGCGTAATGATACGGCCGGGAAAGAACGAGTCGGCGGAAATTAGAAGTGCGTTCCGCTTTATACGCTCTCTCCGGCAGGCAACGCGAGCTAGCAAGAGGAAGAGAAGGAGGAGGAGTTACGGAGGTTCTTGGAAATTCGCATTCAGCTTTTTCAAGCATCATCGTGCCCGGTTGCCTTCTGCAGGGAGCTGCCACCGCCGCTTCGTACGTTTGCCCCTTTTACCGGGTGCACCGCGCGTTCGTATATTTTATTAAGCGGCAACAAAAAAAGCAAATAATAATAATAATAATAAGAAGAAGACGAGAAAAAAGAAAATAGGAGAAAAAGGACGGAAGAAGAAGAAGAAGAAAAAGGAGAAGATTCTTCTTCCCTTTTACGAGCAGCCACCGCTGGGAAGCTCGTTGGACGTTATCCGACGTGGCTGAGAGAGGATCGTTGAAAAACGATTCGAGCCACGGCCGAATTTCCTCGAAACCATGGTAAATATACCGCGCGGCGCGTTATTGTCGGGGAAATTTTTCTAAAGCTGAGCGGAAGCTCGCGGAAAGCGGCCGGAATTAAAGTCGAGAGATTGTTGTCGCAGGGAACGGTCACGGATGCCGAAGGAAAAGTGCATTAGAATCGTTCGTGTCTCTTGCAAACTAGTTCCTCAACTCTCGCCGGTCCTCATGAATGCATAATTCGAGGAAGAATTCCACGTTTTGTCCCGTGCCCATCAACTTACTGTCCGCTTTCGTCTAGTGAAAATTCGTTGGTATCTAGATGGAATATATAAAATACACACCTGAAAATACGAATTTCGCGATTTTTAAAGAAAACTATCGATCCACGGGAGATTCATCGAGCGAACTTACGAAATTCGATTCCCCGAAATCTGCCTAAAAAGTATAGCAATAGAAATCCTGCTTATTCCGTTGCTAGTGAATAAGTCTTCGTTACGTTCTTATACAACGGGAGCTTTCACCGAGCAAACGATCGGGAAAATACAATGTAGCACGTAGGGAATAGCAAAAGGAGAGAAAGAGACTGGTGAATTTTATTAACGTAGCGGCAGAACATTTTTCCCTTCCGCGGATTGCTCCTCCGTGAATTCCTCGAAGGCTATCACAGCCTCTTTGGAATAACCGGACCGTTTTCAAGGTAGCTCGAAGCAGTGGAAGTTTGCTATTTTCCTCGATCGATTGCGAAAAAGTTCGTTGAACAAACGCCGCCGGGCAAGAGTGGCTGGTATCCTTCACTTTGCCAGATTAAAATGATCCTCGGCGTGTCTGCGGCTCCTCTCCGCGAGGAATAATTATTTCACCATGATGAGAACGAAAGGGAAAAGGAGCAAACACTTATTCCATCACCGGCTAACTGGATGGATCTCCTTTTCGAGCAGTTTTCGAGATTGCGAATATGAAAGGGGGCGAGTAAAGAGGCTGTTTGATTTGCGTATAATAATCAAAGACATTCTCCGGTATCTTATTTCAAGGGGCTAATCTCGAAAATGTTCCTTTGCTCGACGCTCTACGAATAGAGTTTGTCGAAGGATCAAGAAGATATTCCCTCGTCGCGATAGAAAACGACACGTTTCGTTTCGACGCTCGTTTAAAACGATCCACTGATATTCTAGGCTGATTTAAGAATCTCAGGTCTCGATGAAGCTTCCTTTGACTGACGGACAGAGACAGGCTGACGTGGGAAAAGGAGAAACACAATGAGCTCGGTGTGTTTTTTAGACGCGCGTGGATGGAAAAACCAAAAGTGGAAGGAGAAGCGAAAGGTAGCGGGGAAGCTGAAATATACACGCGTCCATTCATCCGGATGAAAAGGTTCGTTATAGGGGCAATTACTGTGGCGAAGCAGTGCGCTGACCTCTGCCAGTCCACCACTTTTCCTGCTGCACCCATTGCACCCACGCTTCTACTACACCTTACCCGACACACCTTACGGTTCTCTGCATTTTAGATTAGTTTAAAGTCAGCCAGAGTGAGCGAAAGCAGTCGCCCATTGCCCGATAAGAGGATTAATCGATAAGGTAATAAGGAGAGGCCACGCAAACCTTTCGTCTTTTCGTTTCTTTTTCGATGTTCCTTCTGCTACTTTTGTCCCATCTTCTTTCGTGATATTTTTCGCTACTTCTTGGTACTTTGTAATTCCATTTACAAGTTTGACTCCAGTTTCGTGGCTGTATCGATAAGTTGAGGCAAATTTAGGAGAGGCTTGTAATATCTTGTGATTGGAAAAAGAGATTTGTATATTTTGTGTCTAGAGAAACAAACTACTCGATTGTCTGTGAAGCATTAAACTGTACGAAAAATTAGGAGATATTAATGCTTAGCACAGGCGTAACAGAAACAGGACAAGGTAAGTCTTGTGAATATTTTATTGCTCAATGCCCAATCCTTGTTAAGTACGTATTTTATTGTTTAATGTGGTTCCTTATTAATTGAATAAAGATGATATTTTTGAAATACTTCAGTATTTTAATTGATTTTTTGGGCATGCGATATTTCACCCCACAGGTGTGAAGAGACGCCATTTTACCAACCTATAATTCTTTTTAAATCTATGTTGATTTTGCATAAGAAAAATTCACAACTGCTTTTGTTTCTCGTACTATACGACTGTGTTTTAATCAAAAAATTAATCGCTTTAATTAGTATCAAATTAAACTTGTTACTGGCTTGTAACCAAAAAGGGTGGCATCTCTTGAAATTATCTTAATCAGGTATCCTAAAAAATGAATTGTATTTTCTAATGAACATTTGTGACACACAGTGAGTGTCTTAGACGGTTTGCAAAGGTTCAGTCGAGTGAATAAAAATTATCAGGATTTATTGAAAATACAAAAAGAGAAGAAATTAAATCACACTCTGTTCTATTTCTCGCGGTAATTTTAATTAAATTCTGACAGCAATTTTTATCCATTTTGCCAAACTCTCAGAAGTTCACGAATTATATCTGTGTATTTGTACAAAGACAATCGCGCAGAAATTGTATTTCTCTGTTGGACCCTAAATTCTTACTCGGAGATGAAAATCATCAGTTCGATTATTATTAACGTTAATTAACAAACTTCAGCGGAGCAAGCTTTATTAAAGAGTATTAAATACTATCGGGCATTACATCGTCGTATTATTGCTGCAAAGTGTAAAGTAATCCTTTATCAGGAGAATGTTTATCAGGGTGTGATGGTTAATAAATTAATCCATTGAAATTAACGCTGGATCATGTGCCCTAGTTTTATTGGTTCGAAGCATCGACCACTGAAAATATCGCAAAGCTGCTATCGGTACAGATTAAAAATAACCTGGCGAGAATTAACAGGATGCCGAGGGCGTGTAATGAACTCATCGATATTTTTACAATTAGCGCGATTCTTTCCATTACTGGACCTCTGAATTTCACGGCGAACTAACGAACAGTTTTCAACCTGTCTCCGGTTCCAACGATTGATGAATTTCAGTTTCAACAAAATGCCCATGGGTGTCTGCAGCCGAAGATTAAACATCGAAAAGGGAAATTTAGTAGTTTGTCTTTTACCGAAAACAAATTCCTGTTTTCGAGTCGCATCAAATACGCGTCAAACGTTCTGACAAAAACAAAAAACAAAAAGAAGAGAGAAAATATGCAGGTTGTTTCAGTTTCAAAAGATTAAACTTCACCAGGTTGTTTTGCGAGTAGAAACGAGGAATAAATATTACAGATACAAACGTTTTATAAAAAAGTTACACAAGAAATACGAAAATTAACGTTACGTTAGCTTTTTGAGAGATTGAATTTGACGCTTATTTTTCATCGAATAACACACGTGGTACTTTTTATGAAAATTTATTAAGTGTCGACACTTCGGGAACGATACTAACTAGCTTAATCAAATTTATCGCAAAAATGTATACTTTATAAACAAATTTTATAACATCATCTTGCGATGTAATGACACCAAACACGCTATTGCTTCTGTTCTCCACATTTCTTGTGTATCTTTTTTATAAAGCTTCTACAGACCTGTGTCTGTATAATATTCTTCTTCTTGTTACCACTTATCAAACAAAGTGGCGAAGGTTTACCGTTTAAAAGACTATTTGGTGTAGAAATAAATTCCCTCCGACTGGAGTCGCCTAATCAAATCCAGCCATTCAACTCGAAGTACTCGCAAGCTGGCAGAAAGACTGGCCAAATTATTTCGACGATCAATCTGTTTTCATTATTTTTAAATAAACCTTTCATTGCACCCAAAGTTCGGAAAAAATGTATTTCTACACCTAATGTACTCATTAAATATTCTACAAAATTGAAAAAAAGAAGGAAAACTGAAATACTGATGATTAATCTGTTTTCATTATTTTTAAGTAAACCTTTGTACCCAAAATTCGGGGAAAAGCTTATTTCAACGCCTAATATATTCCTCGTCAAATATTCCATAAAGTTGAAAAAAAAGAGGAAAAAGTGAAAGATTGATAATTAATCCATTTTCGTTATTTTTAAGTAAACCTTTCATTGCACTCAAAGCTCGGGAAAAAAATGTATTTCTACGGCCGATACATTCAGCGTCAAATAATCTGTAAAATTAAAAAAACCAAAAAGTGAAACATTGATATAAAACCTAACAAACGTTTTAGATGAGGCCATCGACGTGTGTGGTCATCGATAACGCGTGAAATCGAATTTTACAGGTGGTCAAATCGGTTCTGAGGGTTTCTCCCATAAAAAGTAATTAAGGCTCACCTAGACAGCCGTGAATCCATCATATTAGCTTGGTGGGGGCTAATCGGTGGTTCTACATCGACGACAGGGAGCGGGCAATTTCAAATCAATCTCCGGGGATATCTGACAGAGGCCAGTCCTCATTTTTCTCCCGGTGCAAGCAAATCGATAGCTTTATCCGGCCAAGTCAACGCCACGGCGCGTCGTGCCGCAACAAGCACGAAACTCCATTTCCGTCGAGAGCTGCCGTGTAACCTACTTCTTTTTCGCGTAACCGAACCACCCTGTGTTACGGAGACAAAACACGAGTCGTCTCTTAATGACGATTAATGTATATCGTCGGGTTAAAGAAAGATTAATAGATGGATAAACGAAAAGAGAAAGAGAAACGATGGAAAAAGAGGGGAGATTTGCATCCCAAGGAAATTGACTTGGTCCGATCGATGTACCAGCAAGCTTTCCGCTCTTAGAATCGGCAATTGGCCGTGGAGAAACTCTTTGTCGGCCAAAATAAATATACGTTCTTTCTTTCTTACTTTCTTTATATTCTTTTCCTTCTTTTTCTTCTGTTTCCTTCCGTTTCTACCATTTTTCTATTCGTCTTTTTCCCCGGAAACTCAACGCTCGAAAAGGTTGACTCGTTCAATTTGGAAAACGATCCAATCTCGAAATGTTTCATTCGCTAACGCTCCCCGTTCAGATATGTTTGATCCCCGTGAAACCATGGAGTAGAGAAACATCGGGTTCAATTTAAAACCGGTCGATCCTCGAGTGATACTCGAAGTTCCAGGAAAATCTTGAAACATTCGAGAGAAATTTGACGGACACAGGTGTGCATTATGCAAATACATAGGATAGTGTCTTTATTCTGCATTCTCCGCCATGCAATTGAATGCTGTTAAGGGGGAAAGTTTCGTCGGGAGAAAAATTTCGAATCGAGATTACAGGCTCAGTTTCAAAACTGTGTCTCATTTTCCGGAAGAAATAAAGGCAAGTCTATAGCCACGTAATGAGAAAACTTGCACTGTAAAATTAGATTGTCAATTTCCGAGCGTGGCCACTATGCGAGTGGGATTAAAACGAATGGTTTTATATCAATTTTAAGGAAAGTGGCTCGAGTTTGTGAACCAACATCGCCACGATATAGAATTTTCTTCTCGAACGTCGCAGCCTCGCCTAAAATTATATGTATCTCGAAGTTTCGTAAATTTATACGCGCGCGAAGCTAGAGAAGGCGGTGTCAAAGTTGAGCGAACAGGTTAATTGCATTACAGATTCTGTACACAGGTAAATTAGTCGATGTTCCACGAAGACTAGGTAATTATCAAGGTGATAACTGGTAATAACAGTTTTACAGTGATTTCACCTTCAATCTCTTTCAGCGTGGCCTTAACGAAGATGCGGCAATTAAAGCACTGGCTCTGAAGCAACTTCTCTTCGTCGTTAACGCCGCTATTAAGTTATATCGTTCGGTTCGATTAACCATAGAGACTATTATCAGAGTCTTTAATTTTTTCCCTCAAAATTAAACGTGCCATGCTAGCTAGTTAACACTTTACCGATCGGTTCATTTTGTTCCATACTAGCTCTGGTTTTGCTATCGTGCTTATTCTTACAGCTTTAAACATTTTAAATTTAAACTCGTGAGAGAGCTTACTGTATTTCGTTCACTTTCTTTTATTAGAGGATAATTTCTACACGCGTAATTTAAACGCGGTTGTCGAATGACAAGCACAGGTAGGAAGGGTCGAAGTTAAAGAAAATCTATCTCTGTACCCACACAAAGTCGGCAGTTTTTCATCTTTCGCAGATTTTTTGCAACTTTTGTTGCATAGGTTTCACACCAAATTCTTTAAATAATTGTACCTAACGTCTTTGCATTTTTTAGTGTATAAGGAGGAATTACTCCAAGCGGCACTCTATCATTTTCAGGTGAAGAAAAAAAAAACTTACAGTCGTAAGGACACTGGTTTGTTCAACTTAAACATTTCACAAAGACAATCTCAACCGTATTCTGGAATGAAATATATTTTAATAATCCAAGAGAAAAACGACTTCCGTAACATTCCTCTGTTAAAACCGTATGAATTACTTGAAAAATATTTTCCGCGTTGCAACAACTCAAAGAGATGTTTAGGTGGCCTTATTCAAATGGACCGGCCTGTATGTTTACACGAAGATCTCCAACATTCCGTGAAACAACCCTTCACACCTACGCACGCGGTGAACATTTGTCGCGGATAACGAAGAACAAATGAGGAAGTGGGGAGGGATAAAGCGGGAATCGGCGTTAATGCGCGCAGCTCCTTTTTCGGTTCTCTCGATAATCCCGAAAGCTGGTCGTTGTTCCGGCATCGTAACGACGTAGTCGACCGTCGGCGCGTTCGACGTCATTAAAACAGCCAAGAGGACGGGAGACAACGCGAACGAAAACCCCTTTCAACCTCCTTCCCCGCTAGCGTGCACGCGTTCGCGCAAACGAGCACGAACTCGCGAAAGAACAAAGTTCACCAACACACCAGCCTCGCCTCTACTACCGGGCCATCCGGCAAACATTTTAACGCGATTGAAAAAGTTGAAACTCTAACGAGGAAGGAACCTGAACGAAGCTGTCGGTGGCGTCGCGATCCTATCCGACTGGCTTAATTAAATCGACCGACAGCTTCGATCGTGTCGTGTTCGAGGTTTGCTTACACGAAAGCTCCTCCTGACACGAGGAACTTATAAACGATTCGAATCGTCGAATTGGATATCGCTGCATTAACGATACAATCGTGAAACGCTATTGTTCCATCCCTATCTCACGCCTCTTACACGAGTTTTCGTTTAATCGGTCAAACACCGATCTGTTCGACTTTGTTTGCCGACCATTCCGCATCAAACCCCTTGCATCTCCACTCTCCTACTCCTCCTTCAATCTTCTCCCTTCACCTCGTCGCCATCCAGTCGCTCAGTGCAGCTTCGCGAGAATTCAACGGATCAAAAGTTCCTGTCCCTGGTGCTACGTAGAGAGCTCTGGCTGGTGGCCTGGTTTTGCAAATTCTTGCAAATGGTACTACCGGCGAAAGTCACACAGGATTCCGTGTCCCAGTTTTATATTCTATCGCGGGTGGAACTTTTTACACGCTCCGTAGCTGCGGTGTACAGCCGCGTTGTTACCATCGAACTAATTTTCAACTGATAATAACAACGACACCGAAGCCGGTGTTTATTTCTATCGGTAAAAGGGAATTGTCCACCTTTTGTATATACAAAGTAACATTAGAACGTATCGACCTTCTTTACGGTAAAAGCAACGTTCGAACAAATCACACTCCGTTTAACGAATCGCAATTGTTAGACCGGCATTCGCAAGCCATGGATCTTTTTGTTTCCTTTTTGTACGATTTATAGACGTGCAAACGGATACGAATAGAGCTGCGATACGATAACTACCAACGTAGTTTTCCGCTTGGTGCCGGTGTGAAGAACACGAAATCACGATAAGAGTGACAAAGAGCTGACAATACGGACAATTATGACATTTTTGTAGCTTAGCTTCTCGGAAAACACAAGCTGTATACATCATCCGGCGAGGATTTATCAGCGAGACCAACAACTAACGATCCAACTAACCAGTCGCAGACGTCGTTAACGCAAGAGATAACAGCAGAATGACAAAGTCGAGGGATGTTTCGCTCGGTATTATTTCGCTAGACTTATCAGCCTGCGTAAACCCGCTCCCATTTATGCTACACTCTATGATAAACTCTCGTAAAACTCGATTTCTTGGCTAATAACCGCCGTAAACAACGCGTACCATTCTGCATAGCACTTGGACGATTCTTTACGAACCTCGATGTCTCTCCAGGTGTTCGTTAGAGTGAACAGAAGAATTTGGTGGAGCATCATATAGAGCGGTCAGTGTGCTTCGTGACTAGGTGAAATTCAATTTCGAACGCGGCAATTTGCCGGTATTCTCGCGGAAGAAGTCGCCGATCGAAGCGATAGAGGCTTAGCTATGGTGTAATTGAAGGCTAGAAAATAACACAGTTGTTTCACCTCGATGGCGAACGGTTTACAGGTGCAAGGGGCGTGCCGAGCTCTATATTTAAGCTTGTTCTAATTTTAATACTCCAGTCAAAGGTGTCGACGTTCCTATTATACTGCAACGTTCCTTACGAAGATATTGCTTACTAACCTAATCTAATCTACCACGATCGGACAATTTGCCGCTTGTTTCTTCTACCTGTCGATCTTTTCTGATGCAATTTTCAGCATGTACATAATTCATGCGAATCTACGAAAGATATTTTTTTTAAATTTCTATTACAGGCTCAGATACAGAAGTTACAGAAAACGATCTTTTCTGTGATTTCATAAATCGCAGATTTAAATTAAATAATTGACTGAAGAACAGGGAAGATTAGTTTATCAGTAAAAAGTGACACTGAGACTGACAGCGTACAGGAAAGACAGAGTTCCAATAAATGCTACAGATTCCAAGGAAAGATCAGGAAGAATAAGACTCAGAAACGATGAAAAAATTTAACAGAAATGTACAGAACCTCAGATTTTTCGAATTTTAATCGACGTAAGCCATAGGTGAAGTCCAAGTTAGGGTTGAAGTGTATCCGAATATTAATAAGAGTGGTTGTAGATAAAAAAAGAAAGCTGAAAAGAGACAAGTTTCATCTTGGATCACCCAGAAAATTCGTCTCAAACGTAGGGTATGATACAATTAGACTGAGGTCAGAAATTGTTCTCCTATGCAATAAGCGAGAGATCGACGATTACGGTGGAACTCAGAAGGTATTACCACCCTACTATCTACCAGAAAATGAAACAGACGTAGAGGAAGCAAGGCAAGCAGCTGAGGATAGGAGACGTTAATGGTACCGCGTTGAAATATCCGTACGTTAGGAGCATCGTTGGTTCTATGTATAGTTAATGTTATTGACCTGTCGAGATACGAGCTTATCTGGCTGCAGGTATACAACCAGCAACACGCACGTGCCGGAACACTAACCTAACCGCCTTTGCTAGCTACACAATGGACACGCAATGCGAGCAGCTCGTAATTACGGTCTCCCGCGGAAAAAGAATACGCACCCTGTGAAGTTGATAGCGCGTGATTGCGACCCTCGAAACCGGGTCACTGTTAGACACGAACCAGGAAATATGTAGGCGGATTTGATTTTCCTCTTAAAGGTGAAATACGCTACAGTGTCGAGGAAATGGTAGCGAGAAGGTTCGTTTAATCTAGAATATTGGTGGAACTGATGTCCGCGATGAAATACACTCGGGTACGGAAAAAATGGAACGTTCCACTTTTGTTTCCCTTGCACCAGAGGAACAGAGAGAGAGAACGGGTGAGGAAGAAAGAGAGCGAGAGAGAAAAGAGATAGTGAGTGACTGAGTGACTGAATGACTGAGTGAGTGAATGAGTGAGTTAATGAGTGAGTGAGTGAGTGAGTGAGTTAATGACTGAGTGAGTGAGTGACTGAATGACTGAGTGAGTGAGTGGGTGAGTGAGTGAGTCAGTCCGTGAGTGAGTCAGTGAGTCAGTGAGTGAGTTAATGAGTGAGTGAGTGAGTCAGTAACTAAGTGACTGAGTGACTGAGTGAGTGGGTGAGTGAGTGAGTCAGTGAGTGAGTTAATGAGTGAGTCAGTGAGTGAGTCAGTGAGTCAGTAACTAAGTGACTGAGTGACTGAGTGAGTGAGTGAGTCAGTCAGTGACTGATTGAGTGAGTGAGTGAGTGAGTAAGTGAGCGAATGAGTGAATGAGTAAGTGAATGAGTGAGAGAGAAATCTGACTGCAGTAAAATACAAGAAATCCACGTTTCACCTCTTTTAACATTGGAACACCTATACTGGAAATAACTTTCCTTGCGTTTTAAGGCCCCCATGCATTTTACAGAAACTTAGGGTTGTACGAAAGGTGACGGAAGGAAAGAGGACCGTCTTGTTCGAGAATCGAAATTCTGAAAAGTTTTACGCGCAGCAAGTAACACATTCATCTTACAACGCGCAAGTAACACAAATGGGCGGGCCCATGTACAACAGCTTATCTACTAAGTAGTTATACCGCGCGATATGCACGCCTCGGCCCGACAAACTTCTCCAAAGACTCTATTGTACGCGCGTCTAACGATTCCTATCTACTTACGAATTTACGTCTCATTTATACCCGGTGCATTCTCTCGCTCTGCTCGACGTCGCGTAATTACGTGTTGGACTTCTCCTCGCACGTCGACGCCTCGAAAGGAACGTGTCTGCCTATTATCGTTATTGTTTGCTCGATGGAGAAACGCCTACCCCTTTATATTAAGAGAATACAGATTAAAGGGGGATCGTGTACCGGGACGAAATTTCGTAATTCTAGAGTAACCATTGGTTGCCTTTGTAAATTGAGAAATTCTTAGACGAAGGTGCAGTGAAATTAATTTCACTGTAACTCCTCGAGCTCTTAACCGTTGAAAGGAAATATCAAATTACAATTTAATACTATTGATACAATTTAATACTCTTTCTTTTCTTTCGTTTAAACGTTTAAACTTTTATCCTGGTTTCTTTGAGAATTGATAGAATTCTATATCTGCCAATGGTCCGTGAATTCACGCGTCACGAAATCGCATTTCGCGTTCACGATCCGTCCGGATAAATACGCGTCAAGCAGCCAAGCATAATTTCTCTTTGAATTTTAATCAGCCGCGTCGGATTGAAATAATGCGATAGCATTTTATTTCATTGCGTCAGTTCATTAGCCGCTCGGAACAAAATCAGCCCATTATGAAACGTTACCACCATCTTCGTTGGATTTCCAGCCATTACACGCGTCGGATCGTTGATTTAAGCGCAAATTTCTCGACGCTTTGTGCATCGCCGCGTTCGATCATATCGAAATTTCAAAAAATTCCGCTCATTAGAATCGTCCCTTTTTATCCCTTCTCTCGTTTGGTCGAAACGTCGTCGCTGAATATTACATCGATCTAAACGTATCCTATCGTGCATAAGTAGTGTATATTTAAATACTCGATGCGATTTAATTGCAATTTTTTTTTTTCTCATGTCGCAATATTTCTATTAGGCGTAGATATACATTCGACTTGTATACAATCAACGGTTTGTTTAATAAGAACGAAAAGAAATCATCGTTAAAATAATTTCTATTATTCTCGCTGAGCTTCTGCCATTTTATTTTTATTTGTGAATATTTAGATGTGAATTTCTGCATCCAATACTTATAAATAACAGCAATGAGTGTCACTGAAGTGTAGAATATCTAAGGTGTATTATATTATTAAAAAACTAGCCAATAAATATATCAAAGTTATTAAATATTTTGCTCATTTGTGTGTTTCGCTAATCAAGATTATTTAGCAATGAGTTTTCTCAGGATATCTTCCTGAATTTTTTACCAGGCGTCTTCAAATAAGTTCAAAGCTCTTTTGTTTCATTTTAGGCTCTTTGATTTTATTTAACAGTCCACTTTATACAGATTACACATTATCACAGTCTAATTCGGTGATTGTGGCAGCCAGTGCATAATTTAAAATTCGCCATTGCCCTCTAATTGCTTTAAATAATTCTGACAGGCTTTTCCACCATGCTGTATAAATGTTTCATGTGTTTCTGATCATGTGAGTGTCTAAATACTTATGCACGATAGTGTACACCGTATGCACGATGAAAGATTCAAGGAGCAACGAGAATTTTTCATTTTTCATTGTCTCTGCGCTGTTTCTATGACATTTGTGCGTTTCATTTCCCGAATCACCTATTGTCACCTTGTTACATCTCTTAAGAATACCATTTCGAGATGGTGAAACGATATAACGAGCAACTCCGTGATAACCCTACCCGCACCAGGATTTCAATTAATGCACCGACATAGCGTCGAACTCGTGTTAGCGTAGCGATTATTAATTAACCGCATACTCGTGTATTAGCGGTTAATCACGTTACACTTGGTTAAACTGACGAGACCAACCACGCTGGTTCGATAGTTCGTTCCACGTGAGCTCTGTCTCTATCTCTCTTTCTAGCTCGATCGATTGTCCGGTTAAATTAATTCACCGATTGCGGAAACTTTTCCTACGTTTAAATGAATTTTTCATCCTCGCCCCGCGGAGCCGAGATCCATGGAATTCTGCACAACGGGAGAAACAAAGCAGGCAGAACAACAGAAAGAAAAATCGAAAAGCTGCGGCGAACAATTTCCCAGGAAGATATGACCGGAAAACAAAGTTCGAAATTGTGTCGAAATTCAACGGGGCGGTTGTTGGTTTTAAACGCGTTGTAAAAACAGCCGTTTGGAAATACAGGATAGACGAAGAACGTTCTGTTCGGCGAACATTTCACGTCCTAGCGCCGTTTTACGCGAGAAAGATTGTGCAAAAAGTCAATACCGAGTATTTATTATTCTACGAGCGCTCTACATTTTCCACATTTAACGGTGTACCTTGTTCGAGAGGAAGGATTATAAAGTGACCAGTACCATAATTGATACTTCGCCCAGATCTCGTCCAATCTATGCATTAAGCTGCTTTTTTCCGCCGAGAGAACTGCAGGTTGTACACAAAGGTTATGCTGTAATTTTTCGGGTTATGCGATGGTTTAGTGGGCACTAAAGCCCTCTCCAGTTGAACTAAAAGTAGATAAGTAAAACGGTAAAAGCTCTCGGGGATTTTCTTTCCTGTTTTTCTTCGCTGGCCAATACTAGTTTTCCCCATTCTCCCATGATTTTCATCTTCTTTACCTTCCATCCTTCCCTCTCTCTCTCTCTCTCTCTCTCTCTCTCTCTCTTTCTCTTTATTCCGGTGCTATCCTTTTCCAGTAGATCGCAAGATAAATTGCACGGCGCGCGACTGGCTGGTCAAAAGTTTCGCGATATTTCCAGCGTTAGTTAAAATTAGTGGAGTTCACGGACGAAAGTCTGATAACGTTATCTCCATTTCCGTCCGGCTCGTTCCCGATCGCGATAACGCTATCTCCGCTTCCGACCGAGTCGTCTCTTCGTTTCTGTCCTCCTTCGATCCGTTATCGTAGTTTTTCTAATTCCCTTCCGCCTTGCCACCGCCATTTAAGGGTGTATTAAAAGTGACAAAATAAGAGGAAGAGATTTCAAGTATTTCTCTCTCGAATCAAGTGGATTGAGATCGCACGAATTCTCGAGAAATCTGAACCTGCAGATGCATGTTGTCGAGATATATATTCTTTTCTTTTCTTTCTTTTTTTCTCTCTCTCTCTCTCTCTCTCCTTTTTTTAGGAGAGATCTAGGTCGACGGTTCGAATCAGCATCCGGAGATATGAGGCGTAGTAATGCATAAAAGATGCGTGGCCCGGTTTTACAAGCGCGCAAGCGCTAATTTTTCGAACGCATAGAAATTCCGGTGAAACGGCGACGCCGGTAACGCTCATCGGGCGTAATTAAATCGCAACGGAATAAATTCCGGCGAACGCTGCAAGATTTAAAAGATTAACGAACGCAAGCGACTATTTTGCATTTTGTACGCGGCCCGCCCTGGCTGCTGCTTCCGCCGGCAGACAAACGAACGGGACCGGAGTATTAACGTAATTAGCGATACAACCGGTTCTCTGATTATGTCTATTTGAAAAGAGAACACCTCGCGCTCAAGCCCCAGAGTTATTAGCGGTCTTTATCGGCCGGTGCTTCCGAAAACGTGTCGACGCACCTTTGTAACGTCAATTTGAAATATTACAAAGCCGCTGTGCACGTTATACGTAGACTGTTTAACAAAAAAAATAAAAAAATCGATGTTGGGTCATAGAATGAACTTTTCCAAGAGACGAAGCTTGCACGTGGATATCACGTGAACTAGGCTCGCCGAACAGAACAAAGGAGGCTTCAATAAACACGTTACTCACATTTTTAATAACAATTCTCTCACCTTGCAACTAATACTTTACACAAATGCTGAAAATTTCATTGAACATCGCTCGATGCAGAAACAAACGACAGTAAATCGCGAGAAATTTCGATTTACATCGTCTTTAACCATTCGTAACTCATAACAACGTTAACCAACATCGAAAGTCCGTGTCTTAGAATCGTCGCGAATAATAAAAAGTCGATCCAGCGACGCGTTGCGTTCGATTCGAGCAATTCAATGGAATAAGAAACGAAAGAAAAGGCAATTCTCACGAACTCTCCTCCATCTGACAATACCTTCGCTAGCGAGCGGTGTGTTTGGCCAAGCCCTTTCGAAAAACTCATCTTCTCGAAATGACACCACGACGAGAAGCAAAACCCACTCACCTTCGTTCGTTAGAAAAAGCTTTCGCGAGTTTTTCCGATCTACGGATGTTCCGGATATGCTCGTCGATGTCTCCCCATGTCCCACTTTCCCCTGCAATTTACCTGTTCGAGGGCCTACGTATACACCCCGGAGGGAATTTCTGATTCGGCTTTCTGCTCGCGTGTTCGATCTTTAATCCGCGCGCCACTGTTTCCTGGCATTCACACAAGCCCCACGTTCTCGAGCCTCGAACTGCGACGATCTCGTCGCCAGACTGATTGGCGTTTCGATCGACGTCCCTGTCGCCTTTTTACCGTCGCTGCTCGACCAGAAACCGTAATTACCGTTGACCACCGTCGCTATTAAACTTCGCTAATTAACGTCGCAACGACGCCGATAAAGGCGAACTACTTGCTGGTTGGCACCACCGAAACGTGCCGCGAGCTTTCCTTTTTTTTTTTTCTTTCTTTCTTCCATGAGAAAATTGCTTCGGTCTCTTTTCTTCTCTTTTTTAAATTGCCTCGATAATTTGTTAGAAAATTAAATTCAACAAAACCTCCGTTAATATTTAATTTCTTCCAGGATTCCTTTTTTCCCCCCTAGGGCTAGATAAACGTTCTTATTATCAGGATAGAATGAAATTAGACGCAATTTAGAAGATGCACATACCGACACGAACCGTTAACATAAGACGCGACTCTCGTTTGAACGATAAACGAATTCCCCATCCAGCATTCGCGATGAAATTCAGTCGACGCACGTTCGACGAGATCTCCGATAATTGCTCGATCAGTTTAACCGGCAGACAGAAACGTTCTATGAATATATTTCACGGAGGATCGGACCACGGTCTGAAATATCGCGCGAATTAGTTCCACGGGACTATCAATAAGCATCGGGAGCACGAAGAATAATTAAAGACCGTGAGATCGTTCCGAATTTCATTCCGCGAATCACGGCTTCGCCGATCTCCGATTAAACTTCCTTAATTATCGTGTCGACGGTGTTCGCTGTGATAGGAACGTACCACAATCTTAACGAACGTTAAAACGGCTCGCTTTAAAAGGAACTCGGGGAGATCGTTGAACTTCGAATTTTTCATCTTTAATCAGCAACGATTCGGTAGATTTGATAGATGAAAATAAAATTCCCGACTAGATTCTGAGTAATTCGAGTTACGCGAATAATTCCATGGAAAATCATCTGCGAAAGGGATTTCGCGAAACATCTCGGTGCACATACCTGTAGATCAAAGATATTCATTACACCGGAAAATTTTCCAGGTATAGTACATCGAACAAATCCAATTCGAGATGAATTCTACTTTAGCTGCGCGTTTAAATACAATACCGTTGAAATCGTAATAAATTGCATGGAAATCTGGACGGTTGATTAATGAGCAATACGGAAGAATTTAATTCGAGTGCGGTCATCTATCGCAATTGGTGATGGTGCAGATTTGAAATGAGAAATTGACTGACAGATGCGATATTATCCTGAATACAGTTTTCAGAAAAACATCCAACAGTTTCGGGAATTCTTTGCTAATCATCATTTGACATTTTCCAATCGCACATTTGTAGAATTAGATATAAAAATGATTTTTATATCTCATAAATGTTTTTAAAAGAACGAAATGGTTAAAAACTACCATCGCTTAATATACTTGATAATACACATCGCTTAATCGATAGTACACATTTTTCTGAGAAGAAAGCCATAAGATGGGAGTCGATCGTTGTAGTTGGGCGATAATTTGCGCAATTAATTGAAGAGCAGATAACGAGTAAACTGAAGCAAGTACAGGCAAACGTCATGCAAGCGTAATGTAACGTCAAGTCTCGTAGCAATTATCCTAATTGTCGTAATTGCAGACGCGACAGGCGAGAATGAAAGTAATTACGATCGCAGAAGTCGACGAAGAAACGTCTTCTTTTTCAACAATTACTCCCTAACAGCTCGCACCTTTATCAACCTGTTTCCATTCGATTTCCTCCTCCCCTCCCCCCCCCCCCAAAAAATAAATAAAACGAAAAGAAAGAAACAAGCAGAAGTGAAAAATCACTCGCTACAATTTACCACTCTCCCACCCTTAGAACCCCCCACCCAATTACGCCGCGAAGGTGTCCCTCTCGAGAAAGAAGGAAAAATATCTAAGAATAAGAGAAGACGACAGAGGAGAAACGAGGGTGGGGAAAAAAGAGGTCGAGGAAGGTAGGAGGAAACAAAAGGCGAGACAGAGAAACGCGTCTGGAGCCTGTACGTTCACAAGTAAGCCGGAATACAAATTTCGCGACGGTTCGTTAGAGGCAAGAAAGAGGACCGTGTCCGTACCTTGAGAGCGGGCCACGCTTCGTTACTCATCCGTCGAGTGGTCCTGAAACAAAAACGGCAACGGATGCAATTAGACACAATGCGGCCATCTACCTTCTCCTCTTCCTCCTCCTCCTCCTCCTCCTTCTCCTCCTTTTTCTCTGCGTGGATATGTGTGTTACGCGTGGTTCCAGCGAACCGCATTAGGGAGCAAGGATAAGAAACGAGACGAGAAGGATACCCGATTCTGCTTCCTCAAGTCGAGTTTCCTATTGAATTTAGCCTGGCTCACGAGAGATTTGTAATATTATATCGCGGTCTACCCTCATTTGCGCACCCCCCGGAGGAATCCATTCCCGACTTTTCTCCGCTCTCACGGCTCGTTCCGCTACTCTAGGGCTTCTACCTCCCCACCCTTAGCCACCTCCTCTGTTTCCCAGACGAAACCTCGTTTGTCACGGCTTGTTGTGCACCGTCGTTTTCCAATTCGTACATTATCTACGTCTGACGCGACAGGGTAAACGCGTCCCCCCGGAAGTATCCTTTTTAACGACGTTGTTTCCTCGTATTTGGTGTACTCGCGCGTTGCTAACGACGCTGACGGGTACGTACGTTCAGGTGCTCCAGGATAAATTGAATTTCTGATCGGGAATGCCACGCGTATTCTATACTACGTCCAAAGTAATAACGTAAGGGAAATTAACGGAATATTCCGCAGTGATTTACAAGTAGGGATTGGTTAGCTATCGGTGAGTTGTGGAACAACGTGATTACATAGAGACATCGTTAGAAGCTACTTTGAGAATCCAACGTGATTAAATTCCTAATTAAGTATGACCGTTGATTAATTATAATTTTCGTTCGTTTAATCGTAGAGCAGGAGAATTCCTCGTCGTTCGGTAAGCAATCACGTTGAAGCACAGCCTTAAGTATAAAGATAGGAGGAACCATTGTCTAACCGTCGACGAAATTACTAAGCCATTCATTCGTTCGTTCTCCATTTGGAAACGAGCTACCCAGGATCCACGGTGAAAGGCACAATAGTTGTAAAAGTACGCCCTATTATTCCCCGCGACCTTAAGGAGGGAATAATTCATCGAAATCGATTCGAGAGCAAACAGATTTCGAGGATTTCTAACACGTGCAATTCGGATCGTTCCGCGTACACCGACACGTGTGTGACATTCTCTGAAAAGGAGAGAAAGATGAGGGATGAGAGGGAGGAAAGGAGGAGGAGTTGAAGAGTAGGCGATCTCGCGAGCTTTCATAATGATCCAAAAAGGATGGTCGCTAGGGAGGAAAGACGCTCTCCATTTGGAACATTCTGATTCTAAAAGGGGCGATATCTCGCTTCCCTGGAGCGAAGTTTCCTCGACAAAAAGTTCGTTGGCGCGTTTCAACGCTCTCTCCACGTTCCCGTGGAGTTTCGTCGTTCAGCAGGATTTTCGAGCGAAGAAACGTCCCGTTTGATCTGTTCCATGTTCCCTGCCCGCCTTAGAACCTCCTCTTCTTTCCGCACATTTTCGCGCCTCTAAATCAATTTTACGCTCCCTTTCTTCACCTCGCGTTCTTCTTTCCTAACGATTTCACAGTTTCGAGACCTCCCCTCGTTAATTGCCAGAGAAACTGATTCCAGTATCGGGGAATTTGTCGAAACTACGCGACGGTATTCGCGAACTTTCTTTTCTCAGCTCACTGGTATACCCTATATTTCCACTCGATGGGGCTGCAACCGTGTCTCTCTTTCTCCGGCGAGGATCTAGCGTTTCTAATGAGCCTCCTTTTTAGGTCACACGTCCCCTTTCAACCTTATCGCGCATACGTCTTCTCGCAATTTCCTCCAACCTTTGTGCATTCAAATCTTTCAACTCGACATGCTTCTAGAGCCGGCTGTATCCGCCTTGTGGAACGGGAACGAGACAAAGGACTTAAAACTTCGGAACGGTCTCGAGGATCGATCGAGGCAACTTTTCACTGAAACATGGCGCGTATCCAGAAAACGCTTTAACACACTCTCGAACGCAGTTATAGAACCAGTCATTTAGGTTATCGTCACTCGGCCTTGCGATATTTCCATCCTCGTAATAACATTTTTTACGAATACACTTTCCTCCCTGCGATCGTCGAAAGTGAATCTGAATCGAATATGCAATCAACGATCGTGCATTAAAGGTATATATCGTACAAGTCGACGTCTCTGTGGAAACGACACGAGACAAAAGTTCTTTCTCGAGTGTTGCGCAAGTCGGGACAGATGTATCCTCGCGTACTTGAGTAATGCTCCCTTCTCCCCGGGGTAAAGTTCATAAATAAATGTATAGCAGAGAATATACCGTTCGTGCGAGCTCTCGAGAAATCCTTGGATCGGAAATAAACAGTAACGATGAAAAGATAGGGCGGTTTTATGCTTTTTGACAGCGTACCAGTTTCTCCCTTCCTCTCCCTGTCCATTCTTTATCTCTCGAATTATTCATACTCTTTCTATAAACGACAAAGTGAACGAAGGTAGGGGATACAGAGAAATGGAGGAGACGTGAAAGGGAAATCTTAAAGATTCGAACATTGGATGGTATCGTTATCGTTGAAATTTCTGCCGCGAGAGACACGAGAAGGAAAGAGAAGAGAAGGAGTACGAGAGGTCTGAATGCTTCTAACGACCCCAATACCCGAAATCGTCCGCGGAGATTGCAATCGCCGATGCAGCTGCACACCGTACCCGCGATATCGCCTAGCATTCAGATTCGCAGACGGCGAAACTGGTAACCCGAACGTCCCTAACAATATTAATACACGAAATCATCTACGTTCAAACAGCTTTTCCGGCCACGTTCCACCTATCGCCGGCATTGAAATCTCCGTAAATGCGGTCCAAAGAGGATGGAACTGGAGGGAAAGTAGCGGGAATCTCATCGCCTTTGATAATTCCACTCCTCGAGATTATTCGAGGAAGAAACGCGTCCTTTCTTGCACGTCGTGTTTCACACGTGTCGCGTATGATAAACGAAAAGCCGCGAAACGAACGAATAATAGAAACAGAGATTTACCAAACTAGATAACTTGCCACCGTACGCGATAACGTTAACACACCGTGTCATAGAGTTGCAATTAGACAGAAAGTAGTCAAAGTTGACGTGGTAACAAGCAGAGTATCAGAGAGGTAGTAGCGTCGCGAGAGTAATTAAAGTATTTCGAGATGAAGCGACGAATCGGGAATAGGATGATTCGATAGGAAGGTGGTTTTACCAGCACTATCGCTCAGAGGTAATCGTGCATGCACTGTGAGCTACACTCCGCTTGAGAACATTTTCCATCGGTCGTCGTTGGTGAAGAGAGAGATAAAGGATCTCTATCTCTATTATATTCTCTAACGGAGATCCTGCGGTTTTCTCATACCAGTGCAAAATGATTTACGCGATCTGAGCTTTATCGCGCGTGTTTACGATGCGTGCATTCGAGCGTAGCTTTTTAAAAAGGTCGCGCCTCGCATTTTCCTCCTCCGCTCTCCTCGGCTCGTGCTTCGTCGTTGCTACCCTTGGTCGCGCGCACGCTTCTAATTAACAATGTTCCCTCGGCGGTGTCGAGCCGCCGCTAGTGTGGTCGCGACGGCAGCGGTGACGGGGAAAAAGAGAGAAAAAAAAAAATAGAGAAATTCACCACAGCAGCGAGAAGCTTTTAATGAAGCCAGCCGACGTACGGCTGCATCCAATTGGGACCAACTGGTGCGTCCATGCGAGACACACCCGTGCTCCTCCCCCTCTTATCCACGAACCCCAGGTCCCGTTCTGTTCCTCGCGTCCTTGCTCGTCTTATTTCGCCGCGGAAATTCGAGAATCGATATCCGGTATCGGCGAGCGGACCCACGCTGATCCTTGGCCGCGCACTTCCTGTCGAGGGAAATTGAACGGACAAGCGGACGATCTGGATGGAAAGGGGTCATTTAGAAAAGAGAACGGTATCGTGATTAAAAAAGGGAGAAGAAAAAAGGAAGTTGACGCGAGATTTAGCTTCGAATCTGCAAACGAATCCTGGATATTGGAATAAATTGAACGGTGAAATGAATTTTCCTTTCTTGTCTTTTTTTTTTGCGTTTTTTCTCGTTCCTCGACGCACACGGAGGAATTTTACGATTTGGAATTCCACGCGGGTGCTGTGGAATTTCAAAGGAATATATATATATATATGTACATGCACGAAGATTCAGCATGTTTTATTGGAGTTCCGATAGAAACGTGAAAACTCGCGTTAGAAGACGCTACTTTAGGTTACTTTTGCTACTTCTCAGCTAAGTATTTCTATAAGACGCAGCCGCTCGAGTTTCGTTCCCCGAAAACCATACCCGAGCATCGCGCGGCCAAACGGGGAAATTTTACGATACAACGCAACGTTATCCCGAGGATTTTCAATTTCTCCTGTTACGCGGGCCGACTTTCCGACGTTGCCGTAGGAAATCCCTGCCTAGCTGAATGCATAATACGATTTTTTCCTATAAATCTTCCCCTCGTGCGAACCTCTCTCGATGCAAGATCAAATTTCCACCTTCGAGAGGACGTAAACCATCGAAATATTGAAAAAAAAAAAAAAAAGGAAAATGAAGACGAAAAAGAAAAATATGCCGAAATACATTTGAAATATCACACGCCTCGGATGAACAGGAACTTTCGAATACTGCCAGGGGTATTTACCAACCGGAAAGTGGTTTTTCTACAAAGAATTATCGGATCACCTGCATATTAAATATCGGTGGTTCACCTTTCCCTCGTAAATTACCTTTTGCCTTGCTTTGCGGCAACTTTAATGACCGAATTAAATTTCACAAATTTTTTCCCCCCGGCATTTTCCTTCGCCTCTCTCTCTCTCTCTCTCCCGCCCGTTCTCGCTCCTTTTCCTTGACCTCTTTGCCTCATCCCGAATTTCCAACCACCAGAGCCGCCTAATAGAATTAACCACTCGTTCGTTGCCGATATTTTACTCGTTTTTCGCCCAAGGGATTACGTTATAACGCATTAAGCCACGAACCTACCCTTCCTCCGCCACCAGCATATCGATCCTCGCGTGGCCACCGACCACCGACCTCTCGCGCGACCCTTTAATTCTCTCGGCGTTTTTCGTTTCTTTCGGTCCCAGGGCGAACAAAGGCAACTATATGCAAATAACGCCGGTCATATGGGGGAGAACAATTAAAAGTGGACAGAGTCGTTTCAATAAAGTGCATCCTAGCGTGTGTATGCGTCGTCCAAGTCGTGCGTCGCTTATACATACATACGTACATGTACACACGATAAGGAAGCTTCCGTTTCTGCTGTCGTTTCTATAATTTCATTTCTCACTCGTTCCCCATCCCCTCACCTCTGACCCCGTTTTTATTGTATCGCACACGCCCCTTTTCATAACTTTCCTCTTCTCCGTCCCTTTCTTCCAACCCCCATATTCCTCTGTGCCGTTTCATTTGTTCCATCGTCGTCGTCGTCGTCAGCGTCTTCTTACCCCTCTCTCTAACATCTTCCCTTTATTCGTCGCTTGTCATACTCTTCCCCTACCTGCTAGTATTCCATTCTCTCCTTTTTTGTTTTTCTTTTTTTTTTTAACAAACTCTACTCCGTGTACCTAATTCTTTTCTCATCCAGTTAAATCTTCCTTCCGACCGTTTCCTTTTCCTACTCAGCAGCTTTGCAATGCCGCCACCGCACCACTGTCGTAGATCCATGCTTGCTCGCCGTTTGGTGATAATAACGCGAGGCCGTCGCCGAAAATAAAAGGATCCCTTTTGTTTCCCTTCCAACCAGTGCCACGCGATTCATCCGTTCTCCACGTTCGATCGCGACCACCATTTATACTACACCGGTAAAAAATAATCGCGAGCCGAAAGCGGCGGAGATTCACGGCTCTCGCCGCGCCATGCCACGCGGCGTGCCACGCTCCGTGTTCCCTTTTGTCTTCGATCGCCGCCCCCAACTACCACCGACGCTCTTTGTCATTTCCCGGCGTCGGCGTCTCGTTACCCGCGCTTAAAAATTGTTCCTCGCTTCGGGAACCACGCCAGCAAAGGCGTTTTCTTTTCTTTCTTCTCGGTGCTTTTTTTTTGTGTCTTTTCTTTTTTCTTTTTTCTTTTTTTTTGTTTTTTTTTGTTAAGATTCGTGGCTGTTCCTGGCGTGAACTTTGTGTATCGAAATGCAACGGGGTGAGTCTGAGATGGATGGGGTGTACGGTTTGAGTGAGTGATTAATGCGAGCCTGGTGGTGACAAGGAGGAAGAGACAAGAAAAGAGGGGAAGATGGCGTCGTAAAGAAGGGTAGATTACTTCTGAGACGCGGTCGAGGAACAGTCTGTCGATGGAAACCTTCTTTGCACGATCTTTCTTATAGTAGACAATTCTGAACAATCTCTAGAGAATTTAATTATGCTTTATCTCAACTTGTATACGTCAGAGGGAGTTTAACCCTCAGGTGCACGTGTTCAATCCGCGGAGCTCGTGAGGATATTGCTTCTTTCTCGAAATTCTGCATCAGCTTCGATACCTACGTAGGAACGCTCTGTCAGTCGGTCGTAGACCCTACAACTGTTGATGAGACGTTCTGTTGCGATACGAAACGACGACAATAGCTTTTTGAGTTGCGTTCTTCCGGTAAATTAATATTCAAAGAGCTCGGTTAGATTTAAAATAAATTCTACATGTATGATGTGTTCTAGACGGAGGAGTTCTACCTGTACGATGTGTTCTATACGAAAAATGTTTCAGTTCTAACATTTATTCCGTGTTTTGTGTGAAAATGTAGCCGCAAGAAAACTTCAACACGAAATCTGCATCTTTCGATGTTTTTCTGCGTTTTTTGTAACGAAAAAATATGAAAAAATTCATAATCGTAAGCAACCGCGTTTACAATATTACAGAATTTTTTCAGAATTTTTGTGTACCATTAAATAGGGAAAATTCAAGTTGAGAGGGCTGAAATTAGAGGATTTGATGCTTGGCGCACCATGTTTCCTTTTGATAAGCTATTAAAGAATGTATTGTCAGGTAAAATCGGTTCAAGAGCACTTTTTACCACTCTATCCTGTTCCCCCTAGCTGTAGAATGATTGATCAGTTACTATTTCCTGTAGGTGGGTGTGTTTTTGTGTTATCGGTTGCGATCTTCGTGATAAGGGTGTCGAAAATCTTCCGGAGGAGCGTTGATGGAGATAAACGATATCACCATGAGTTTGGCGAGGGTTTTCATGGGAAATACGACTGCTGGACGTTCCCCCCTACATGGTTTTCTCACATCCAAGGGTTGTGCATTCAGTAATTTCTTGAGAATTCGAAAATCTGCGTGCCAGACTTCCATTCGCTTGCACGTAGCTCGTTTTATGTAGATACGAACATTGAATACGTAGTATTCAACTTATTCCTCCTTTTGATCCCCTAGAATCTAATCCATGCACAGCAGGAAGGATGCACTATTTCACCTGTACACTGTGGAGGGTTAAAATCCGTGTTCAAACTGAGAGAGGGTAGTGGTGAGTTGTAATTAGATACGAAATTGTTCCTCATCACTGAGCTATCGATAAAGTTTCATCAATGCTGGTGTGTAACACGTCAGATAAACCCTTTCTCCGAGGTGAACGTTTAAACGAGGCATCAAGGTTCCCGAAGCTACTTCATTGTTCCGAAGTTTCGCGATTCCGCTGACCACGTGCACTACCAACGCCTTACTTCCTCGTCCCCAATTTCTAACCAGAGTTTCCGGGAGATATTGCTACATTAACTGCTCTAACTAGTCTTGCTCTACATAGACTACGATTAAGAAACGGTCACTCTCCTATACACCGGCGTTTATCTTCTACCCTTGGATATACGCCAAATTCGCATTCTACAAATTTCACCTCGGCCATCTTTCTGATTATTCCTGTCGGAGTAATCCTATCTTACTCGGTTCGTTGAAATTCAGTTAGATTAAAATGCACAAGCTACTTTCATTTCAATCTCGCAACTTACTACCGGCGAAATTCGTTGGAAAATTCACCTCTGTCGTAACCACATCAAACACGACGCCTCTGTCACTTTAACACCCTTACCAATTCTCCGCCAATCAATTTCCATCGTCTCTAAAAAAAAAAAGAAAAAATCAGCTATGTCGACGGAATTAAAGCAATTGATATTCATCGGCGAACACAGCGTTAATCACGATTTTTGTTCGACCATCCAGCTGGATCAGCGGCTTCGCCGCGGGACAATGGGCCGGAGCGTCGCGACGCCTCGTCCCGACGCGATTGCGGAGAATTTTCAACCGCAACCTCGATATATATTAGATTGAAGAATACAGCTTAGCTTCCTCTATTTTTGCTCTTGTATTAAACACCGCTAAAATTGGCTAATTCAAAAATAAATTCCACGGAGAGACACTTTGAAACATAATCTTTCTGAATATGTAATGAAATCTTTTGTTTTAGCTACGCATGGAACAAACACATGGTTCCAACTCTATCCTAATTTTCTTTCCAACCCCATACATGTATATGTGTATATATATATATAATCCAACGTGTTCGTTCGCAGGGAAAAGGCCTCGTCGAGGGAACGTTCTCGCGGAGAAAGAAACGCGGACGATGGAGGCGAAAGGGTGAAAGCGGATGAATGGCGAGTTTCATTCCAGCGTCACGACGTCTGACCACGTCGCGGTGTAACTACTGTGAGACAACGGGCCGCCTGGGAAGGCGTTTCAAAGAGAAGACCAGAAGACGGAAGGGAGAAGCTGAAAGGCGAGGAAGGAAGAGGGTAGAACGAAGGAGTAAGATAAATATCGCGATAAAGGTAAAGAGAGAATATGAGTTCCTCAAGGTGTGTTTTCGTGTTAATACATCGGCAAGCGAGCGAGTAGATTGTAGAATATACTTTTGGATAAATAAAATTTCATTCTATGTCTGTTATTTTACGAAAAGTTTGAAGATGACGATTTGACGCTGTTCAGTCGTAAACGATCACTCAAATTGCGAAGACACCAAATACTCGAAACAGGAGAAACTTAACGCGACGTGTATATATGTCTACACAGCTAGAGAAGAAGTTAATTAAAAGGAAACGCTGATTATTAGATAGACGCGAAGTCTGTTAACAAATTTGCGAGAAGAACTGCAACGTAATCGAACATGGCGCAGAGAAAAGAGAGAGAGAAAAAAGAAAGAAATTCAATGGTGGACGAGGACTACAGTTTCCCTTGGTACCAGCAATCCGTCTCTTATCGCGAAACTTAGAGAGTGAAGTGTCAGACTTTATTCGTGACCCATCGAAACTTCCTAACCGAAATTTGAAAACTTGGTCGTCCTCGTCATGCCTAGGCAGAGAGGATGTTGAAGAATATGAAACGGATTCGCGAGAGGTTATTCGATATAAACTTGCCATTTAAAATCCACCCTATCCAACTTTCAACATTTATCCAACGATTCGTCATTTCCTGTAGCTGGAATTCCCGACAAATAAAATACAGAACTAACTCGAAACGAAAGACCGCAACGTACCGGGAAATTCACTTTTAATTGCACCGATGAATTCGCCAAGGAGGGATCGTTAGGAGTTCCCGGGGATGTAACCAGGCCAACCTATCGCGGAAGGGAGTGATTAATTCTCGCAATAAACAATTAATTAATGTCAGAAAAGCAGTCGCTGCAGGAACGATCGTCCTTCTTCTCTAACATTCTTCGTCTATTAACCCCGAGCAAGGTTCGTCTGGAAGATATTTTCGGTGGGCCAGGATATCACGAGGCTCTCCCTTTGCCAGCACGATAATTAAAGATGGCCGCAGACAGATTAACGGTGAATTACGCGGCGCAGCTTTTAATTGACGCCGCTCGAATACTAAGTAAGTTGTTATACGGGCGGAAAATCGAGGTAATACCGTGTTTCAAAGAGTTTTAACACCGTATAATCTACCTCCTCTTCCTCTTTCACTCTTTTCCTTCTTCTCTATTTTCTTTAAACGGTGTCGGCGCCGTCTCGCCGTTTAGCTCGTAAAGTGGACTTGATTTTACTTAAAATTTGCGTCGATTATTTTTCATTTACAGTAAGAGCGTGACAAGTCAACGTTGAACAATTTTCCTCGAGCAAAAAGATTCCGAAGAATTGTTCGTGGGAGTTCGTTAAGTGACACGACTCACGGGAGAAGATATTCGAGGCGGATGCTCGTTGTTCTGGAAAAAACTGGAAAAAAATTTCGTTTCCACGGTAGAAAAAATGTCACGTACGCAGTGAAACGGAGCGATAATTTATTTACCGGCTCGCGAAACTTCCGCAGGCGCGTTTAGAACACGTCGAACAACAAAAGCTTAATGAAAGACGTCTGGCGACGTCACAGGGAAAAATTGGTATTATTAAAATCCGGTATTATTTCTTCCCCTGTTCGGTAAAAAAGAGCACGGAACGATTACGAGCTTAATACCGAGAGCCGGACGAAGCTGGAAAAACTATGTGCCCGTCAGAGAGAGAAGAAAAAAGAAAAATAAGAAAAAAGAACAGTGGAGAAACGAAGCATCCGTTAGCAGGCGTTATCGTTCAAGTAAACGCCAGATTTTTGCGAACGTTTATACTTCTTACTTCCTTTCCTTCTTTTTCTCTCCCCAACTCTACTCGTTTCGAATGTCTGCCATTAGCGTTAGAGAGCAACGGTAAGCTCTACGTTAAGATTACGAGGTAAAAGGTTTAACCCTCTGCAACCTAATTTTTCTTCGCTAGAGAGAAAAAAGAAAGCGTTACGGTTGATTATTGCATTACATTTCGGCGAGAAACGCAGGAATTAATACTGTGGAAACGGGAGAAGAATTTTTGGAGACCAGAGTACCTATCGCGAATTCCGGACTGACATGCCGCGACTCTATGGCCTTTGTTATTGCTTCTTTTGATGAGAATTTTTGCGAGCGCACTTATAAACACACCAGGTACATAATTTCTTTTGAATTCAAGAAAAAATATCCAACCAGTAAAAATTGCTTTTCTCCACATTTCTCATCTTTCAAAAATGTACTGGCCCGGTAAAGTGTTGATAATTACTATTATATAAAGAAATAAATGATACAACGCAGCAGTATATTAATAAAAACTGAATTAACAGTGAGAAAATAAAGATAAACGGACAAGTAACTTCCAATTAACACCGAGTAACAGGGAGCTAAAGTTAATCCCTCATTACGTTAAGAATATAAGGTAAAAAGCTGAAAAGAAACCTTCCACAGTTACATTCGCGATCTTATTACGAGACAGTGGAGTATTTCAAGCGAGATGATAGCTAATCCTTGAGAGGAAGCGGCAACAGAAAGCCTGTCATCACAGACCTAATCCTATCCGCCTGTTCGTGATTGTTATATCTTGAGCCACGTCTATAGGCTGCCACAGACAGGTGGTATATGTCGATCTTATTAGATAGAGAGAACAATGGCAAACAAATCACGAGATCGTGCCGATATTCGCATACAGTGGTGACAGATGGAAACGTTTCATCCATCTGATCTTCCTTTACCTTCCTATCAAACTCCTCGAAACCTAAATCAGTTCACTTTGCCTCCCGTTGGAAACACTCTTTGACAACCGTTCGAAAGACGAAATTTCGCTCATCTTCGCTCGTTTGTCCACTGACCTAATCGTAGACATGACGTTGTTGTCTGAACAAATTAGACCGCGTCAAATAGCTAGCTATTTCAACGTGCAGCTCTAGTTCCCTGGCGGAACGTGAAAGTGCATCTGACGGCTTAACGACTTCACGTCGGTGGACGAAGGAAAAAAATAGGCCAACTTTCGTCGAAAGTTTTCCTCCTTTTTCTCCTCGCGAATAACCGTTTACACCCGGTGAACTTTGTGTTTTGCCGGTGACGTCGCGTGGATAGCCTTAACGCTCGATAAAGGAAACGAGCCACCGGTCAGAGAGACGGTCGGAGTTCTTCAAAGCAGTTCAAATATGTCGGACCTATTGTACCTGTTCCAACCAGAGATGCTGGAACTATAGCTGCAGCATCTAAATAAGATTCTTCCTGAATTTAAATTGAAATTACACTCTCCGCTCGTGAAATTAGCCTCTCTGTCGTCGTGGTTTTAAGTAACGTTTAACTGTAAATAATGAAACTATAAATTCACCGAACATTCCCACTCGAAACAGTGGACACACAGTGGCAAGTGCTCTTTACCCGAGATAATCAATTTTAAATATTTAATATGCCTAGTACACACGCTGTTACATTTCCTCGGTGTAATAAAATGTTAAATTACAACGAGCTGTGAAATGTAGAAAAGAGAGGAAAAAGAAGGAAAGAGAGAAAGATGGTGCACGGAATGGAGAGAGGAAGAAGTAGTAGGAACGTTACTCAAGGAGAAGAGAAGATGGAGGTTTCGATATGAAAGTTTAAGGACGGCCGTCAGTTTCCCGGAGGTAACGGAAAACGTCTCTCTGCGAGGAGGAAAATGGACGTTGGAAATAATGCTCTCGCTCATTGGAGAGACACGAGATCGAGGAAACAACGTAATCAAGGGGAACGAGAAAAATGAGACGAGGGTTTTTCCACCGATACACAGTGTCGACGGACATCGAAACCAGGACGTGGTGTACTATCAACGTCGATAGCTGGCTTTGCGACGCGATACACGGCGAAACCTATCTGTTGTTTCGAGGTCCAACGCTCTTTGATGCATCTAGAATTTCCACTTTATCGACCTGCTGTCTGATTCTTAAAATCTTTGACGGCTACAACGTATCTCAAATTTTTTAAAGTGTATCGCCTCGCGCAAGATATTTGACGAGACGCTATTTTCCCGCCATTTGCAACGGTGTGGCGCATCTTTTGAACCACACTTCAACAACGTCGAGCGTACTACAAATGACGATAAAAAAAGAAATCAAGATCACTTAAGATAACATAAATAATGATTGTGTGGTTTTTTTTTCTTGAGATTGTAGAGGATTTTGCGAGACGTTCAAAAAATGTGTTAAAAGTATAGAAAGTAAGAAAGTATCATATAATAAAGCGAAAACATACAATTTGGTTATAAATTTAGTGTGTGGTTTTTTAAACCACACCCGCAGTTAAATAAAATCGAAATATTATATATCAATAATATTATTAAATATTAAATATTATGTACGAAGTATTAAATGTTATATATCAACATTTATCTTGAATTCACACTGAAGTTAGGACAAAAGTACCAATTTGATAGACGTATAAATACTTCTTTTGTCACACTTTGACCATAATCTACGTCACGAATGAGACTCGTTGTTATACGGTAAAAATTCCGTCTTCTGTATTTGAGATGCACGTCTTTCGAATTTCCAATCCTTAACATTCGATCAATCTGAGAAACTGAACGAACTATCGAGTCTTTTTTATCCTAGATAAAGTACTCCGTGACTGCTTCAGGATTCGTTAAAAAAATATCCGATTTTCTCTCTCGTGATCTAAGCTTGCAACACATCGCAAAGTACACGAAAACTAGGTTTACAGTCGTGGAAGGAATTTTAACGCTTGTTCAAATTCCACACAGCCTTCCGCGATGAAACATTCTGCTTTTTTCCGGAAGTTTGAATGAGTTGCTGTTATTAGAGTAGCTCGATGTGCAACTCTCTTTCTCAAATCCTCAACATTTCAGATCAAATGTCTATTGAATGAATAAAAATATCATGCAATACGCTTTTCGAATTTGTCGCAAAGTCCTCTGTAAGCTCGTGAAAAAGAAAAAACAACATACGAGTTAACAACATGAAAACGAAGTATTTTCGGAAATTTTTAATCTCCCTTTGTAGTACATTCAATCCAAAATAATTTCTTTTTACATGGTGACCAATGGCAGAAAAATAGAAAGTCGCTTTACAAAGAGGGTATCCTGTATCATCGTTACTTTTTTCAAAGCCTTTTAACAAAATCACATCAAGATTGCTCTCTATCAGCACTCTTCTAATAAACTAACTCTTGTTTTCTTCAGCGAGAAACTACGATTGAAGGGTGAGTGGATATTGTGATGGCTATCAGCGCGTTAAAGGATCTTCTTATCGACCAACATTGGCCCCTATAAACGCACAGGCATTATATATACGCTCGGATGAGAAAGAGTAATATCGTGATATCGTTATCTCTCGAGCGCGTGAAATAAAGGAACGAGGAAATTTGTTCGATGACTAGGAACTTTTCCGATGTTTATCAGACTAATCAATTTTTACCCCTAGAATATATATCAAACAGACAGCCAGTACTTCTTACTATCCTAAGTCATTAAGGTTATCTAACGTGATTAACTATGGAAGAGTTTCCTTCTTCTTTATTTATCGCGAAAGTTGCAGGTATCCTCTACGGAAAGGAAAATTGAAAGAAGAATTAGAAAGCACAGAGAGGAATAATCAAGCAATCAACCCGGTGAAAACCTGAAACTAGCATTCCAGAAACTCTGCCACGAATTCCGTACTTCCGGTGAAATTTTCCAAGAAATACTTCGAGTGAAAATGCCCGCTCGTTTCAGGAACAACGATGCACCGAAAATATTTCAGTTATTTACAAACTGTTCCGAAGCATCTATTCTAGCATGGCGGTAGCTTGGCAGCTACTTCTTCACGCGATAACGTCGTAAACTCGCATTATAGAGCAGCAACGTTTATCCTTAGTATAAATCTTCGAACATTAACCGAATAAATAACGCGTAGATTTAAGATGAAAAACGGTGAAATAAACGTCAGATTCGAGGGTTGACGTAGACAAAGTGTTCACAACTACGATAAACACGGTCGAAGATGGCGGAAAGTGTAGCCAAATATCACATGGAAGGAATGTTTTATAGAGAACACGTTTATACGTTATTGTTCCACCCCTGAACGGAATAATTTCCACACAGCCGCGAGGAATACTCGCTCGTCGAGGCGCGTTCGTGTGACAGATCCTGACACTTTCCCTTCCGAGCGACAATACGTCGCACGTCACGGACTCTCCGTTGCCTGGGTTTCAGACACTTCCGGTCTATGGAGAATTCACAAGTTAGAAAATAAGTAAACACTGGAGATAAATTGATAATCAAGGGTCCAGCAAACTAATTTCCAAATCCCCCGAAAACTCTCGCAGACCATTTTCATCGTAACGAAGACCACCGTTGAATATTCACCGAGCACACACGCTTTTTTTTCTTTCTTTTTTTAATCGAGCCACTGTCAGCTCACCCTTGTTTTCAACCGTAAACGCGAGCAACCCTGTCGAATCTGTCGATACGCCGAAAACAAGACGCGACATCCAGAGGTACGCGATTGTTCATACTTTGCCGCGAAATGAACGCGAGAGAACGCGTGAAAATGGTAGAAAGGAACGGGAAGAGAGGTGAAGAATGCAGTTCGAATCAGCCTAGCGGCCATGTGGTTAGTGAATGACCGGCAAATGGTGGAGCATCATAAACCGATCTCTGGTCGCCAGCCTAGCAAAGACCGTTTTAATACGCTGAGAGTTCGATCTCGTGGGAGCCATCGCTCGTTCAAACATCGTCAAAGCAAACACCTATCTATTATCCAGACTACAGACGTTCGAAAGCTTTTTTATCTCCTCCCGTTCGGTGTTCCTTCTCTGCTAACACTATTGACACTATCTCTCCCTTCTCTCTATCTCTCTTTCTCCCCAGTAGACAAACAGTGTACCTATAAGGCAATTATCCCACCGCATTTTGAATATTGCGCAACAGTAATGGTAGTGATGGGTGAGACGCAAATTAGTAAATTGCAAATGGCGTATAACAGAGCTATAAGAGTGATGTTGCAGTGTAAAAGAAATAGCAGGGTGGAACATACGCTACCAGCTTTACAATATATGTCAATAAATGTATATTTATATTCAAGATATTAAGAGGCTACCTACCAAGTACATTGAGAAATAGGCTAGATTTAGTAGGAGAAAGTAATCGGAGGGAGACCAGGCAGAAGGGAAACATAGTTGTACAATTGCGAAAAACGTGTGAAACGCAGAGGAACGTTTTTTATAAGGGTACTAAAATGTATAATGATTTATCTGAAGAGGTAGTGCGATAGATTAACCCTTTCCTTCCGAACGACGGATATATCCGTCATCCACGTGAAAACTCGCGGAGCCGAACGCCGGATATATCCGACATGCCGGTAAAATCGCGATCTAAAAAAAATCCCTTTTCTTCCAAAATACACTATCTACGTGCAATGTGCACAATTTCGGCGGGAGGTCCCGTTCAGGAGTGGCGCTACGGCGGGACTAAACCGCCGTAGCGAAAGGGTTAAATGTTAAAAGATTATGTTATACAGACGGTTGCAAGATTGTAATGTAGTTATTTGTATAATAATAGCCGAGAAGGCTAAATAAAGTGCAATCAAGCAATCATTGTTCTCTCTCTTTCTCTCTTTCGCTTTTTCAGTGTCTTATTCGACGTACTGATGAACGACAATCTTCAGACGCGCGAATTCGCTCGAAATCTCGGATTCACCTTTGCAACGAACATCCCTCTGCTTCGGTGAGACCGAGGTGAGGTGTAAGGGAGAATCTATTTTCGCGCGGAAAATTAACCGTCGTCTTGAACGCTACCCTCTAAACCCTCCCTCTATCGTACACGTACGCTAACAGCGACAGGAGAAGATGACGGCCGTTCTCAAACGATGTATACATAGAAGGACCGAGCGTTGTCGTGCCGCGAGCTTTGCATTTGACGCGTGAACACCGCCGACCGAGTTAATTCATCGTCGCTGCATATAAGTACACATAAACGTCTATAATTGTTAGCGAAATACGTTGGTTTTCCCAAATTCCAGTGAAACTTCGATTGAAAACGTCGCTGATCACCCACTTTGACGCTCGTAGATTCCTTCGTATAGGAAACGTTGTAGGACAAAGTTTATTCGATGCCAGTCAACGCGAAAGAGAGCAATTTTTGCTGTTTTTTTTTGCGCTTTCCTTCAAAATTGAGACAAAGTGTGCAAATATTTTTGAACGATTTTCTCTTGCAGACTTTTCTACACTGTGTTTGTCTATACTGTTCTGCACGCGCTTCTTTCACCCTCGTTTATCCCTACGCTCTCGCATTCAAGAAACGAAATATTTTCCAATTTCGCGTGAAGGCCTCGACAAGCGTGGACAAGCATGGACAAGCGTGGACAAGCGCGAAGAGCGCGCGCTAGGGTGCGATTTTCGAGGGCAGGTTGTTTCCGGTTGAACTCGCCGGGCAAACTGGTCCCCGGTCGAGCGACGGGTCGGCAAGTATCGCGAGGAAAAACGAGCATCCGGGCTGAAAAATGTTGCGCGCAAAACAGTCCCTTGGCGGGAATCAACAACGGGCTATTTACTTTGACGGTGCACCGGCCTCTGCTGCTCGTGTACGCTTCCCTTTTCGTAACTTCACCCCACCGACCCATCAATCACCCGATAGTGCCAGCCCTCTCTGTTTTCATTCCACCGGATCTACTGGCTGACGTGAAACTTGCGGGCTATGCTGAGTCATGAGAAACTGGGAAATGATTCTTCTTCGTCGGAAAGAAACAGCTTTCAGGGTGATGGTTAATAAGATTGATACGAGGAGGCTCACCAACAGAATTCATTCGTTCAAACGATTGTACGGTGGCTCCTATTAATATTTCGACATCATTTGAAACGAAATAACTTTCTTAAAATTCAACCAAATCACCCGAGTTCTCGTGAGAAGTTAGAAGGATTAGCTTTGCTAGATGATGTGTGAAAAATATTTGGAAAAAATTGTAATTAGCCGGAACTGCAAAGAACATAGCAGAGTTCCCTTTTCACAACTCTTTTATCTGAGCTTGTGTGCGCGCTCCCTCTTTCTCAGCGCTCTCTCTGTACATGCTTTCTCTCTATCTCTATCTTTCCCTCTCCCTCTCTCTCTCTCTCTCTCTCTCCCCTTCTTGCGTTCATCCACAGCATCATTCGAAACCTCACTCACTACAATAGAAAAAAGATAGGCAAGTTCCAACTGACCAATTGGTATTCGATTCCCGACTGAAAATCCTTTCCTACGCCATTAATTTAAAGAAGGAAGGGTAGCAGACACAATTATCAAAGAATTTGTTACGCACGTTCGTCACCGAACGAGCTTCGTCCAGACAGACGAGGAAATGGTATTCGTATTAATTTTTTTATTACGACGGCGAAACATCTCCCGCAAAGATTGAAACGTTGAGAAACAAAAGGATGCGGAGAACTAATTTTCCCGGGCACGGAAATATTTATGAAACGCGGCAAACAAAGATACCGCCTGTGTGTACAGTTGATAAAGATAAGCGAGAACGGTATGGAGGAATGTCGGAAAGGGAGAAAGAAAGGCGAGTTCGACGAGAGACGGTGAAACAGGGAGAAATTTTCAGCGGTATTTTCGAAACAATATGAACATGCGCCAGTTTTCCACGGGGGCTGTTCGCAATTCGAGAATGCGGGAAAAGCAACGTTGTCGAGCATAAAAGTTCAACCCAGCTCGCTAGTTTTTAACGCTCTCGTAATCTTTCGGCGCAGTTCAAATATTAACATGGCGTAAAACAAGAAGAGCAAAGGCGAGTGGGGACGAAGGACGCTTCCATCCGGTGTACAGTGTGATTTTGGCATCGATGAAACTTTCGATCGTGATCGAGATAAACGGGGAGAGGGGAAATTTTCACCGGATTCACGTTTGCGTATTTCGTTCTGCGGCAAAACAACGAAAAACCCATTGGCAGGATTTTTTATCGATTTTTTAAGCCTGTAATCGCTCGATGGATACGCGATGTTAAAAAAATACGACCGATGGAAAAAGAGAGAGAGAGAAATGTGCGGGGGGGTGATGGAAAAAATAAAAAGAGAAAAGTGGAAGCTCTTCCATTCGTGACTGCCACTCGTGCTCGACTTTCGACAATGCAACAAGTCCTCCACGTTGGTTTTTAAAACACAATTTTGCGTTTGCGAAAAGTGGAGAGGAGGACCATTGAAAAATATAAGTATTTTAAAAACCGTGGCACACGATCGATTTATCCTACATCATCGTCGAGCTAACATTAACGTATAAAAAGATACATCTCATCTACGAAGCTTTCCGAGCCAATTTTCGCCTGAATGAAACAGCCACGCGCCGAAAGAATTTATCCCGGATTTCCAATTTATCTCTCCGCGAGTGAAATACGTAAGCGTGTCGCGGTGAATCGGAGTGTTCGTAATTTTCCTCTTTTTCTCTCTCTCTCTCTCTCTCTCTGTCCCTCTCTCTTTTTCGAAGGAACCGATGAGAAATTGCGGGAGAAGGAAGATCGCGGAAAAATGAAAGAAGTTGTAACAGCCCCGATCCAAACTGAACCAGCCCGTGTTTACACGAGCGTGATATTGGCGTGGATATTTTCACAGAAGAGGAACAATGAATCTCGTTACGCGTGGATTTGTGTCGCGACGTCGTGCTGGAATTTATAAAGAAAAAATAGGAAGAGAAAAAAAAAAGAACAAAAGAGAGAGAGAGAAAGAGAGAAGAAGTGGAAAGGTTGGGGGAAAAAAGGTGAAGCTAGCTGGGTAATTTCCTTAGAATGGGCCTCGCTAGTCACAGCTAGTTCTGTCGCGTTTCTCGGCTCGGTTACCGCGAACGAAAGCCAGACTCATTCAAAATCGTCGACTCTTCAGAGCGTCGCGACTTAATTATCGCGAGCGCGCTATCAAAATTAGCCGGCGACGATGCATTCGTACCTGGAGGCGAGACGGGCCACTTCTGAACGTAATTTACGCGAGTACAGAATCCTATTGGCCGTATGTATCATATGTATATACATATGTATATCGTTCATGAGGGGAAAAAAAGTCGAACTTACTTATCGTGGATGTTCGATGTCTGTAAAATGGGGCAAAAGAGGAGAATTCAAAGCGGAAAAAAAAGGTACGTCTATATATTTATTAGCTAATTACCGGTGTGACGTAAATCGTATTGAATTGGCGTAAAAATGAAAGGGTTATTGAACTTATCCGATCGATGAATGTGAACGAACTTGATGTGTTTGTGAGAGATAATTGAAACGATTGAATGGTGAATAAAAAGGAGAAAATTTCCTTCTTTAATCCTGAGTTACGTATCTTTCAATGCACATTTCAGACGAGTTCTGTTTCTATTTGTATTTATTATTTGCTCCGGAGACTTTTACGTCACGCGAGACACGTTATAAAAACGTAGATAAAAGTAATGTTTCTCTGAATTACGTTCCTTCGTGTGCATATACAACTGCACTATGTTTAGTGCTTTAGTAACTGTGTTTATTAATTAAATTACTCGAAATATCGAGCAACATCTATCTAAGATGAAAAATAATCGCTATATAGTATATACGAACATCTTGTCGAACTTTATTCTGTAGAAGATTTAGGAAAATAGTAGAAAATCCGTAGAAAATGCAGCTGTGTTCAAGACACGTACTTGGGTAGGTTTCTGATGTGTTGCACACTTGGATCGCGATGAGAAAAAGTCGCGTGTTTGCTAACGAGGTTTGAAGAGGACCCGGAGTGCTATATTTCGAACGTTAACCCCATCTAACCCTATTTCTCTATATTTATGAGAAGAAGAATTACAGTTAATTATTTTACATCCTGAAAAGTGAGAATTAATAATCGATATAAAGAAATTGGTATCCGTCAACGCTATAACACACCCAAACAATAAAAAAGAGAAAAGAAAACAAAACACACAAACACGACAGGTTAAAAACGTTCGAATGCTAGTGCCACAATGTTTGCAGCAAATCCCCATCTTACGTTCTAATTATGTCAAGTGGGTGAAGCACTCTTGTAAAGTGACCGCGAAACAAGCGTTCACGCAATCCACGATGGAGACTCTAATTAAAGACCGTGTGTCCCGGGTAGAGTAGAAAGCTGAAGAATCATCAGGCAACGGTCTAGGTATCCTCCAGAGAAAACCACAAAGAGTTCTCGGAAAATCGCCACGTGGTCGGTGAACTTTGGACAAGCACGATCAGAGAGTGTAATAACAACGATGGTGGGTACAGGCGGAAGGTAGAGGGAAACCGAGAGAAATTGGCGAGGTGGACTGGATAAAGGAAACCCGTTGGTTACGGTTTGACAGTCCACCCGTGAAACTTGCGATATGCGCTGCGGCGTATTACATACCCCTACCGAATCCGTGTGTCGGCGGGACTTGAACAAATCCTGACACTGAACGCATCGGAACTCTACTCGTAATCCGATGTAGCTACACGTGGGAAGGACGTTCATGTGCACCGGGGATCGGATACGCGCAGCTTTACGACCGAACGTCCGGACACCAGCCACCTCCACCTCCTCCACCTCCTCTTCTACCTCTACCCTCTAGCTAAAGTTCGTGTGGCAACGTTTCCTCGTCTCGTACGGACGCGAGCGAGCGACTGCTTTCATGGAATTACGATCCATCTTGTCCGAATTAATTCTCTTTGTAGCCGAACACCCTAGCGACTTGTAATCCGATGAATTCGTTTTAATTGCTCGACTTGTTCGGAACTAGATGCATTCGTAACCACAGGAGGAATACGTATGGAGGATATTCCGCAGTTTCGCGGTATTCTGCGCCGTGTTTCTTCTTTAACGCGCTGTATCTGATTGTTACCTTCACAAGAGGTGATCAAGATGACGCTGAATGTTTAATTTTGTGTCGGAGTACTAAGCTCGGGACGTTTCATACATTGACTGTCTTATTCTCTCCGTTTCTCTCTTGGTTTTGTTAGGACTTTTTGAAAGCTCTGTTCAATCCTCTCTCGTGAAATATTTTAGCAGTATTAACAGCCATTCTCTCAAATGCTAACTATCTGCAATAACTTACGTGAAAACTCTTTGGTATAACTTTAGGTTGATTCTCTTAAAGTTTAACCCTTTGCTGCAGAGACATCAATAACACAGACGATAACAGCATGCAAATTTCATTCATGTTGTAACGAAGTAAATTCGATCGAAATAAATGAAAGTAGATAAATTCACGAACATTTCTATTTCTTTGCTTGTAAACTGGATGCCTCGTCTTTTGCAAAAGTTAATTTTACAATTCAACGGTAGCAGAATTAAATAAACAAAGAAGTTCAATGAAAATCGAATCATTTTCATATGCAGAATCCACTAAACCATCGAGATAACAACGTCAAGTTTCCCAAACCGTGTCACTTTACGTCTCTCAGAGGACAATTAAAAAAGAAGGAGCTATCGCGAAGAATCCTAGCGCCAGGCAACTTGTTCGCCATTGCACAAAAGACAAGGGAAAATGATCGCGTGCATAGGGAGCAACGTGCAACACAGAAAAGTGGCGAGAAACTTTCGTTGTTCGATTTCGGTTTCGCGTCACGTAAGCGTTATCCCCTCGTAAAGTTTCCACCTCCAAAGGGAAAGGGAGAGCGCTACCCCGAAGAGGATTTAAATTGCACGCTGGACGAACGTATCTGCGAAATTACGAGAGTCTCGCTCTCTCGGCTAGTTTATCGAGGCAAGAGCGGCAACCGATGGGGGAAATCTAACAGATTCACCCTGATGCAACGTGGCGAGTTATGAAGCACCAAAACTGCCTAGAATCGGCTGCTAACTTAATTGCCGGTAGTCTCTACCAACCACCTTTTCCCTTCCACGTCCACGAGACTCGAAAAGCCGACTGGTAACCAGCGTTGAAACCGCTGACTTCAGGTCTGGTCCAGCGTGAACTCACCTGAAATTCCCTGGCTGGGCGTGAAAGGTCGCTCGTGAAGAAAATAGATTCGCGATCAAAAGGCTACAGCGTGCTTTTAGTTTGAAACGCTCGGTCGCACAAGAATCGACTGACGTTCGTTCCTTGTTGCAGATTTGACTGCAGCCTTCCTCTTGTTCACGCTTTACACCCTACAGCATCGACGGTAGCTTTCGCTGCCTGTTATTTGCGAACTGTCCATCGTTCTACCGGCTTTTCCACTTTCCTCTCTCACGGACTTTTTCCACTCGAGATATTGCAGGGCCGTCGAAGTAAATCCAGAAAAATTATTATACCCTAATTGGTACAACAGTAGTATATGATATATACTATAGTATCGCATTTGTAAGCAATCGTAGCTTTTAAGAATAATAGTTAACGGAGCGTGTAGTTTTAAAAACAGAAAGAAGATCGTAAAAGAGAAAGACGACGATGGACAGAAATGATTGCGGCGTCGATGATTTTATGAGGTGTTATGTGGATTCACATTTACCTTTGCCTCGACTACTCCCCATATATAATAGTCAAGAGCATTGCAGTCAGAGCTAGAAAGCCATAAATCGGGGGACCAGTGATGACAGACGTTTCCGTAAAACTAGCTCTGCCTTTTTCTTGCCTTGTGAAGTGAAGCAGAGTCCTGTTGGAACCTCATTTTGGCTCTCGGAATTCTTGAGTTTCTTAGCTAGATCATACACTGCCTCTTTTTTTTTGTAGCCAAACCGCGTAATTATTTCCGAGAGAGATTTTCCGGCACGAAGAGATTTGACTGTTGCCCCTCTTTGGTCGTATTCTCGGTTCATGGTTCAAGAATCAGTGGTTTCTTACTGAATCACCTTACCGCGAACTGCAGTGTTCATATTTTATTTGTAGGACTTCACTGAAAACATTCTGGATTTACATCGACGACATTGTAGATCGAAAATGCAAAGTAGCGCCGTTTGATTTGTATTCCTATAGATGGATCCGGTGATAGGACGATGTTATTCGTGGACAAATATTATTATTATTATTGCATGGATTTTAATGAATATCGAGCAAAAGCTGCGTGGATAATATCGAATGACTATTTCAAAAGCCATTGCGAAACATCGAAACGCAATGGAGGACTCGCGCGTGGACGTCAAGATGTTTTAAATACATAATCGGTCAGTCCTCCCACCGATCGGTACATGTCAAACGTGCCGAGAAATAAATCCATCGGTGTAATTTTAATGAGCCGTGATACCGCGGTAGGATTACACGTGCAATTCAAATTCTGCCCGCTCAATCGACGCGGCTGATGGAAGGACGATGAGCCGGCTGAACGGAGATGAAATGATAAATTAACGAATCGAACATAGAAGTGTTGTAGAATGATCGGTTAAGCATAGATCGTTTTAAATAGATTAGCCTGGCGAATCACGAATTAGACCGAGTTAGTTAAAGAGTCTCATCGTTGCGTCAGATGCGAATTGTTTCTGTAATTGATCGTTTCTACGAATAAATTTATCAACAGCTTTCGATACACTTTGCGAACTTTCGATTTTCAATCGTGCTACAGTTTCAACCGTTGTTTACAATCACCTTTACGCGCCTGTTACTTGCACTCTGTTGCAACCGTGCGCAGAATCGATTGCAACTTCGTGTAACAGTGAACTATACTCGATATTTATTGTTAGCCGATCACAATATCGCTCACTTGTAGAGATTCTACGTTGCAAAATGATTCTACAACGTGGAAGTTGAAACTTGAAGTAGATATCGTTCGAATGAGCTTGATTTCTCTGATCGAGCGAAGTGGAAGTATTGACTGAAAATCTGTTATAGTACGAATCGAAGAATTTAATCGTTCAAGGTCCTTCCAGATTTTTCCAGAGTACGAACTATAACGAATTGTACTTGAAACTTGGAATAACTGTTCGAGTGAATTTGATTCCTTCGATAAGGTGAAGTTGAACGTGTTGGTTCGAAGTGTATTACAGTCTGAATCGAAGAATTTGGCAGGTCAAGGTCATCCCTTCCTCAGATCCCAGCTCTTCTCAGAGTACGAACGATAAAGAATTGTATTTGAAACTTGGAATAATTATTACTCGAATGAGTTTGATTATTTCGATAAGGTGAAGTCGAACGTGTTGGTTCGAAGTGTATTACAGTCTGAATCGAAGAATTTGGCAGGTCAAGGTCATCCCTTCCTCAGATCCCAGATCTTCTCAGAGTACGAACGATAAAGAATTGTATTTGAAACTTGGAATAATTATTATTCGAATGAGTTTAATTATTTCGATAAGATAAAGTCGAAAGATTGGTTCGAAGTGTGCTACAGTCTAAATCGAAGAATTTAACAGGTCAAGGTCATGCCTTTTCCAGGTCTCAGATCTTTTCCGTGCACGAACGATAACGAATTGTACTTGAAACTTGGAATAACTATCGTTCGAGTGAATTTGATTTCTTCGATAAGATGAAGTCGAAGTACTGATTGAAAATGTGCTATAGCCTGAGTCGAGGAATCTAACAGTTCAAGGGCATCGGTTCTCTGCATATCTTAGATCTTTCCAGAATACGAACGATAACGAACTGTACCAGTTAAGCTATCCAGCTCATCCTCGAACTTTCCCTTACTAAACTTCATAATCTAAATGGCATATCTTTACCTTTCTCTCGTGTGCATATAATCCTCTCACCCTACATCTCAAACTTTCATCTCATTACAGTAATATTACTGTCCTCCTTAAATTCCACGGAGTCTCGCAACTTACCATGAACTAGAACCTCCTTGATTAATTAACCGAAATTTATAATGCACCGAAACTCTGAAATCTCTTAACTTACAAACGTTAGAAAGATCGAAATCGTGAAATCGTCAACGTTAAATAACACCGTCAGACGTTGATCCTGACGAAATGGTGAAACGGATTCTGCGTAACTGAAAGAGATGATTCGATCGATGATGAGAAATGGTCGGGAAGAAAGGAGGCATTAATGAAATTAATACGGTCGCGTGGGAAACAGGATGGAAATTTACGGATTGTAATATCGAGCGAGGGAAGATTAAAAGGTTCACCGGCGATTAATTCGGAAGCTCAGAGGCAGTTTAGTTACACGCGAGGTAAGACGCTCGCGTGCCTCTGAGCTATCTTAGAGCCAGCCTCGGTTAATAACCCCCCTAGCACAATATGTACACTATTCAACGATTCGCGAAGCAAATTTCGCTAACCAGGCCACAGTGTTCTAGCGTGAAAATAAACTAATTAGCCATACTGTACGCCCTCTCGAATTTCGAATCGCCGATATTCCCGCTACGTCCGTGTTATACTAGAACCGTTTGTTAAGCATTCACGTAGAATTTCTGCACGATGCAAATTCCAACGGACTTCTTCGTTTATGATACTTTTCCGTAAGAAATCTCGATATCCTGATTAATAGTAACGTGTAATCAGTGAAAGAAAGAAATATCGTCGACGTGATTAATATTTCACCGGTTGAAAGTGTATTAAGAACCGCTGGTTGTTTGTTCAATACACCGACGACCAGAAATAACTTAGAAGCTTAACGACCTGTTTACCTTCGTAGTCCAGTCCAGGCGTCTCTTCGAGGCTCACCGAACTGCAAACAACTGGAATATTCGTGAGGCGTTTCCTCGAACGCGGCACGGAATTTTCCACGGAAAAATTAATCAGCAGCCTGCTCGAATAAACACGTAAACAGGCGATGCGCGATATTCAAAAGGGAGAAAGAGAGTAGCGCCGCCTGTTGTCAAATGAATGTAATGAACGGGCAAATACGCGTTTGTTTGCGAGTACCTCACCGTCCCGAGTAAATAACGTTTCGTGAATTACGCTCCTCCCACCCTCTTGCCGTCCACCGCCCATTTCCCTTCCTTTTATACATATATACATATATATGTACACACGAGAAAAATTTCAGGGAAATTCCCGTTTCCCAACGTTGAATCGACCGTTGAAAAAATACACACACGTACAGGAGAATTTTCCTGTAGCTGTTGATAAATTTCCTTGTTGCGAAATATTCTTTTCCTTGGGTTAGTACTCTTTCGAGCCACTCACTTTTCAGAGGGGAAATTCACGAACAGAGGAGGGAAAATTATGACAGTCGGAGTAAAAGGAGAGACACACCAGTCACCGTTTCTCCATTCCTTCGAGAGTGTTTACGAAAGAAAAAGACAAATCCAGGACGTCGTCGTGGCTGCAAATTAAAATGAATCCTGAAAATAACGCGATACAGCCTTAAGTCTGATGAATTTCCCGTTGAAGCGTCTAACTTGAATCCCCTCCATTCAGCTTTTCCGTTACATTTCAAAGTACTTTTCGTTGTACCGCTCTTTAGCGGAACTTGGTTAAGCGAGAGAGTGTAACTTGTCGTTCGCGATTCGTCTTGCTACTGCCTCGTCGACTCCATTATTTTTCTTACTCATTTTTCTGTTCCCTAGGAAATATTTAACGTTAGAACGTTGAATTTGGTGCGCCGGTGGCGTAGTTAACGTTCGCGGTACCAAGCCAAGGCAACGAGGAAACTTTCTGTGTACTCTAACCCTTTTGGCGGTGTATTAAAACTGACAAAGTCAAGGAAAAACCAAATACTCCGAGTTTTTGTTGTATTAACAAATAATTTTGTTTTATTTTTAATTCACTGAGAAGTAGCGAAACGTTGGAACTAAGCTGAGAGGGAATTTTTCAGTGGTATGTCGAAAGTATCGATCTTTTCCTGCAGTTTTGGAAAATATGTTTATTTGAGAATGTTACTGTTGAACTTTGAAAGAGAAATTTCAAGTATTGCGACTTGCACGATGCTTTCTGCACAATCTTCGTAGCGAGTGTGATAAAATTTACAAAACAAGGATTTAAACGCGTGTTTCTCAGAAACTACTTAGCCGATTGCTTTAAAAATTTTAGAAATTACTCCATACGCTAATTACTCTCGTGCATGTCAAAATTATATTTTTACGCTGAGCTTGTCACACTTTTTTAATCGAAAGCTTACAGAAAAGGATTGAACTTCTAAATTTGTAGTTTGAGCATTCTCAATTTTATCAATTTTCAGTATAATTGAATCATTTCAGATGCGTAATAATTACTCCTTTAAAGCCCGTATTTACACGTTTCCCGCATCCTACCGATAATTCATAGAAAACGAGTTTTGTCGGTTCAGGTGTTTTAATAATAATATGCACGAAACGAGTTCAGATGTTTTCTGCTTAAGATGTGTTAATTAAAACCATGCAAAAAATCGTTAAGTACGACCAAAGAGTCCCCGAATAAAGTACAAAGAGAAATTATAACGCTAGACGTATCATCGTTCCAAAAAAAGAAAGAAATATCGTGAAAATTGTTAAATTCTGCAACGTTCACAAAGGAATGGCGCTCTTTAAATCGAGTCCATCGCGTAAATAGCAATTACGTCTCCACAGCCTCGGCCACTTAGGTTTTAAACACACAGGCTATCCTCTGTATCGTTTCCTCGTCTGGTGTCGATATATCAAACCAGCTTGCTTCCGTTGACCTGCCTATGGCAGAGCGCCAACGATAAGGACCGTAAGAGGTTCCTTTTGTATTAATGACGCTGTACCTTCTATAATGGACCCCGCCTCTTCCCTCCCTCCTTCTCCGTCACGAGGTTATTAAATCCCGCGATATAAATTAGTTAATATTTTTCACGCGCTGCTGGCCCACCTCTCTCTCTCTCTCTCTCTCTCTCTCTTTCTCTGCTTTCTTCGCCGGGGAAATGGATTTTCCGCTGAACTTAAATTGCTTCGTGATCGCCGGACGTGAAAGTTTTTTCGAGCCGGCCGATAAAGAGCTTTCACGTTCCTCAGGATTGATCGACGCGCCATTGACACGCGAGAACTTTCAACAATTTCGCGATCGTTTATTTTCTTTTCTTTTCTTTTCTTTCTCCTCTCTATGTTGCGCAAAAGTGTCACGAAATGATCATTTCATCGATATTTCTTTGACCCGCTTCGAGAGGTTGTTTGCATAAATTTCGGGGATTAAGATCGACATGGTAAGTGGACCATTCGGAAATCGTAAAGAAAAAATAAAGAGACTTTCCTTTCCGGTGAAAGAAGGTTGATAAAGTTTGCGAAAATCGTCACTCTGGGATGGATCCACTCTGTCAAGTGTCTTCGTTGGAGAAATCGCGAGACGAATTTTCGTCTTCGTTCAGACCCTTCAACCGGGTCGAAGCGTACTTGTAAACTCCTCTCGGATTTGAATGCTTCTCATCCCCCGAGAGATCCTTTGGATAACCTTTCGTTAATTAAAAGTATAGTAGCAACGTTTAAACGCCCTATTCAACACGGTGTAGATCAATTAAAACCTACAGTTTCGAAACTGAACATTCTCTTTGGGAATTCCATCGGAGAAACTTGTTGAAAATCAGTGACACGGTTAGAGTGGGGAGGGAAAGAAAGAAAGAAAGAAAGAAAAAAGAAAGGAACGGTCTGATTAAACCCTTATTACGCTAATTTTATCTGGAACAAACTCTTAACCGTATTAAGCAAATTTTACAAAATCGACTAGTAAGAGAATACTTGGAAGTTGTGGCAAATTTCGAAGAGCGAAAGACACAGCGGAAGAAGATCGTAAAAAAGAGAGAAAGTGAAGGGCCCAAGAGCAGACGCTGACTAGGCCCAGACCAGACCCTGAAACAAGTGTGAAAAATTGTAAAAAGTACAGAGGATGGAAGTAAAAATGAATAGAAATTAAATACAAAGTATCATGACCACCACAGTACTAATTCAATAACTAAAATAAAAAGAAAAAAGAGAAAGATTTACACTTTGAAGCAGAAAGACAGTCGTCAACCTGTATTAAGATTTTCGATCGTATTTCTCGAAAAAAAAGTCCGCGACGCGATAAAACATCGAACACCATGTCGCATTGCATTCGATTGTAACCGGTCTACAAAATCCATCGCCGTTTAAAATCGAATCGAAGAAGAAACTAGGACATTTAGATATCAGAGATACAAGTTTCGCCGGAGAGTAAAAAGGAGATAAAAAGAAAGAAAGAAAAACGAAGAAGTTCTCCAGTAAGCGGACAATTTTAATGAGGGTTCACTTGAAAGAAAAAATTGTTCACAAAGTAGAGCCACGTTCCTCGTGGCTAACCCCATATATAACAGGAACGAACTTTGTCAATTATCTTTTCGTGCATTGCTCAGAGGTTCGGAGTACTTTTCTGGACGTGGCTCGGTTCAATAATATTGTCGTTAAGGGAAGAGATAGCGTAACGTAGCACGAGTGTGTGTACGTTCAGTGACACACACACACACACACACACACAGTATGTAAGCTTCTCGTTTCTGTAGTAAGGAAATTACAAAGAAATTTCGTAGGGAAATACATATATCGGGAAATCGTTTCGTCGATGATATCGAAAGTACCTATTATGCGGGCAACGTTATCATTACACGTAGATGAAGCTTGTATGGTTGATAACGTGGTTGATATTGCGTACGAAAACGCTTATCGTCGGCCACCTGCCACGAACAGGTTGACGTAAGCAAGCCTGCGTCAGCGATACGAGACACTATTATGCGTTACACATTCATGCGTGTACCGTGATTCTCTTGATGACACGATGCTGGTGAAACCGTACTTTCATTAACTCTAGCATTCCCAGGAGCTTCCTTGAACCCACAAATTGGGAAACCTTAAATTAGGACTATTTCCCTGGTGTAATAGATTCTGAAAAAATTATTTATCGTCCTGTGCACGAGTTCAGTACTCAGAGGTCCTCGTTGCTACGTGTAAAAAAAGTACACTGCATAAGAAGAAAACGGTCTACGGTAATTTTGATCAAATTTTTAAACCTTTCTCGTTTTCCAAATAAATCAAGAACTTTAAATTTCGAAATTTTCTCCCATACAAATTTTGTAGAAAATTTTGTGCAGTTCATCCCTCATCTGGTATATCTTCAATGTATAATTTCTTCGTCCATATCTTTTTCTTTTTTTTTTTATATATATATTACCTCCTCTACTGATTTGGTTGAGACAAAATCTGCTTGCTTCATTTTAGATAAAAGGAAGCTAGTTTTTGTTTAATTATCGTTATTACGAGTGGACTTGTTTCACTTTCAACAGAAACATTTGTACGATAAAATTTTACAGTTCGATTTTTTTTATTCATTTATGAGTATATTGTATATCATTGTAATCATTTGATTATAAATATAAAAAGAGGATATCTATATCTGATTAAAACTACTATTAACTCATGTTTTCCAAAGTGGACTTACATCACTTTCAAAAAAAGAAACGACTCATATTATAGAAAACACAGTTCCCTTTCGATCTGTTTTTTGATACGAGTCTCGGGGATTCATCTTACGGTACTTACTATTTGTTCAATCGCGAATGATGATTCCCTTTTTTATCTGATACGAATCAAAGTAGCCGTACAGGTTGGTAGGTACTCGATCGAAAAAGTATCGAGTGGGCTCACGAATGCGCCACAAGTGCCCTCACGGGAGCCACTAAACGATTTAACGAACGTGTCCTTTCATTCCCGGTGTTTTATACGCGTGCCGCGTACCTACTTAAAACACATCGTCCAAACTATCAATCGAACCCTTTTGCCTCGCGTCTTTCCCGACGAATCCACTTTTCTCCTTCCGTTTTACGCTCTATTTCACCCTTTCCCTCCTCTAATAAACGCCTCCACCACTGTTCAGGAACACGTGTGTTGAATACCAGCGTTGCTCTTTCTTCCAAATGGTCACACGATGGTAATTTCAAAAATAATGGAGCACTTTGACTGATTTATTGAATTTAAAGGGAACGTAAATGTAACATGACAGAGTTCTTAATGAAACTTTGTATTATTATCGTTTGAATTACACATGGTATTCCAATGAATTAGCTGTTACGTTTTTGACGTGTAAAAACTCATAGTTAATACTTGGTATGCTGTCTATATTTGTGAATAAGTGTAACACAAGCTAGGCAACCCGGAAATTAAAAAACTTACGAATCTTGCGTACAAGGAAAATATGTCATCCGTAATACAACCCCATTTTTCGTTGGTGCTATAATTCGGTTTTAAGAGGTAAAATTAGTTCCTGCAAAAAATGCAAAATTTGCTTTTTCGCGAATTGTTTGAATTTCCGAGTTGTCCAGACTTTCTTGTTAGCGTATAATACAAATTGTCTTTGTTGGTTTCCACTCTCGTGAAATTACACTCGAGATTGGTATTTATCGAAATCACATTTGCGAATCTCTTCAGTGTTTTCTTAATTTTCCTTCCTTTTGCGAGCTTATCCTGTTTAACGATCAACGTCGTAGCATTGGTATTCCCAAACAAAAGTAAATTTATTAAAAAAGAGTATTTACGTTTGTAGGTGCTCGTGAATCAGCAATACGAAAAACCTCAAAGAATTGTTTTTAAAAAATATGAAATTTTCCTATCCATTCGAGATTTAAATTCTGTCCAAAATGGTGTCAGATAATCGTAAGTGAGAAGTATACAACGCGTTGACAGCCGTAGAAACCGAAGAAGCTTGAAAACTAGATTTCGCAAGGTTAAAAAAACAAGTGAAAACTTTTCTAGGATTGCGAATCTCCCCAGAGAGATCTACCTACTTGAACAAACCCTCAAACCACTGTTCCTGTAAACGATCCCGACAATTACACGCAATCGTTGAAAGGACACATTATACTCGACATCTGTTGAACACTCGGAATAAATATCAGCTCGCAATCTCGCGTAATAAACCTAGCAACGTAATACCTTCGATCTTCCAGCCTGTGCAGAAAAGAAAGAGAAGTAAAGGAACAATGTTTACCCTTGGTACCGAAAGGGAATACCAAGAGAACGTACTCGCACACGACCACAGAGTTAAATCGTTTGCGATAAAGCTACACTTCCTCCCCGGAGAGCGGCCATTTGGAATTCGAGTCGCGTAACTCGCGGAGAAAACGTGTGTTCCTCTACAGTGCACGGCGGAGGTGTGCACCGGGTGTTAACGAGCCCGATCGTCGCCATAAACAAGCGACTCGTGTGCCCCGAAAAATCTCGACACGGTCAAGGGGTTTCAGCTAGAAAGAGCGCCATTGTCCCACCGGAAATTAGAGGCGATTTAACGCGGTCGAATCTCTTCTTTTCTCTCTTTCTCTCTCTCTCTCTTCTTTTGCTCACTTGAAACGCCGCACTTTTATTGTGCCCGTGCAGCGCAAGAAATGGGAATCCAAGCATAAAAAGAACCGGCGTTTGTCGAAAAGCGAAAAAAACAGAAAAGAAAGAGGGGAAAAAAAAAAGAAAGATCCAACGTGACCTCTTGCGCTTTCGTCGAAATTTCCGCCTCGCCGCTGCGTTTCTTTCCTACGCTTTTATATACCATCGCGAGACAGACACGCTTCAACCGTTTGCCTGCCGCCCTTCATCTCCGCCACGCTTCGTTGTGCAGCGTCGCGCGACCAGACGCCACCAGATAGGGAAATTATGAAAATTGCGTCGACGAGCACCGTCAGCTCTTTCGCCCGGCTCGTTTCTCGCCGATGAAATCGCGGGTATGAATGAATTCGGTGAATTTTTATCGCGAGCAATATCGCGTTACGAGTGTACGAGCTTTCACAGGCACGAGCGTAATTTTACAGTTATATTTTTATTACTTGCACGCATCGACGTTCAACTTCACGAGAGGAGGCAAATTGTTTCGTTGCTTTTCAGAATATTCCTGCCTTCTCGGGCTGAATAACATGGACGTGTCATAAACCACCAGTTTTCGAACGGTAGGAACATTTTGCAACGATCCACGAACGTATTTTCTATTTGCATAATAACCGTTTCCCACTTTCCATCTCAATGGGTGTAGGAACAAGTAACAGCCACTGAAAGATGCACGAATCTGTTGATTTATTACAACACTAAGCTGGAAATCTTGGAAAACTTTGATTTTCCCCATTCTTAACCGTTTGTAGCTCGTAGTAAAGTTAACCGACTTCGATGAAATTTTCAGCGCGTGTATAATTAACGTAAATCCATAACGCGTATCTATTTTTTTTCTAATTTTCATTGCAAGCTCAAATAAGAAAGTTGCAAAAAGCGAGCGTTACTATTTTCTTCGTAATACCGAACGATTGAAATTTTCTCAATATTTTGTTTACATATCATCCAGCAATCTAATCCTTCTAACTTCTCAAAAAACAAAGCTTAGGTCGTTTGGTCCAATCTTAAAAAAGTTATTCTGTTCTAAAGAGTGTCCGAATATTAATGGCTGTCACTGTAGACAGAGTCGTTTGATAGTTACAATAAAACATGAATTCCAGTCTTTTTATCAGAATTTTTAGTTATCAGAGATCCCGAGTCCTGATAGAACCTAACCTAACATCGAAAATGGGAGAAAAGTATGCAGTACAGATTGACTTTACTCGAATCCCGTAGCTGAGATCGAGGCGAGACTATCTGAGACTTGGAACGAACAGCTGCGAGAAGAGGATGGAGAAGGAATTAGACAGAATGACAGAGAGTTATAAAAAATTGAACGCGAGTTAAAGAATCGTAGATACGCCGTGGCGTGATTGAAATAATTCCGGCAAGAGCGAGCATCGAGAAGCTCTCTTCATTTACGATTTAGAGACGTTCGAAGCAAGGCTGGGCTCCTACTTAGAGGAAAAGTTTGAACTGTCTGCTTGCTGTCGTTTAAACGCAAACTTCTTCGACCCGTTCCTATCCTACTTGGGACGAACACGAGGAGAAGAAGGTTCAGAGATCTTGCAAACGTTCGACGACCATTTTCATCGCATTGTCTGCCGAGCATTAATTCATCCGTCCTTTACCCTTCTTATTTGTTCACCTACTCGTCGATCCTTCTATTCGTCCGCTCGATAGTTTCCCCTTCTTCGACCGTGCGCTCATTTCACCCCTCTTGCACGAATTCGTTTGCTCGCCACCCTATCTCCGCTCCTCTCGGCACGGGGACGCGTGAATTTTTAAAATGTCACTCTATATAGATGTGGAAGGCGGGGTTAGATGGAAAGTTAGAATCGAGATTGGCAAACGTAGCGAGCTTTTCGTTTTACAAGATCGAAGGTACACACGTGCACACATGTAAGGATGAAGATTTAAGAAAACGTGCTTTCCGCGGTTACCTCGTGTGCTTCGTAAATAAATTTTATCCCGAACGGAACGATAATATCCGGCCCGATTTCACCTGCTCTTTCACCTTCGGATATTTATGGATAGACGAAGGGACGGTTTCGCTTGCACAACGTTTACATGCCGCAGGGACTGGTCATTTTATCCCTGCCGTTTCTCAGGGTTTAATCTATAATTACTCCTCGAAGGATCAACCGGGGAAAATCGGTCATCGTTCACGGGTTACGGAGATACGAACCTCTTTCTGAATATTTCAAGCATGATCTCGCAACCATTAACAAACGATCAGGGAAAGAGTAAACCTCGAGAATAAACAGGTATCACGGTTGCGGCCTGAACGGTTATTATAATAAGAATTCGTTCGTTGTTCATCGACGGTGTTTCTTTAATAAAGTGCTGGTCGCAGTTAGCGCAGGTGTTCGGAACTGTGACGAAGGTTCATGAATATTCATGCGACGCCATTTTCAAGTGGCCTTTGGCGTCACGGAAAGCTTCGCGAGTTCAACTTCACGCAGCAGGATCTTACGTGTATACTCTTCGGCGAGATAACGAAAATCTTTCCCTGTTTCTCGTTTGTGAGAAAATGTAGCATCGATATTCAACGATGAACGCATCAACGATCGAGAAAAGAAGGATATTTCTCGACGATAGAGCAGCAAGTCTCGCGAATCCATCCAACGGAATGTGGAAGATAGCTACCTCGAACATCGACATCGTGATTACTCCTCGCACAGCTGAAGTTATGCATCAAAATTGTAAATTCCTGGACGAGGTTGCCGCGTTCAATCCCCGAGGAGGAATCTCTCCTTTCCTTTACGTTCTCTTCTAGATTGGATTCGACAGGCGAGAGATAAGCCGCACTTCGACCAATTTTTTTCGAGAAAACCATCTGATTTCACAAGAGACTTCCATTCCAAAGAGTAATTGCAGGAAATTCTACAGGACAAACTTCGTTTAAATCTTTGTTAATGCTTTAAAAAATGTACGAGCTTTTGTGATGTGTCGATTTTTAATCAATCCTCGAAGAATCATCGAACGTACGATTGGGAATTTGGAAAGAAAGTTATAGAACCGCGTAGAGACAGATTGAACTGTTCTTATGTTACATTCTTAAGCTTCACACTTTGACCAACTTTTTCGAGAAGATCATCACAAGGTTTAAACAAGAAATACAAAAAATTTGTATCGATTGTCAAATGTTTAGCAACAATCAGAGTGTCTAATGTCTTCGCCAACGCCTATCTGTGCACTCTCAGCGCCCTTACTCTGAAAAAATGGCAGAAGATCGTGAAAAATGTGTGCAAATGGATAACAAATTTCCCCCGAGAGACTCGTCACTCTACCAAAGATTCGCGACAATTCTGTCTACTCTTGTCAAGGAACACTTTAAAGAAATCCAAAATCTGGAACTCAAGAATAGCTTTCCTGTGCCGTAAAACATTCCAAAGAAATCCTAACGATATTCTTGCCCCAAACTCTGCAGAAAATCACGATATACGTCAGGCTCGTAGCATAGGGCAGCCTCTCTCTTTCCTCGATCCCTCGAGAACCAACTCGACTCGTTGGGTGGCACTTAAGCAGGACCAGGTCGCGTGCAGGTCCGCGCGAGTCACAACTACGTCGCCTGCCGGTGATACGAAGTCGACACATATGCGTGAGACGGTGTCACCAACCTAGAGGCGAAGGAGAGAGACAGAGAGGGAGCCTAATGCTAGCAGTGGTATCCCTGTGCGCGACAGCAGCCGCGTTTCTCCGCGGAGCAGGTCGCTGGGTGGGCGGAGGGTGCGCCAGAACGAGGGAAGAACTTTGGGTGGATGAGAGAGCGAGAGAGAGAGAGAGAGAGAGAAAGGTAGGCCCGTGTGACGTGTGTATGCGCGTGTGTACGTGTGTCTACGAGGGGTAGTTAGCTAGTACTTGGTGGTTGTGGCGTGCAGCGATGGCGGGGAAGGTTGGAATCGATCCAGGGACCACGGCATCATCCTCCAACCGTCAACGACCGACTCGACCTAACCCTACTCCCCGTGAAACCCACCTTCTCTCTTTATCTCTCTATCTGCCCACCCTCACTTGGGTCTTCGCCTTATGGAGCTCTCCTCTATCACAGGCAAATAAAGCCTGCATATACCTGGTTCTAAGAGTACTCCGTGTGCCTACCATTCGCCCTTTCGAGTTTTCGCGTGCGTCCTGTCGTTCGCGAGATCTTTGTCGAAGGATAGCGAAACACAGTTTCCGACAGAGATTCAGAGTTACGAAACGAGAGATAAAACGGACAGGAATTAATCGCGATCGAAATATGGTCCACAGAGAGAGAGAGAGAGAGAGAGAGAGAGAGGAATGTTATCAGACTATTGATCCTCTCGTGTCTCGAAGATCGGGGTAGATTCGTTCTTCATTGAACGCAACGGCGTCGAGGGTTGTCGAGGATTATCGTAAATCGGCCTCGGTTAGGTTCTGTAGCCGATACACGGAGAGGAGAGTTATCCAATTAATGTAACGGGATGAGCGCTCCTGTAAACGATGTTCCTTTAATACGTCGTTTAATTGGCCGATCTATTGCAGGAGGTAATTTAAAAAGGAGAATCAAAAGTGTCTCTCAATCATCATCTAGCAATCTCTTCGACGGTCTCACAATCGTAAGAAATACTAATAGAAATTCTGTTAACAACTTTCCCTCTGTATCCAGAAGACCGGAAGCCGGACAAAAGCGGGAAATAATGAAGCAGAGTCGCGGGAGGAAAAGTAGAATCGATCCTATTGAGAATCTGATGAAGCTTACGCAAGAAAACCGTCATCATCCTTCAACTCTGGCCATTGTTGCGTAATAAAGCCGACGTGTTCCAGCATGGAGGGAGGTTGGCAGGAAGCGCTCTAGTTCCCGCAGAATGCAAGATCCCATCCGGATCGAGGGAGAGACGGTAACGTCGTTTGGTCGTGTTCTTAAAGAATCAATCAGTCTTTTCGAGCGTTCCCTCTCTCCCTCGTTGACGGACGTATAAAAGCATTCGATAGACCAGGATGAAAAGCTTTTCCTTCCTCCGTCTACCTCGCCCAATCTCATGGTGGTGCATCCGCGAGTGGAAAGTGGATTCGAGTGGACGGCTCGGCAGGAGCACACCGATCAAGGATCTCACCGATGTGTTCTACCCCTGACGGATTGTCAATATATGTACATAGAACCCCGGCGATGTCCAGTGGCGAAAGCTTCGACAGAGATCGAGCTTGACGCCATGCCACGTCTTTTAGCGAACGTGATCCTTTTTTTTTTTTCTTCCTTTAGCTCGTGAAATGGGCGAAAGAAGTGTGCGGAAGGAGAGTGATTGACGTGTAAATCTCGCGAGCTATATTTCGAGAGATACGCTTACCGTTGCTCACTTTGAGCTCCGATGTCATCTAATCTGCGACGAGAGATGAAATTTCTACGGAACTACAACGGTACCTTTTAATCAGATACTCTTGTACCATTGTGCGTCGAATTGTTTTGTCTCTTCTCGTCGGAGATAGTAAACGATAGATGATCGATTTGTTCGTGATCTAGTTCAGTTAGAATAGCAAAAATCAGTATCCACCTGAGTGTGTGTCGTACGATAGGGAAGAATATTCGTGAAACAAACAAGTTTTATCGATACTTTTCACTCGGTTCTTCTCAACGACAAAGGTAGAGACACACTTTGATCAGCGAGACAAAGCAACCCGTCGATGCTCTTCTAAACAACGCTCGTGCCTTTCCGTAAGAGGAGAGGCCGTCTCGAAATCTATTGGTAAAAGGATAGCAAAGAATCTCAGTATGCGTAAAACGTCGATGCGTATAACGAAAGCTTGTGCCAGAAATTTCCGGGTGAACGAGAACGATTCGGGATATCGAATTATACAGGCTGGATGAAGCCAGATTAAAACATGCCGCCGCGTTTCAAAGGGGCCCGAATAAATCCGAATTAACGCGACCCGCGGGATACCATCCAGAAACCGCAGTCCACGATAATGTAACCTGTGGGTAACGACTTTCACCTCGAGCACACACCGCTATCCCTCGTAAAACTGCTCTTTATGGCGCCGCTACATCACGGTCAAACATCCGCAGATCCCCGGCATAGATCGAGCTGGGTTTCAAACCCGCGCAGCGGACAACTGGTTCATAGACGAAAAACTGGGATTGTTTCAGCAGGCAAAGAGGAATGTTTAATGGGAATGGCCAGCTGTGTCCTCCTCTACCTTCTCCTCGTTGTCTTTTGCAGATAGAAGTAATAGCTGCGGCAGTATTAACGACCGACGGGAGATATGAACGCCGTGAGTGGCTGTGCACAGCTGGAAAAAAGTCTCGCTAAGTGATGTTATCGCGTTTGACCGATAATGAAAGTGTAGGAATCGCTCAGAAAACACGCCTGCATGTTTCTTATTAACACAGCACAGACTGATTGGAATCTTTTTCAAGCTGTTCATTTTTATTGAAAGTACGATCTGTTACAATGATACGTGAAACAGATGTTGTGTCCTGATAAGCACTCATCGTTCCTTCAAGCGAGACTAGCAAGAATGTGAAAAATTAGCATCGATAGATCGTAAACTCCTAGATCGTAAACTTGTAAAAGCAACGTCTTGGTAAAAGTCGGTGAATTTCAATTCTTCAAACGTTCCAGAATCCAAGCTATCCCTACATACCCCGTAAAACTGACGGGGCACAACATAGAATATCATTCAAATGTGTATCATAATTGCGCCCGCGGACAGCAATTCAGTTATCAAAATTTTCAATGGCTTTTCGACATGTTACTGGAGTTCTTTTACTAGAATGTTGTTCCTTAAGTCATTAACTGTTTTTTTAGCTTATTGGAGTAGACTCTACTCTTAAAAAAAACCCCCACAGAAACATCTAATGATGTTAAATAGCATTTCAGAGAACAATTGAAACGTGCATTTCGTGAAATTACGCACTGATACAATTTCAATCGCAATACATCTTTCTAGCAACGCGCAATGCATCGTAAGAGTTGTTACACGGAGAGGAATGAAAAATAAATTCCATACGAATTAGTGAAATAATCCTAAGGTCCGTATTTTTTAATTGGACTTACTCGTACGGATGTAGGATTCGCATAGCAGCCCTAAACATAGGTTGAGTACGCTGTTACATATCGGTCGAGGGGAACTCGCGAAGAAATGGGTCGAAGGGGAATGTCTGATCCAACGATGCGTACAATACTGCTCCCTGGCATAATCGAATATCAAGGGTGGAAGAAATGGTGTGCGTTCGGTGGAAATTTCATGAAAATTGTATCGCGGGCGAATGAAACGAGCTTACGCTTGTAATCCCAAAAATAACCTTCATCTTCGAACTTCCGAATCGTAATCCAAGGACGTACAAACGACAGGAAGAGAAAAGAAAGGATGGAGAATAACGATAAGGAAAATATGTATCAAGGACCGTTTCAACAGATCGATAAAAGTAACAATCTCTTTTAGAAGTTTCTCAACGACGAATCATCCGGTCGTTTTTAATTATTCACAGGAGGAATAAGAAAGGAAGAGAGTAAAAAAAAAAAGGGAGAAGAAGAAGCAAGAAGGTCCATTGGTGTCTAGTATCGACGAGAAGAAACCAATTCACTAGCGAAGCATGGTCAAAGGAGGAACAAACGGAACGACGTTATGCCCATGAATCGAAAGTGATTCGTTCGTGATCTTCCTTCCCGTGAATCCGGAAACGAAAAGAAAGGAAGCTAGAAGTAATACACAAGAGAGAAAGAACGCAGGCAAAGGCGTCGCCCTTTGATCATCCTCGTCTCGGTGACTCGGCCGAGTTCTAACGATAAGTAAAGCCATCGCAATGGAACACCAACACCGATAATCCCATTTCCTTCTGGATTTCTCCTCATTCTCGATGGACGTCGAGCAACCAAGACACCGGCGTCGATCTCTTTATTTCTCCGTGGAACGACCGTCTCGAGGATCAGCGGCTCAGTTTTCTCTTGGTCGGACTTTATATTTAATTGGAGAACGATCGTGAGTTTCCTTCGCGCCGCACCGCTCGATCCTGTTAACTTTAATCCTTAACAAACAGTCTCCATTTCCATCTCGCTGAGCATCCTTCTCCGAGCAACCTATCTAGGTCTCCTCTTTCGTTCCGAGGTAACAAATAGCGGGGACCGTTGTTGGAACTATTGTCGTTCGTCACGTACGCTACTCTCTCCATAAGTATTTGCATACACACGATGCGAGTTAATCCTGCGTGGCTATTGGGAATTTCAAGTTTTTCCTCGGCTTTGCACCTGTCTATCTCTACGGTTTGAATGCGTTTCGTAATCGAGCAGGTGTAATTTCGAATGATACCACGGGACAGCTGAACTTGCAATTACCACGCAAGACTCGTGTTGTTTCTTAGAATCACGTTCTCTCTACTTTATTCTCCACAGTAATCTCGTAGGATAGGAGTGAAACTGATTTATACATACATACATACGCAGAAAACAAATCGATGCGGTGATAGAATGTAATTACTTACTAACACTAGATATACCAAGAATTGATATATACCTATCTCTACCAACCAGCCATTTCGATCTCGTCGTGTTTTAAAATAAAAGATTTATTATTTAAGGTTAAATGTTTACTTTTCATTTATAGTTTTACATTAATTAAAATACAAACGAATACAGATTTCAGGATTGATAAATTAATAGGTAAACGATGATTGTATTAAAAATAAAAAGAAACAAAAACCAAAGATTGTATTTTTCATTTGACTCCTACACTCTTTTATTCTCTTTTATTCTATGTTACTATTTTTCTCACATTCCATTTCTCCAATTTTTTCATATTTACTTCACGCAACTCTCGTTCGAGACTATATTGAACTCTATCGCACGAAATTCCACTCCGTCTACGTATTCCTCGCGTATCGCGTCGAACAAGGTAACGTTAAGAACGATGTAATTATAATTTGACAACGATTAAGGTGTAAAAGCCCCCAAGGAGAGCGTTCTCGTAAATTTTCCACAGCAGACTTGCTATTCTACCTAAATAAGGGTAGCTAAGAGCAACGTGACAGGACGTAAAAGTACGGGTTGGCAATAAACGCCTTAACCCCCTGCCGCGGCCATTGCTTCAACGCTTCACCGGTTGCCGCGACAATATGGCTGGTTTACGTTCCATTCGATAAATGCGCGCGTTACACAGGTGATAATGATTACTTTGTGAAAACGCGCGTATCGATCGTACGGTACACATCCGGCGTCGTTTAAAACATTCATCGAAACACGAACGAACGTGGCTACGGTTGAATATGCAACCGATCGATCGAACCGATGAATAAAAAGAAAGAAGAAGAAAAATAAGCGAACGAACGAACGGAAAAATAAGGTGAATAAATAACTTTCAAGCCGAGAAATGAATGTAGAAACAAGACGAGTTCGAATAACTGGTGTCAAGTTGATATATACAGTAGAGTGACTTGGGAATAGGTAGTCGAAACTTTGGTACAGTATTCCGCTGTTTCTAAGGATGAAACAGAGTCACGCGAATGTAGGTCAGAAATCTCTTTCTTTCCGCGATATAGACATCCGCTGATCACTATTCTTTCCAATTCTGATTACTTCCAACTGACGGTGCGATTTATCCAAGTCATTTGAATCCCGGTCAGCTATCTTCACTCCATCAAATGGAATTGTGATCGTCGTTTATACAACATTGTATTTCATGAATAATTCCATCGAATGTACTTCAAAACAAAGTAAGAAGTCCTAGAATATCTCTAGTACTTTTTATCGCATTTCAATTCAAAGTTCTATCGCTCTTATTGGAAGATACTATATGTTCTAGATCAGGCTTAGGAAATTAGCTGCTATCTTTGACATATTTTCTTTACTCTCGCCTATTCGAGACGACTCTCTTTCGATTGCTTTCTCACCAATACGCAGAGAAACGCGTTTTTGACACTCGCGTCTGAATTGTCGAGCATTCCAAACGCTCTTTTTGTTAAATGTTTGGATGGAACGATATAAAGAAATTCTGTATCGAACTCGATTCATCCCGCGTGAATTCTTCATGGCGAGAAGTCTTCGGCATCCGTGGAAACTTCTCTGTCGTTGTGTTTATTAAAAAATTCATATTCCACCGCGCGAATATTGCGACACGTGTCGTTCCCGCGAGACCAATCTCGATAACACAGTCACCGATCGTCGTAATAATTCAAGGATATTCGTTAGAAATAGTTTCTCGACGAAGAGACGATCACCGAGATCTCCTTCGATAAATTCTTTTCCTCGAAGGAGGATGTCTCGCGACGCCCTCTAGATTTAACCATCAACTGGCGCGCCATGGATAAAACGAACGGTGCCCGTTTAGCGCGGTAATATATTACGTACAGGGCATTGCAGAGGAGATTCTGCATTTAATCCCCGACAGGAAAGTACACTACTTGTTACGTAACAGCCAGACTGGGGTTAATTTAACTCCGTCTGGGAAAAAGAAACGGAAAAAGGAATAAGAGGATTACGCGTTCTAACCAACGGTTGTACAATATTAAAAAAGTTAATTACGTTAGAGGATACGTTAAAACGAGAAGTAGCTGGATTTCTATCGTATCGTACATTCCTGTTCGTAAATATCAGAACGTTTATTGAATGCAAATCAAACCTAAACTGCCATTTCAAACCGTTAAAAGACAGCCTGAAATATTGTACATACACGTTCATAAATACTGGGACACTTACTGAATCCAAAGCAAACCTAATCAGTCGTTACAAACTGTTGAAAGACAAACTAAAATCTGGTAGTACGGCAAGTAACATATGATGAAACTTTTAACCTGATAATTGTGCTCATCTTTCGAACAAACATCGAATCTCTCTAGTTTATAATTATAAATGAGTAAAACTTATGATCAACTGCTTCATTTGAACGTTTGCAAGTATGAATATGATGTATCTTATGTTTAATGCTGTAGGCTTTTGTGATCTCAGGTATTTTAGCGTTAGCCTAACACGCATGGTTACTCGAATAAATGTTTACTTTAATGCTGTATCAAATGAACAAATTTGTCGGAACAATTAATCAATGAAACTAAAACGGGACTAAGTTTAATACTGTAGAGATAGATTTTGGTTATCGATTAAGATAATTATCCCGCGTGTTGTCGGTGTAGGTAATTTTATATTACACTCAATGATTGCTGGCTCTCTGTCTCTGTCTGTATCTCTCACTATGTCTCTCTGTATCTCTCTAGTACACACACTCTTTCTCTCTCCCACTCACTTTTCTCAGTTACTCACCTATTATCCGTGTTTAGGATTTATTTACGCACAGATCGCTCACACCGATGACTTAGAAAACGAAGCTTCTATCAATTTGTTCCATTTCCCACAATACAGACACAAATCTAATAGTAAAGTAAATCTAATCGATTACCAAACCAATTCGATAATTCGCCATTTCGAACTTTTCCACTTCTCTTTGTCGACTACGAGGTCTCAGAGTTCTCCCTCGGAACGGAAACCGTTGCTTCGAGAGTCGAGAGATCGCGATACGACGAGCTACGTAATAGCTTACTGGTCTCGCGAGTGACCTAGCTACGATAAAGCGTGTATCGTGTTCCTTTCCACTTCGTCAAGATTTTTCAGTTTGCATTCCACTTGAACAACGATCGAAGAGAAGGACAACTGCACGCGTATTTTCGCGCATGATTGCATCCATCTTCCATCTTCGACAGAGACAAGAAAATTCCCCGTCCCTTCTCCAACTAGAACCTCTAATTACCAATTGAGACGAAGAAGTACCTTCTATATTATCGAAACGCTGTTTCAACCCTTCGTATCTTTCGAATCCATTTAAAGATACAAAAGAACGTGTAAACGGAGCAAGTAGAACGAAGAAAACGACTGCTGCTCCCCGACTAATTCAACGCAACTCTCCAGCTGAACGCACGTAGACAGTGAGAAAAGAAACAACGAGTACACGAGTGGAAAGTCGAACGAGAACAATAATTCAACGTGAAAAAGATCGTTGTGCAGCGATCCGGGTGTCGTCTGCTCTATTTACGTCATCGTCGCTTTGCCTGGCATCGATGCATTAACGATGCATTTATGCATCGCGAGCTGATAAAAGGTTAACGTTCCACAACCAAGGCAATAAACGTTAAAGGAAGAGGCAAGGAGCTCATGGTCGACAGCTGTGTTCGATTGGATGATAAAGAACGAATCGCCTAATCCACGGTGGATGCGAATGTTCGACAACTGGGAAGGACGAGAAGGATAAGAAGAGGAGGAGGAGGAGGAGGAAGAGGAGGAGGACGTCTCTATCCACTTTCACGGTGGAGAGAGCATCTTTGCGGAACCTCTTCGTCAGAAGATAATAAGAGCCGCATACCAAGCACGAAGGGTATGGCACGTCGTTAAACGAGCTGCTCGACTTCCTTCAAGAATTTTACCCTCCTTTCGCCACGGCTAGACGCACTGACACCTCTTCCTCCTCTTCATCCTCTTACTGATCGCCCTTCAATGACGAGGACCTTGAAAGTACTCCAGACGGCCCCCGTTATTACTTTTATCGAGTTTCATCGAACTTCTCTTGGCGATTTTTTTCCCCCCATCCCAAGAACTGGATAATCGTCGTCGAGTAGCTGGTCGGATCGTGATTGACTTCATCAGGTGGTATGTCGAGGGAAAGCGGAAGGATGGAATCGTTGGTTGGGATTGGAACGTCCGCTTGACAGCCTGTTGAAGTTTCAATTCTTTCTGGAAAGTTTCTCAACCACGGAGACTAGTTTTCGCGCGATGAAGAGGGACGATGGTTCTTACATGTGTAAGTCCATCGTCTCTATGGGAAGTTAACACGCTATCGTCGATTTTGTTCGATTAACGTATTATCGATCGTGATAGATATCTGAGAAAATACATTTCGTTCTTTGCATCCTTAAAATCGTGGTACCTTTATACCCCGAATGTTTCAACCAAACCGCTACTCTTTGTCAACATTTTATATACGAAAAGCTACCCAAATTACCAACAATCGTAGTCTCCATATTCGAAAAACTGGCATATGGACGTAAAATGTTATAAAGTAGTTTAAAAAACGTGAAGAATAGTACTCAGGTGGAAATCTGAAAAATCACAACAGAATGAAACGAGCAACAAGGGCTATAGAATATTCCTATGACCAGGTAAATCAACGAGCTTTAATACCAATATATATATATATAAGGGTTTGTAAAGTTGTAAAACGGAGAAACGAAGAAAACAAAAATTATTTGAACGCCGTAATGACCGAGCAATCAAACTTCGCTGATAGCAAACGTATTCCAAGTACCATCAGAATCACGTTCGAGGAAGGAGAAGTGAGAACATCTACCAAACGCTCGCTGGCAATATCTCACAGGGAGATTCTAGATGACACGAGGAACTAGGAATTTTACAAGGAATTAGAATCTGTCCAACGTTGATGGCACGGCAAATGGTCCAAGACTCGAGAGGTAACGCGATTACCCGAATCGAGGATCTTAACTATAATAACATCCAGGAAGCGTAATCCATCGCGAGATCGCTCGTGCAGACGTTAACGCCTTCTTGGCTCCCTCCTAAGAATCCCTAGGCTGTGATTAATTCGTCAACCCAAGAGGCGTGACCGTGGCTGTGCGAGAGGCGAGGAACAGCTGTATAAACGAGTTCCTCAGAGAGACGTTTCTTCCCCTCGTTCGTTCTCCAATTATACGCGTGAGCATGGATGTCGTGCCAACTAAGTAATACGAGCAAACAATGACGTGGAAAGCAACGCCACGGGGTGTCCTACATTCAACGAGAACCGACTTTTCCTTCTCCTGTCCTCTCCGCTTCTTTCCACCGGTATCTCCGCTTCCACGTCCCTTTCTTCTCCACGCGTACGCTATTTCTTAATACATGTCCGAGCAAACGAGAAGAAACGCTTACGCTCGCGCGTTCTAAATTACGTTTCCGTGTTTCTCGGAGAATGTTGCCTTTTAACGCCGATGTCTCGCGTTCCAGCTTCAACGTTTGCTTATTTTCGAAAGGAAACATCCGGATCGAACCAACGGTGGATTGTCGAATTTGTTTCGAGGAGATTAAACGTAACGCGTGATCTGTTTGATCTCCAGAAAGGGTTGCAAATTTATAACATCACAGGTGATCACGTTTCAGGCAATTACTTTGTTTCTAATAGACAATCGTGTCTTTTTTCGCATTGTTTGCAACACTCGAGCAATAGGACTTGAAATATCGTAAATTCTGGGCTCCCTAAGGGATCAAGTCACTAGTAATAGTACTTTATCAGTTAGTGGGCCACTTTACTCGATACACAGGATCCCTAAACATTGTACATCCCTTCTCTAGGATAGTACATCTAAAGCACAATGAGTGTAGATGCATTGGAGAAAAACTGTTTGGCGATAAAACGTTGTAGAAATCACCAATCAGAGTGAAAGTTCTCCGCAAAACAAGTTCAACTCTGAACAAGAATGGTTACAATTGAGGATCACGAACAAACACGCCAAGTGTGAAAAAACTCATACAGTATAGGGCAACAGCGTTTCTACGTTTACGTAGTAGCGTAAATAAGTGATATTCTTTGGAAATCCTTCGCCACGTCGTTAATTTGCCGGCGGGAGAAGTTATCGATACAAAACACGATCTTCTTCTTCATTTCTCTTATCCTCACCACCTATTATAACCCCGAGATACTCTCTCCTCCCTTTCTCACGTTATTCCACCAACTCGAAATCCCGGGTTATCCCTCTCCCATCCTATTTTTCCAGCCACTTGAAATACTCCCGCTCCAGAAATTCACCGTGCACCGGTGCACCCTTCGTACACCTCCACCCTTCCGTCCTCGACATCTCTCTACTACCCACGTCCAACCCTTTCTAACCATATTTCCAACTCGTCTCATTATGTACTCCTGCGGCCGTCCTTCCTGTCGCCTTACTCCACGTGCATTAACTCCGCGCGAAACTCTTCCCTCTTCTCAGCCGCGGTCATTACAGGCGGAGGAGTCTCGCCACCGGTTCCAATTATTTCTCCTATAGATCTCTTCACCAGGGATTATATCCTAGGGTTTAGTCGTCCTTATTATACTTATTACGTTTCCCAGACGCATTTCTTTCGAGGTTTCTCGAGGAATGAATTAGTGACCACAGACGTGCAAATTGAGCAAAACTCGAAAGATCGTAAGATGTACACTCAACATTTAGTCTCGAGTTTTCTACTGTGTTCTCCAGCAAGATAGAAGATCAAATTTCGTGGCGTTTTAAAAATTTCATCTTAATTCCTAGCCAAGTTACAGTTTCAGAGGCTGCCAGCCAGTGATCCAGCTGCATCACGTAGCGCTCTAATGACTTCCTGCCCGGTACGCGTTTATTTCCGCGGGATTCTACGATCCAACCGCGATCCCCTTCTCTTCTACTGACGGACAAATGGGACGCGCGTGCCACGAATTACAGTCGGCAATAAGATTTAGCCATTTTCACGGCCGATCCTCACGTTTCGAACAACTATCCATATATATATATATATCAAAACGAGTGATCTTTCAAAGGGGATGTGATGCTTTCATTCGAATTCTTTTCTACCACGATGTAAGAGGACGTTTCACGAATAGGGTGGAGAGAGAACCATCTGCGTCGAAGAAGAAGGAAACCGATGATACAATTTACAGATAAGAGGAGAATTGAACGGAGAACATTAGATTTCCTGGAAGATTAAGTCTGATTAATCCTGTTATCTGGACCACCTGATGATCACTTTTCCCACCACCACATTTCCTCGCCACCAAATTTCTTCCCAAGGGATTAAGAGTAAAGAGCTGACGATGGGATTCCTCTTTACCTCGAATAAAAGTATAAACTTCGAACTAGGCCGAAACTTCTAACGAGAAGCTACTTAAAGAAGCCACATGGTTGATAAAAAGTTCCGGTGAAAAAAACTTGGGGAAACTCTCCGAAGGGATCGTGGGATCTCAACGACCTAACCCTTTATCTGAAAGTTCGGCATACCTGCCTCCCATAATGGCTCTTTACGTAAAGAAACTGTAACAAAAAGAGGAGCTAACCTCTTTTCGCGAAGAATTCGCGGAAGTAGAGGTTCCTTTAAACGGTGCCTGTAATTACGATATCTATCATTCATAATCAAGACGGATCGTTCGATGTATTATCGTATCCAATTAACTACGAGCCAGAACGGCCAGCAAAGATTCGATAACCGTGAAACTATATTCAGTTTCGGTCGCGTAATCAATAGCCCAGAGTGAAAATGAATATGAACCACGATCTGGAGGATACAGTATCGAACGAGATAGCTGTCGAGTGGTTCTCATCTGTCTAAAAAGTCCCGTGCATCGAGAGCTTCGTTCTCAAAGAGCGATGTATTTTTCCTGGTTAATCGGCGTCGATACGATTCATCGTGCGTAAATCAACTGGATCTTCTTTTTCTCTTTCTCTCTTTCAGTCACGAGCTTTGTTTTCTTTTTTTTTTAACGTGTGTATACTGTATTTTGTTTCCTTCCAGTCGTGGCAACGTCAGATACACCTATGAAACATTCAAATCCAAACCGGTCGCGTTAATCTTTCGCGATCTGCGATATCGCGAATAAAAGCTACAGAACTTGCCGCGACAGAGATAGAAAGGAAAGAGGAGAGAAGAGAAGAGCAATTGGTGACGCTGGAACGAGTGTTGGGAGCCCACTTATCTTTGGTTTCGTCGAGAGCGAAATATCTCTCTCTCTCTCCCTCTTTTCTCTCTCTACTCTCTACGCTATCTCTGTACGCGCCCCTCTCTCTCAGCGCTCTCTCTATAAGCGCTCCCTCTCTCTCAGCGCTCTCTCTGTACGCTCTCCCTCTCAGCACTCTCTCTGTACGCTCTCCCTCTCAGCACTCTCTCTGTACGCGCTTCCTCCCTCTCAGCACTCTCTCTGTACGCGCTCCCTCTCTCTCAGCGCTCTCTCTATAAGCGCTTCCTCTCTCTCAGCGCTCTCTCTGTACGCTCTCCCTCTCAGCACTCTCTCTGTACGCGCTTCCTCTCTCTCAGCGCTCTCTCTGTACGCTCTCCCTCTCTCTCAGCGCTCTCTCTGTACGCGCTCGCTCTCCCTCAACGATCTCTCTGTGCCCGCGCCCTTTCTCTCAGTCCTCTCTCTATGCGCGCTCTCTCTCTCTCTCCGTTTCTCCATTCCGCTAAGAATATACAATATCGGTAAATTTGTCGAACGCCTTTCGAATTTCACGCTTCCATCCAGTTTCTCTCTTTGCTAATTCTTTCGTGCGCCAGAATTGACACGAGTTGACGTGAAACAACGTAAATACTCTTGTTTAAATGGTTTCCACGGTGTTCCCCTTTTTCTTTTTATTTTTAATTAAAAAAGGAAAACGTATAGAAAGTGTATGGGAGTCGCACGTCACCGGTACTGTAAATACCGCAGCTGCTTCTTTTCTTTTCCCCCGTTTCCTGAATTTTCCTGGAATTTTCAGCAGCGTACTTTACACAAGTTCCCTTCCATTCCCGGTTCTACTCTGTTTCACAAGCGGTAAAATTCTGGGGAGATTCGTTTCAACCTGGTCAATCTCGCGACACACTTGACAAGGAAAGGGACGTGCAAGGGACGAAAATTTGACGTTCGATTCTGTACGACTTTTCGTTGACTCGTTCTACTTCGCTCTGCGCGTACAGCAGAAGGAAGTCGGGAGAATATATGGAATTCGATACGTCCTGTTACCGTTTCTGCGGACCTGGATTCATTTCAAACAAATCGCCAGTATAAGTTAGAATAGTTTCCTGAAAGTAGAAAGGTGGTCGAGGAGATTCACGTATCGCCCTCGTTATTTCGGGAAACTGTCGAGCTTTTCACGGTAGTTTTTCAACGAGAACGACTCTGTACAAAGGAAGAATCAATTTTACAGAATTCCTCGGAAGTATCGATTAGCTACAGAACCTGAGGATGAATAAAAACGAGAACTCTGCTATTTCACATACTGTTTTAACATCTGTTTCTATTTCTTTCTTTTTTCGTTTTCGAAAGAGTAATTGAGAAACTACCGCGAATACACAAATATTTGTTCCTCCCATATTTTCCCATTTCTTAGCCTTCCAACGCTGGAATGTTTTCTTGAAAAATACGTAATTAAAATCAAACAATGACGACTGTACTCGTAAAACGCAGAGGTAACGCAGCTGCTGAAATTAATTATAACAAAGTGGAAGTACTACGAGGTAGAATCGAAAAATGCCGCTATGTCGACTATTTTCCTGCAACAAAACGATGTTTTTGGAGCAATTGCCCATATTATAGAATTGACGCTTTCATTACTATCACTTTACGTAAAAATAAACGTTAAGGTTGTTTTTCTAAAATTATTTCAACAATGACAAGAAATCAACCGGAATCATTTCCCGTCAGAAGTGTTACATTGGCACTTCTTACTTGACATGACATGTAGTCATTTGGAATCTTATAACTTTGCTGTTTTTTTAAAATTGCCAAAGATCCTTTTGCTATAATATTCTATAGAGTATATTGAAAAAAATCAAATAAACAAAAAGTTTCGAATTTTTGAAGCTGACAAAGTTGCATACCTCCTTAAAGAAGCAGCAAAAATAGAGAACAATTCTAAATTTCCATAAATACACTTTCATTTACCTTCTCCATCACTGCTCTTCGCGTTCCAAAGCATCAACGATGAAAAACAAGGCTCAAGTATTCGTCGATAAAACCGTGCCCTTTTTCCCTCCTCTTTTTTTCGTTTTCTATCATTTTCAAATCTCTCAACGCGACTCTCGAAAAAGCCACGAACAAAACGAAACGATCAAACAGCCGTTCGTCACCGAAAAAAGGAGCCAATTTTCGAATCCCATTCGATCTTTTATACCGCGGCCAATAAAAAAATTACAAAAAAAAAAGAAAAATGTTAAAAGTATTAATGACAGTGCGTGGCACGGCGTTTGTCGCACGCAAAGTGTAAACAGCATGGGTGTATCGGTGCGTGTCGGTGACAAAGGCTATTGGCTGGGAGTGATAGAGTGGTAACATGAAATCGAAGTAGAAACGGTTGACCTGACGCGTCCATCACGTTGCACGCGATAAGCATCGTGTCAAAGGGATGACCCCGCTCAGGTCATCCTTGCATCGAACTGGATCGATTCCCGTATTATTCGGGAGGACGATGACGATCAGGATAATTCCGGCGTTCAACGTTGACATCAACGATCACCGGTATCATTGATTTCATGCTCGCCCGCCACTCTCGCTGGACCGAGCTAATTTTATGATGACGAATCGTCTTCCAATTATATCCCGTTATTGCCCAATGATATATTCACCATCACGGAATGCTCCATTATTTCATATTCGTGAATCTGACGCGTTCAGGCTTCGATCCTGCACGAATCGTCCTTATCGTCGGAGAATCCTTGAATTTTTCAAGAGTATAACTAACTCACGGATTCGAATGAAACTTTGTACATTTGTAGAGTGATCCAAGACAAGAATAACGGTACGCTTCATTCGTGCTCAATTACACTTTAAGGGTGTGAAAATTAACCTCGAAGACAAATCAGTATTCCCAATTTTTCGCGTATGTCTCTTAAAGTACCAGAGATAGAAAAAAATGTTTTAGGTCAAACTAACTCACGGATTCGAATGAAACTTTGTACATTTGTAGAGTGATCCAAGACAAGAATAACGGTACGCTTCATTCGTGCTCAATCACACTTTAAGGGTGTGAAAATTAACCTCGAAGACAAATCAGTATTCCCAATTTTTCGCGTATGTCTCTTAAAGTACCAGAGATAGGAAAAAATGTTTTAGGTCAAAGTTTAATGATACAACGAGCGCTATAAACTTGCATCAAGAAAACTAAAATGAAGTCTTTCTTTTTGAAAACAAATTTGTCGTTGCAACTCCAAAGTTACGAAACGTACTTATTATAATGAAATCATTGGAACTACTGAATGCATTGCTAAATTTGTCTTTGTTATCTGTTTATTTCCTGTTACAGAAATTCTTTTTATAGTCACTAAAACAATTCGGGCTATAGAGGGTTAAAGGTGATACGTATGGAAAGAAAAATAAACGAAAGTACGCGATAATTTCAACGTGACACGCGGCAGAAAATTGACTGAAAACGGAGAAAACGAAGAAAAGAAATGTGTTGAAGCTCCAAGTTCGAGTAAAAGGCCAATCAAAGCTTTTCCCGAAATGAGGTCCTTTTCACGAGCTTCTATTCTCAGATCGCAATTTTTCGTGTTTGAACACACGACAAAATGTGAGACGAAGAATACTGTGACAGCACTCGAGCAATAGCTTATCGATATTCCATCAGCGAGATTGATCGTGAAGAAAAAATCCTTGAAAATTAATCTCGTAGAAAATTGCTCATCTAGATTACTTCTAATTTCCTAGAAGAAATTAAGAGCAAATAAGGGGAGATCGGTGAAATGAACGTTCGTAAAGAATTCAAGAAAGTCGAATATTTCAAAATCGAAAGATCTATTTTTTAATCTTTGATAAAGGCTCGTCGAAAGATTCGACTGTTTTCCATTTTGCATACAAATTGTTTCCATTGTATCAACTTGCTCTGAATGATTAAAAAATAGAAGGAGAGAAGCGAGAAACAAAAAATGGAGGTTGCTAGTTCGTATAAAATAGCAGAGAGCTTGATAATTATTATTTTTTAAGGGAATACGGTATTGCGAATGTAGTTGTGCAGTGGTACCGGTTTGAATGGCGAGAAATATCGGGAAAATTCTATAGAAAATTTCACTCGGCGACACAATTTCGGATTGCACGCACCGAAAGTTGCTGGGCGCAGAGAATATCGCTGCGCGTTCGAACGTAACTCGTTACGTTTTCGTCGTCGGTGCTAATTATTCGCGCACACGCCACGGCTACGTCGAATTAAATTAAACAACTTCGGTAACGCGCGGCGTTTCGACTTTCACGTAGTCGGCCTCCTGTACAATCAACTGTTCATTAGAAAATTTTAATAAATCCGACTCGGCAACGAGTCGCGGACCAGCATATCGCAATAGTCCCTTTCAAAGCGACCTTTTCTCTCTCTTCGGTGAACGCCTCGGTGAGCTCGAGGAAAAATAAAAGGTGATTTTTCGTCAAAGAGAAAAGAGAGGGGAACGTTTAAAAATTGTATAAAATGCGGAACGTTCAGCCACGCTCGATAGTAAAAACGAAAGAAAGAAACGGTTCGACCATTAAAAACCGGCGGTGTTCTTATTCCGGTAGCGAAATTTTTCACAAAATATCGCGTTTCACCGGAAACATCGAACGTGCCACGCTCAAATACGGAACTTACTTTTAATTAGAAAAGTATCTACCCGGTCGAAGGCGAACGTTTCATCGCGTTGTAGAATTAAGTAAGTCATATTGCTGTAGAATTAAACGAACAGAAAGGAACAGCTGAACAAGACTCGTGTTACATTTTCATGGGAATTTTCTCTGAAAGAGGAAAACCTTTCCACCTGTCGTCTCGATCGACGGTAGAATATCTCGTCTTTCGCTCAAATTGATCATTTCTATTTTAAAGACTAACTCTCGAAAAAAGAGAAACATCGTATCAATATTATTAATCGTAAAATAATATCTTACTCGTCGTCCAAATTTATAACTTCTGTTTAAAAATAGTAATCCCCCAAAATGGAGAAACATCGTGTCAGTATTATTAATCGTAGAATAATATCTCGACCTTCGCTCAAATCTATAATTTCTGTTTAAAAATAGTAATTCCCCAAAATGGAGAAACATCGTGTCAGTATTATTAATCGTAGAATAATATCAGACCCTTCTTTCAAACTTATAACTTCTATTTGCAAAATTAACTCTCCAGAGAGAAGCATCGTGTTAGTATTACTAATCGTATAATAATATCTCGCCCTTCGCTTTGTATAATTTCTATTTAAAAAATTCATTCTCCAAAAAGAAGCATCGTGTCAGTATTACTAATCATAGAAGAATATCTCGTTCTATGCACAAATCTACAATTTTTGTTTAAAAAATTAACTCTCTGAAGAGAAGCGTATCACTAATCGCATAATAATATCTCGCCCCTCGCTCTGTATAATTTCTATTTAAAAAATTCATTCTCCAAAAAGAAGCATCGTGTCAGTATTACTAATTGTGGAATAATATCTCGCCCTTCGCTCTGTATAATTTCTATTTAAAAAATTAACCCTTCAAAAAGGAGAAACTATCGTGTCAGTATTACTAATCGTATAATAATATCTCGCCCTTCGCTCTGTATAATTTCTATTTAAAAAATTCATTCTCCAAAAAGAAAGCATCGTTCGGTATCACAAAGTGTAGAATATCTCACCCTGGACTCGAATTGATAATTTCTATTTAAAAAAAAGAAGAGAGAAACATCCTACCGAATATTATTAATGGAATCCTATAGCACAGGATTTAAACGACAATGAATAATCATCACCGCATGTCTATATCAGCGTGTGAAAAAGTTGGAGAACAATTTGAAACCGGATTCAAGGTAACATTCATGACAGATAGTCGTTCATAAATCCACGCGCCTGGATACCGACCCTTGAAACAAATTACAGCCACGGGATTAACGAAAATTTCGCTTAAAGTTAGTAGAACAGAGAAGTGAAAAGGGAGGGAAAGATCATGTCATTTCTAGGGAGAAAGGAACTTTCCACCTCTCTCTCTCTCTCTCTCTCTCTCTCTTCCTCGAACCCGTTGCCACTGACAGCCGCGTATCTTCCATTGTCTGTTCCCACTGTCTCTGTATCCGCAGCGTTAACAGAATCCACCTCGCTCGCGACCACCGTGTCTGCGGTTTTCGCGGTAAAATTTCCTAGTTGGAATCATCGTGTCGCGGTACCTTCCGTGCAATTGTAAATCGAACTTCACTACCACCGACTCGTCTCTAGCCGCGAACCTCCCACTACCTTCAACCTATGTTAGCACAGCCGTGTTTAACTGTGAATCATTTTCTCACTACTTCCAGGAGACATTTTTTCATCGTTACCGAAGAATATTAACCCTTTGCACTTGAAACGTTTGTGTTCAATTTTTTTACTTTCTTTTTAGCATAATTTACGTACGTTTCACCTGTCCAACAGTTCTTAATAGAACTCACAGCTACTTACGATTTTGTAGTTTCTTTAATCGTTTCATCAAAATCTATAACATATATCCAAACACAATTTTTCGTAAGTGCTGTCAAAATCAGTCTCGCTTTTTATTATTATTCTAATCTTCCGTTTTCTTGAGAAAATTATATCATTCAAATTTCTCATTTGTGAAATTATTCATTTAAATTGATCGCAACACTTCGAAACTGAATGGTTAAACGAGAAATCGTTTAACGAGAAATTATTATTTAAAATATAGCGTACGATTTTTTTTTTGTATGTCAATTATTTAATTTTTTATAAACGTTTAAAGTGGTTTTTTTTGTGGGGGTAAAAATGATTACTTTTTCTTCAAACTTCGGCTATTTCTACAATTATTAAAATTTTCGATAAATCGTAAGCTAGATTTTAAATAATAGTTTCTAGTTTGTAAATCAATAAATTTTTCATATTTCAGACCACCAAATTCTTGCCAACTGTGGCGGCCAGCAAAGAACTGATCCACCAGAAGGAGTTCCGGAAATAGCGAATAACTTCGCCATTTTGTACGATTTTACTTTGAAAAAAATTTCAAAATAAAGCTGAAAATTATATTTATATTCTCTGAGAAAGACTACATTTTTCATTTAGTAATTACTTATAAAAAATTTTCCCAAACTTTACCCATTTTTTGACACCCTTAATGACGAAGAATGCATCTGCAATTTATATAATGATTTGATACATCAACCTGTGTAATTGACATACTGTTTTTACACATTTGATCTAACTGATTGGGGTTTGTGGTATCTGTGCTATGGAATAGATAGAATTTAATTGTTAATTCTAAACGTGCTCTCGTAGCATATGCTCGGTTCCATGCATCATGCAACTCAAAATTCAACGAGGATCGATGAAATTTTGTAATAATTAGCATGTTTTCGAGCCCACCCGACAGAGATCCTGTTTCGAGAGGTGTTGGAGCGTCATTAACGGGCTATGAATTTATGCGCGGAGTGTTGCGTTGCATGTGTGTCGTGATCGAGGGGTCTTGTTATCTTGTTGTACATCATGCGCGTGTACCTTGCCATTTAGTGCCTAATTCCAAACACTCGCCGCCGTCCAACAAATATCACTGAATTTGTCGACTTACTAATCAATCTATTTTTATCTCTATAATACACCCCTTTTATCTCGTTCGTTCTTTTTAACCCCTGCTAAGGAAACGACACATCTACGTCACGATTATACTAAACGTAGTATTATATAATTTCACAGTTTGCAATTTTTTACTTTATTACTGATACACGCCTCTGTTTTATTATAATACCTACTTTTACGAGAGAATTATTACTATTTAAATAGTTTTACTTTTAGGAAATTTTCTCTTCCCTTCGACAAACTCTATATACGAGGAAAATTATCTTTATTTAAATACTTTTACCTTTAGGAAATTTTCTCTTCTGTTAGATAGAACCTATATACGAAGGGAATTACCACTATTTAAATATATGCTTTTACTCTTAAGGAAATTTTCTCTTCGGCTAGACAAAACCCATACGAGAAGAGAATTAGCACTGTTTAAATACTTTTAACTCTTAGGAAATTTTCCCTTCTTTTACCACAGAAAAACAACCCTTAACGAAGAGAATTTTTGAAAGTTCGAAGATATTGTAAAAGCTGAGAGAGAGAAAGAAAGCGAGGGATGAGAATATGGAAAACGGCAAATCTTACGAATGAAAATCGATGAGAAAAATATTTCTGAATCTTTTTTCTTCTTTCCCCGGGAATCGAACACAGGTGACAAACGTTGGTAACCGAGAACGCTAACCACTACACCATGGTATCTCGATAATCAACCTCCTCTAATCTTGCATACTAGGTCATGGATGGACTTGGAACTTCTTCGAGGCACATTCTTGACGCCATACACGCTACTATATTATCCTACACGTACAATGCTAACGGTAAATACGTGTTACATGCATGCATACATGATTACACCGATCAGCTAGGTGTTTTGCATAGCTACAAGTCACGCCGTTCAATCTAAAACGTGTTAACAGATTCTCAGACTAAACCTCCGCGTCAAAACAATTAAGAACGTCCATTATACAATTTTCTACACGGCGATACTCTATCCCTCTTTCATCCTTCCGTCGTTTAATTCACTTAACCACGTTACTCAAACCATTAATACACTTCATCCGTCTCGGATTATCGTCCGAACCATCTACTCTTCTCTTTAGATAAATCTAAACCACCGCGGGATACGTGAACAACAAAGCAATTCACTCAAACTTTTTAACTAGGTTTCACGCGTTCCTCATAAAAGCCAATTGTATTTCGCGCAAGATAATCCAATTGAACTTTCGAGGAAAGGAGATATTTCGTTTTATATCGTCTGCAGGAAGTCTCGGTTAAATCTGTTTTCAGAGATGTGAGAAAGAAAATGTGTGTTTAATACTCGCGCAGTGGTTCTCGGGTTCTTTTAGCCTTAGGAATTAATTTTTTTTTCTTCTGTTTTTATTCTAACGTTATAAGTATATTATTTTAACAACAACCGTGTGGAAAGAATTTATCTCTGCATCTAATAGTATGTTTAAAAAATTAGAAATCAAAGGGCATGTTATCGAACAACACCAAAATTTACAAAAATCGTGGATTGTTCATTCCCGATGCTTCCTGTGACGAACCGTTCGATTGTCGAATGTGTTCCCATGCTCCCTTCGAATCACCAACGTATTCCATCTGGCCTGAATCACCCTCCTCCGATCTCGCTCAAAAGAACACAGAGAATTCGGCGAAAATTAACCGCAGAAACACAGCAACGTGCGGCGTGGCCGCAATGAAACTGACAGACGTTGGATCGTTGAATAACGACGTTACAAAGGCATTAGTTCCAGTCAGCAACCGTTCATTTCAAAGTTAATCATACCGCTCTGCAGAGCGGAACGTTATTTCTTACATTCGGCCAGCGAGTAGAACGAGGACAAGAGAGAGGAAGGATGGCGGATCTTGCATTAACCAAAGGGTAGCCACGTGCACAAGAGGCTAAACGTTTGCGACTGACAGCCTTATATTTTCCTCTGTCCGTTTTCTACTCGTCCGTAGACCTCGACATAATCATCGGTAACACGTGCCGAGTGTTTCTACGATTCTCACAAACCCTGAATCGTTACGGTCTGTTGATCTCCTGGCCAATTTGCGAGACGATACCATCTTCGAGAACGAAAATATGTACAACATGGGGAGAAAAAGAAAAATTCGCGATTGTTATCTTCTTTTTCTTCCCTCTTTCCTCTTGACGAACTGGCTCGACGAAGGATTTCTCTGGATTTCTGAGAATTTTTGTTCGTGCAAGGGACATCTTTGTTTCCATGTCGAAGGATCCTGAAGAATAGCGGCCGAACAGGAAGAGATTTATCGCGCAAGTGGTGAAGCGTGCAGAATTTTCGCGATTGCTGGTCAACGGAGAAGAAACGGTGTGACGTGGGTTAACAGGATCTCGTTCTCTGACGTAAGTTTCAATACCTCGGTTGGAATTTTCCAACGCAATTCTCGCGGCGAGGAAAAATGATCGAACGAAGTTGCTTACAGAGCTAACAACGTGACGGTAAGAATGATACAGACGCTAGGTCGTAAGTAACTAGCGTCAGAATTAAAAGCTAGACGATGTCGTAATTAGAACCAAGGTTTTTCCGAGTAAAAAAACAAGACGGGGGAAAAAGGAAGCTACAAAAGTCGGTTAAAGAACGCGCGGTAAATCTCTGGCCGCCTAATTGTTTCAGAATCTCCCGTAATGAAACCCCTCTTGTGCTCCCTGAAAGATTAACGAAATTCATTTTTCTCTCGGTGAACGAAAAAAAAAAAAATAGTAAAAGAGAAGGAAAAAAAGGGACGATAACGTGGGACGAGTGGGTTAAACCTAAAATCCTCCCAGCATAAAATCGAGCAGAGAAATGGAACGTAGTACAAGGGATACACGAACGTCTGCGGTTTCCCCGTGATCGTAAGGATTCTCGTGATCCTAATGACTCCATATTCCTTTGCAACTATTCCATAATTTACGAAATGGTCAATCGTACGTGTACCTGCGTATTTTTATCCCAAACAAAATCGCTAAATATCCATGGTATCCACTTTCGACGGTCGAACAAATCAAAATCCTCTCTCGGCGAAGATACGTCCTTCGTGACGATAATCCTCATCGCCGGAAAAATCGATTTATTTCGCTGGAGGTTGGATAAACGCAGCTAACGTAACACAAACATATATTGCATATAAATCCCCCGAGAAGAGGGAATAGGATAGAAAGTTTCGTCGATTTTACCTCTCTCTCTCTCTAGGGAAGGATGAGAGATGGACGTAACATACAAAATCGCGTTTGTTTCCCAGTTTCGCGAATTTCCAGATAAGATGTACAGAGAGAGAGAGAGCAATAGGTGCACCAGTCGCGTGTATCCGCGGTATGATTGATCGAAGATTTAAATATTTGCAGAATGCATGGCGTAGTAAATACCAGGGTTGGCTGGCAGAATGAATGATGCCCGAATGGGTTAGCCGGAACGGAGCCTAGCGGTGCCATATGGTACCAGCTTGTATTTCGTATAATAGGTACACATATTTAGCGAAATCTCGTACACCGGCCCCCGGCCGCGACTATGTTCCATTTCTAGCAGCAACAACGAGAATTTAGAACCCCGCCCGTGGAAATTTGAACGACACCCAAACCCTGCAGGGCCGCGATTTAAGGCACCATAAATTCCCGCGCTTCTAATCTCGTTACCGGGCTAAATACCGGATAACTTTCCGCTGAAAGCGCTCTGTTCTTTCGTAGAAGAGAAGAAGAAGAAGAAGAAGAAGAAGAAGAAGAAGAAAGAAAGAAAAGAAAATATCTTGGTGGTTAAAAAAAAATATACGAGAAAATCTGTTACACCGTGTTCTATTTTAAGGCGAACGAATAATGTCACCGGATTGTTTAATTGAAAACCGGAATCCTCGTATAGATAGCACGGGGGACCCGCGTGCCTGCTGGCGTTCGATGCTTCAAATTGCAATTGATGATACGTACACAGACGCACCAGAAAGGGGTTAGGAGACGAGCGTGAGTGAGATAGGAGCGAAGATCTCAAATTATGCACGAACGCAATTAACTCGCTGTAAGCGAGTTGTCGATACACGTTACCATCTAGCGTACGCCTCTCCTATATCGGCATACGCGTTCTGCGCTTTAAATTAATTATCCGAACTGAATGACGTTTATAGGTACACATGTGTATGCATATAAAAGGTGAACGTTCAGGAGTGTATCGATTTCGCCTGTGAAATTATTCTTGGATCGATCGTCGAAAGCCACGCCCGAATTGTCGATCGCGAGAATAGAAATTGAAACGCGAGAAGAATGAGAATTATACAAAAATAATTAGACTTCTTCCGTTGTTTTCTGTTTTTACACTGTTGAAATTGTTCTTTAGAAGAAAGAAAAGGAAAAACAAACGTGTCGAACGTCGACAAGATACCTGTTCTTGTATTAAACGCCTAGAAATCCCAAAGCACTCCCCTACCACTCGCAAAACCTCAACTATTCGAGCTCTCAAACTTTCCAGACTGCCTAGTCATTAATCGTGCGTTCTATAACCGACGTTTAATTACCCTGAACTCTACTCTGCAGAGCCGAAGTCCGTGTAATCAGAAATACGTCTAAACAAATTCCCGTCGCCTCAATCTGTAAGCTATTGCGAGAGTTTCTCGGCAAGATTACGCGTCTAAAGGGTGTCACGCCGCTTATCTTACCCCTTCAAGGTGTATTTCCAAGACTATCCTTATCGCCGAGGAAGGAATATCGTAACGTTTCACCTGTAGAACAAGCTATCCCTGTGTCTAACTTGTGACAACCTTATAACACTTCGACAAATGCACCTTCATAGAGAACCTGTTAATTTTAATCATTTAAATATATCGTACACTTCTTCTCATTCGTTTCAACGCGATTCACATTTTACAACTAAGCTTGTGTTAGTAATTTCCCACAACTCACTGTTTAAGTCAATCTATCCTGTACAATAGTGTAGAATTCTCACCGCTAATTGTTTTCTGATAGTTTACAGTGGACATACCTTGCGACAATAACACGCTCTTTACGAGACACGCCTTCACAATCAACGCAGCAACGGTAACTCAGCAACTCGGCAAGCATTCGATAACAAGTAATGTAGGACTTTCGACTGTGATCGCGAGAACTTTGATTTATCCGATGCTGTAACGATTACTGTAACGAAAGAAAGATTTTTCCTCGTTGGAAAGGGAGAAAAACGCTGTCAAAAAAGGCAGTATCGAATGAGAAGACAAAAAATAAATGTGGTTTAGACCTCGATTTTTGTGTTCTTTAAATCTTTTACTTTAGCGAGTTATACTAATGTCCTGTCTTTTCCCTATACATACCAGGTATCCCTTCATTCTCTCACATACCTCTTCCTTCAATTCCCTCCTTCTTCCACCTAACCTAACACACCCTCGCCACTTTCGGATTTTCCCGGAAAACCCGTTGAAACCTCTCGAAAAAGAGTCGCTTCGCGTCGTTGAAACCTCTGGAAAAAGAGCCCGGATTGCCTCTGGCCTTTTCTTTTATAGCCCTCTGGGCTGTGCCTCTTGGAACCACGCAGGCAGAGACGATATTTTATTTTACGATCGTACAATAGTCCCTTCGAAGATGTACGATCAATTCCAAAGCCCGGGGATTACCGCAGTGAAATATAGATCATAGAATAAGCAGTTGACGATCGAAAAATACGTTACGAAAGGATCACCGAGAGAAAGGCGGTAATTAACGATGAATCAAGACACGATCCTTCGTAGGTAGGCGAAGAAATAAGAGCGAACCAGAGACACTCGACTGTTGGCTCGATAAATTAAGACGCTGTACTTTATGGCTACGATATCGACGTTCGGTTGCGCGGAAGAACAACGTCCGATCGGGGTAATTAGCAAGGCAATTTATCGGCGAGAGGCTACGAGGAGAGATGAGGTAGCCAGACACGAAGCGAAAGGACAGAGCAAACAGAACAGGATAATTTATTCGATGAATCCCTGGCGTCGGGTTAGCGCCAGCGATAATAATGCCAGCCGACATCGCGTAGAGATCGATTCTACTCGCGCTACACTCCTCTATTCAAACATTTACGATTTTATGATTGAATTCACGTGGTCGTCCGTGAGGCAGCGCCGTTTCATTCGTTTGCGCGATCACGGCTAACGACCACCATCGCGAATACACATATTACCTACGGCCGTACGATCAAATTCTGATCGATCTCGCTCTATTCCCGGGTACCGGTGCATTTTATCTAAACGAAACGGATGGATGAAACGAGAGGGAGAAGGGTACAGGGAGGGTGTGATCAGAAATTATTGTGTTCTATTGAGTAATTCCGACTTTAGATATTCATCAGCGGGGAAAATTTCAAATTATATTTCACGGCTTAACGAACCTCGAATTAATTATTTATTTTGTGTTACTGTACGGATGTGTATTCTTTTTCTTTTTCAAAAGCAATTAATTTTAATTTCTGTTTTGTGCATTTTATCTGCAACAGGGTTTTCCAAACTTTCTCGGAAAATCGACGATTTTGCACAATTGTCGAATTTTGAGACAGTGTAACTGACAGTGTGTCTTTAATTTATTTTTTTCCAACGAATACGAATTTTATGTTACTCTTCGTATATTATAAAATATGAATCGAATGTCAGGGTTGCAATATCGATAACTTATCGCTCGTAATGATGGTTCCTTTTACTACATCAATGATGAAGTGGTATTTTTAATTTGCCTCCCAAAATATTCAAATTGCCCCACGAAACACTCATCTATAGCGTCCAATGTTAATTTTTTGTTTAAAGTCAGGGTTGCAATATCGATCATTTATCGCCCATAATGATGATTTCTTTTACTATGTCAATGATGAAGTAGTATCTTCTATTTATCCCCAAAAATATTCAAATTACCCCACGAAACACTCATCTATAGTCCCCAAAGTTAATTTTTTATAAATTGCTGGTAAGAATATTTGTCACATATCGTATTGGTCGATATTAGATGCAAATATTATAAATATCGAAATGATCTCTACTAAGTATAGCAAGTTTACACCAACAAAAGATCTCTACTAGATTTACCTATTAAATCCTAAAAAATTGTAACAAAATTGTTGAAAAACCATCGTACTTAATACAACCTATCTAAAGAAAGTTGTTACAAACTGAAAAATTCTTTTAATTGTTCCACAAAACTGCCTTATAAGGGGTTTGAATAATCAGGGTACAAATGACCCTCCACAAGCAAAAGATCCGAAGAAAAATAAGGTGATTAATTACGATATCTGTATATCTAAATGCAACGCCAGGTTTATGATATTCGTCAGCTAGCCACGCGATTTCTAACGAGGTTTCTTAAGAAGTTGCACCGACAATGGCGATTAAGATCATCCACAGCCCTCCTGCGGCGAGTCACGCGACATTACAACCTAACTCGTCGAGGGTGTAACTCGAGTCGAAGCCACGACGCTGTTTTCTACTCTTGTCATCCCTCGAGAAACCTTACGCGTTCTGTTTACCAAAGAAACAATTTTGATTACCAGAGAAAACGAAACAAACATAGTGTTACGAATATTTTATTCTACTTCTCGCGTCTCGTTGTTGATTTCAGATATATCACACCTCAGATATATTACAACAACCTAACTCGTCGAGGGTGTAACTCGAGTAGAAGCCACGACGCTGTTTTCTACTCTTGTCATCCCTCCAGAAACCTTACGCGTTCTGTTTACCAACGATTACCAGAGAAAACGAAGGAAAAATAGTGTTACGAATATTTTATTCTACTTTTCGCTTATTCTACTGTTGATTTCAGATATATCACACCTCAGAGCAATTTGTCGCGGTGCAGCTGATGTAGAATTTAGAGCGTTAATTTAAATGTAAATTATTTGCTCACCGGGAATAAGTATATCTCGCGGGCATGTGGAGATATCTAACGCTCGGTCGTAACTCATTTTCGCTATCGATAAAGCTAGCTGAGTGGGCAGGAAGTGGCCGGAGAACACGTTCGAGCCTAATTTTTCATCGCGATAATCGGCCATAAAAATGCTTTTGTTATCTCGGGATAACGAGAACGAACCAGGGTTCGATTTTATCCGGTTACAAAGTGAAAATGATCTAAGCCTGTCGCTAGTTTTCTCATTTGCGAAATGGATTCTATCACCACCACACCTCTCATCCGTCCATTCGAGTCTATTAGTGTAACTCTCTACAAGAGCTCGATATTATTCGCTGAAACATTAGCGTGCTGCCGGAATTAGAAAAAAACTATCCATCAATCTTGCTGGGAATTTCCAACTACGTGCATTAAAGACAAACGAGGAACCGATGCAACACGTGTGCACAGCTTTTTAATTTCTTCGTTCAAAGCTACATAGCTGCATCGATTAATTTATCATCGATGCACCGACTCGAGCTTTATCATCTCGCTGAACGTAACGCGATTCGCTTTTTTCTTTCTTTTTCTCGTGATCGACAAGAAGAAAACCGCCCTATTTACTTTGTCCCCTTATCGTTTATATTATACTTTCTCTGTACAAGGAGATCACGTGTGTCTGCATAAACAGATATATCAACTCGTACAGTAATTAATTTCTCTAGAATTGCTGTTCCTTTAGCTACATGATCACCTTGCTGTTTTTATATATCAACGATGAATATGAAAGTAGAAGAATTTCTATAAACAATTTTTACTTACCGATTATTTCCGCGAATTAACGATTCCCCAGCTCGAAACCGAACATAATTCCATCCAATCGTTGGTCCAGGCGAGTGCACACGCTGATAGAATCACTACAACAGACAAAAGTACGTTCCTTTTGTGTATGAAGAGCGGATAAAGGCTGGTAGGTTAGTAAAGAGAGTATGGGAGGGGAAGAAAAGCAATCAGGACGGATTCGCCCCGTGTAATTACCAGGGAAACACACCGTCCACCGTCGTCGCATTTCTATTTATCCACATTTAATTAAGTGCCATTCGATATAAACGAACAATCCAATATTCCCCGATTTACAAACGATCCGGGATATTTACCCGTGCGGGACACGCGCGCGTGCCGTCTAATGAAAACTTTCGCGACGCTCTCTCTCTACAGCCGGGGAAAACGAACGAAGAAATTAATGAACGGTACAACGAACCCTTTCTACATTCGACTATTAAACTGATTACACGCGGTGTATTACACTTAGTCTGCTTCATACTTCTACGACTTCGAAAGCTTTTAACGAATTGTACTCCTGAAGAGAGACTGTTCCGTTCCAAGGGAAGCGTTATATTAGCTTTTGCAACGTGGATAACAATTTCCGTAGCTATTGTAGAAGGAGAAATTTCACAGATTCAGAGGGGAATCGAATCTACGACAGCTGTTGTTTCACGAGCTTGCTGTATTTATTTCACTGACTATAACTGAACACAGAATCCGAAAAAATTGCATTCCTCTAAGCTCAATTACATACAAACACGAAAGTATCAACGCTGTGACTTGTTGCTAGATGATTCTTCTCAGTTTTACTATTCTCGAGTTAATTTCATACCGTTTGCTACAATTTCTTAACCGTTCGAGTGCCATAGAGCTTTGCAAAAAGAATGCCAAGCGGCCCAATCGCGATTCTTTCGTTCTTCATTTCTTTTCTCGTTTTTCTGTCACATCCGCAGGTTGATAAATAAAAGAATGTTCCTCAACAACAGCTCTGAAGCTTGTAAAAGTAAGGATTTCAATTTAGTGGGATCCCGAGAAACGGTAACAATAAAGACACGCATTGACAAACTCTGAATGTGCAATTAGTTCGACTATAGCTGACATTTTTAGGCACTGAAACACAGAAGGCATATCTGTCTGACATTTTCAACGTTTAAAATAATATACTGTATTGTAGTATTGTAATAGCAAGTAGTAAATACGAATGAAACAACTAGCAATCAGTAGAAACACTTTGTATTGTTTTATCCACACAATCGTCGATGTTTCTAAACACTGTTCTGGACAGAAACAACCGTAGCAGTAGAATACAAGCAAATTGTACTGAATCGTTTACAAGTTGAACAAACTTTAAAGTCGATGTTCTCGAAAACCGAGCCCCGGATGAGAAAATGTTATACCGAAATATTTTCTTCTTTTCCAACGTACAATCATCCCATTGCTCGGTTGTACTACGATTTCCGGTGCACCCTGTATACGCGTGACATTCCTATGCAACGAGCCTGCACTCACCATTCGTTCTTCCCTCCTCGTACTTACCCTCTTTGTACTCTGCTCGCGATCGATTGCACGTCGTCGTGTTTAACACGAGCTTGCTCGAATATCCCTTTACTTCTTCCAACGTAAAAGACACGAGATTAACTATTGCATGTGCTGCACATTCTCATTCATCCACGCATGAAAATACCCCGTTGTTTTCTTCGTTGCCGTTTCAATTTCACCGTCACAGTTGCTCCTTGTCTCGTGAGACCCTCTTTCCTATACCTTTGTAACCATCGTGTGCTCGTCGACGAGCATTTCTTGCGCGAAACGGATCGTAAAAGACGCAAGGACTTCGTTGATATCGTAGCTCTTTAAGAACGAACGATGTATACGTGCGTGGCTCGTTCCATTCGAGGAGGAAAAATAGAGGTTCAGAATATTCCGGCGTGATAGATTCCTCTGTGAAGAATAAAGAAAAACCGCGGAGCGTGTCTCGAAACATGGCTGATTTATCGCGGAGTATCTGTTTGAAAAAAACAAATATTCCTATAGATATAATACAACGAGAGGCGAGTGTGCAAATGTCCACGATCGCGGTATTCTTGTTAAAAATTCACGATGTTTGTCGATGAATTTTTGAGAGGGAAACATGCTCGTTCCTACGTAGGTACAAACAACTGAACTACCGGAAATAAAACTGAGACTACGGTGTTCCGGGTAAACTTCATTTTTCAACCGTCCCGAAAGAAAGTCGCCGGCTCTCTGAGCGGCGATATCATAAATTCGAATTATCCGCTACATTATTTATACACTGGCTATCCTTCGCGTGAATTATCACTCGTCACGAGGAACGCTTGATGATTCTCTTACACAAAGAATCCCCGCGAAGTTGCCTTCGTTCTTCGTGTTTTCTCTCAAAATTGAACATTTGAGAATGATGGTTAAAGGAAAAATTGAGATTTCGTCTAATTCTGAAGTTGTTTCGTAAGCTGATACATCGATTAGCATCTTTCAAGTCGATAAAAGTCCAGTAGAAGGAAGAAATGTGCGAAGAAAACGTGAACGAAGTGAAAATTGGAAGGCTGCCTTCGTTCTTCGTGTTTTCTCTCAAAATTGAACATTTGAGAATGATGGTTAAAAGAAAAATTGAGATTTCGTCTAATTCTGAAGTTGTTTCGTAAGCTGATACATCGATTAGCATCTTTCAAGTCGATAAAAGTCCAGTAGAAGGATGAAACGTGCGAAGAAAAAGTGAACGAAGTGAAAATTGGAAGGCTGCCTTCGTTCTTCGTGTTTTTTCTCAAAATTGAACTTTCGAGAGTGATCTTTAAAACAGAAATGGAGGTTTCGTTTAATTTCTGGGTTCTTTCGTAAGCTGATACATTGATTGGGATATTTCAAGTCGATAAAAGTCCAGTAGAAGGAAGAAATGTGCGAAGAAAATGTAAAGGAAGTGAAAATTGGAAGGCTGCCTTCGTTCTTCGTGTTTTTTCTCAAAATTGAACTTTCGAGAGTGATATTTAAAACAAAAATGGAGGTTTCGTTTAATTATGAGGCTGTTTCGTAAGCTGATACATCGATTGAGATACTTCAAGTCAATAAAAGTCCAATGGAAGGCAGAAATTTGCGAGCAAAGAACGGAGGAAGTGCAAATGAGAAGTAAAACGGATAGAATTCCTCGAGAACACGCGGGAATCGTGATTTGTTCATCGGGACTTTAGCGACGTGGTTATTGAGATTTAAGCAGCAACGAAATTAGCATTTCGCGTATTTGAACGACGCCATCTTGTCTTTTCTCGAACTGCAAAACTTGTACGCACAGACCTGACGCTGGGTAACTAGTACCACCTTGATATCTCTGGAAACTACAGATGTTGTTTAACTTTATAACTCTATCCAAGCCACCTAGTCCATTCTAATGTTCTTATCTAGCATAATACTCTTCGCTGGCAAGAGAATTTATAATAGTCTGTTCTCTTCGTGCCCTCTGTACGTGCCGTTCCCATCACAGTTCTCTGCCTTGTGGATTTTAAGGAAACTCGCTTGAACAATTCACTCGTGAAACTTAGAAAAATGAATTAAGATAGAGGAACAAGGACAGATTCAGTTGTGAAACAACTGTTCGAGGTTAGGTACTTCAGGAGAGAATAGAAATCGAGTAAAAAGTGTTATATTATTCGTGGAAAGAACTTTACGAAGAGATACCCAAGCTCTGCCTACCAATGGACATTTACAATGCTAACCAGGTTTATTATAACATCAACAAACCACTTTATCCGAGGGAAACTTCAATCTACCCGCAATTTCGCTGGTATTAGCGTTAGCAACAAGACCATTCTGTATTACGGAGCCAGTTTAATCGGTACCTTTTGAGCTCGTTTCACGAAACGCAGATTTCTCCGGGTTTAAACTCGGTCGCCAGCGAGGACAGCTCTTCTTTCCCGCTTTCGAAATCGTCGTGTCGAAGGAAAATATACCACAGTCGGTAGAAAATTCACGAGAGAATGAATTGGAAGAGAGAGAGAGAGAGAGAGAGAGTAGACTTTGCAAAAATGTTCTTCAACCGAGTGACTCCATTATTAAAGTCAATATGGCCTGTTTTCGCAGACTTATTCGAAAAGTTTCAATTTAATTGGCCGACGTTAAACTTCGCGTAGGATGGCATTGATTGACTGAAATTAAATTTAAAAAATTAAATATTTAAATTTAGATAATTTGCGTTCGATTGGATGGAATTAAATATCGAATAGTTCAAATTAGCTGAATTGAAATTTGGAAGAACTTGAAATTGCTTGGCCGAATTTTTATTCGAAAAATTGAATGTGAAAAATTTCAACGAAATGAAATCTTGCGTACGTTGAATTTGATTGGCTGAATTTTAACTTGAAGAATTCAATATTTCAATTTGGGATATTTCGATTCGACTGGCTCAGATTAAATTTCGGATAGGTTGAATTTGATTGGGCAACTTCGAACTCGGAAAGCTGAATGTTTAAATTTCTTTCGTTTTAAATTTTCAATTAAATTCCAATGTTACGCAAAATGATATTTTATTTTCAACTACCTACACAAACCCAGTCTCCATTACAGAAACCTAGTCGCGAAACATTTTCGTTTTTAAGCGTTATCAAAACTCACAATTCATAACAACTGTTTTAACACATCTCTCAAAACGTTGGTAACTTTTTTCAATCACTGAATCGATTAAAAGAACGGTCAGTCCCTTTCTTTCTTTTCTTGTTTCAAAGAATACGAATATTTCCATTCTTCCTTCTTTCGCTCTAACGACTTTCCATTATGAAAGGAATAAATTCCTTTACGTTCCTACAGCGCCATCAATCGAGATCGATTTATGAAAACTGCACCGGCGTATCCGGCTGTCGTAAAAAAAAAAAAAAAAAAAAAAAGAAATCTGCTACAACTTCGAAGAAAGAAGTCGCAAACGTAGTCGCCTATGAATACCATCGCGGTTTCCTCTCTTCCAGGATAGATCTGATTTCTTCGTGCATCTTTCAATATACATCGAACTCCCTTTTCCATCTATCCGATTACTGAGTGTTGCGGGGAAACTTCCCTGCAGAGGTATTTCCAAGTGAATTCGAAGAGTGTCCAACTCGTCGATATAATTTGCATAAGTTCCCTGAAACGGGTGTTTACAAAACTGGCTCGGAATACTTGAACAGCTTAACAAAACAACAGCCTAAGGTCCTCGAGGATAAAACAGTGAATTGTAGTTTTCCCTTGGTTCTACTTGACTCGTGGCAGCCTAATCCGCTACAATATGCATGATCAAAGCACAGACAGGGAAATGTTTGAAAGGCTGCCAGAGGAAAAACGGCCAGCGCCGTTCGCTGAATGCCTGGTTCTTACTACTTAAGACTACGACACGATGTCGGAGAAAAGGTTGCCCTAACTACTTTCTACGTCTGATCAAACGAACCGTCCTTCCAATCTGGACACTTCTATTTATGAACAGTGTGTTCTATCTAAGAACATATGAGAGAAGTATATTGTCGTGGCTGGATTAGCTTAGAGCTTTAATCCCTTGTAATATGAATTTTTAATTACTACGTATGTTAATCTCGAATGTTCACTGTTCCGATACAATTTTAAACGAAGAAATTCGAGATATTGTATGTCAATTTTGATTTGAATGTTCTCTACCTCGAATTCGAACTAAAGTTAGAAGAAAAATGGAAATTTGACAGACGTATAAATACTTCTTTTGTCACAGCTTGACCAGAATTTGCAGCACCAGTGAGATTTGTTCAAAGGATTAAAGAAACGTTTATTCGTTCTTACAACAATGGTACACTAAGCTGTGACTATTGTAACATACGATTATAAATGCATACTCGCCGTCAGATGAAAAAAAAAAGAAAGAATTTAATTGTGAAATAAACAATTTCCATGCGGTATAACTCTGACTTTCCGATTTGACTATGACCAATCTGATTCTAATTACTCGATATTTTTGAATTAACGCAGTTTAGCGAATCATTTCTTAATCTGTCGATCATTTATTAATGAAGAATAATAAAAGTTAACGACAAATTACACGTCGATGAAAAATGCTTCGTAATACGACCATTTCGATCAAATTCATTCTTGCCAATTTTCATATAGTTGTCTAATATTCCGGCATATTATATTTCAATATTTATAGAGTAAACATTTTTTCCTCTTTGCGATATACGATTTATTAGCTATATATTCAACCACAGGTACACGTTATTTTCCTCGAAAAAATATTCCGCGTAAATTCAAATGAATTTATCGCTGAGAAGCGGTTGAGTACGAGGATTAACAGAGAGAGTTTCGATTAATCGCGACTGGATATCAAGGATTTCGAGTGGTTTCTAGGAAGCAGGGGGTCTGACATCAAACGACCGCGTCTACTTTAAAGGAGGAGTTAACCGGAACCGACTCTGGCGACGACTTTGAAGGTAATTGCACGTCGTTCAAACGTCTACGACGATACGAGGCACGCGAAATAGTGCGTTAAACGTTCAGGGTAAACGATGTACACGGACCGGAAGAGAGAGAGAGAGAGAGAGAGTTGGATATATTTAAAGACCGAAAGAGCTTAAGGAGAGGAACGAAGAAGAGAAGAAAGGATAGAGGCTAACGGTGGGAACAATCAATTGAACACGAACAGCGCATTTCAATTTCACCGTTTAATCTCCGCGAGTTGAAACAGTCAATATCTCCTCGTCGGTCATTCCTTCGACAAATAGATAGAGATCTGTTAACGTAACAGATCTGAATCGTTTCCATTTTGTATTCGTTTTATATTACATTGAAACTTTGCCGAACTTTCTGCTGAATCTTTAATAATTGCTACACGATTAAACAGGATGACTTGAAACTATTAAATTAAAATACCAAATTCAAGTACTGATCATTTCTACCAGTTTCTAGGCTATTTTGGAGAGCATCGTAAATGATGTACAGTCATAACTACTGTTATTAATGCATACCATTTAAAGAGATGGTGCAATTGTTAATTGCACATGCACTGTTGCATTTAAAAAAAATCTAAGGGCCTACAGATTTACTGCTCTTCGAAGCCATTCATCTTTCTCCTTTGGTATTTTTTTGGAAATGCATTAATAACAGAGTATTGACCTGAAATTACGTGGACCACCCTGTGTAGTACCTAACAGATTAACACTTTGAAAAGTATCCAGATACTTCTTTCTTCTCTAAAAAAAAATACAGTGCAAGTTAGTAGGAAAAGTATTTGGAATCATTTTATCTTTTGTAACTGTTAAAAATGATCATAGAAAGAATGAGAAAATTTATAAGAAGATTATCGCGATTAATACAAGCTGTACCTAATCTCAGCCTAAGGTTAGTACCTAACACAACATAATCACAGTGGATACGCTAAAAAAAACTCGTATTTCATATTTTCATAGTATCAGTAAATTTCAAAATAAGCAATTTTTGGAAATTCACGTTTACGAGATATACAATTGACTGTTGAGGTAATAGAAAAAACGAAATGTACAATTTGTAAGCTTAAAAATAAAATGATCCTTAAAAATAACTATTAATTTGCATATCATAAACCTGCTAGCAATTTACGCGCCGAATGTTGTCCTTTATGCAGATTGCCAGCCGAACAATTTTCAACAAAAGAAATAGTTTTATCTTTATTAAAGCCGTATGTTGTTCCATAATCGCCACGTTACCTTAAAAATTCTGTAACGATAGTTTAGGCTTTCTTTCGTTTGATACGGAACGGGGAAAATTAATCCACGCGAAAATGTCAGACGTACGCAAGTTGTCGTTAGTGAGAAACGATGAAATTCCAGTCGGTTCGAGTTGGCCAGTATTTCATTCATTCGGTGCTCGTGTTAACGCCGAAGTCGGCCGAGTCCTGTCGTTAATTCTCGGCCAGTGTTCCGCTCGCGGAATATTTCAGCGTTTCCGCTTTGCGGTCTCCTCGTCGAAATACTACACGCGGCCAGCTCGTTTTTTCCTTGCGCGATCGTTAATTAAACTCTTATCGTTCTGACCGGAACAGATGCTACCGTGTAAAATGCGATCTAAGCTAGGTATATATGTGGGCTTATGTTGACGGAGGATAGAAGGCGGAGGAATGATAGAGAGGATCGTAGGAAAAGGAAAGGTTGCGTTTCGTCCGTCCTGGGCCTCCTAGTGGACTCGTCAGTAAGGCATTCTAGGAGACCCGTGCCTTAGACGCGGGGGACTGAAGGAGTTAGGTTGGAAGGTGTATATATACAAACAGGACCTCTCGGGAGCGCTAGCGAGAATGGTCTCCTATGTCTCTGTCCCTCTAGCGGTGGTAGACAGAAGGGTCGCCATATATATATATATATATATATGTATATTCAACTATTTTCTCTTCTCCCGTCTCCCCTTTAATCCTGCTCGTCGTTGCAGCGATCCAGGAAAACACTTTTACCATCCTAAGCTGCGAATGGTTCATCATTGTTCTTTCTATTACCCCGAGACAATTAATTTCAAATATTTTTATGTAGATTTTTACTCTTTTTTAATGTATATTGTTTGTTCCGCAGTGGATTCGAGGAAGCAAATATTCAATTCTATATGAGGGTCTATCGAAATTAGGTGTTATAAACCAATTTACATGACGTGTCACCTAATCTCTGACTTCGACAATTTTTAAGCCTTTACGATCGAACAGAATGAGTATAACAATAAATAAAATAAAAAAAAAGATGGAGAGGAATAGAGTGTATCCACGGTACACAATCAAAGGCGAGGAATACTGGCATTCAACGTGACGGGAGGAGAAATTTGTCAGCATGTTCGCAACGGCCGGTGAAACGAATAAATTTCAGCGCGAGCCCGCGAAAATTTCGATGCCGGCAGGAATTAATTGGCCGGGGCCGGGTGACGTTACGATTGGGTTAATCATTCTCTTTTTTTTTTCTTTTTTTTTCTTTCTGGTTCGTGACGCGGCGAAGCGATATTCGCGCACACGTACGCATTTTTCTCCCTCCTTTTCTCTCTCTCTCTCTCTCTCTCTCTCATTTGAAACGCCTTCTCTCTTGTACATCTGTTGGAATTTTTACGCGTGCCACCTCCGACATCGGCGGAAATTCGCGAAATTTTGATATATTCAGAGTCTGTTTGAAAATAACAGAACACTTCACAGTTACGAACACGTCGAATTGAATGTTCACGCGCGGACGTCACCGTCGAAATTAAACACGCCGCGGAATATCATTCGAGCCTCGGCTTTATGATCCACGTTTCACCCTACTTGCCGAGCATCGTTGTTCACAATCGAGTCTCGTTAACAAGCCGCCACTTTCAGATTGAACAATTTTTTCCCGCGGCTTTGATTGAACAGGATCTCTATATTTTCCCGTATAACGCGAGTTTTTACAACGCGTCAAAGATATTGCGTCTGCTGTTTTCGCGTAACGCGATTCTTCGTACAACGCGGCAAATAATAAAACACACGGGAATTATCTGCATTTCAGAATTAAATCTGCTTTAATTCAGCATTACTTTGTTTTCTTAAAAAAAAAACAATACATAAATTTGTATAATTATATTTTTATTAAATTTCAATGAAGTAAAACAGTTTTTACATGCATTAATAATAGATAAAAGAAAGATATTCAACTTCAAATGTATACTCCATTTCCTTCTACTTTCACGATGAAATAACACTGAGAAGAAACTAGCAACAGTAACGAATAGACTTTCGAAAATCACGTGAGAAAATAATCTTTCGCAATATATGCGAACTTTATACTTTCATCTAACTTTATTCACCGTAATATATTCAAATCGGCACGATCTTTCTGGACAACCTGATATTTTAACCCCTTGCCTTACAATGACGAGTCACACTCGTAATATAGATTATGATCAAGATGTGGAAAAAGAAAAATTATATGCCTATTAAATTTGTACTTTTGCACAAATCTCAGCTGAAATTTAAGACCGAGAATCGCCAAATGTAAATCATTTATAATATCCTGACTTTTTTTCATATAAAGGTGCTTTGGAACAGTGAATAGCTGAGGTTAACATACGTAATGCCTAAGAAATCGTAAGGCAAGGGGTTAAATACGAAATTACAGATTACGCATCGAAACTTTTACGTTCGTCTCGTTGAAAACGTGCTCTGGAATAAAATAGCAATTTAAAAGAATTAACAGGCTATTGCGTTAAGTGTTGGGGAGTTGAATGCGAGCAAGAGGAATGCTCGTATCTATCGCAACATGGCAAACATGAGTTGAATTCTTATTTCGATCCACTTTTCTTCTGTTTAGCCTACCTTTCGTAGACCTTTAGCGATAAATTGGCGGGTAAGAGCAGAGTCCCGATCCTCGAGGGCGCGAGACCGGAAAGGGACTCCGGCTCGTCCAGGTCTCTCGTTGATATTTTTGCACGCGCCGAATTGCAAAGGCACAGGGGAATTCTGGGAATTCTGGGAATTCTGATTAGCGAATTTGGGTAAAAAGAAAAGGCGACTGAGCCAGATCATCACGAATCCTGGGAAAAATCCTAAAGTGTAAGTACGAGGGAGCGCTGCGTCGCTTGATTTTTGGAAAAGTCAGTTATAGCGTAGACACGATCATTGAAAAGTATAGAAATAGCCTGTACGACAAGTCGTGCCTGATAAATAAAGATATCTGTATAGAAAAGCGTACACTTTCTTCTTTTTACTTCCATACTTCGCTGGATATTGTGAATTTGGAATAGAACAGTTTCGAAATTTCAGTTTCCCGAGAGATATTGTCTATGCACATTTTGCTAATTACAACGAACGTATCACGCGTGCTATTGAAACTTTACGATAGGTATATATGTATATAGCAGAGTGCCAAGAATATAATCCACCGTCGCAATTCTCTAAATGTATCAATGAATATTGTGTATTTCCGTGCAGCTGATAATGACCAAGGAATAACAACCTAACATACTCCGAAACGTGTAATACATTTTACCACGCTATCGAGCTAATTTCACGTACACAGAGTTGAAATTAACGTTCTAAAAGCTCCAAAAACGAAAGCTTAATCCTTCGAGCGGATAGTCACACCACCGATAAAAATACAAATTTTTAACGTTTTACTTGCAACGAAGATCCGGCGAGAATTTAAAAAAAGAAAAAAAATATGAAACTTCGCGGAAATGTAATTCTGGATGATGTAACGACTTTTCAAAAATTGAGGTAACTTTCGTAAAAAGTAAAACAAGAATATTTTAAAATTCTTCGGCAGAATGTAGGCCACCATTTTCTCCACATCTCGTACGGTTTCGTAAAATATTCGCGATAGTATAAAAGCTCGAAATTTTTTTCTAGAAAGCGTTTTCACCTCTGGAACAGAGTTTCATGGTGGAAACAAGAAACATTTCTATTATTTTAACACTTTACCGATCGCCTCGTTCAATTCAATACTGTTTCAGCTTTCGCTATCGCGCTTATTCCTGCAGTTCTAAAAACATTGTAATCAAAATTCGGCTTATCGTTCACTTTCTCCTAGTACAGGATATAATTAATTCATTTGTTACACTGTCAGCAAGAAACCGATTAATATGCTCCCGTTCGATAAACATTAACAGCAAAAAGCCGATTAATCGACCGATAAAAATCTCACTTGAACTAAATTTAAAAACGTCGTTTTTTTTTTTTCGTTTTGTAACATTCGACATTGGGAGAAATTCATTTTCCAAAGCAAGAATGAATAATCGAACACACCCGGAGGAATTCTATCGGTGCGTTGCACGCGAAATCAAGCGAAAATTACGCGTGCAATCACGAGAGAAGGGAATACAGCAACGATTACCAAACGTTTCCGCATGGAAGATCGATCGTCGCGTACCTTAATAAATTACCGGAGTGATTATGACCGGCATAAATCCGTCGATTCGACGTGGCCACGCTTTCAATTTCCTAACGGTCCGGCGCGGAGCGGCGTCCACCGGGTAAACAGCGTAAGAGGATGAGTTTCATCCTCTTATCGGTCTGTTTGAGCTGATTACCGGCCAAACGGTATACATCGTAAAGTGCAGGGTAAAAGCTCGCCACCCCTGCATCAAACACCGTATTTCTAGCCATTTATTAAACTTTCCATCGTGTCCGGCGTTCCTGTTCACGATACATGCACCGAACGTTCCATAAACAAAAGCTCGGGAAAATTCCGACGTGAACATGGTCGGTACACAGGGTTGCGGAATTTATTCCTGCATTTTCCACAACGGAACAGGAGAAATTTCTTCGGGGGAGAAGAAATTGGCGGGAAATGAAAGCGTGAATATTAATTTAACACAAAAAGGTAACATACAGAAGTTTCTTCGAACAGAAATTAACCCTTTGCGCTCAATTCAAAACCCTTTTGCTACAACGACACTCGTAATATAAAGCGTAACTCGATACAAGTTTTATTCAAATTTATCAAACATATCGAAAATAAAGAAATTTATAAACATGTGTCATTTTTACTTTTCAATAACGGAACTTTTGATTTTCAATAGTTTCTTAGCTGAAGTGTGTTGAAGTTGATGATCGATCATATGAAAAATATACTCAGAGCACAAAGGGTTAAATGAACTACTTCCAGGTATTGTAAATACTGGTTGAAGTAATTTTTCAAATTTTATAATAGTAGATTGTATTTACGAATGACTTGGAGTAACACACTTTGCATTTGAATGTATATTTACGAGTATAAAAAATATTTGAAAGGTGAGTCTGCTAACACGACAACTTCAAATAATTTCCAAGTACGAAAAAATTAATTCCATGTACGAAAAAATGTTTCGAAGAAAAATTGCATGTTTCCTAGGAGTGCATATAGTATTCTAATCTGTCTCTTATCACGTTATTTCTTTATTGAGATATTATAGAGTAACCTTCATTTGTTTAAATGGAACGTCTAATATTTTTTCTCGAACTCGGGTAAATCGTCAAATTTTGCGTAAAAAAAGTATTACACAAAGTGGGACTTGAAACGAACGCGGGAACATAACCGATCGTAGTTTATATTCGTTCAGTTACGTTTCACTCGATTCATAGCTACTGAAATTCAGGACGAAAACCATCGCCGCAACGTTTAAAGTTCGCAGATACATTTTTAACGGGGATCGAAAACGTTTCCATTGGACAGAAGTACCGAAGAATCCGAGGCAAGCATCGATACTCGAAACAAGGATTTAGTTTGAAAAAAAAGAAAAAAAAAGAAGGAAGGAACCTGGTAGTCGGGACTTTTCATATTCATTTTCGTCATGGAGATTTAAAGCTGCTCGATCGAACGGGAGCGAGAACCATCCTGGCGGCATCGAATTTCGACGAATTAAGAGAAGGAAAAGCGGAGGAAAACAGAGGGATTACGACATCAATTTTCTGCCGGAGGGCACGATTACGAGATTATTCGGCCATTCTCTAATGGGCGAAATCTTCTTGGGGCTTGCGGCTATTTCAATTTTCCAGAGGCGCTCGAGGAGAGGGCGCGATAACCGGATGAAACTCGGAGAGGACGTCGGTCAACTCGAGCCGATCTAGCAACCAACCTATACACGGCGTAAATTGCAAATTAGCTTAAGCCGGTTTTGATAGGGTTTATGCTTGCCGGAGAGGTACAAGAGGGGAGAGGAACAGTTTCAAGAATCGTATGCATGCATGAAACGTGCTCGAGAATATAATAGAAAGAGAGAGAGAATGAGAGAGAGTCGATGATGTACGCGAGTGTCAGCGAGGAGATAGGCTGACCGCAATGAAGGAAAACAATGGAAACCGCCATAATCGGAAGAGGAATCGGTGGTGGTGAGCTATTAAACGCTCAAGTGATCTTCTCTTTCGCGGAATCGCGAAAATCGTGAGCTAAGGGTGAAGAAGAGTGAAGTGAGGCTAGCCGGTGCGTCAACAGGATGAGGAAAGAACGGAAGGTGTCTTGAATGGAACAGCTTTTCACGATCCTTGTCACAAGATCTTACTCTAAGAGGGTGAAATTGTTAGGTAGGTGTTGAAAATTCTGAAATTCTGACTTCTGTCGTTTTGCTGGTACACGTCTAATTAAGGATAATTCAACTGAAATAGAAAAATTCAAACAAGCCGCGAGACTCTAATGTCCTCTTATTTCCTCGCTGTTTATGATCCTTTTGATGGGCAATGGAGGCCACACTTGACCATTTTGTACTGACACTCGCTCTCGAATGTCCTAAGCGTACTTTTACCTTTAGTTTCACTTCTCAGTGGTGCTCAGCTGAAACCCTTCTGTTTCTGTAAACTCTTTGCGGAGCCCTCGATTGTAAAAGTCAAGCAAAAGTCTAAAAAACCTAGCAAACTCTACGCCCCTAGCCAAGATGCTTTCTTAATTGAAAAATTTAATTGAAAAATAATTGAAAATGAGAGTGAGAAGCGCTTTCCCTTCTTAAGGCCGAAAACCAGCGCGCTAATGACGATTGAATATTGAATGATTGAGACGAGGAGACTGAAACATTGCCAAATCTTTAAGAACGCGCAGCTATTAAATAAAATCCTGACAACGTGTTATATTATACTTTCAAACCTCTTACGAAATTAACTGGTATTGCAATTTCGATAGCGAACAGTGGTGTACCTTAAAGAAACGTAAAATGTTAGACGATGAATTTATTTATATTCTTTTTCCATTATAAACATGGAAAAATGGTTGAATACGTAGCAGCTATTTACGCTTTTATCATCGTTACACGAGTAACATAAGTTTACGACGGCAATGAAATACAAATGAACCCGGTAACACTCTTAAGCTGGACCCTTACAATCCATTCTCCTATAATATTATCTATTGCACGAAAGCACTGCTCGGAACTCTTACATAATAGTTAATACCTTAAGTAGGTTAAGCTAGTTTCATACGCCGCGAAGTCTGAAGGAGCCATGGACTTCGTAATTCAAGTATAATGCGAAGGACGACTTGAACGCATAATACAGCTTATCACGATGTCCCTAGGTAACTCAATTAACTTCTTACGAAACAAAAACCGCTATCTGCATACAAATTACAGGAATTAAACGTGCCCATGGTCGATCGTTCGTTCAAACCGACCTCTGTTAATTCCAAAAAACAAAAAGAAAAGAAAGAAAGAAAAACACGGGGCATCTGGATACGGTGTGGATCGATACCATTCAACCCACAACTTTTCCTGCAACAATCCACGAAAATTCATCACCTGGATGTCGACTGGAAGAACGAACGGTTGAACGAATGAAAAGTTCGCGGGGCAGGTAACCAGGAGAGGAGGGCGGAATAAACCGGAGAAAAATTCGCGGCGATAAACTTCAACGAGTAGAAACGAGTAGGGACGACAATTCGGTAGAACCTGGCGCAGGATGGAGGACGTTCGCGTTTATCGAGGATCGGTTTTACAGGGGTTTACGCGACTGGAACACTTGAACCCACTCGCGCAACGTTGATCGAAGCATCGAGTGCTCGATTGCAAATTCCTGCCGACCTCTCGACAGTCAACGAACAAAGAAACGGACTAATTACACAGCGCAATGCCATTCTTCGTTCCGACATTCTTTCGAAACGGACAACGCGGAACGTAGTCGAAGGGGAGAAACGCGACAGCCTAGGCGAACGAGGACGCGCATAATGTGTCGTTTAACGTCGAGAACGTAAAGAGAGCGGTCCGAATAACGGTATAAACTTTTAATTAAACGAGAGGCAAGGCAGAGAACGAAACGCGTGGTGAAATGGTAGAGGAACGGAGAGAAAGAAACAGAAAAAGAGAGAAATGAGGATGAAGCTAAACGAGTAGGAGTGGTATTTAGTACATCTAGGACGCGTCAGCGGGGAGCATGCCTCCCGAAATTAGCCGGAGCGATGCGTCGTCGCGGGATGTCTGCGGGTAGAATGAAAAGAAAACGTGGAAATGCGCATCGAGTAACGCCGCCACGCGAATCCAGACAATAGGAACCGCGGGAAACGCGGCTCGCCTTACTCATTGCTGGAAACCGGAACGAGGATCCGTGGCGTAGCGCTATTAAACGCTTAAATGGTTCCTCCTTTCCATCTATACCTCACCCTTTCTCTCAGAGTCACGCTTTCCCAGCAATAAGGCTGCGCCTTCGCCACTCACACGTTCCAATCATTACTCCCCGTTTAATTTCACCCTGACAATGAGCCTGCTGATGGAAACTGCGAAAAGTTCTAGCTTAAAAGAATCTTCGGTGGTTTAGATTTTTATACACAATACGGAAACTGTCTATGTCTGTTGTACAAGTTTTTGAAACTCTGAAAATATGCATCGGTGTTCGCGATTATTTCAGTAGAATTTCTTAGATTTCACTAAATTTCAATAAATTCGACTCGTATCCTTAAAAACTTATTCACTCGAGTGTACCTACATACGTGAATTGTTCCAAGAGTTAAAGTAAACCTTCTTTTCACACCTCTTCGAATAAACAAACAAACAAACAAACAAGCAGACAAACAATCCAGCTCGTCTCCAAAACAATTGTTACCCTTTTTGCCAGGGTAGAAGGCAAACGAGCCTCGCCAAACCCTGCGGCTTACTATGCGACCAAACACTGTAACCAGAGAACACCGACTCGTCGAGATATCCCATCCACGAATCTCACCACGTAGATCGTATGCGGATAGCCTGTAGCGAGAGACAGCGGCCCTAACACGGTAACGGCCGGCCACCGTCCAAATAGCCGGGTGTCCACCGTTAACGATGTTTCGTGGAAGGAGCAGAAACGAGGGACAGAGGCTAGCCTCTGGCTGATGCTCCTCCAATATTACACAGGAATCCGTCGATCGATTCTCTTCCTCTGCTTCCTACTAGCTAGCTTTACGCGGCCTAGTATGCCGACACACAAATCTTCACCTGGACCAACTATTTAAACGGATCGGTTCTCCTTTCTCAGCTCACACGGCGAGCCTCGTAAATCCCATGGAACTCGAGGTATATACCCGAACGAGCCAAGAGGGAACTAAAGAAAAAATGGGAAAAGGAAGAACGTACTCGATCTTACGGAAAGATCCATCGATGTAGGAAGATCAAATATAAACTAGATTATATATCTGTATAGTGTCACGTGGGTCGATGAAACTGACTGGGAGTTGAAAGGAGAGAGGTTTAGTAATATTGCACTCCCTGTGACGCTCTTCTTTTCGTTAGTAAATAACACAATGAGTGAGAAGTCAGTACCATCTTCCGTTACACAACGTATTATAATGAAGCTTTTAACCGTTGAGGGCACAAACCCTATTGAAATTTTTCTTCGGCTGCGTTTACGGATCGGTGATAAGAACTATAAGATTTTTTGTAATTTATAAAATAATTGGAATTATAGTTTCTTGTATTGTGATTTAAAGTATCCGCAGTTAAAGGGTTGAAACATAATTTATCCAGCTGAAAACGTGCTGTTAAAAAAACATTTTGTTCGTAATAAAACACTTTATTCCTTTCGTATAATGAAGAAAAGTATCGAACACAGTTATTAAACGACTTATTAGTTTATTCGTTATTTATGAATAACGAATAATTCGATACCCATAGTGTACCAATGCGTTTGTTCACGACCACGACCGAGCGCGGCGGTTCAGAGCCACGCTCACGTGGTTGAGCTCTGATTGCCCAGGGTTTTTCGTTAATAATTCGAAAACGAGGCTTCAACCAACATTTTGGTAAAGGAAAAAGTTGTTCAGAGTCACTTCACTAAGAGTTACAGAAGTTGAGACACCCTGTATGTATGTGTGTGTGGTTGTACGTGTGTTTAATTATATATAACGATTGGTGGAAGTTGACAAAATGTGACTTTAGGAATTGTGAGTGTGGAACAAGTGGGCTGATTGTAGGAATGACGTTGGCAGACGAGTGATAAGCTAGGTGTAAGCAATAAAGTCATAAAGTCGATATTCATGCTGACTAAAATGAACCGAAAGTGGAAATGAATGAAAAGGTTTTCCTTACACAGTGCTGTGGCATCGATTAGCCTTTATTGCTGCTATGTACCTTATTGCAGGGAAACCTAGTATTTAGCAAATAATTAAAAAATATCAAACGAATTATAGTTCAGTACCGAGCATAAACACCGATAAAACAAATTTCTCCGTCCGAGAACAAGCATGACCTATTTGTGATCCATGCTGATCGATATATCCTACGAGCGGAATTGCCTGATAGAACGAAGGTTTGAAAAACGGACAAAGTACGAATTGAAATCGTGTTAGAGGAATTGCAGGTGGCTTAACAACGAGGGACACGTACGCGCCGAGATTTTGTGTACACCAAACACCGGTTGAATAGCCGCGAGCGCCGATTAAATGTCGGCTGGTTAACAAAGCCGGAATTTCCCAGCAGCCTACCGAACGGCCCACGGCTTTTCGCCGACGGACAGATATTTCGTGAGAGTATTTGAAAAATTTCATTTCAAACCACTGATGGATTCTCGTCACACGTTTAACTTGCTTTTCTTTTTTTTTTTTTTTTTTTTTTAGAACGTGTCGTAGATCGAACGCGTTTTATAGCTTTTCGCAAGAAACAAGGCTATCTACATTACCGGGCTAAGCTTGTCGAACTTTCTAGATTTTTTTAACGATTCGTCGATTAATCGATCAACTAGCAACAGAACAGTGTGTAGTTTCTCTCTCAATTTACGTAGAGGTTCCAAAGTTTGTAGTGTATGTATTTATTTATCTTTTAATTAGCTATCGTTCGTGAAAAAATATCGAGAACTTCGCGATCATCCTTACTCTGCCTCGGTAGTAATCCAACGACAAAGTAATTATTAGTAGCTACGCAAGAAGGTCGTAAAAGAAAGTTTCGCTGGCGTTGCGAGCGTTTCATCTCGTAAATCCTCCGACCAGTCGTTCCATGGATCGGGAAAAACGAGGTTAAGAGCATTAAAGGGTCGTTATTTACGGTAAACCGGGTTGGAAATAATCTACGGACGATGTGGATACCTTGACGCCCGCCTGGGACCGGAAGTCGAATGTAACGAAGGCTTTCACCACCCTCCACCAATCCACCAGGGACTCGATAAAATTCTAATGAAATCTACGCTGGTCGTAAACTTCCCCTGCGCTTCTCGAGTGAACAAAAAGCATAGATGGGAGAAACTTCGAAGAATTAATCACCAACACCCTACGCGAGTATCGCTTTCGTCGTTTTTTCTGGACTTGCAAGAAGTGTCGAAGAGGAAAAATTTATTTAACCCCTGTGCACCGTTCAAATTTTTCTCACACTCGTGTCGTTCGAGTCAATACGATCAAAAGATTGAATTACTCAACCCTTTGTAATATTGTATGACTTAATTTATTCAAATTAAATTCACTCAGAGTTACTTAACCACTTGTGCTGCCAATTATTTCACAAATATAGAACGCTACACTGTAACTCGCCGTGAGACGTCAATTTTACACAAATATGAACACTAATTTTGTGTATTAATAATATTGTACAGTATATTTCAAAATAGTATGGAAAATATATAGTGTCACAAAGCATTCCTTGCATTCCCACGTAGTTCCGCGTTTTCTACACCTTTGTGGATTTCTTTTCAGCTTTTGTGGGTAGAATATTCCTTGGAAAATCTCTCCATTGCTTAGCTTGTAACGTTAACAGCAGACATCGTTCCACGTTTCTGATAATCATGAATACATACACTTTGCAAAATTTGTTCTGGCACGTCTAATCGAAATTTTGAAAACGAGTATTTCTTACTTTTCGCCATATCTATTTTCTTACAAACTAAAAGATGTGCATTAAAAAGTACAATATCCATTAAATAACTGTACTTGGACAAATTATCCCAGTCAACATGTTGCGCATGTAATTTTTATTTAAAACGTCTCCACGTGTGTGACACACACAAGTGGTTAAATGCACGTACTATCGCAACGATCTGCGAGAAACAAAATAACGTCGCAGATCGTGAGAATCTCGTGCCAGAAAGCGCGGTATTCAAACAATTTCACAACTTTTTAATAACACTTCGAACATGTCTGAACATACTGGCAAAGTTCGATCGGAAAAAGCTGAGAAACATTCGTGGTAGATATTTTTATTTGGTGTTCTACTTACGTACCGTGCACCTATTAGGTGCGCAGATTAATTTGGCGCTTGTTTTCACAAACTTCGCTGTTTGTTTGCAAAATATCAAACACTACTTTAATATTCAGAATAATCTCCGTTATTTCGGATATTTGGATTAGATAATTGAGTTAATATTTTATATTAGTAATGATTAAATATATATTGAAGTTATATGCACTTATAAATATTAGCACGTTGCTTGCCACGTGAATTATCTACATTTTTCAAAATCAAGCAACGGTACTCAGCGAACTCGAAGATTGTCAGTATCGTAAGAGCCATTTTTCTCGCTTATTATGTCTGTTCTACGAGAAAATTGCAACTCGAGTCGCATTACTTGCGTTTTCGTGGTCGCAACGACCAAATTCCTACACCGTCCCATATTTTCCTGAACCCAATAGTCAATTTGATCATCGAAAGATCAGAAATCAAGCGAGTAAACTCGACAACCTGCGAATCTCCGATGAATCTCGTGTGCTTTCATAGTCGTCGCGATTAAGTGTGTACAATCTCATTAATCCTCTCGAACTCAGTGTTACCGACGTCCTAATTACTAGAAACTAGTCGTCAAAGTTTCACGAGGAAGTAGCAATAAGAGACATTACAAGCTGCAATATTGAGTACTTTAATATACAGACAATTCTTGTAAACATTACTGAGTAAACCGAAGTAATACAGCCTAACATTCCTGTAGAAGGTACGTAGCAATTGTGGAAAATGTATAGATGTTGATTTGGCGGCGATAAAATGCCTGTTAGTACAATTTGCCTATTTTTCGGGTGCTTAAGAAGATGGGATAACATTATCTTGGAGATAAGAGGTTGTAAGGAGAATAGGTTTTCAGAAGGACGAGATGGAATTCGTTTAATCGAGGAGTAAGGTATTTAGGATTTCTAAATGCAACGAGGAATTCTATCTTCGCTAAATAAACAAAACTAGGAAATTTGAGACTGTAACAACTTTTTACGCGTAATGTCTCAATAGTAGGATATTTTATATCCTTTCTTCACTGGGAAATTTTTCTTTCGAAGCATGATGCATTCGAGAACGTTGTTCCTATGCTACATCAGATCTAAGGAACCTTAAATTTGGCGCGATTTCCAACTTATCATTTATCTTCGCGACTCGAGAACCGATTAATTCTCTATTCTATCTCCGATCCTTTCTCGGTCAATCAAATTCGCCGCGAAAACGCTTGATCAATCAGACGGTGAAAGAGAGTCGAACTTTTTCGAGTTCGACGTACCGCGGCGCGGAAAAATCGAGGAAAATGGCGCACGATTCAAAGAACGGACATAAATCTTACGCATTCGCGAAATTCGCAATGAACTCGCGCCGACATTTGCCTCGCTTATTCTCCCCAGAGGTGAAACGTAAACGTAATTCAACTGAATCTTCGAACGTTTAATACGAGTCGTAACTAGACTCGGTTTCTACCTGGGAAAAAAAACCCGCGACTTTTCCACCGGTTTGTTCCCATAAAAACAGCTTAATCGCCGGCTTTTTTCGCGGCAGCTTCAACGATAAGCATTCTGTTTCTATTTAATTAGCAATTTCGGTTATCGTCGTTAATTTAATGCGCAATCCTGGCTAACGTCGTTAAGCGAAAAGGAATATTGGCGGCGTATCTTGAACGAGGAGGGCTAATATCTTTCTTCCTACAAATTTACACTACCGCTACTAAACTTCTTTTTTTCCTTTCTCTTTTTGTTACGAAGCTGCTGTTAGAGTTTTCCAGTTTTATCTTCCTTCTCGTTTTTTTTTTTTTTCTATTTTGGTTCCTTAATGTCTTTAGAGGTTCGGTGGAATCATATAGGAGACGCGTTATAACGGAATCTAATTGTAGCGGATAACCATACTCGTGGCGTGTTTGTTGCGTAATAAAATCTCGATTATCTAACCTGTTCCAGGTTGGAAAAGCTAATAGGAAGGAACGAAGGAATCTAGGATACCTTCGTGTCTATATACCAAAGCCAAATCCCCGTTTTCTCTATGGTGTATTCCATTAACTTATCTAGCATACAACGGTATTCTATTATCCGTAGTGAAGTTTGTACGATTTCCACTTGTTGTAGAGAAGGGAAAACTTTCTAAATAACTGCAGGTTGCTCCTGGTGTATTCTATTATCGTGTAACGGTTGCATTTCCGCGCGAAATTCGAAGCTCAAGCCGGAAACGAAAGTGACGTGGGCCTGGTCGACGAATTAATTCCAAGTCTGAGAAGAGATATCCTCGTCGGCAACTATTCTAATTACGCTAAATAATTAAGCAGACAATTGTATCCAAGTTTGGGGGAAACTACGCGAGCGCAACTTTGCGTTTTCGCGTTTAATATCACAGGCCCCAGAGGGAAGATTCGTCTTGGACGAAAGGCCAAGCTGAAATATCACCGGAAACCTCGTCTTCGACCGGGAAACGATTCCTTCACCCGTAATAATTCAAACTTTACATTTCCTCCGGCTACCTATAATTTCCTTTAATAACCATCGCGGAACTTTGCTTAAATATCGACCGAGACTTGGAATGATTCTCGCCAATGAAAAAAGTGCTAAATTTTTCCCACGCTTTCTCTAGTTTTTTCTTTGGATTTTTCTCCTCGATTTTAATCGTGTCGCATGATTAACATTCTGAGCACAGGTGACTATAAATGATTCGCTGATTTGGGATCGAGTCGAAGTTGTAACTCGATATGACGCTTTTCATTCAAGACTGTATGTGTTAGATGTTTAGATGTAGTGTTGAAAATGTCGAATGTTTTAGATACGAAAATGTAACAATGTAGAATGTCAGATGTTTTTAGAATGTAAAATGTATAGAATAGCATCTTCGCGATGTTGAGGATTTGATTATTCATAGTAAAACGTAGCGACTGACGAGAGGCACTAAAAAATGGCGGCGATAGTCATAAACTCGAAATATAAACAAGATCATTTTGTGCAATTTTCATAGTTAATTTTTAGAAAACACAATTTTATACGTAAAATGCTGCAAGAATGTTTAAAAGAGAATCTTTGCGGTGTAGTAATGTCAATTATTTATATTAAAACGCAGCATGCGAAGAGAGACGCTCAAAAATGGCGTCGATGGTCATAAACACGAAATCTAAACACGATTATTCCACGTAATTTTCATTGCTAATTTTTAAAAAACGCAATTTCACACGTAAAAAGCTGCAAGAATGTTTAAAAGAGAATCTTTGCGGTGTAGTAATGTCAATTATTTATATTAAAACGCAGCATGTGAAGAGAGACTCTCAAAAATGGCGTCGATGGTCATGAACTCGAAATCTAAACACGATTATTCCACGTAATTTTCATAGTTAATTTTTAGAAAACACAATTTTAGACGTAAAAAGCTGCAAGAATGTTTAAAAGAGAATATTCACGGTGTGGTAGGGTCGATTATTTATATTAAAACGCAGCATGTGAAGAGAGACGCTCAAAAATGGCGTCGATGGTCATAAACTCGAAATATAAACAAGATTATTCCACGTAATTTTCATAGTTAATTTTTAGAAAACACAATTTTAGACGTAAAAAGCTGCAAGAATGTTTAACAGAGAATATTCACGGTGTGGTAGGGTCGATTATTTATATTAAAACGCAGCATGTGAAGAGAGACGCTCAAAAATGGCGTCGATGGTCATAAACTCGAAATCTAAACATGATTATTCCGCGCAATTTTCATTGCTAATTTTTAAAACACACAATTCTGATACGCAAACAATTGCAACATTCTCTACATTCGACGATCACACGGATCCAAGTGTTCGTAATTGTGCCATCCTATTTTAGCCGAATGTTGCACGATAAAATGAATTACCCTATTAGGAAAGTTCGCGACGAACGGAGGTGAAACATCGATCTTGGCAAAGAATCCCCACCGACAATTAATTCGAGCGTAAGGAGAGAGGCCTGCGGAGCCTAATCAACCTGTTTCGCAACAATGGAATTCGAACTTGAGACAACGTTTCCCTGGGAATTGCACGGACGTCATTAGTTAGCGCTGGAACTTTTCGAAGGCGAGTTTCACCGTTGGAAAGGCGACAATTCGAAGAGATTCGAGGGCACGGAAATCACGTCGAAGGGGTTCAACGAGGAGGAGAAAGAGAAAGAGGAAAGCGAAGGCAAAGTAGCCGGATGATGGCGGTTCGACGGCGCGATCGAGAAAAAGACGCCACCGGGGAACGCGACGAAAGAGCAAAGTAGGCACCTGAGGGAATACATCAGCGAGCAATCTCGACTGAGTCGAGCACAGCCGGAAATGAGAAAGGGCGATTCTTTAATACCTCGAGCACGACCGTTCACAGTCCGATAGATTCGGGAAAAAAGTAAAGGAAGAATCTTCTCCTCGAACGAAAGCGTGCCAGTAATAGCGACTGGTATTGCCCATCATACGACTCCAATTATATGAATCTTTCATTCATAAAATACTTAACACCCACAGTTCCATCTGATCTCTCTCTAAATTACCATCATCTTTCAATTTTATCAACGACTCGTGAATTATCATTTATAAAAATCACCTCTCTTGTAGCGTGTTCCGTACTGAAACATTCGCTTTTATTCTTTCTTTAAAGAACTGTAAAACGCGACTAAAGGAGCTAGAACACTTAAGATTAAGTGAGCCATTGAAAACGCGTAAACCCATAACCGAACAACCATTTAGACACAATTTTACTATCCATTGTACTGATTACCTAATTGCTAAATTAGCCATTTCTTTTTTTCTTCATATACAATATACTTTTCTACCGAGATTTCTCAAAAATCATAGTCACTTTACAAGGGTAATTCACCCACTTGACGTAATTAGAACGTAAAATGGGGATTTGTTGCAAATATATGCAGATAGAAAATACCTAGAGGTTGTACAGCCTCCAAATATTTCAGATAGTAACTAATATTTACATATTTTCCCATTTGTAAATTACATATATTACCATTTCCTAATTCAAATGTTAAATCATATGCTACCATTCATTTATTCTTGGAACCTTAATACAGAGTGCCACAACATTCGCTTCTGATTCTCCAAAAGTTTAATTTACACTCTCGCTATAGCATCTTCAAGTCTCGTTATCAAATAGCAGATTTGTTCTCGTCGTGAATCCAAATTTGCAACAACAGGAAAACCAAGGCGAGTACACGATATAGGAGTTCAAGAAAAGGAAACTCTAACGAGAAGTGAAAGCCTTGAGCATCTCAGGCAAATAATATTCGAGGAATTGAATTAGACCGCGTAATCTCGAGCTTGCCTTAGGAGACCGCCATCAACTCGCTTGGATTAATGCCAAACCGACGAAACTAGTCCAAGAATCTCGAATGACGACTTCTACTGACGAGCTCATTCCTCGTAGCAGGATCAATGAACTTGCCAAAAATCCTGATACGCAGCGAGAGGACATAGAAAACTGTTCCTTTCGGATGTGCTCGAGATCGTTTATCTCAAGAACCATGTTTCTCGTGACGTGACAGCAGCCATGATCTTGGATCATCTCGCTCTCTGCTTTGGAAACCTGCCTTTGTCTGCTATGATAGAAGTAGAAATCCACTCTTGTCTAAATGTCTCAGCAAACAAATTATGCAACGATCGCGAAGTACCGAGACGTTTCTGAACTGTAATTTATCGATCCTGTGACAGGTTTCACGTCACTTAACACATTACCAACCACATGGGGAGATCTCCCCGTTTTCAAATAACCGATTGAATATCTCTCCCCGTTTTTGAAACTCGCTGCATGAACGATTTTGGAAAATGAAAATATAAACTTGTACGAGATTTTAACGGATGGCGGAAGAAAACATCCTCACCGGAAATGTAGAAGGACTCTTTTGAGTGATTCAAGCGAAGAAGATTACTACTTCGCGTCGTTTGTGAAAAATACGCGGTTGGCTAAGTGTTAAGAAAGAATAAAAGAAAATCAGACCTCCTTTGGGCGACAGCTAAGTGTTTCACTGATCATCTGTGTTTTTTGAAAATTCGCAGTTAGCATTTTTACGAAAGTCCAAGTCTTAAAGCGTGAAACGTCGCTGTACCAAGATTTAGATTTCCGTATAAAATACCGAAAACGAATTTTAAAGGTCGCAGTAGATTTTACGGCGGAAATAACTACGCTAGTCCTTTCACAGACAATACATCTAATTTTTTAATCCCAGGAAAATAATGGAAAAATTCGAAATTTTTTAATAATGGAAAAATTCGCGAAACTCGGGTGAAGCTTATCACATACCTCACAATCCCAACGCAGAGAAAAGTGCATCGGGATTTTTCAGTTTAATGTATTACAACAGAAAGGTTAAAAAAATATACAAATTATTATTTAGTTTTCTGGATCCATATTCTTGAGTAATTTAGACTATCACGGTAAGAGTGCATCTGGCAAATATGTTCTTTTTTCCTTTCAAACCATCTTATACAGAGTGTTTCGCCTAATTAACTAACAGTTCAATTATCTCGATTCCTGTTCATACTATGGAAAAAATATTCAGAGAGAAAGCGAATGCTGCAAAGGGGCAAATATTAAAATTAGTGTCGTACAATTCACGATTTCTCTTTCTCGAAATTACGTGCAAATCAGCATATTGTGTACTGTTGAATTCTTTCTTTCTGAGCTACAACAGTGCTCTGATGGAAATATAAAAAAAAAAGGAACATCGAAGCTCTTGAAATTTTATAAGAGAAATTAAGTAGGAAAAAACAGTCTGTCAATTAGAATATTTCTCCTGTTGCATCAAATATATTCGATTGTACACGTAATTGGTGAACGTTTATTTTCAACTGGACAGATCGAAAAGTCTCTAATATGTAATTCCCCGTTAAACGAAACATTTGACGTTGAAGCAACAATCAAAAAGCAAACCGATGTAAAGCTGCATGGCTTATAAAATCCTGGCGAGTGCATCCACGCGTAGGATACTTGTACAAAAGCACCGAATAAAAAAGAAATTGCCGTTCGACACATCGTAACGAAAAAAAAAAAAAAAAAAAAAACGAAAAAGGAAAAAAAAAAGGCGAAACGATCATCGAAAACAATGTCGCCGGTAGAGTCGCACGATAAACACTCGTGTTCCGCTGCCCATCAAGCGCGTTCACCCTGTTTCACTTGTGTCGTACAAGCCACGCGACCAGATTATTGTTTCAACGATCGAATTCTCTATGATAAATTGATACGTGCGTGGACCATTTAATTTCACATCGATCTACTCGAACCACGAGCACGCCGCCACACAGCGGACACCCTATAAAACGAGGACAGCAAAACTGATTCTTTATCGATACATTTATCCGTCATGATCTAGATTTCCTCGTCATTACTCGTTCGACTACGCGAAACATTTTCACTTGAAAATATGATTCGCCGTTTGTTTGATTCCGCTACTGTGTATCGAAGAAGATTATAAACTAATTAATGAAATATCTATTGTTATTGTTCGTAAAAACCTGAAAATTGTCGAAGCCAAGGATTAGGCGACACAGTTTGCAAATTAGTTTCGTAACACCGAATTTCAAGGACCTTCTCATTTGGCCACCTAATCCGGAAAATTATAAACGAATTAATGAAATATCTATTGTTATTGTTCGTAAAGATCTAAAAATTGTCGAAGCCAAAGATTAGGCGACACAGTTTGCAAATTAGTTTCGTAACACCAAATTTCAAGGACCTTTTCATTTGGCTACCTGATCCGCAAGACTATAAACTAATTAATGAAATATCTATTATTATTGTTCGTAAAGATCTAAAAATTGTCGAAGCCAAAGATTAGGCGACACAGTTTGCAAATTAGTTTCGTAACACCGAATTTCAAGGATCTTCTCATTTGGCCACTTGATCTGGAAAATTATAAACGAATTAATGAAATATCTATTGTTATTGTTCGTAAAGATCTAAAAATTGTCGAAGCCAAAGATTAGGCGACACAGTTTGCAAATTAGTTTCATAACACCGAATTTCGAAGACCTCATTTGGCCACCTAATCCGGAAAATTATAAACGAATTAATGAAATATCCATTATTATTGTTCCTAAAGATCTAAAAAGCGAGGAATTAGGCGACAAAGTCTACAAATTGTTTTATAACACCGAATTTCGAAGAACTTCTCATTTAGCCACCTGAAATGCAAGACCAGATCGACCAGAAAAGCCACAATTCTACCCGCAATGTAACAAATAGCTTAAGTAACAATTTCTCTACTCTCTCGACTACTCAATCACCCCATAACATGGAAAAACATCAATCAATACACTTCGATCACCTCCACTGCACACTTACACAGCGAATAGAAACACACAAAGGTTTCTAAAACATTAATTCGTCTGTGGAATTCGATAGATTTGACTAGAATTTAGTAGATTTCGATAAATTTCAATAGATATCCGTAGATTTCGATAAATTTCAGTAGATCCCCGTACGTTCCGATGGATTTCAATAGATATTAATAGAATTCAGTAAATTTCACTAGACGTCGATAAATTTTAATACATTTTGGTAGATTTCAATAGACCTCGATAGATCTGAATAAATTTCAGATGCACCTCGCTTTCAGCAAGTGTTCTAATACGGTACGAACAGGATTGTATATACGTTATATCGATGTTCCGTTTGAAGAGAAGATAGGCCACGGTGTATCTTCTAAAGAAAGATTTAATTGGATATATGTAATATATCTTCCCGCCTTTAGATCGTCGAGAATGTGGTAACAGTCTATCCTCAAGCCTATCCAATTCCCAAAGGAGAGCTGTCTGGGATTCTGCTACCTCTGAAAACGAATATCGTATCGGCTCAAACGACGTTGTGATACAAAGGCGATGGTAGAAATCCTCAGCAGGTTGAACGGTTATTCTGATGAAAGGTACAGAATGTTGTACTCTAATTTCAAATTAAATACACTGTAATAATAAAATACAACATGTTTAGCAGGAGTAGTTCGTGACGAAAGTTTTAGGGACACGAAAAGACGTCGCGGGAATGTGGTTCCAAGGCTGTTTCACCTTCCAATTAGAGGCTTCTGAACTTCAAGTTTTCCTCTATGCATGCTCTCTTCTCTCTTCTCTACTTTATACGCGAGATTCCTAGGATTTCTCTACCTTGAGGAAGTTTCTCTTACGGAAAGTCAGTTGGGATCGCGAAGGTTCATTTTCGAATTAGGATAAGCTGTGTCTCCCTTAATCCACGGCTTTTCTTGCTAACTTAACCTCTTTGGTAACGAGAGATGATATTCGGATTAAAATCTAATAAACAACGAGATTTAAACAGACGGCACAACAAATAACACGTACATCGCGTTGCTGATCGCTGTTTTTGAAGTGGGTTCGCGGTGCTCTTGGTCCAATATTAATCCTTTGGGTACCGATTTATTTGAAAAGATTCCTGCGTTTGGAACGGATTTAATTGGCGGATGCACGATATGGTACATAAAAGCAGTAGATTTTCTGCGAGAATTCGTTTATTCGAACGATGTGATATCCATAGTAATTAGAATTGTAAAACAAATATAAATTTGTAGAAGAAACGAAATGAAAATAAATGAATTCAAGGAATCACAGAAAGCAAATTACCAATATTCTTTAATACAAATTATTTATTCAAAGCAAATGGGTAAATACAATGGTACTTGGTATTGTTTGCACTGTAAGGTAATATTTTTCCTAATTTTACGCGAGTAACAAACGCGGCACCTTCTTTTTCTCTTTTATTTTTCTGGCACATCTATTTGTCTCTTCTACTGTAATATCTGAAAAATCGTCATTCGAATTTAAACCGTACGAAACCTTCCAACTGTTTATCATAGCGAGCATAATTTCTCTTACAAATAATTAACAAAATAAAAAGCTTCGAACGGATGTATTCGGTTGTGTGAGCTTGTATAGTGTGTGTTTGTGACTATCCGATTTGTGTATCGCTTGGTGGTTCGTGTTCTACTTGGTTCTGTCGTGTTTGACTGCGTTTGCTCCTTCATCAACTAGTTTCGCGAGAATGGGAGTGATCGAGTGACTAGAAAAAGGATTGTTGCTAGATGTAACGATGGTATTTTAGACAATTTCGAAGTTATAAAGGCCTCTCGACCTTTACAACGAGTTTACGGGCAGCACTAACCAACTCTTCGTGTTTTATACGTATAATTTGCCAAACAAAGGTCTCGTCGTTGGGAAATTAATTCTACAACTCAACATTCTTGCTGACGAGTAAATTTAAAAGAAATCGTGCACCGAGTGTGTCTATAACACTGTCTGAGGTAGGTGAAACGAACAGCAACAGAAACATACATATACAAACCGTCAGATAAAAAGGGTAGCGTTAATTAGGAGCATCGAAAGCAGCCGAATATTAAAGCACCGTTTCCATCGTGCGCTGCTACTTTCAATTCCATGTATCCAACGATTCCAAACCAGCCGTCATCCCTGTTAAACCAACTTTTCACTTGATACGTTATGCATATCGACCATTTCGTTTCTCGAATGTGGAAAAATCATCCAGGCAGCCGAAGCGACAAACCGACGTCGAGGGAGCACGTGTATCCGGGCGCTAATGAAAAGCAGCCCTTTGTCGATCCGTGAGGGAAGGCCGAGCTATTAGAAAATCAACGCGATTCCGTTTGCAGTGCACGATAGATCACGGTAATCAGAAATGGAGCCGCATCCGACGGTCCACGCAATCCGTGATTGATCATAAGCGAGCCGAATCGTTAGCTAGCCGTGTGCACACGCGCATCCTGGCCTAACCCAGGTTACCTGCATCATTTGCATGATGGAGCAAAGTAATCTGACACTTCATTCGCCGACGCTCGATCCCTCGTCAGCCATATTCACCCTTGTGATCGGACGATCGACTCTCCTTCCTCGTGAAATCCAACATACAGAATGGATAGATTTTAGTTGATCTCGCTACCACGGTAATTGCATGGTGTCTCGGCATAATGGAAGAGTATTGCGGACTTGGGTAATGATAGTAAGTGATTGGAATACTCGTTTGATTTGCTAATGGAACCTCGTGAATCGGTTTTTAACGATTTTACGGTAGAACGAACTGATCAAATGTAACAGAAAAGACCTCTGCTGGTATTAACCATAGGACTCTTCAGCTCTGAGCTATCGCGTCAAAGATTAACCCTTTACATTCTCGAGCTTTTGTGCCGAAGTTGAATTCTTCTTGGTTTCTTTTTAGCATAATTACTTGTGTTACACCTGTAGTTTCGTCGATTAAAATTCGAAAGATATCATTGTTCTTCCTCATCTTTCCTCAGAATCTGCAACATCTATCCGAATTCTTTCTCTGTTTTGTGTGCTATTAGAATCAGCTTCGTTTCTTATCAAATGAATCTATATCATTTATGATATTATTGATTTGACTCCTAAATAATTGAAAATCGAACTTTCCTCTGCTACTAATTCCATCATTTAGCTCGATGCTTTACAAGTAACAAAGATAAATTAATATACAAAATAGTAAGTTTAATTAAACGGAATTCTATACTTTAAATTGCATATACAATCAGTTACAATGTAGAAAAGAAGAATACCTGTTTAAAACAAAAAAACCTAAACAGTTATCATCGCCTCTTGACCCTTTCGTTACGGCAGATTTCAGTAGAAAGGTAGACGTTCAATTTTCATCACTTAGAAAAAAAAACAAAAAGCAGTCTATTTCGATTAATTCGCATAAAGTTAAGCCGACGTGCTAGTTTCATTATCAATTGTGATAGAAAACTCGCATGGAACAAAGACGTAGAGGAGAATGAATAACTTATCGAGAACTTTTTTTGCGTGACAGAAATGATTGAACATTTTTCGTTTTGAAGGTTCGACGAACCCGCGGGATTAGTTCTCGGGTTAAGATTAAAATACATATTCATCTCTCGTAACATCTGCGAAAGGTTCCCTTAATTCGACTAATTCTGTCTCCTCTATTAAACGAACAGTAACACGATTACTCTCTGAGAATAACTGAAAATCAATGGGACAAAATGGATTTCCATTTCCGTACTATTAACCCACATGAAGAGACCGTACTATATCAAGCTAAGATCGTGAAATACTTTTATTGAAATCCACCGGGGCTAACACATTGGCTAAAGCTAGTTGAAAAGTTTGCAGAACGATTTTCACTAGCCAACTTCGGTCAATAAAGAAAAGAGCAGGAGGCCATCAGGCGACGCAACAGTCGCTCAATCTCTCGCAGCTCTTCCGAAATTCTCCATAATTCCAAGGTTTTTACTATCGCACAGTTTTATTAGCCCGGGTGGCGAGAAACTCGTCGTCGCGCAGATGTAACGCGACGAGTCGGAAGTTAAAAACAGCTCACCGTAAAGCGTGAACTTTTAACGATAAATTCAGCATCGATCTAACCCCTCTCCTCTATAAGCGGAGTAACGCAGCGTGATGAAATTTCATTCGTCGGCAGTGGTCGTTGCCCGTTTCGCCGAATGAAACGTCGCGCAAGAGATACCTATATGCAACTGCCTCGTTTATTTAAGAGCTCTAATTGTCCGAGCTCATTATCCGTGCAATTAGATCAGGCGAAATTGCAATCTCTCTGATTCTCTCTCGCTTTGCCTCTCTTTCTCTCCTTCTCTCTCTAAGGTTTTATTTCTCTCTCTCTCTGACTCTCCTTTTCTCTCTTCGATTCCCTCTTCCTCTCTTCTTCTGTCCTTCTCTGACTCTTTTTCTCTCTTTGGCTCTCTCTCTTTCCGACTCTCTATCTCTCTTCGACTCTCTCTTTCTCTTCCTCTCTCTCTGACTCTCTGACTCTCTCTCTCTCTCTCTGACTCTTTTTCTCTCTTCGACTCTCTCTCTTTCCGACTCTCTATCTCTCTTCGACTCTCTCTTTCTCTTCTTCTCTCTCTGACTCTCTCTCTCTCTCTCTCCGGTTTTATTTCTCTCTCTCTCTGACTCTTTTCCTCTCTTCGACTCTCTCTCTCTCTCTCTCTCTGAGTCTCTCTCCCGACTCTCTCACTCTCTGGTGAGTATTAAATAAGGCTCCCACTGAATGAAATATCTGCCAGATAATACAAAGTTAATAGGTCTCGGGGCTAGAGGAAATTCCGCGAGGATTTTTTCTACTCTTTCTTCCTTTCTTTCTTGCTTGCGATAAAATTCATCCTCCTACGGCTGTACGTTCGATCTCTCCTCGTTACGATTTTAAAAGGCAACGCGATCGCTGGAATACATTGTCGATAACGAGTCTGAATGCTACCGTCGTCTATTTTTAACTCGAATTCCCTCTGATGGAATAATGTGCTTCCCTGGGATTCGTCTGCTTCGTTCGGTAATTCCTTTTGAGATGATTAGGTGCTTTATTTGAGGAACGATTTTCATTCGTACAGTAACGATCATATTTTCTATCCTCGTTCTACCTTCATAGAACTCTCCTTTTGTACCAATGCTGTTTCACCAGCGTGTCTCCGCAATTGTTGCGCTGTAAAATTTGATCAAGGAGCATGATCGATAGTTCTGGCATAGTTTGAAGCAGACTAAACTCAGTGGAGATGAAAATAAACCTATGTCTGCTGTTAAATACATATAGAGACAAATATACACCAGAGTTTCTCGTATGCATCAAAGTTTCTATGACGATAAACATTTTCTGCACTCTGAAGAAATGGAAAATTCAATTAACTAAGGGTTTCGAAAAAGAAACTCAAGAATAGCGAGAATAATCACCCGGAGAATCAAGTCAAATGCTGAAACAGCAACGTTGATCCCTATTCGAAAGAATTTCTTATTAAACCGTGAATTTATTAAGAAATCTAGCAAAGAGTCACGAGAGACGTCGAATACCATTCCACTTGACAGACCACTCAACATTTGGCAGCCGATAGAAAGAGTTTCGCCCGATGTCTCTTGATAAAAAAAGGCGCTGAATGGCGTCGAGGATGACAGTCTACGGTTTCACGTAATAATCGATATCGCCTGCAGAACGACGAACCTGCCGCGACAGCAAATCGCTACGCGAAACTCGGCAAAGGACTCGAGTCAGCAGACACGGGCGAAAAAGTCGCAACGTTGCTAGCGATAGTTTCATGCTTGCTTACGTATACCTACTCGACGCACGATAAATCGATTTCGTTGTTTATCCGGGAAAGCAGAATTCCCTGGAGCTGGAGGAATTTTCGTGAAAACGAAACATGTATTCGTTCCACTGGAAAACTTGAATTTGGAGAAAAATTGAGGATGCTTGGGAGAATTCGTTCAGATAAATTACCGAGACTGTCAATCTCTCTAGTTTTATGAATAAATCAGCTCTCTAACGAGAATTATAAATGAAAATTACGTTCATTTATTAACCTATTTGCACCTTTCATCGTCCACTTTTATTCGCTATTATTTTCTAATGATTTCAGTTATTACACACTCGCTGCTTCATGAATCTCTTTCTATATCGCGACACGCTCTCGCGATAAAATTAATACACGCGGCAGTCCAATGTATAGAATATATATCTTCGCAATTATCAATGAATTACGGTTGCTCGTTTGCCTGCAGACTTTCGACGACTGTGTTATTTTCTACTCTAAACGAATTTTGTTCGATTCGAGTGTTCTATGTACTCTGCTGTGCGAAAGTATACACATCGTACATTTAAAACGTGTATCGTATTTTAATGAAAATACTTTTAATCGAGAATTATACTTGCTTAAAAAAATGGATCTCATATTCGGTTACTTTGAAAATGATTTAAAAATACCAGATGAAACGGAAGAAAAAAGCAATTGATCGTTAATGAGAGTATTAACGTTGGACGTTTAAAAAATTGTACGATCAAATTGTGCGTAGAATTTTAGAGGAATTCGATGGTTGCCGCATCTCCGTACAGAAACTTCTTCCGCCTATTTTGTATCCGCAACCGATTTACCGTAACTTCAATTTATGCTTCAATTTCAGCTGCTTTATGGGATGTTCCCTTCCATCCCATTAAAGTTCGAAGAAAAATAGCCTGCAGTATGCGCGGATAGCGCGATTAATACGACAACCGGCCACCGATACCGACTCAACATGCTGCGAATACCGTTTCTCCGATATTGTATCGCCTAGCTTGCGTTCGCTATCGACACCCCCAGGCTGACCAATCGAACGAACCATCGCAGTGTACAGTTGTTTGCTGCGATCATTTATCGAGAAAAAGGAATGACAGGTGGAAAATCCTGTCGTAGCAAACTTTCAAAATTATCTCCAACGAACCCCGATGAAACGCGACCGTGTACAAAGTATAATAATAAAATAGAAAATTCACCGTTGCAAGCGATATCGTAGCGAGAAAATCGAACGACAATTTCACGATACAGATGTGTATAATTTAATCGCGATCTAATGAAACCTAATCGGATTACATTCGATGAAAGACAACGTGGAAGAATTGGCAGGCATAGAAAATTGACACGATTATTTCTCACGACTTTCTCCACGATCACCGTGCCCACGTTAATACGTTTCTACTTATTTCATCATTTTTCGTACGTCCAATTGCGTAATGGATTTTACGAGAGAGAAAAGCCAACCCGGCGCCAAAAAGGGCAACGTCCACCACCCCTGGCCAGAATTCATCCCACGTTCGGAACAATTTCATCCCCACCCTATAGGGGTGGGGGCGAACGACCGCCATAAATTTATCACCGGATGATTTGTCGCTCCGGTATTCTTTTTCCTACATTTACTTCGACCATTTTTCCCCCGGTTGCACCGCGACAGTCTACGTGCACGGAGCAACGAGTAAATGCGCCCGATCGACCCATTTTTCCGCGGAAACCGCCGCCGTCACTGCTCCCACCGCTAGTCTAATAAATAGCGAATTTGAGGATGATCAATCAGCCCGATAGATTGCCCCTGTGGTAGACCGTCTTTTCCTATTAGCGTCACTTTTCTACGGTTCCCGAACGTTTTGGTATATACACACAGTCTCACGAGAACCTTCGCTACACTTCGCGTTTCCGAAATGTTCGATAAACTATTGTCACAAGGGAAGACGAAGAAATTTTGTTTTTAAAAAGAGATTTATTTTATTAATACGCTTGTACTAGAAGAATATACAATGGGGATCTTAACGCAATGACTTCCAGACTAATAATGGATCCCTCGCTATTTTTCCTTGTGTCTTTTATACTTTTCTTATGAGCAAATATTTGCTTCTGATACTCTAAATTTATCTAGTTGATTGTTTTCTGAGTCACAGTGTGTAATTAGAGATGATGTTAGAGCTCATTAGCGAATTGATAGTTAAGTGCGACCAGGTTTACGATACGAACGCGATTCTTCGCTATTTTCGAGGTTGTTTCGTCGTCATTAGTGTGTTATTTGCGTCTTTCAGACACGGGATTAAAAATTGTTCGATTCTTCGCAACAGTTGTAAATTTGGGAATCCATCGACGGTACAATTATCAGCGTGACAGAATATTTAGACAGTACGAACAAAGTAGCCTCTTTGCCACTGTGTTGTCCCAGCAGACAGCTTCTCAGCTTCCTAGAGTGGATAAATTAAAGCGACACACATGCGTCGAGAGACAAAAGTCTTCAGAAAGTCGCCCTTAAAAATCACAGGAGTAATAATCGTCCTACAATTTCATTCTGTATCTAGAAAATTGTTCAACCGATTCCAAGCAATGTCGTTCGGAAATATTTGTCAAAATAAAGTTTTCTCCGTTCGGGGAAAATTGGAGGACAGAACGACAGGTGGAATCTCGCGAGAAAGTGGAAATAAAGGGACGGAACACTTTGGTTGTTGGACGACCACTTATCAGCCAGTTGGTTCCTCACGTTGGGTACGTATCTTCCCTCGGTAAAACCTTTTCCAACCCCCGAACGTGTTCAATCTTTGATCCTAAGGAAATTACAGTTCTCAAGGGTTGAAAGAAGAATCGTCGGAGAAAATTATACACCGGTCTTCTTCAACCTTTCAACCATCTATCTCTCTTTCTCTCATCCTGAACGGAGGAGGAAGGTAAACACGGGAACTACGTAGGCGAAAACGAAGCTAAGAACTTTCCATTTTATCGAACAATGAAAAATCGACATCGTTGATGCGGTTAGTCCTTTTATTACCGGCGTGTTCAGCAACTTTGCAATGGTAATGGTGGCAGACTCTACGCCCGGTACCTCGTTCGAACGACACAGAGGCCGATATTACCATGCTACGCTGTGTTTAAAGTGTTAAAAAACTTGGGGAAAATTTCCATGGTGTGGGAAGGGAGGACGAAGTTCGCGAACGCGGCGACCTGGTTCGTTCTGCTCGTTTTATTACGTATTACAAAGAGGCTAAACGAGCTGTTCCGGCCCTCGACGTTTTGATCCCTGCGCATTAAACGAAGAATTCCCCTTGACCCAGAAATAAAATAATGCCTGGACCGAAAGAAAAATTTGTAGACTGTGGATTCTATAATTCGAATGGCCGCTTGAATTTTCGGGGTAGAGAAAGAAAATTAAAAAGAGAAATCAATCCTTCGAGCATCGAAAATAATAAGTAGTTCACCTACGTACTCTCTGAAAAACTCGGTAGTTTTTTAAATCTCGATGGTACTATCAGCTTCCTCTATCTGAATCACGTGGAAAGAAGACGTGGAAAGGACGATCAAAGACAAGAAGGAGTGGTTGAAAGAAGAGAACGATCGTTAATGGAACCGCGAAAGGCTGAATGCTGCGACTAATTGAGGGTAGCGCGATTAACCTCGAGAAATTAGGTCGTCGAGCAACGAGTGCCTCGTGGTACAAAGTAATTTCTATTCGATACACAGGATACTAAATGTTCCCTGTGCTTTCTTCAAGCTCTGTTTCTCGAAACGCGACAGAGAGAGGTGATTCGCGTGCAGATGAAGGGAACGAAGACTGAAGAAATTGGAATTAAAGGAAGCAGAGATAATTAAGACGGTGATTCGCCTCGTCGGAGAATTTGTGTTGGTATATTCTTTGTCGAATATCCAACAAACTTTTAATCCAGAGTTTTCCCACCCCACGATCGGTGTAGAAAGAATTCGATCGCGGCGGAACTTGAACGCGTTCGCAAACAATGACGAATCCCTGCCACTGGTGGGAAAACAATTTCACCGGCTACGTCTATTTCCCAGGAAATCCTGCGTCCCGATCCTCCGACGATCGATTTTATTTCCAGCAACGCCGCGCCATTGGCAACGAGCTCGCGAAACGTTGCCCGTTTTAAACTCTTTAACGGGAGAGAGTCGAACTGAAAAATACAAGGTGGAAAACAACGGCGTGGCACGGTTTTTTTTAACCGTTGGTGCTGCAATTAAAATGGAATCACGCTCACACGCCATCTTGCCGCCGAGGGCTCTGCAGGTGATGCTTCTCGTAATTACGACGGTGTTAATCTGTGTAAGGGCAATTAGGTGAGAATCGTTGAATAGTTTCGTTCGGTTGCAAAGATAGGACGACATTTCGATTACATGGCTGTAGAATCTGTATTATTAACTGTATTTCTACGTGAACTATTGCCCGAGCGCCAAACTTCCGCCAGAGTTTCACTCGCGAAAACATTCTCGAATAACTCGCGAGAAATGTACGTGTTGAGTTTAAATATCACTCCAAGAGAACGAGGTTAGTTTGAAATGGTTGTATTATGAATGTACACAGTTTCTGTAATTTCTTTTGTAATTCGAGGTCCATTCGACTGGATTACAATTAGTAATCCACTTCCCAGCGATATCTGAAAACTGTTGAAATCGTGGTCGGTCTTAAAAATAATATCCTGCCGGAATTTAAACGTATAAAACACGGTTGACAGGTTCTTTCGTTCGCAGCGTTTCCCTCTATGTACATGACAAATATTTTTACAAGCTTCAACCGCTCTGCTACCATTTTTAAATTCATATTTAACGTGCAATAACGTACAATTTTATTCACCGACCTAAAAGAAACAAGAAACCGCCATTTCTTCCGTTTACTGTTAAATTTTTCGAAGTTATTGTAGAGAATTACTACGTAACTTCATATTTCATATTTAAAAATATTATCTACCCATCGTAAGTAGTTTACGAAAGCGAAGCTATTAGGAGATAATGCAGAAACTGACAGAAATTTTACACTCGCTTACTAGTTTATAAATATTTTGCTACGGTTGCAATTTACAGATAAGTGAATATAATAATAATAATAATTTTAGACGTCTTGCAAGGGTAGAACAACTGTTACGCAACTGTAACAACTATAAAACGATCTTACAGCTTGGAGACAACTCAGACAACTCGTAAACGACTCGTTTTCTCCAACACACACATTATATCCAACGCAATGTCTTTAGCACTCTGACTCCATCCACAAGACCTGAGAGTTCTATCTGCAACTCTAGCTCTATTTACAGGATTCCGACGACTCTGACTATATTCATAACACTTCCGCTTTATCTGCAACTCTAACTCGATTTACAACACATCCCAACGACTCTGTCTAACACTCTGACTCCATCCACACTTCCGCTCTAACTCTGTTTAAAACCCTTCTCCACTGTATCTACAACTCTAACTTCATTTACAACACGCTGACGATTGTATCTCCCCAGCACTTGCGTTCTATCTGCAACTCTAACTCGATTTAAAACACTCTGACAACTCTATCTAAAACACTGTGACTCTATTCACAACACTTCTGCTCTATCTGCAGCTGTAACTTTATTTACAGCACTCTGAGGATTCCATCCCCAGCATATTCGCTATATTCTGCAACTCTAACTAGAGTTTAAAACACTCTAGCGACTCTATCTAACACTGTGACTCTATTCACAACACTTCTGCTCTATCTGCAGCTGTAACTTTATTTACAACACTCTGAGGACTCTATATCCCCAGCACATTCGCTCTATCTGCAACTCTCTAACTCGATTTAAGAACACTTTGTCAACTCTATCGAATAACTGTGGCTCTATTTCGTAACCCTTCTCTGCTCTATCTGCTGCAGCTCTAACTCGATTTACAACAATACTCTGGACAACTCTAACAACACTCTGACTCTATATTCACAACAAGTTCTGCTCTATCTGCAGCTGCTCTAACCTGATTTACAGCACTTACAAATCTGTAGTAACGGAGGAAAAATACAATGGGACCAAGCGGGAATCGAACCCGCGACCTCCGGAACGGCAAGCCGGGACTCTACGCGCACAGCTAAGGCACCCTCTTATTTTCCTCGTTGTTATTGTTACTATTTGATGGGTATGGACGTCCCGACACTACAAGTCTGTCACTTTAATACTGTCTGCAAGGAGAAACACTTCCTTTTCCATGTTTCTCTTCCACGATAGATGCATAGTATTTCGAGACCTTTTCTGTTAAAAATAATCAACGCATCGACGAACTTGATTCGTCGAATATTTGGAACATACAAAGAAACAGATGTTCTCGAATTGATCGTAGATAAGAGAACAGATGGTTTTGCGTGATGATTAGGGTCGACGTGAACAGGTACGCGGAGATGCCTAATTGTGCTGGACTAGTCATAGAACCGTCCCTTCTGGCTAGATGGATCTAACAGCGTTTAAACGGTTGTCCAGAAACACGAACACTTCCCTCTGATCGTTGGCGGTGGATAACGTTTCCCTAATTGATTAGCACGCTAGCAATAACAGGTTATGTCCTCGCGCCGCATGTGCGGAACATGCGTCGCTTCGACAAATTCAACCAACATTTCACCGATAACCTGCCAACCCTTTCCCTCTGCTCGCTGAATTCTCACACAAAGTTGGACAGAAAACGAAAGAAATCTGTGTTAAAGAACACTTTAGATTAAACAGATAACTGATTTTTAGAGCTGGAAAATATCCTCCTTCTCTTCTATCTCAGATATTCTTTACTCTCGCGAAGATTGGAACACTCGAAACTGATGCAGATGAAAATTTAGCAACGAATGCATAAAAAAATAAATGATTCTGCATTTTTCTAGAGAAGTCTTTCTCAGAAAGATTAATTTAGCACAATAGTGAACCAAACTCTAAAGATATGTAATACAAATAGGTATTCCAAATAAAAATAAAACATAGACGAGACTGTTAACTTGACTTTCTTCGACGAATATAAATTTTATATTATATTACACTTATTACACGTATAAAAATCGATGTGAAAAATATAATTTGTTGTTTTCGTTTACGTTTTTATTTTTAATTAATCATTGTTTATATATTAATTTAGAAATACTGAAACCTTTATTTGTTTACATTTTAATTAATGTAAAACTGTAAATAAAAATACACATGTAACCCTAAATAATAAATCTTTTATTTTAAAACATGACAAAGTCAAATTACACTAAATCCAATATAATTATACTAAAATCCTATTGGTTGAAAAGTGTTTGCAGAGTGGTTTGTAGTGTATTTAACGTGTGATTGGTGGATGTAGATGATTCCTTACAAGTATAAGGGGATAAACGTTAGAAAGAAATGTTTTCCAAAGTTCTGAAAGTAATAAAATCCCCGATGTTCAAGGAATTAAGTTGCAAGCGAGCGAAAGTAAAAATTCCTGACAACTCGAAGCAAAATTTCAATTTTTAACTCTTCACAAACTAAACATCTGTTCGTTAAAACTATCAGAATAGAAAACTATGCAAAAGTGTATCAAGAAATTCAATTAGTCGCTCTTTCGACATCGACGATCATAGGGAAAATCTTTCGTGCAGTTATTTATTCTCTAGAAATATTCCTGTCGGCGAATATCCTCTGATTGACACTTCGATTATACATTTAATTGCAGGGAAGGAATACAATCGCGTAGGAATTAAATGCAAATTAGTTTATTAAGCGTTGCAGCGGCGATCATCGATAGCTTCTGTAAAATTTAACTGCGGTCAAAATAAACCTGTTATTATTCCATGAATATCATTTTCACGATGCGTGAGCGTGTATAGGCCTGAAGGAAAGCTGTGTTAAAATAATACGCGATAACAGCAAACACGTCGGGAATTTTGGGAACGATTGGTATATAATATCGTCGGATTAAAATTTGAAAATATGCCGTTCGAATATTTTCGCGTAACTCGTTTTCAATGATCATTGATTTTTCCAAAATGTCCCTACTCGTGGAAACTCGATCAACGATCGTCGATTTCATATAAATTTCCAAAATATTTCCTCGCAGCGTTGTAGCGTTTAATTCTGATAGAAATGTCAGGTATACGAAAAGATATCGTCGTTATCGATATAACGAACGTTCTCGCCGGCAATCGTGCTCGAAATTAATGGGAGATGACGATCGAGGCACGCTGAACGATTGCATTGTTGGCAATTAAACGATCGCGCCAGCGGAACAGAAAATCGGCTGTCGTGATGAGAATCTGCAAGGGTGTGCGTATTCAATTGACAAGTAATTCGTCCGCTAACAATGCTAATGACGCTTTATGCTCGATGATGATGATTTGTAAAGAGAATTACCCTGGATATTCTGCCTTCATTCCTATTGCTGGGAACATATTTTCAAGCGTGTATCGTAGTTTCGAAGAGAGAAAAAAAAAAAAATACGCGTCGAATGGTTAGGCAGGTACAATCGATTGCTCCGATAATCTTCCTGTCCCGTAAAAGTTCTTAATTATCGCGTATTTGCTTCGTTAACGATGCCGCGCGGATGAAAATCAATCAAGTTCCCAGGGAAAAAGCATCGTCCAGCCATTGTCGATATTCAATCATAATTGCACGGGAGTTGATTGCGCAGAGGCTGACCGAGATCCCCCAGCGAGCGGTCTCTGCTTTGCTCGGTAATTGACTTGTTGTTGGTTTTAGTTAGCTCGGTTCGTCAATATTTCTAATTTTCCTAGAAAATGTTTCGCGTAGGTTAATACGAGGGAAATTCTGAAGGAAAGAGACGTGTGTTTTCGCACAATGAATTAGGTTTCTCTAGGATAGAATCGTTTTACATGATGGTAATTAGAAAATGATACTACGTTTGTTGCCTCGTCATCGATATTATCAATAAAATAAACTGATCATTTTCTATTATTTCGAAAATGATTATTTCAATTATAAACATTAGATAACCGCTTCGATGAAAAACGAACGAATTTAACAGATAAAATGATGGGAAGGCTGGAAAAATCGAGTAGATCTTCGAAATTAGAATTTCGACAACTCTCTTTCAACTTTACGCGAGAATTCGTGTGAATCTTTCGTTTCCAATAATCATGATTACTATCAATTTTATTAACACTAGATTTACTGAGATAATTTCACTTTTGCATTGGATATTTCGCGAGCGAAATTACAAAAACGATTGTTGCTACTTTTCAGCAACGTTTTCTCAATTTTATCAACCCTTTACTTGAATTTTTCTTAGTTTCTTTTTATTTATATAATTACTTGTGTTTCGTTTATCGTTTCGTCGAGTAAAATTCGAAAGATATAATTTACAGATTTCAACTATTTCAGATTCTACAGAATTTTGATCGATCCCCTGACGATCTCTCAACTATTATTTTACATCTGACGTTGCGTTTACAGTAAATACACACATTTCGAAGAGATCCTTCCTGTCGAGCAGCGATAGAAATAAAACGGATCGTGAAATTTATGTGTTTCGAAACGGATTAAACGAGACGTGTGTTTAAAATTCGTTCCACATTCAGGTTGGAAGATTGCGTTCGTAAATCACGCGTAATTATGCGTGCATCCATATTTCTCCGTGCACGACAGCACGGGGACTGGAAAACTGAGCAGATCAGAAGAGAAACCTCGTTGCCAACTAGCAACGACACTTTTCAAAGAGGAATTCATAGAGAATGATCGTATTTCCTTCTAACCATCGAATTATACTATCTCTGTTTAAACGAAACTTTATTCTCGGTGAAAATTTAGAACATTTTATACTGTACGAATTAATCGCGTTTTAACCTCGTGCAGAAAATGAATTTCTCTAGTTTATAACGAGACACGAGTAGAAATTATAACCAATTACTTCATTTCGGTTCCTGGAAATGTGGATACGATGTGTTTTATATTTGATACAAGAATAGTAACGCAATTAAAGAGGTATTTAATTGTCAGTCGATATTGCGGCATTTATCAGAGGCATTCGGCACAAAGCGATACGCGAACATGTGTTATGCATTTGCGTGTGACTGTGTTTCTACAGAAATGCGTATGAGTTTGGAAAAGCACAAACAAGGAAATGTGGTCAAATGGAAAAAAAGACATATAGACGATAGAGATCAGAATTTATACGAATTTAATTGCAAGGTATAACAAATAATTCTGGAGTCTTAATTTTAAAAAATGCTTCCTTTATCAATACGTTTTATTTCTCAGATATCTTAACTATAAAATTTAATTCTGATTTGTTAGACTGAGAATTTATGAAACTGTAAAGGATGTATGATATATTAGCTTTTCTTACCGCGCTCGGTATTTAACCAGTTAAGTGTGTTTGACGACTATATCCGTCATGCGTAAAATTTTGTTAGAATTTGATATTTAAATTGTAATTTTGGCGAAAACTAAATTATATTCGTAAATTTTAATATGTCTAAAATGTTTAATAAAGTAGCAAATAAAAATTATAAATAATTTCAGTTGGATTCATAACTTCCTGAGAGCTAACTCGTAAGCAGTGTAGTAACACATACTGGTGCACGCTTTGCAAAAAGGATCGCCACAGTTAACTGGTTAAATAAAGGGTTCACGTTTATGTGCACGATCAATAGAAGAAATCACCAGGGAAGAAGTTAACATAACTGGCCAACTTCCTTTTTAAAAATCACTATTTAAACCGCTCGCAGTCAACGCGTATAATTCATTCATCCGTATCCATCGCAGTTGATACTTTTAAATACTTTTCTATCAGCTTGGCCGAAATGTTTGTGCAGTTTTTAACATGTGAACGAAAGGAAGTATCTTTATTCGATAATGTATTGTCTGTTTTAAAGTCCTCTCTCATCTTTCGGACAGCTTTATGATTCAGAAAAGCTTTCGAACAGCTTTACGAACAGAAAATGTTCCTTTCGAATGTTCATTTTTAAAGTTACGTGAATACTATAAAACAAACTTAGGAAAATGTAGATTTCAATGTGAACTATCTAATAACCATGTGTTTTCAAGATTTGATCTGAATTTAGATGCGTTTCGAAGTGGCCGAAGACAACTATTGCCAAAAATCTGTCGAATTTCCCGACGAAACCAGGACAATATTAAAAGATTCTTATTCACAAACTAACACCGCCTTATAATAATCAAACTATCGTGTTTTCAAGTATTTTGAAAAGACGAGTTAAGAATTATAACTCGTCGGGTAACCGAATCGACAGAACATTTCGCGTAATCTAACTTAATCTAACCTGGGAATATTTCGCGTAATACAAAAGCTCGTCGAAGCAAAAACCTAACTTTCCAAACTTCCTTCGCCGGTTATATCTCGAAGAAACGTTTCCCCGTTCTCCGGACACTTTCAATTCGAATAATATTCCAAGCAATTCTGCAGTTTCGGTGCAACAAAAATTGCTCGCAGAATCTTCCTCGGGAAAGGAAATGTGAAGGAAAGAGGGAATAATGGTTGAAAGAGAGTGAAAATTGAATGGGCATCGCTACAAATAGCACAAAATCCTGCGAGCGACTGAAGATCCGATAGGACGTGGTCACAGGGGAGAACGTCTTTTCTGATGGAAGGCCGCGCGAGGCCAAGTTCAAGTAACCTCGAAGAAGAATCGAGTTCATTCTCGACCACGTTCGCGGAGACTGCGACGGATCCACGACTAGCTACCTCCACATCTGTAGAGATTCCCACGGGACATGGCCAACTAAGACCGCTTTTCCTGCATTTGCGACAACCCCAGGGGGTTATCGTTGCCGGCTTATCTCAACAATGTCGTCCAGACAGCGAAAGAGACACGCCGGAATAACTTTTTCCAAAGCTCCTTCTTCTTCTCGCCACTAGCACACTTTCGCCTGCATCTTTTCACCGGAATTTCTGTCAACCCGGTGACCGATTGTTCCCGGAAGACATCGTCGATTTCTCTCTCCGCTTCCCTCCGCCACGACACGCCTGTCGTGCCTGATTTTTCACCACGCGTTTAACCGCCGGATATCCCCACGGGGGTGTTACACTCGGCCGCGGAACGATATCGCGGAGAACGACGCGTTATCGACGAATCGTTTTTTCGCTCGTGAAAATCGCGCTAGTCGGCAAGCTTTGTTTTTCCCTGATTTTTTTCGACGCTGCGGCGTTTGATCTATGGTTATGTTAGATTGTAGCAGGAGATTTTTACGGAATAGTGAAAGAAACGTGCGTTTCTCCCTCTTAATTACTCTGTGCAGAAACATCTCTGAGAAAGAATGCGAATTTGATTGGATTATATTCCACCTTCTCTAACATTTAGCATGAGAAAAAGAAAGATTAATATGGGAGTTGCTTTCAACAAAAAAAAAGAATGAAATGCAGTCCCATATTCTCCTGTAGACCTTTCTTTGTAACATTCATTTCAAAGTTTATTTTATTTTAGGAAATAATCAGTTTCTACATATTTATTCGACTAGAGAAACATCTCTCAGAAAGAATGCGAATTTGATTGGAGTATACTCCACCTTCTCTAACATTTAGGATGAGAAAGAGAAAGATTAATATGGGAGTTACTTTCAGAAGAAAAAAAATTGAATGAACTCCCATATTCTCCTGTACACTTTCTTTTTTCGTAAAATTCTATGAATACTGAAACATCCTGTATAAACAATGGTTTCTATTAAGACTTATTTGCTTGCTTTTACGAGACCTACACGTTGCTAAAATTCGACAACAACTTCTTTAAACAGCTTACATAGTAATAGAAGCCTAGGCGAGGGCTGGAGTGCAAAATTAACGATAAACCGTCCCTCTAGCAGTGAAAAGTAAAAAGTACCATCGCAGCTGCTTCGCTTTTACCTCAACGAAGATCTTTAATTCCAACGTAGAAGGGAATTACTATGCAAATTACGTTAAGCACACTTTTTCTTGCAGAATTTCCTTTCAGAAACAGTATTCGCGTAGATCCTTTTATTATTCAACCTTCGATCGTGATGTTTCACGTTCGAAGAGACGTTCAATCACGATACTCGCCATAATTATTTTTACTCTTGAACGAATTAAATCGCTATTTCCGTTTAATTACAAAAAAAAAAAAAAAAAATACATTGTCGAACGTGATTGTGTCATCGTGATCGTCGACGATGTAATATACGGATGGGAAAAAAGAAAGAAAGAATGGAACAGGGAACGTGGTAATGAGATTTATACGATTTCCATTAACTCGCCATATTGCATTTAAATTCAGGTTTCGGTGCCGAACAAATCCAGCATCATTGCCAGTTAAAGCTATCTGTGCTTCGTTGCATAACGTTATTACGAACCTTATTATCGACGTGTTTTATTAACATCGTAATAACAACGTAGTTTTAACAACGTTACACGGCGAACGAAGCGAGGAAATTGAAAAATATTCAGGCCGTTCGATACTATCGCAGATACGATCGCCCCTATGGCAAATATATTGCGAATTTTTCTAAACTATGGCAGAAAAAAAGAGAGGTTAAACTACCTATTTTAATCGAAGCTTCTAACGATTATATTGTAAAATAAACCGATACATCACTCGGTTAAGATATAATTAAAAACTTTTCCCCGATATTAACGGTCAAAGTATATAACTATTTCCTCAACAGTGTGGACAGGTAGGCTAGGGTATTATAAATAAACGCCTCCGTGAATAAATACAATTCCACTGTTCTTTATTTTTACTTTGTGACGTGGTGTTTTAGTCGTAACCTTTTTCATCCAGCCTCCTACCTCTGCTTTTTAAGTTGTAGCCACGCCAATGGAAAATTGTTTGCCTTCAGCAACATTTCCGCCAAGGCCGTGCGAGTCTGGCTATGGTCAGTTCTCGCATCTGGTAGCCAGATTCGCACGGATCAGGGTTTTCCCTGAAGGGAAAGTTGGCGCCCTTTTTTACGCGCGCTTTTTCACCCGCGCATTTCCTTTTCGCGCGCTTTCTGGTAGCTTGGCTTGCTCCCTATCCTTGTTTAAGGATAGGGGCATATAAGCCAAGGGACCGGCGAAAGCGTGGACAGAGTGGTAAGCGGCGATCGGTAGAACACCAGGTACTACTCGGTCGTTCGCCCTACACCACGAATTGTATTATAGTATCGGTATCTTATATTGTTTCATTGTCACTCCTGTATTAAATAAATGTTCACCCCTTTCGCGTCAAGTTAAAACGAGGTCGAAAGTGTATGGAGTACCGCTCCTTTTGTTTTATCCTACCTTTCCCCCTCAAAGTCATTCCCCGGGAAAATGGGAAAGGGTATAGAAGGAGATGCAACTATGGGAAAGAAGAGAGACAATCGAGAAGTAGAGGAAAGCGTAGAAATGGTGGAAAAATTCGGAGAACGAAGGACAGCGGAAAAGAGTAATAAAAAGTAGGGAAAGTGAAGAGGTTTGCAAGGGGCTAAGGATGGACACTAACCAGGCCCTGGAGCAAGCATGGGAAATGTAGAAAATGAAAAGGATGGGAATAAGAAGGAATAGAAATAGGATATGCCATGACCGCCACAACAGTGCAATAAATATGTGCTTTGCTCAATTTATCAAGAAATCTCCTCCGCGCGATTAAATAACGTATCACAGTTGATAATTATTTACTTTTAAACAATGAACGAGATTGGTGCCTGATGAATTCGAACTGCTACACTCGGAATATTAGGAAAAACTAGGAAGAGAGGAGAATATTGAGGATCTTCCAAATTCTTTTCATCGTTGTTCCTAAAAAATAGTAAACTGAGGAACACGAGGAAAGAGGAAAAGGGAGAAAAAATTTGTTCCAACGCATGAAACGTGTCGATAACGTACGCGATACGAATCTCTGTTATATTTGCACGGTTTTTTAATCTCGATTCGTTAAATATCTGCATTTCCTGGCTGGCGATGGTCAATATTTGCATTCGACATCCTGCAACGATTTCACCGAGGGTTCCTTTGCCTCTTTCATCGTGGAAATAACGCTCGTTGCTGGTAAATGACCGACTTACCTCGCGGAAAAAACGTTCATTTCCGTCTGATTAATCGTAGCTAGGGAAATGGCGACGCTTTCCACGATTTTCCGCGTCGAAAGACGAAAGATGAACGCGAAAGGACATCGAGGCTAGATATTTCGTACGATCAGTCATGAGAGCTGCCGTATCGTTATTTCGAGATTGATGCTTGGAACACTGAGCTCTTCGAACGAGAAACTTCGTCGGATATTTCGCTGTCTCATAACGATTCGTTTCGTGACTCTCACACGATCGATGGAATCGTCGAGCGTTGCTTGAAGTAGGATAAATGGCCGGTAATAAATTGTGCTTTGAACGACTTCGTGAACTGTGGCTTGCTTGCACCACTCTGTAACATTTCCCGCTTTTCGTTTGTAATACGATTTTCATGGAGAACAATAGAAAATTGCGAATCACTTTTGACCAATTTTACACAAACTGTATCATAATATGCGAGCAGAACCTGAATGGTAACGACACGACACTATGGTTAAAATATATAATTTAAATCGTAAAATACTTTCAGTATGAATATAATAACTATCTTAATATTTATCAATCTCAACGAGAATAATAAAATAAAAAAACGTTTATAATAAATTCATATGCATATTTTTTGACAAATGCATTTTTTTTTATCTTATTATCTATGAACAACGTTTGATCTTGGTGACTATGAACGTGTGGAAAATCAACTATAAAACCAGAAAAGACGTTTAAAAAATTTCATAGGCTCTTCCAATAAGAACGATAGGACTTTGAATTGAAATGAAATGAAACATACAGAAGATAATTTAACATTCGCTACTTTATTTTAAAGCACATTCTATGGAATTATATATGAAATGCAATATTATATGAATAACGATTGTGTATAGTGGAGGGAATACGACAAACCCAATTTTCAGATCGTATCTCACCGATAATACAAATAATGTTTGCTTTGAGATCATCGACGGTTTGTGGGTTGCTGGAATAAACAAGAGAGTTAACATGGTCCCACAAGAAAGTGGTAACTACTGCCTACTCTCTCCTTCTGTAAATACTCTGGCAATACGCTATTTATAAGTTGGAACACAAACTACCCCGATATATCTGTACCTTGAGTTATATCAGGACCACGCTATTTCTGATATATCAATATATTTCAGCAAGATGTTGGTTAGCACAGATCAACCCAATTTTCAACTTCTTTACTTTTCTTCTACCTTACGAAAGCAGTAAGAATATTTCTCTGCAAAGCTTTCGAGGTTTTTAAAATTAAAACGTTGCTCGTTCTTAGTATGTAATTTTTAGTAAAAATTATATAAAAGAACTCAAAAAGGGTAGGGTAATCGGTAACTCAGAGGACTTCCAAGGGAATAAATACTGTTACAATATTACACGCCTTACAATTTGTGTAAATTCCTACTGTAGGCATTTTGGGACGGTTTATGGCTTGGCCATAACACCAGACCGAAACACGCCAGTAGATGTACGCCAAAGAGTCGGAAATAAACTACTTTGCACGATATCCTGATTTGAGTAAAGTTCATTAGACCATCTCCTACACTACGAACCCACGAGATGCTATAAAAAAACGTATAATTGAAATTGACAGAATTCTCGACAAAACGAAAATTCTCTTTAAAAACGTGTGTCGCTGTTATTTTCTCGAGAGCAAAGAAGTTGACACGAGCGAAATTTAAAGGCGTAGAAGGGAGAAAGTTGTGTTCGATACAGGACGAAAGTAAATCAACTAAAATGATCAATTATCACACACAATGGTGGAGTTTATGACCGGCCTATCGTATTCTATTCGCTAAGAGGGTTATGGATGGCACGAATAATCGGCTTTGCGGCTCCTTTAAGTCGCGCGAAAGACGCGTATCGATGGCTCGTACGATGCATTACTCTTCTTAGGCGGGTTCAATGACGCTCGGTGTCGCTTGGGCAATTCCTTCTCAGTGTTCTCCTCTAAGAGTTTTCGAGACAGTTTAATGACTACACCGAAGCAAAGGGGATAGAAAAAGTTTCCTCTGCCTGTGGATAATTTTCTCTTCGCGTGTCGATTGTAATTGGAACTCTGCCAGGACACGTGACAATTCAAAGTGATTTCTACCGATTTGATATTATATATTAACCTTTTAGATACTACGTGCCACTATAGTGGCTACCATTACGAAATTGTATAGTGTGTTCCAAAAACGATACAAGGCGAAGATCTCGTTATGAATGCGAAAATTGTGACGTAGGTTTATGTATAGTACCATGTTTCAAAATCTATCATATTCAATTATATTATTAGTTATTAAAGTGGATTGTTATAGTTAAAGTATGTGTAATATATATTTTAAAAAATTATGACTTCATCATCAAATACTTAATTTGAATGTTCTCGTGCACAGAACGGAATTGCCTGTCACACTTTGAAGTGTTATATCAATTATACATTGTTCACATCAGACCCTGCCGTCCAGGGAAATAGCCACACGCAGAATTCTGCCGTATCTAAAAGGTTAATATACATATCGCAATATGTTTTACAAATGAAGCAAACTCGAGGATCGCAAGAATAATTGCGTTCGATCTATACTATAGTCGAAGACAAATGTTTAATTATTGGTTAGGTGCAGCAGTGATTAATCAATGTTTACTAGATGTCGTGCAAATAGTGGTCAAACGCCTGACACCCGATAGTCGATCAATAATAAATTCGAAAAGCCATACTCTGTCCCCGATTTCGCTACTGTCCACCGCACGATCATTTCAAAATTTGTCTCCCCCCATTGTTTATCAGCTACTTTCGCACAATCAACTAGCGCCCGGTGCACATTATATCACCGCACTCTCTACACTCTCTATTTATTTCGGGTTATAAAGTTCTCTGCCTCTATCGTTCGCTGTGAACCTCTGTGCACACAATTTTCGGAAATTCTGATTTCGATGCTTCGTAAAAGACACTAAATTGCGGAAGATGAAATCGTAGTTATTTAAAAAAGAACAAAAAAAAACTCCATTACACGACGATATCTTTGATACTTTGCATGCTATGAGAAAATGCTAAAAAGACAAATTATTTGATTCGAGGAGACACACATTACAGTGGGAATAATTCTTTTTCCTAGGGATCATTGTTTTCGAAATTTCAATAATCACCGATGTTTTTTGTATATAATTACATATTTTTATTATTGCAGCATGATAACAGAGATCGAGGCGAAACGAACGATTCAATGTCGATATAAGTTTACATAGATTTATATGATAATGGTATAAATTTTTGGAGTTTTGAAAATGATTAATTAAATATAATTATAACTCGACTCGAGTATAAATATAAACGTATCTATACGCGTCATCAAGCCGGAAGCTGGCGTCTTAGGTTCGCGGATCAATGGAAAACGAGATCCTTCTAAATTTGCAAATTCACACGAGAAACGATCTGGTTATCAATCTTCTAGCGATGAGCGAATCATCCAGGATGCGTCGCCACGCGAACAACGAACTTGGAATATCTCGAATTGATAAACGCCGCCAGTTCCGCTCATCCGTCGGATATTTGGAGGGTAGTCTGACTCGCCTCGATTCTCTATTTCCCCGTTATCTCGCGGCTGTTCGACGTATCCAACTATCCCGACCGTAGTAGCAAATGGAATTCTCGATTGTATCGTGCTCCGAGATGTTTCCATGTTCTTCCATCCACGGTCTATCCGAGACTCGCGTCGATAACTGGAGATTCTACGCGGTTTATTAGGAATCTGATTGAATAATTATTGGTCTGGCTCCTTCGACCAGGCCGATTTAACCATGAATTCAGCTATGGAATGGAGAGAATACTAGGTGTGGAGAGATTTCTCGTTATTGATCCTGTTCCCTTCTCTGAAGATGCTGCTCTCTATCTTCGAGCTTCCTCCTTTTTAAATTGAGTTTTAATCGTCGATTATTGGGCAATCCAGCTGTTTGCTTGTTTTTCCTGCCTCTCCTCGAGGATTCGATTAGAGGAGCGAGAAACGGAAACAGAATTGAACACGGTTATAATTTATGGATAACCGTGATAAGAAATATAAGAGCAGCTGGTGGATTTATATACATATTTCAAATGCTCTCGATTGAGTAATTGATAGGAATCTGAGAGAACAGGAGCTCGAAACTTCGAGCAATCTTTATAAATAACCCGAAGCGATATTTTTCCACTCGATGTTCCAACAAATGAACATATTTATATTGATCAATTAACGTCGAAAAATCTAAAAGTTATTAAAACACATAATTCTCAATCTTTATTAATATTTCGACACCCAATGATATATCGTATGATATATACACAAGCAATACATCATATATTGCCAGTTTGCTTATTCTAACCATTGATATTCATGAATCGAAGCTATGATGGCTAAGATGAAAACATATAGATTGCCTTTCTAACACTATCCATATCGAATGAATAAACAACGATGACATCTACGATCTTTAAGCCACCGCTTCTTATTCATCTCTGCAATCTCTGAGAGATCAACGTTCGATAATCTCCTTTCCTATATGTGGTCGAAACATCGACTAGCACTTGTAACGCAAGGGTTACAAGATACGTAAAGTAAGTTTCATTCTGTACAATTTGATACAAGAACTTTCTTCTTTTTTGCCTTTGGTTTTGCGCAATTTAAAAAAAAAACAAAAGAGGTATGCGCATCTTTCGGCGGTAAATTTGAAAGAAATCCGACGGTTTAAGTGTTATTAAGATACGCTTAAACATCATTTCAATGCAGAGATATCATGCCCTTTACACCTACACTCCTGTCAAACACATACACACATGGCCAGCCCTATTTGAAAACGATCGTAAAAGGTATCCCCTCTGACGATAGCGTGCAGCCGTCGAATACTCGTTAACGTCGCTTCACCCTCGAAAACCGCCGGTGATCCAGGGTTGTAACTCGTCGTAATTATCGGCGACACCGGGTCGACACTCGTCGCAAATGGAATCGGGCACGAAATTAGTCACCGCAATCATATGCCGCACGGATGACTGCCGTGCAAATATTTTGTTGATATAATCGGCCATTCCTCTGACCCGTTACTCCTCTTCCCTCCTCCTCCACGCTTCCTTTTGCCAACCAGTGTACACGAATTGCTTGTCGAATATTCAAGAATTCCCTCCTGATTGGATTCCACCTCGCAATTATATCGGATTCCCTGCTAATTACCCCACCCAGACGCGATCCAATTCATTCGCGTCCCTCCCGTCCATCCTCTGCCAGTTGTTTCTCTCTTATCCTCGTTGAAAATCGAATCGAGCCGAGGGGAAACGTGCTCAGAAACGCGTTTCGATGCCTAAAACGATCGGCCGCTTTGCGTAGAACCGTATATACACGTATGTATGTGTATGTGTGTGTGTGAAACGCGTAAACCGGTCTGGATTTCACCAACACGAACGAACCTGATTAGACAATTAACAAGCGAGCAACTCGTCGAAGAAACGCATTATCGTTTTACCTTCGAAATTGCAAGACTCCATTACTCTGCTGCGTAATTAAAGGCCACACTCCCCTACTCTTCCTCCCCTTTAACCATTAACGAGCACACCTCGAGCAACTTCCCTCGATTTCGTTCGTTTCACCGACTAATCGCGTGCAAGCCTCCACTTTCGTGTGATTCTATTCGCGATCGTTTACAGCGGAGAGGAGAGAAAGAAATTTTAATCGGTCGATCTCGGTCTCCGACGACTTTCATCCTGAATGATCGTTATGGTGTATTTACGCGTCGATACACATGATCGAGGAATTTTTACGATCCGATGGAACTCTTCTTTGTCGAATTTCGAAGTTGATTCGAACTACGAATTTTCAAGTGAAATTTCAGAGTGACATTTTGTTCTTAAAATTCAACGTTTCAATTTTAAATCTCGCTCGAGGTGCGATTAAAAGGGACGTTTGTACGAATGTGAGTCCTTTAGAAGAGGAACAAATGGGAGCACAGAGAGCATCGATACGTGTTCTATCGGAAAAAGTTGGTTTATTTTTTTTCTTGTTTTTTAAAGGGAATGACAATTATCGCGAATTAACAGTGGCAAACAACAGACGAGAGAGAGTGCAACCCAATATTCGAGCGGTGATGGAATACCGACCCGAAAAGCGCTTCTATTTTTCTTCAAATTAACCATCATTAGCGCTAGAGTGCGAGTAATTAAAGGTGGGAAGGAACGGTTCAGTGGCGAGCAAAAATGCGATAATTACAGCAATCTAGGATATATTATGGCGAAATCTAGATAACCGGCTCTGTTAATCTTCGTCGATACTCCAGTGAATTTCATTCGCAACCAATAAACGCCATGAAACTGTCTGAACCAAATCGAAAAAAGATACTAAATGAAATAAGAATTTATAATTCACATTCTGCACGGAATTGTAGTATTTTTAATTTATTCTTACACAATGTACTTTATTTCTTTATATATTTGCAGATACATAAATGTTAAACAATCGGAGAAGTTTTAAAATTAGTACAAATACCTTTTTACCCTTTTCATTGTATTTCGTTTGTTTCATGAAAATTCGGACACCGGTTTAATCGATCTTTCCGCAACACTGGACTTCGAAAATCGGGTTTTATATAACAAATTAATTCAACGCCTTCTTTCACAAAGTATTGACGAATTTATCGAACGAAACCTGTCGTTATTTTTCAAACAGGACTCTCGTCGATTAACTGATAAATGGAAAACAGTTATTCAACATAATAGAGATTACTTTGAACACCAAAATTGTGAAGTCTATAAAGAAAGGCACCAAATTAATCATACCCTGGTAACCTTATTCCTAAATTTAGCCATTTTTTTTTATTATCATCTTCAATCTACTTTTCTTACGTTCTATCCTTTCTTACATTTCCTTATCCATCGCTATCTACTTTCTACAATTACTCATTTCCATACTTTACAGCTCGAGTGAAAGAATCATTCTCCAAACTGGCACTTTCTTATTCCACCTTCTCACATCCTACGTTTTATTCCATTTTCCTTTCTTTTTTCTTCCAAGAAAACGGTCATATTTTCAGCTCGAACATCTATTCGGTTTACAGAGCCATCGACGTGAAATTTTTCATAACGTCAAACCGGAAACAGCGAAAACGAACTCGTTACGAGAGACATAAAGAAAGGTAGAGAGAGAGAGAGAGAGAGAGGAGGATGGAAAATACAGGATAGCGGGAACGAACAATCCTGCTACTACATGATCCCATGTCCCGTTCATATTGGCAGCGAGCTATTTTACACGGGCCACCGATCCGATCGACTTATTGGCTGCGCTCAAACACGATAAGGTTGTACTCTCGGTGTTATCAGCAAATTGATGGAATTCGAATGAACGCTAAATGGGATAACGAACATATGTACGCTTTCCTTCCTCACGCGCCACCATTATTAATACCAGCTTCTCCGACGTCTCCTTTTATTCTTTCCTTGCTATTATTAACTGTGATCGTTGATAATAACGTTGGAGGATTTGTTGAAACCTATTGCAAATAGTACACTCGCTAAAAACACTCCTCCAGGGACAATTCAGGATATGAATTTTAATAAACTCGCTGTACCAGCAGTGATGAGAGGAAAATCTTCTTACAAGAAAATAGTTAGGCTTTGGTTAGCTCGTTCGACGTTTTAAAGTCGGCGAAACCTGTTCGAATAATGTGTGATGTGAACTTTGACTACGTTTTGTGTGCTTTTTTATTTTATGATTTTTCGAAAGCTGTGCTCGTTACAATGTGTGTTGCTGAACTAATTGTGTATTGTGTCGTGCTAACGTGAAGTCGAATCCTAATGCGCAAACTGTGTTTTAATTGATGTGTTCAGAATTTTTAACTATTGGTCGTATCAACCACGAGTAGACTTCAACAGAACTGTTTCGTTACCTAACCAATAAAAACGATTCTAATAACTACCCTCGGGATATGCTTTGACACACGCAAGCGATAAAACGAAAATCCTGAACTCGAAAATAGCTTTCCTCTTACGATCGTGCCATAAACTGTGACAATGAAGACCTAACAGTTGATGTCACGCTCGTTCATTGGTTTCATGGAGAAGTTTACGCGGTTCTTGGCACTTGGTGCTTTCATCGGTGTGTCTCGTAGCGAGTTGATCTCGTTGCGGATCGAAAGGCGAATAAACGAAAGTTGAGCGGAAAATAGAAATCTCCATAAAAGGCAGAGGCGTGGAAGAAGCGGGAGAGAGGGATGAAACGCGAGGAAAATTAACCCAACAGCGGTGGTTTCGACGTCGCAAAAGGTCCCCGGCGTGGTTGGACGTTTGAAAAATCCCCTGTAGTACATCAACCTTTCTAAACTAGCAATCACGATCGACGCGCGCTGCGGCTAGAGGAGAAAGAGGAAGCGGAGGAGGAGGAACGTTGCCGCAGGCCGGAACAAAGCCGACCGCATCTACTTTTTTCCCCGCGTCAATTCGGACAGTAGCCGATTATCGGCTTCCCAAAGAAGAATGAAATGGCCTCGTGGCTCGGCGTTCCCTCGAAAATCCTCCGAAAGCTAGCTTCCTCGATATTAACGCGCAAATCGATTCACAGTCGATAAACGGCGGAATTATGGTTTCCACGTTGCTAAAGGAACCAACAAGTTCTTCGATTTTATATATACAGAGTGTTCCAGATCGAAACCGACAAACTCTGCCAACACGTTCGGCAGGTTATTCTGAGCAAAAAATGTTACATACACCATAGATCGATTCGTCTTCGTTTTCGAGATTACGAAAGGAAAGTAACATGAATCACAGATACTTAACTTTTGAAGATACATAATCATTTATTTGCAACTGTTTTTTACGATTATTTCTAGCGGATAAAGTAATTTAAAGAGATTGCTCAAAATTATCACCTCTTAATCGTATGCAATTCATTCGGTTCCTTTTCGAACGACGCGGTTTGTGACACGATCCTGAAGAAAGGTTATTTTAGAGAACGCGTTAACCATTGTTCAAGCTTTTCGCGTATCTCTCGCCAGGAGAAACTCGTCTGTTTCACATATGTAAAATTAATTTTCTGTTCCCAATAGTCTAGGACGTTTCATAAAACCGAACATTTCCTAAGATGGAATTCTATTCAGCGTTTCGATCGTTACAAGAACCGTTAGAATAAGTCTCGATGGAAATTTCGCGCCGTTACCAAATTTATCAACACATCGCGCATCCAAACAAATATCGTCGCTCTTTTTCCCAGAACAAGACACTTTTTTTAACCAAAACGTAGCATGCAAATAATACAGAAAATTCTAAACTTAAATACAGCCTTTCGGTGCGATAATGCCATAAACCGTTACTAAGAAACTCTAACAAGTCACATAAAAAAAAATAATAATAATAATACTGATGACGATGTGCATGATTCGAAACCGTTCTAATTCTGATGTACCCATATTTCACATCTTTCAATCCACCAATGATATTCAGATGTTCTTGTTCTCGTGACTCACTCTGTATAGGATGTACAGCGGGATCGAATATGGAACTTTTGGTCCAGAGGATGAATGGCCATTCTGTGAAACGTTCTCCCTTCCGTTGGAATTCTCTAATCCGTTCGATTCGATTCAACGCGTGCCACCCTAGATTTACATTCAATTTTCTGAGGTGGCTGACGCGCGCGCGTATCGTTCGTTCGCGAATCTAGGCCACTGGTATTTGCTAAAACATCCGTATCCTTTTTCCTTTATCCTCCTCCTCTAAAGGAGGAGGCAGCTTCGTCTTCCGAGGTTAATGTACACTATAGGTACATTGTAACGCTCGGGAAATACTCGAACGACTATGCTTAAGCGGTTAGATTCGAGAGTACGCGTAACTCTATGAATGCAAGAGCACCCTCTTTCCTGACGATTTATTCCGCTTGTACGGTGCAACTTTCTCCTCGTTATGCTTCAACGAGCACGGTAATTACTGAACAAGGAGGATTAACTTGTTCCTTCTTGTTTTTTTTTTTTTTATTTGTTTTACGTTGAAAATTCCAATTTCTGTTTTAAATGTTCACTTTGCTCTACTGAGTTTCCTCGAGTATCGTAAATTCGTGTGTACGTATATGTTGCGACGCGAAATTAATCGTTAGAGCGCGACTTTACGATACGGACGACTCATCGCTGCTATTTTGGAGGATATGTGTATGTATTCATATATATACACATATATAGAGAGACTATTTCGCGGTAGAATCACTCGTAATATACAGAGACCGCTTCGTAACGAGCAACTATAGTTAACCCTTTCCTCTATAACAACGAATCAGACACGTGACACAAATTCTAGCTAAGATTCGATAAAAACGGTTAAAAATTTGTGTAGCTGTGAGTTCGATAAGAAATTGCATTGCTTTGTAATTAAAGAGTAATTCTCCTCAACTTTCAAATTAATTATCGAATTTACTAATAACGTTAAGAATAACCAAGGAAAAGTATGGTTAACGATGGAAAATTACTGTAGATATCCTATATCTTCGATTCCTCTTCGTTCCGTTGCGACGACACTTCGCGTGAAAGATTTGCCGCGGCGAATTGGTAAATAACTGGGCCGAGTGTAAACAAGGGTCGACGATGTCCAATTATTTCGTTGCGTTCAAGAGGGAATTGCAGGCGCGATCCGGATTCCCAAGAGCCACTCGTAGTCATTTCGGTCGCGTCGATAAATACGCTCGGCCGTTGTACAATTAAGCGTCGTACGCGTGCAACCACCCATAACAATCCTCTAGCAACGATACGAAGGAACGGTGGTCAATTAATGCGTAATTTACAAGTGACACCGTTACCAAAGACTTTCTTTCCCCTTGTGAAATGTACCTATTCTTCCCTTTCTCAACTCGCTACGGTGTAATCTGACTTTTCATTCGGACAAAGTGGGGCGAAATTTCATCCAAACTTTCTAAATGCGAACTTAATAATTCCACTTTTTCAATTATCTCGTCCCGTGAACTCGGGGAACAGTCGTAGAAATGAAAGTTTCTTCGTTACAAGAGCAGAATCTGTTTCAGATTGATAAAGAGAAGAGAGGCGAGTTAAAAGTGTCCTTTTAAAGATTCAATCGGCGAAGATTCTATGGTTGGGATAGGAAGTACTGTTACGATTTCTTAGTAACGATTTATGACACCTACTCCAATACGTTTTAGACGAAGATGAACTCTGAGACGACATACAGAATGATTACAACAGTCAAAGAAGACAAGTCAGATAGAATAGTTCAATCCAGTAGTCAAATGGTCAGCACGTTTTGCAATAGTTCCCAATTCAGATATTAGGTAATCCTTGGAGAAATTGATTAAATAAAGCCAAGACACCAAATTTAAAACAAAGCTCGAAGGTTTTTCTCTGTAAATTACCGGAAGCATTCTTTATATAATTACCTAGCGATCAACCGGAAGGTTGGTTTACTTAACACCCTTGGATGTAACTAGCCCTGAAGGTTTCATGCACCGTCAGAATTTACTCTAGCAAGGATTTCGCGAGGAAAGGAGAGAAGAAACTCTGTAGTCTTGCCGAGAGAAAAGAGGATTGGCTTCCTTCGTGGAATAACCGAGGACAAAGTAGTGGAAACAATAAATAAAGGGAAATTCGTGAGCCGGTTCGGTGTCGAGACGCGTCGCGCATCGACGCGGAAGTGTACAAGTGGGATGCTTACTCCGCGACGGAAAATCCGATATCGTATTTCGAGAAGCGACAGGAAGCCCGTTCGCGAAACTATTAATTCTAGGATTCTCCAACAGGGCTTCGTTTCCTTCTATTTTCCACCGGATTGTTTATGAGACCGGTACATTTGATCCCGATGTTTACCGCTTTAAACGTTGTTAGGCAGTGGAAAAAAAGAAAGAGATACATTTCTACGTAATGAACAACACAATGCACTTGTCGCGAGTGTACTTCATTCGTTTCCCTTCTGTACATTATCATTTTTCTCTCTTTTTCTCTTTTCCTTCTTAGCAGTCACTTATGAAACGCGAACGATCCTTCAACTCGACAGGTATATTCGTTCGTTCGATACACCCTCGAATTATGTAAATTTATTCCCCGTTTTTTGCACAGATAATTGAGGATACACAGGGTAGATAAATGACAACTAGAAGGAATTTATTTTTACAAACGGGGAAAATGATATTCATCGTGTATAAAAGTTCGGAACGTGCACGTTTCGAGGAACTACGTGTTCAATTAAAAACCCAGAAAAAGAGGGAAAGTTTGCTTTCAAACCTTATTGCACGCACGCATCTTTGATCCTTTGAATTCGCAACGGTGAGAAATATTCCTCTCTCTCTCTTTCTAAGTTGATGAAAAGAATTTATCACGTACCACATTGATTCTTACACGTACGCGGAAAATATGCGAACTTCTTTCCTCGCAATTTCTGTCGCGATTCAATTAATACGCGAAGAACGAAGACGAAGAAGAAGAAGATGAAGAGGAGAAGGAAGAAGAAGAGAAAGAAAATAAAAAGAAAAGTGAATCGAAAGATGCAGCTCAACCCTCTGACGGCTTTACTCGCGCGAGTGTTTGCTGAAAACACTCTGGTGGAGGATCGACTCCGTGGATCGTGGATGAAAAATAATTTGCATATGCATATTCCAGATTCAACGACCCGTCTACACACCGTCGAGCCTAACCAACGCGACGTGAAGCGCTTTTCAAGCCGCAACCTTCTATACACGACACGTGTGTCCTTCCGCATCTCCGTCCAGATCTCCCGTGAGTGGAAGCGGTTCTTTGAATGTTCTCGCGGCCATTTCAAAAACACCCTCCCACAAATTACTCAAGGCAGCCGTATGAGAATCATCACGCTCGAACCTTCTCTAAATTGCAAAGCAGTCCTGCGACGACGATCGACGTCGCACGAGATCTCCTTCAAAGAAATACGACAGATGAGGACGTATAGTTTCTCTCAGTTGTTTTGATAACGACACACCATTTACTCTCGAAACGTGCCAACCTTTTCTCGACGCCTTTGGTCAAACTTTAGCTTTGTCTTTGCGCGAAGAATTCGAGAGAACGAACCATTCTGTCGGAATGGTATTTTATCTATTCGTACCAAACGGGAATTTCGCACGAATGTTTATCGCTAGTGAGTGAATTTCTAGTGTCGGAGGCACTGGAAAATTGAGCTTGATATTAGGGTGCATGGTCAACGGAGGTTTCGGGTCGACGTGACCGAATATTCTCTGAGAATGTCTCTAGGTTGTTTGAATTGAACGTGAGAGATGGTGAAATGGAAACGAGAGAATCTCCTAACTATTTCTAAAATATATTTTCTACAAAAAAGTGTCGTACAAAGTTTCCTAAAAAAAAAAAAGGAAAACCAATTCCTTCTGTAATAGTAGCTTATATGAATTTTTGACTACAAAATAAGTACCAACGGTTGCTGATTCACCGTATTCACTTGATTTGCCTTTCTTTAGCTATTTCTTATTGGCCAGTAATTTGTTCTGGTCAGTATTTGAATCCCTTTTTGTCAGTATTTAAATAATTTCGTTCATATCCTTTAGTCTTATAAGATTGTAATATATCAATATATCAAAATTTTAAAATGTATATTTTTATAAATAAAACAATAAGCATGTTTTCTTATTCGTTAAGTAAAAGCTTGTAAATGTCTAATTTGATTTAATATATAAAAAATAAAACTATACATATTTATTTTACGTATAAAGACACTTTTAAATGTAATTATTGTCCGTTTATTAATTTTATACTGACCGTAATGATACTAATCAGTAATTAATTCCATACTGGCCGTTTTTTATTTATACTGACCATTCGCTATTTATATACTCATCACTTTTTTATTTACATATTGATAGTTTAGTATTTTTATACTAACCTTTTTTGGTAATAAAATACAAAACCGAAAGTTGATTCAAAATACTGATCGAAAATATATTTAAATGCTGACCATTTAATTTATTGCCTATAATATAGAATAGTTCGCCAGTCGAGTCGTCCGGAAGTTTTTAAAGTTTCCAATTCATTTGTTGGATGGTCCTTCGAATTTTGTAAAATACCACAAAGTTCAAAAGTTTACTAAACTACCGCAAGCATCGACAATACGTAGTACGACAAGTGGTAAAGAAACATTTGTAAGGAGGTCGTCAAGTGTGTAAATACAGAACGAATTGAGCTGGTATATTTCTAGTGATATCAGTTACTCGTGCATGTTGCCATTTTCATATTTATCGGCCATTACGGCTCCATTAGGGAGCCGCTAATTTTCCCTAATTATTTCCTGGCCGCAGCGAGAAACAATCTGGCCTCGCGTTTCGATCGCGATTAACCAGCGGAATCGTGTCGTTCTCTGGTACGTTTAAAAGAAGAAAGAAAAAGAGAAAAGCGGACACAGCCTTTTGAAAGTAAAACGTCTTCTCTTTTAGTTCGTGTTTCGCGGTACGTCGCGAAGTCTCTCTTTAGACATTGTTACCCCTTTCAAAGGGAGTCGAGGCACCGTGAAATCGACTGTCAACTCGTAAAAGCCCGTTTCCCAGATGCGACGCGTGCTACCTGCCAAGCAAAGAATAATATTTATGAAATTAATCGGCTTTCCATAATTTCCCGATGAACGCCCCAATTTCCACGAAGAATCGAGGCTAACGAGAACATTGCCGCTTATCGTCGACACTCTGCAGCCAGTCGAGTTTTTCCATTGGTCCATTGCTATCCGGTGAAATTCGAAGCACCGACTAACTTGTACGGAAATGTGTTTTTCAACTGTTTATGAAATCGTGCCGCTGTTATATCTGCTTTATGTAGATTCTTCTTCTAACGAAAGATGATTAAAAATTTCGCAGATAACCCATCAAAAAGTTATTTACAGTTACTCCGAAAGATGTTCGGAAACTCGGGAAACAAATATTAACACTAAACCTACTGACATTTTGCAAACACCTATTCCTACTGAGAGTGGTTAAAAAAGCCGTATTTTTCAATATAGAGTGAAGATTACGAGCAATTAGATAGTGAACAGAATATTTTCTCACATTTAAAAATGTAAGAGAAAGAAAGATAAATTCCTAAACATGTACACATAGTAACAGGAAGTTGATATTCTCGGTTTGCAGAGGTTTCCGCAACGAAATGAACAAAATTCTAGCCTTATAGAGTTCTATGAATATTCAAAATATTTGTCTTTACCAAACCCTCAAATATACGTGTAACACAGTAATTGGACATAATTTTGATTAATTTAGTAATTCCAAAGTTTCATAACGAAAGAGCATCCACCCAATCCTCTCTATATATCGCTAACTAAAATATATCGCTAAAAAGCGCAAGCTTATACAGAGTACGAAACGTTTTCGAAATAACTGTGCATACGAAATTCTTTCGTCACGCTAGCTTCAATTATTCGTACGTAATTGAAGTTTGAATATGCTATTTCTGGACATTTTATGCAAAACACTTCGCAACATAGAATTTAAAAAAGAAACATTTTCAAAGCAAACGCGGAATGAATGCAACGAGGCGATCGCTGTTTAAAGAGAAGCCCAACGAAATCACTGTCCAAGTGTATCGTTGAACGTGCGTCGTTCGTTTTGGCCGCACGATAAATCCGCTTTGTCGAGGGAGAAGCATCCGAAGTTCATTTCCGGACAATCTTATTTTCGAGTTGGCGGATGGTCCGCGTGGGACCCTGTGGTGTGACAATAAAACGCAAACAAAACTCTCGATCACTTTGTCGACGTAATTAAAGTGGAGCACGTTCTCGCTCTGGTGCACGTGTATGCACATCCCTCGGAATCGATTCGCCAGTCTTCAACGAACGCTGGGTGGAAGGGAAAGAGAGAGGGAGAGAGAGAGGGAGAGAGGGGGCCACCAAGACTCTGGGCGAAACTTTAAGCTCTACTTATACCGTCAATCACCCAATCAAGCGGCAGGATTTCCAAGTTAAATCCTACTTAAATTTTAAGTAAGAAGGCTCAACGACGGCTTCTCCCTTGAGAGAGAATATGCGCGCGAATTTCGAACGGCGAACCGATAATCGCGCCTAGAAAATGCCATTCTTCTTCCACCGAGGGATCTCTTCGACCTCTCCCCCGAGTGCCTCAACTGTACGCTATCGATTCTTCGACCTTTCCGCGGCAGTACCGCAACGGAGCGCTTTTAAAATGTATCCCAGGTTGCTTCCGGACGACGACAGCGACGAGCTCTATACAAAGGAGATTGCGCGAAATGGGATCGAGCAGTAAATTGGATATCGGAACATTCATGAACTGTGTTCCTCGGGTAAATCTGTTGCCGATATGAATAGGAGCCGTTTGAGCAACAAACATTCCAGTTCTAGGTGGTGCGTGGCTAGTTGAGAATAATTGAAGATCGATGTATATTATAGTTAACAATTGTTATCATTCAGAGACGTTTCAAACGAACCGTACACTCTTATTCGTAGATATTGGAACACCGAGTGTGAATTAAACCTAAACAGTCGTTGCAAAATTATTAAGCTTTATAGATTTTTGCAACGGAGCGTCTGACATGTACGAAGTCTTATTTTAATTGGAAACAATTACACGTGCTTGTGAATGTATTCTGTTTCTTCTTTTTATTTTATAAATATAATTTTTTTTTGTAAATGAAACATAAGCTTTTAATTTTGTTATTCACCATTGTGTGATAGCTTGCAAGAACTATCTTTGCTAATAATCAATTTACTATCGTTAAGTATGAAAAAAATGTACTTTTAAGTAGTATAAATCTGTATTAATATTATGTAAAAAATGAAATATGAATCAAAGTAATTTTCATTACATAATAATGTATATCCAAAAATGTCTCTACCTCCATTCACAAGAACAAACTTCGCTAATAATAAATTTACTATCGTTAAGTATGAAAAAAGTGTACTTTTAAGTAGTATAAATCTGTATTAATATTATGTAAAAATAAAAAAAATATGAATAAAGGTTTATTTCCGTAATAACAGATATTAAAAATAACCAGTCATTCAGACTAGTTTGGTGGAGATAGGTACACAGTAATAATCGGTATTTCTAGTGTTAACTAATGAGATGCACGCCAAAACTCTGGCTTCCTCCTTCCAAAACAAATGCTCAAACTTTCCCTAACTCTAGCCAGGAGTATCCTTCGAAACCAGTTAACTCGTTAATCCTAAAAACGAATCGTAAAATACGACGAGCTATTAGTCAGTCTCCACATATGTAATACGTTGATGAACCCACGAGCAAACCTTCCCCTCTAACCAGCGACGCATTTCTAACGACAGCCTCGTGTCGAAATGGATCTTAACGTGAACGTTCTAACGTGACAGCTATTCGATATTCGATATTAGTCACTAACAGCAAGCTCGATTTCACAAAGCACTCCCAAGCGGATCCGGACGTTACAGAGACGGATGTATCGAGTATCGAAGGTTCGCGTAGACCGGAAGCAGATCGGTTGACCTTTCAGGTTCTCGTAAAAGTGAGCTGAATCCACGTTTACCATGGTTATCGTCGCAATTCTTCGCCCTCTAAGGTACAGGAAGTATCGTTTGATTTATGTACCGGCACACCTCGACTATCACGCCGATAATGGTTGAATGTAACGGTGGAGAAAGAGAGAGAGAGAGAGAGAGAGATCATTCGATGCATTATCCAGGTTTGGCGCGGTGTTCGCGCGTGATCCGCGACTATCGGAACGCAATAATCGACCGTGGAACACCATCGACTGGCTTTTCGAGCACAGACGCGGATTGAATCGGTGTCGATCGCCTAGAACGACGACCTCAGTCACTGCACTCCGATCTAAATCCTGTGGTATTATTGCTTTTCTGAAAGCGTGTGAGTTTATCGCGCGAGTAACCACGACTGCTGGTTGAATAGCGTGGTAAGTTCACGTGAGAAACGTCGTTGGATTACCGATGTACAAAGAGACTATGCCAAGATTAGGCGGCGGTGAGAAGGTAAGAAGCATTCGTGCGAATGAACCGCGTTTCACTTGTACAAATAAGAATTTCGCTCTTTCTTTTAACTTCTTTCAACTTGTTCCAACGTTAAAAGCATCTCTTGAAAGTGCGATGCGCTCTTGGAGGTTTGGAGGTCTTCTTCGAGAATAGCAAATGTTTCTTTCTTCTCTTTTCTTTTCGTTTTTTGTTTCCGTTCTTAGATTCTTGAAAGTGTTTGAAATTTCCGAATAGAACGTTCTATCTTGAATTGTCTAAATATTCATATAATAATAATAAAACAATATTAAACAAAACTCTGCCTTTTAAATTCTCAAATACATCGTGCATTGCGTAGAAAGCTAACAAAAGTACGAATTATTCTGAGCTTTAATCAAGAAAAAGTTCAAAGGTAAAGGGTTAGGTTTGCTTCACATTCGACACCTATCTCGATCCTCAATTTTATAACTAAAATTTCCATGTACAACATATTCATATTATAATCATCGTAAAACAGAAATAGAAAAATTCTGCCTGTTAAATTCTCAAATACATCGTGCATTGCGTAGCCATAGAAAGCTAACAGAAGTACGAGTTTCTCGAAGCTTTAGTCGAGAGAAAGTTAAATGTACAAAGGGTTAAATGTACTCCACATTCGGTACCTGTCTGAATCCTCGCAGGTAGCGTAAAGTGAATTAATTGAAAGAAAATACGAAAAAGATGGTACGATGACAGCAATCCAATTATCCGGTAATACAAAGATCAAGATCACCGGGCAATCATCGAATACACGACAAACATCCCCTAAACGGTTCTACGAGCCGATGTAATTTCTACCAGTGGTATTCCACGTTCCTCGGAGTCTCGTTTCTCTCTTATGCTAGGCGGCTCGATATATCCAGCTCGTACAATGTCGATACACCACGCGCCGATAATGACTGCATGAAATGAAGGAAAAAGGTCGTTCGTCGTATTATCTAGTTCGCACAGGCCTGACGATCCGTTCAGGTTGGAATGTAATAACAGGGCAAGACACAGGCGTACACTCGATATTTATGTGATAAAGAGCCACCATGGGAATCGATAATGACGAACCGTACGCTCCTAGCATTCTCTACGCGTACCATACATGTATACCGACTCTTTTCTCTCCATCTCGCTAGACGAGATAAAACGCCAAACGCTTCCCATTTTCCATCCCGTGTTCTACTCCCCACGGCAGATTGTACTTCGTTACACCGGTTAATTTTCAGCGAATTAAATCGCTGAAAGGTGAATCCATTTCGTGCCTCGCTTTTCCATTATACCGAAAACATCGCCGAGCACGTTTCACCCACCTTATAGAACACTCTGTGCATCGTTTACGCGAGAAAGCCTTGTAATATCTCGTTACACGGAAATCCTACTATTTCTACGCCCGTGTCCCAGCAAAAATACTTTGCCGATCTAAACGTACCGAATACATCTCCAGTCTTTGGAACTCCTCGCTGATACGATGAAATATCTGAGCGTGTCCGGAAGCAATTTTCTTTCGAAATGACGAGAGAAATTGAACACATCTGTCGGGACAAACTTACTATGGAGTATAGGATCGAAAGGGACAGTTTTTACGTTCGCATGTACTTTTCTGGTGAAATGCATCGAACGTATAGTTGGAATTGACATAGCGAAGTCGTAAATTAAAGCATCAAGTCTCATTCGTGACTGTTTCTCATTTGTAATTTGTCATTTTTTTTTTTTTTTAGGCATTCAAACGTAGACAAATTTGTTCAGTATATAGCATAAAGGGAAAATCAATTCCAAATTGACGTGGAACGAGATTTGGACTTCTTATATCCCTGAATCTACTGCTTTGGCGCTTAGGTTATGTGTACTTTGACGCCTGGATGATTTTACGATCATACTAGATCGCTTCCATTCAATGTACCAATGAATACATTTCGACTGTTGGTTCATTTTATTACCAGTTACGTTCGAAAGTTAAATATGAAATCGGAAAATGTGTTTATACGAAGAAACTCTCTCTTTTCGATTGTAGAATAAATATATTTTCATGAAAAATCGTGTACAACCTAAAACCTATTCAACTACTACGATAATCATCGCTGATTCCTAGACTGTGAATTTTCATGCAAACTTATCTCTGAGAATATAGTAAAAAGATTGTATTGAGAGTATTATGCAAAGTGCAATGATTTCGATATTTTGTGTATTTTGTTCACATTAGAATCTGCGATGTACCGATTGCATATCGCCTGGCCTAAACACAGGCTTAATTCCGGTCACCAGTGACGTCACCGCAGTGACTGTATTAAAAATATCGGAGAAAGCAGTCCTCGTAGCGAGTGAACCTTCGAAGTGAAGTTCCGCACGTGTCAGTGGGAACAAAGAAAATCACTAGTTACAATGAGCTTACGCATGTAACGAGCGCGAATTTCAAGTTGAGCGATCAACGACAATGAGACTGGCCCAGCTCGTTCGTTAACGTTCAATTACGACGGAAACGCGGCAGACGAGCACCGAACTACAAAGAATCGTGATGATAGCCCTCCGTGAATGATTTTATTCATCATGAGCAACGAGGGATGCTTCCATAGAAGGAAACGAAAGTGTTCTATCAAGGTTTACGTCGCATCCTGCGTAAATATGCTACTACGATGCTTTCCGGAAAGAGAAGGAAAGATACGTTGCATCTAGGTCTCTTTTCTTAGACTTTGTAGCTATACTAAGGAGTCTTAGATCTAACAAGTGCTTAGATAATGACGAGGATTGTATCAGAAGTGTAATTTCAAAACTACAGGCATCCCTCGAATAACACGGCTAATTGATTCCGTGTTATTCGAGGGTTGTCGCAATTTTTAACCGTGCTATTCGCGACTTCGTGCGATTCAAGTAACGTGCTATTCGAGGGATGCCTGTACATAGTTAGTTTACTATAGTGGGTATAGATCCACTCTACTATACCAATTTTTAGACATTTATGGACGTTATTTCTCGAATGTCCAGGAAGATATGTCTCCCAACGTTTCGCCAGCATTGCAGCTAGCTTTATGACGGATTTGAGGATGTTCTGATACTCATTTGCGTCTTTACTTTCCGAACAAACGTTCGTGCAAGGTGTGTGCTTACGTCTGCATCGACCTCTCCCACTCAGACACGCAGGGGGAGCTGGTGAACATACGGTTCACAATGCATCAAATTGCATCTGCCTTTGTAGAATCGTCACGCGCGTTGCGCCTCGTTTCGATTGTTCGATACAGGAAACAAACTGCGTTACCGTCACCTGCCGCCACCACCGATCGACGCACTACTGCCTTTTCCGGTCAATTTTCTAACCATTTTTTACGCATCGCGTGAACCCGTATACGCAGCTTGTCAAGCAGCCGGCGTTCCTGTCGCTTTCGACGCGATCAACGTGCATTCGGTGGGTATAAATCGACACGATCAAAGATGCAGAATATTTCAATAAACGTGAACGTTAGAAAAAAAAAATTATTGTAGTCAACTTCAAAAGTTTAGAGGTTTTAGCAGTCCACATATTCGACAGCTGTTTCGATCGGGACAATGACCAGGTTCTCCATTTCTCGTAATACTTAGCATAATTCTCGAAACTGGACCTCTGAACGTCAAACTCGAGCGAAATCGACATTGCATTTAACGCGTTAACCGTGAATTTCGTAAATAAATACACACCACTAGCGTATACTGTACATATCGCAGAGAATACACAAACTCTGTGGAATCCCAGCTTCTCCATACACTTAACAGCGTTGTTTGCTCATACTTCGAAAACTGCGAAACGATTATTTGCGGGAATAAAGTTTACGATGGAACGAGAGTTTGTAACAAACAACGGTACGTTAATCTATATATAAGCACCGTGCAGACCGTAGAGAAACACAGATAGTACGTGTTAAAGAGAGAGAGAGAGAAGAAGAACACACACACACAGCTAGGTATATAGAAAGTGTAGCTGACTTTTCGCTCATCGATGTAAAAATATTCCCGCAACAGGCACTACGAAACGAAGGCAACAGCTGGTAAGATCCAGGAAGAAGGTAGGAAGAATTCTTGCTTTTAAATCACGGTTGTGCACTCGAGGGAGAGGTAATCTCGAAACACGCGCTTAACAATACAATTTGTGTGCAACCCGGTGCATTTACACGTGAAAGAAACGAACACGTACGAGGTGAGAACACAAAAGCAATATCCACTAACAATAAATAATATTCGCAACGATCATGTTCCTTCTTTATCGCACAAATGAAATATGGCGTCTGCTGTTGACGATTAACCTTCCATTGCACGAGTGAAGAAGATAATAATGGAAAATAGAATTGCCCCTATCCTTGATCCTTTTATGACTCCTAACATGAATTCTCGGGACTCTAATATATCACACAAAATACTATTTAAGCGGAGCAAATGTAACAAGTATAACAATTTAATTTATTTGCATTCACGTTGAAATTAATCTACATTCTTTTCTTCCGATTATCTCACGCGCAAAATTAGAAAGTTTTTCGAACTCATCCTTGCTTATGATCAGGGATAAGAGCTTTGCAAGACTCAAAATACATGCATAAAATGTAATTCATCGAAGTGTCGAAAATATTGTCATTCTATGTCTAAAAAATACAAATTGCATCGAATGATTTCGCCAAGACATTAGAATTGAAGTTCCTATTACCTTTCAAGGTTCAATCTATCTAGTTTATAGTAACAAATGAAAGAATATATCACAAAAAAAGAGTTTTTAAAAAATTACTTCCAAACTCAATTTCGATTTTCAATTAGTCAAAAGATAGATTATCACGTTTGTATTTTCAAAAATAAATCGTACATTTTCCAAACATAAATTTTGGTTTTATTTTTGATCTGATCCTGTTATAAAATCGACGAGACACCATTTCAAAGTGCGTTTTTATTCAAATGATGTATTTGTGGATAATGGTCGAAGTAAAATTAACCCCATATGATTTAGTGTGTGAATTTTTTTCACCTGATTCGTGGAGGATTAACCGGTATGATGCTTTTCGCAAATGTAATATGGGGGTCGTAATAGACTCCATAAAAAATGCAGAAAAATGTGTCAATTTGATTTTAGATGAACCTCTACGAATATTTTGTTCTTAAACAGTGTATAAAATAACAAAGCCATAGAAAATTGAATTTTTAGTAGAAAATAAAGTAGAAATACAATTTTTAAAATTAGGCAACGAACTTTTGTGAGGGACTTTGCGCCCTTCGGGTCACTCGTGACCCCATTATACCAGTTAAGGGTGAACGCTCTTCGCGAGTTAGGTTGCCACGTAATCCCCCAGTTTTTCACAGCAATGGCGACCAACAGTCGATGTTCCAACACATGCAGCATCAAAATTAGCAAATAACTCTTCGATTTTGTACTTTTTTTAACAATAAATCTACCAAGAGGTTAAAATAACTTGTTCGATATATTATTGCAACAATTTTTCATATTTAACGCATTTTATTATCTGAAATTTATCCTGAATTTTATTGTAGAAAAAAAAATGATAAATTGTAGAAGTTTCTTTCTTTTACTTTTTTCCTGTGTAACATTTACGTGCTATTAGATGCAGAAATAAATTCTTTCCGACTCTTTGGTACAGATATAATTTGTATAGTATCAACAATCCCGGATAGATTTTACATTAAAACGTAAAACAGTGTCAAATAGAATGTTATATAAATAATAGAACGAATAATATTTGTGATACGTGTAATAAACGTGTTTGTAATAAATGCACTGCTAAAAGAATCTTTACTTGTAAAAACTGTATTAATATATAAAAAAAAACATACACAATGTTCACAGTAGCATGCATATAAAACTACTCTTTCCTCGATAAAGAAAAATTATCATATACTTATTTTCGATTTTCGTTAAATAAAGCAAATAAATGTGCACGAACTCACGTCTCTTTTTCAGAATAAATCATTTCGATCTTTCAGATCTAGGGTTAATTTAAAAGAAACTTGAGAACAGATAGAAAAGTTACATGTACGTCTTAAAAAAAAAATCGAAACTTTTCAGTTAATACCTGCACAAAAATTGCCAAAAAATCGATTTCTTGAAACACTCTGAAAATGATACTCTATTAATTAATTTTCTAATGTTCGGGCTCATCTTATTCCATAGAAATACGCCCTAGCATGCGGCTAAATCTATCGATGCTTTTACATAACGTCGTGATTTACGATCTCGCTATAACTCTTGCAGCAACTATACCGAAGCTGATACGAAATTCCGCGAAAGTTAAACGGGAACGAATGAAAAACGATATCCTCGTGTGTCCCAAGGACCTAACACGTACCATAGAAGGTTGATGCACACGGTGTAATGTTACAGATTGCAAGTGGCGTTTCAAAGATTTCACGCGAGCGCAACATCTCGGATGACGATACTATGTGCAAGAATATAATAAATTGCATAACAGCCTGGTTGCACGTTCATTGCGCTTTCATGGGAGCGTATTTCGTCCCATTCCCTGGAGGCTGTTTAAATTCATCGTGTCGCAGAAATAATTTATCCAGTTTCGATTTAAATACAGAAAATAACCGCGATAAATATTCATTTTCGCTGGTTTTACACAGAAACCGTCTGACGGTCGAAACAGAACCGATTACAGAGTGGTAGAAGAGTTAAAATCTTCGTTAATTATTTGCTTTCCCTTTTACCACGACGAAAGCACCCCTTTGCTACAGCCCTTACCTAAAATGTAATTTTGCCGCGCGATATTCGCGTCACCGATGAGGTCGCGGTTGCGTCGCGACGCGTTCGTTTCCTTTTTTCTCGCGCGTAATCGACGGGTACGCTTTAATCCTTTGCACTCGAAGCTTTCTCTGAGCAAATGGAATTTTTCTTAGTTGTTTTTTTAACATAATTACTTGTGTTTCACCAATAGTTTAACCGATTCAAACTCGAAAAATCCGATGGTTTTGTTACAATTTACAGCTACTTGCGATTCTGCAGCTTTTTTCATCGTTTCTGAATTCTATTCTTTCTGATTGTTCCTCGGTATATACCTGAACATTGTCTGTTCTATCTGCTGTCAGAATCAGTTTCATTTTTTACCATTATTCTAATTTTCCGTTTTTTTTGAGCCAATTATTTAATTCAAATCTCACATTTATGAAATTATCGATATGGTCTTTGAATAAGTTAAAATCGACAGTTATCTTTATTATTGCCAATTCCATCATTTGTCTCGATCATTACAAACATCGAGGACAGACCAATGTATAAAATAATAATTTTAATTAAATACAACGCTGTATTATGTAAGGAAATCCAGATAGCGATGATGAGCGGTCGATTAAAGAATAAACGTGGGCAGTTATACTAAATGAAAGACTGTATTTTCTAACTGTTCTCAAGTATATCCTCCACTCGAAAATCCTAGTCAAAATGACTCCCTTAGCAATATGGCCGTGCTTGCCTTGTCTTGAGACAGAACTCTCCAAATGATGCGAAGATTTGTAAAATTGGAAATAAGAAAAATTGTATCTCAAGCAATTCTAATCGTACAGGAAGCGAACTAGCGAAAAGAAGAATTTAAACCTCGCGGGAAACGTACCCGATTTACGCTGGGCGATCAACGCGTTAACGCAGGTAGAACGCGTCGTAAAAATATACGAGCCGATAAACGCCCGATGCTGTGTACGTTAAACAGAAGTTTATACGAAATTAAATCGGCAACGAGCCACTTCGGCTCGCGAAGCAATCGTGTCGGCCGTCGAAACTTCACAGAGTCGCGAGTGTTCCCGAAAGAAAAACAAACGGAACGAACGAGCAAGTAGAAGAGAACAGCAAAACATCGTATACCTAGTTACCATGCGAGCTGCACGCGTATGGAATGCTCGTATTTATAACAGTTATCCCGAAAGAAAAGAAAAAAAAAAAAAAGTGGGATCCCGCGGTAGAATTCGATCGATAACCTCTTTCCACTTTGATGACAAATCCTCTCGGCTGTCGTCGTCCCCTCCCTCTTTATTTACCCACCCCAATTTTTTCAACTTTCGAGACGACGAAACTTCGTAGACGTCGATCGGATACGTTCGGATCGGACAAACTCGGACGGTTTATTCGATTCTCGATTATCGGTGTACACTAGGGAGGGAAAAGATGGAAACGAGAGAAAATAGAAAAAGCATCTTTCATCGATACCTCTTCTCTCGTTCCAGACAACGAGCTGGCTTCGCTCGTTACACAACTTGAGAGGAAATCCTCGAATAATTTTCACCGACTTTTCTTCACACTGATCACAATCACTGCTGAGAATATTTCGACGGACTATATCACTTAAATTGCGTTGTATTAAAAAATATACCAAATTCAATTGCAGTATCAAATTTCACAGAAATGTGACGCATAATAAATTTATTTGATGCTCCTGTCGTATAGAAATATTTCAGTATTTAACTTCCTTATAACTTATAACACTGAGCATTGACAATTGTAATTAATTTATAATCTATCAACACTTCTTACGAAAAATTTTAGATGTATAGTTAGCAAAAGAAATCGTAGGCTAAGAGGTTAATACTGGCGATTATTCTGGACAGCTCTAAAAATTTTAAATTAAAATTCGCGAGAGGACTAGCTACATCGTTCACTTTCTCTTATCATAGAATAATTAATTAATTTGCTGCGCTGGTAGCAAGAAACAGATTAATAGGATCCCGGTCGATAAGCGTTGGCAGCAAAAACCCGATTAATATGCTTCCGGTCGGTAAAATGTTAAAATAAGAAAATTCTATATTCTTGTGACTTTGTACAGGACCTAATATTTATCGTTCGTCGATCATGGCGGTGAATGCGTAAAAAACGAAAGGTTCCGCGAGCGAACGGAGGGATAAAAAGTGTTTCCTCGAAGTGCCTACTCGATCGGAAGTGTAAGAGCGGAATCGAGAGCATCGCTGGAAGAACGAGATTCCCTACCCCCACTAGCTTACGTGTCCGATCTTCCTCCTTCTCGTTTAATTGCTCGCTACGATCCACCCGTCGACGTGACGGAGCCATTAATTTCGTTTAATCGACTGCTTTTCTCGTTTCGGAAAGGGCAGCCTTCGTGTTCGATCCCGCTACCTTTCGTTCACGACTCGTCGACGATTTCCAAACCAAAGCTAGAGAAACTCCCCCGGGGCGTATCTATTTCGTGCTTCTAGAAGCATTCTTCGTTGCGATAAGTCAACAGCAGTAAGTAACTTCGATTCACGAAATCTCGTGTACCCGAGGCGAGAAAGACTTCCCATTTCGAATAAATCACGATGCAGCAGAAGGAAAATAATCGATAACAATTCACCGAACGAAACGACACCGTTAACTTTCTAACCTTCGACCGATATCTATGGAACTATAGATATGTTCACTTATCGACGAACTTCAAATCGTTCCTACACTCGAAGTGTGGATCGCTAATCGATCAGTTCGATATCTCTCTTAGCGAAGAAAACTCTCGCGATAATACAGAAATGTGGAGTTCAGAAAGGCGAAATCCGTATGCATAGGAGTAAGGTTAATAACCTGTACACGGTTGAGCAACCGAAACAGAATTCACGTTCAATCCCAATAGAACAATCGTACGTTACGCTGATCCACTTACCTTCGAAATCGTCACGACTCCGTTCCCCTCATGGCTGTGTCGAATCACCGTCGATATCCGTTATAGTCCCGTAGTTGCACGCACTAAATAACGTATAGTATCCTCCTGGCTGGTAAACGAATGCACAGCACGCGAGAACCCTTCCCTTTACGTGTTACTCGATAACTTTAGTCTCACGATTAGAAACGACACTTGGTTTTACCGTCACGCAGTAAGTAACCGTCACATGAGCGCGATCTTCAAGCACACGGAATCGATGATCGAGAGATCTCGATTTTGACCGATATCGCAAGTAATCGTCGTACGATGGACCGTTGTATCGAATATATGTATGTACAAATGAGAAACTGTACACGCACGTGAGACGTACGCGGATAAAACGAGCGTCCACAAATCGGCAGGCGGAAAAAAAAAGTCTCGCGAGGACGACAGAAATCCCGAGCTCAACGTCCGCGTAGCGACTGGCGCCTGACACCACCACCCTTCCGACAACACCCCAACCTCCGAACGCGCGCGACAGACAAAGAACGACTAACTACTCGGTGCAGAGCGATTGAGAGAGTTGCCACTAGTGGCGCTACCGGCGGGGACGGGGCAAACGGTGGGGATTGGCTGGCTGGTTGGCAGGAGAGCCACCCTACGCTGACTAGGCCGAGGCTGATAGAGAGGGGCAGTCGACAGAGAGAAACCGCTAGTCTCGCCCCTACTTTCCCTCCAGCTTTTTCTCTTCGAGCCCTCCTCACCACCCTTTGCCATTTCTCCCTCTCCCCCTCTCCCTCACTCTCTCTCTCTCTCTCTCTCTCTCTCTCTCTCATTCTTATTCTCTCCCTTTCACGCACCTTTTGTTTCTTACCCTTTCGCAGGTTTCTTTATTAACTCATTGCGTACGGGGTCACGAGATATCTCGTATTTAGCAAACCTATTGTTGAGACTGGGTGACCAGATATCTCGTTTTAATTCCTTATAAATGCGTATCAACGATTCGAATTGTACATTGTTTGAACTGTTTTTTACATTTTCTCAATTTTATAGGAATTTTTTGCTGACTTTTATTAATCAAACGATACGATCATATATATGCAAATGTATAAGTACCTTGCTTATAAATTGATTTTTTTAAGGAAAAGTCGGGTTTTCGTTTATTCGATAATTTCACGAGTGTCTTGTGAAACATTTCATGAGTTCCTTTATGCAATAAAAGTCCGTAAACCTAGTGTTACGAGATGTCTAGTATTTAGCAAACCTATCGTTGAGACTGGGTGGCCAGATATCTCGTTTTAATGCCTCCTTATAAGCACGTATCGACTACTCGACGAATTGTATATCGTTTGATCTGTTTTTTATCATGGAAACGAAGCCTTGCTCTAGCTCGTAACAAAAAAATCACGAAATAAATGCACATGAAAATTCGGAAATAATGGAAAAGAATCTGTTCAGCTTGGGTATCGTACTTACTCATTTTACTGTTTTACAACATTGTATTATTTGAAAATTAGCATTCTAGTTTGTCAAGAAATGAATTTTAAATTAATATATTAAATAGACAGTAATTCTAAAAAGGTACAAAAGTATCTCGTACCAACAAAAAGAATGAAAGTGAAAATGAATTACTGTTTGATGATTTATCGGGTATACTAAATGACATTTCAAATGAAAACGAATTTAACGATAATAACGATATTCCTAGAATAAGTGTTGTTATTAAAAATTTCTCAATTTTGTTAATTAAGAAAGTGCTTGTATGCATTGTATTAAATTTATTGGCGCGCTTCGAAATGTGCGGTCTCTAGAAGCACGTTGAGCGAGCAGAACGCCATACGCAATGAATTAATATAAATAAATCGGTAGCTATGGATTTTTTACAACAGCTGTTAGATTGACGTTACGTAATTAGCAGTCTGTCCATTCATAGAAACTCTCTTTTATCTTTCTTTCTCTCTTACACGATGGTTTTCCATATCCCATTGGCTCGTTTCTTACACCATGGTAGTTAATTGTTTCTATCGATGACAAATTACGTGCACAACGATTCTATGAATAAACAACTGCAGTACAATTGCCCATTAGAAAGTCAAACAGTATCTATTTAACGAAACTCGCGATCTTCTGTGTTTCTATGTTTACCTCCTTCGGTGTTGCAATTAATTTTCCTTTTTTTTTTTAATTTTTTATTGGCGAAAGAAACGTATGGAAAATGAAACTGGTACGAGCTGGACAATTAACGATGCTCGTTTACGATATCGTTTACTCTCGATACCATTCGGTTTAACTTTCCGCGAACCAGGTGAATAAAAGTTACACTTTGAACCATATGGGGTTAACTTTACCCCGACCATTATCTACAAATACATCATTTGAATGAAAACGCACTTTGGAATCGTGTCTCGTCGATTTTATAATAGGATCAGATCCAAAGAAAACAGAAATTTATGTTTGGAAAGTGTACGATTTATTTTTAAAAACACAAACGGAATGATCTAACTTTTGACTAATTGAAAATCGAAATTGGGTTTGGAAACAATTTTTTAAATATTATATTCATTTGTACTTTTATTTTATTCTACTTTGCTTCTTTCTTCTTTGTTTATTTGTTTCTTTCACTTTCTTCTCTTTTTCTTCTCGCCTCTATTCGATATCCTTATTCTACTGAATTTAATTATCTTGCAAAATTTGTTCCGTTTTGTAAGGTATCAAAATAAGTATTTCTTTCAATAATTATGCTAAAATACCGCAGTTTTGAGATGACAAAAGCCTGTATTTTGAGTCTTGCGATCCTTATTTCTTGGACACGCAGAGCAGCTCTCAGTTATTTTAGTGTTGGAGGTGTATCTTAACACTCTATCGTGCAAAAACTTACACATGCCGATATTTTCCACAAATTTGCAACCTTAAATAGACTGAACAGTATGCTTGAAGACAAAACAAGCAGATAGAAAAAATGCGCCCTTGACCATCTTTGTTTTTTGTAAATTTATATTTTATCACTCGTTATTTGCGTGAAAATGAACTTATCGTTTGTTCATCTGGTTGTGTGAATGAAAAATCACGCAAACGTGACAGCGGCCGTGAAAGTGTTAAGGAGTTTCTCCAAAACGTTCATGAAATCATTTACGTAAATCTCGAGATAGTCTGTGATTATCTTTTCTGTTAGTTATATGTTTTTCTATCAACGATAGTCCCAATTCCTCGATCAAAACTAAATTGTCACGACACGAAACAGTGTCGCAACTCCAGCTACTCAAGAAACCAGACCGATTGCAGATACAGTGAACTCTCATACAATGCAGGGACATATGTACATTATTAGATCAATTTATTTAAATTGAATAAACATTTCTCTTACATCTTTAAATGTGTATTTATTACTATTTTCTTATAAACCGCTGCTTCGCCAGCTTCAAAAATCAGAAACTATGTGAAAATGTTTAAATCTTTTTCTCTTATATCTTTAAATGTGTATTTATTACTATTTTCTTATAAACCGCTGCTTCGTCAGCTTCAAAAATCAGAAACTATGTGAAAATGTTCAGTTTATCTGACTGTTTATCACGCTCTATGAGTACTAGTCGCAATTTTTTCCTCGAAACTGGAGTTCGCTGTATTTTGAAAAAAATACGCTAATTTTAAAATTGCTGGGGTTAATTTAACCCCTCCTGGTTCGCAGAGGGTTAACGATAGAAACTCCTTTTAGTAGAAACGCATTCACCGTTCCTCCTCTGTTCCTCCTCGTTCTCTTTCTCTCTCCGTATGGTGACCAGAATCTTCGCAAAGAATGGCGAGCGCCTGCGCGCGGTCCTAGATTTCGTCTCGCCTCCTGATTTTTCGTAATAAAAACGTTTGTCTTGGCGAGTGGCTCAGCTCGTGTATCTCCCGGCGTGGTGCGCATCACGCGCCGCACATGCTCCTGCTTTCTTCGCTGCTCGCGTACACTCTTCCAAATTACACCAGCTCCTCGACATTATTTCTCGAGGAATCGCGGAGAGGGAGAAGGAAAAATAGGACAACGAGATTCGAAATTGCGATTGTTACGGAATCCATCGTCGTCGTTTCACGCTAATGGTATAGATCTCTAATTCTTCAACACTTTGGCATAGTGATTCATATGACTAACGTGTAATTTCTATCGTACAAGCGTCCAGATTTGTAGGGAGAATCATAAATCTAGCTGAAAATCGTAAATATCTCCTCTTCGATTATTATCGCGCCACGTGTTAATGGCTCCCTATAACCTTTTTAAGAGATAGGGATGATTTTGTAAGAAACTGGATGTTCTGATTTCTAATACAATTGTTAGATTGTTACTAATAACATTGCTTCAGCTAGTAAGCAAAAATGAATTGTGTTATTAATGACAAACACTGCTTGTTAGAATAATAGAACAGTCCAGATGTCATCGGGTCCATAGGCCTGTAACTGTTTATACCTAAAGCTCTGGAAAATAAATCGACGTTTTCCAGGTCTCTTTTTCTTATGTGAGCAGCAGACTTTCTACGCTTTGACTCTCACTTGTTTTACAATATTCAAACTGTTAAGACGTCCTTCCACGCCGCTAAATAAAGTTCAGTCTCCCACTTTTGTTTTATAACCCATTTCCAATAAAAAATATCCAATGGATATTATCGCAGTTCAAGTTTGTTTTTATCGTAACGGAAGTTATTGGAAGTGCTTATCAACGTAACTTCAATCGAGACAATGATCTACAGTGAGATCCGTTATAACGAGACATGATCAATTCAAAGTTGATTTTCTCGAAAACAAAGCCTCAAACGAAAAATGTTTATTCTATATTTTCGACTTATTCTTTCATGTAGAATCACCCCCTTTTCGCTTGTACCACCAGTTACCAAACACTCTGTATATAAATATTCATTCCACGAGTCTGACTCGTGCTATTCATGTTTGGACCAAAATCTTCATCACGAGTCAGACTTGTTAAAGCACGGGAAGGGGTTAATAGGTTTTATATTTGTACTATTCCGCGGAGCAAGATCGAAAAAGTAGAGCAGGTTTTTCTAGGTAAAAAGGAACGAAACTGGACAGAGGAAACGAACGTTTCGAAGGGAGTGCCGTATTCGATGGAAGTTCGAGGTTTCTCTGTCGTCGTGGTCGTTTGCGGTAGCATTGGAAATTAAAGCGACGCTCGTCGTAGAAGGGTGTCGTGCGAGCGACGTCACCGATGCATGAAATTACCGTGCTCCTCTCGAAAATCCTTCCCCTTTCTGGTGTGCACGGTTTAACAGAACCTTCAAGACAAATACTTCAGATGATGAACATCCTCTGTCCGTCCGACTAGACGTTGTTTCCTCGAATAGAGAAACGCCCGCGGTCTTTACGTTTACGTATGTGTCAAAGGCATAGTTCCGCGACACAGTTACACGTTTCAATAATGCTGTTTTAAGAGAAAACTCTCTTTCTCCTTCTCTCTTTCTCTCTCTGTCTGTCTGTAACAGTCTTTACATGGAGACAGAGAGAAAACTTCGTGACGACGAAAGTATAGAAACTAGTTTGAACGAAACACGCGATAGGTTACTGAGAGGAACACACAGGCGTGTTTCGGAACTGTTAATTGAGACCAGAATGAAACATAAATTATATCCAGCCCCTGTAAGGGGAGGGAACAACTTCGTTGCGATAAACTTCATTAAGAGCGACTAGGAAGGTTTTAATGGAAACTTCTGTCTGAGATGCGACGAGCTAAGATTTCTTTTCTCTCTCTTTCTCTCTTTCTCTCTCTCTCACTCACTCTCTCTCCCAGCGCACTCTCTCGCTCTCTCTCTATCTCTCAGCGTTCTCTCTCTCGCTCTCCCTCTCTCTCAGCGTTCTCTCTCTCTCAGCGTTCACTCTCTCGCTCTCCCTCTCTCTCAGCGTTCTCTCTCTCTCAGCGTTCTCTCTCTCTCAGCGTTCTCTCTCTCTCAGCGCTCTGTCTCTCTCAGCGCTCTGTCTCTCTCAGCGTTCTCTCTCTCTCAGCGTTCTCTCTCTCTCAGCGTTCTCTCTCTCAGCGTTCTCTCTCTCTCAGCGTTCTCTCTCTCTCAGCGCTCTGTCTCTCTCAGCGCTTTCTCTCAGCGCTTTCTCTCTCAGTGCTCTCTCTCTCTCTTCCTTAGGAAGGAAATGTACATCACGTGGCGAACGACACAATATTTCAACCCTCTTCGAGTCAGCCTTCCCAGTTCTCATCCTGTCAAGCCTAACCCTCGCACTATGTACCTCTTTTTCCCCTAGCCCTTCGTCATCCTGGTACGAGATAGGAAGAAATGGTAAAATGGCTGAGAGAACTTGTTCTATAACGTTTCTCGAGGAAGCTGCACTTAAAGCGGAATCTTAAGTATCAGTGTGGGGTACCTGTTAGGCTTGGACATGAGATTGACGCGTTATGGTGTTGTAATTAAAAGGAGAATAGGCTGCATTTTCGTTTTAGGCCTTCTAGTGGATTTGCCAGTCAGTAAGGTAATGTAAAAACATAAGACTCGAGTTGGAAGATGTGTGTACAGTGATTGTTATTAATATTCAAACACCTTTTAAAATAGAATATAAATCTACGAAACGTATTGTTTAAATTTTCATTAGAAACTCAGATAGAAAAATTGTACAAAGCGATCTGTATTACTTTCTTTGGAATTCCTACTAACTGCAATGTTTTCAAAATTTCTTTTACACGTTATCTAAGAAACTAATTCTTCTAACTCCTCGTAAGAAACGAATTCATTCGGTCCAATTTTAAACAAGTTATTCTGTTTCAAAGAGATAGTATCTTTTTCGAAAAATTACGATTGATTACAATTTCTCGCTTTGCTTGAAGAAGCAAGAATTAATAATTACTATAAAGAGAAGATGATAATAACGTAAAAATACAATGTTATAAAATAATAGTATAATAATAAACGAATAAAATGAGACTCACAGAATGTAAATAAAAGAATGCGCAGCTTTCAAGTCACATGACGTTGTAGGTGGTTAACATTCGTTTGTTTCAAGGTGAAATCAAAAATATCTCACTGTCACATCTCTAACTATTTATTTAACATAACGCGAAACGTATCCACCGTGTTGCATGGCGGTCTGGTATATGCACAAACAACCGCGTAATAAGAACAAAGGTGAAAAGTACGGTTTCATCTTGGCAATATTTCCGGAAAAGTGTTTGCGGGGCCAAACGCGATGATAAGTCGTTTAATTAACTTTTGGGTTCGCGTATTTCTTGCGCGCTTGGGTCACGCGATATCACACCTCGAAATGTAGAAAAAAAGAAAAGAAAAGGAAGAAAAAGAAAAAGGAGCAGCTCTCCTCTGTTCCCTTCTTACGTTCTCCCGCATACTTCCACCGTGGAAGAAAATGCTGTCCTCGGAATGTAATTAATTCTAAGCGAGGTAAATGGAAAAATCGTGCTGCCGAAAAAATTCTGCGAAAAAAAAAGAGAAAAGAAAAAGAAAGAAAAGAAGCGTTTCGAATGTTTTCGAAAATATAATAATTTGCACCACTCGTTATATCTTCGTACATGAAAAACACGGGATTCGAATAAACGACCGAACGGGAATGTATAATACATACGGGAATTTCGAGCAAATTAATTGAACATGACGAATGTTGAAAAAAGAAAAAAAAAAAAAAAAGAAAAGGAAGGAGCGAATGAAACGAGAAAAACAGACGAAACGAGAGGGAAAATATTCGAGGAGGAATGGAAGAAAACTGTCCAGCTTTAGCTCGAGTATCTCCATTATAGTTCTTGTTTTCGAAATAGTTATCGCGCGCGTGTATGCAGATGAATATGTATTTTAGTACTTTGAGCAATTCGGTGTGAAAAGCTGTTTCGGGGAACTTCGTGCTTACGAACAAGCGTAATGTCAGCCCTAAATGTTCCAGTTGGAACTTTGAGTTAAACAGTAAATGGAAAGTAAAATGTTACGAGTTTCGATGTTAATTACACTTGAACGGAATAACGAGAGAAAGAAGGAACACACGTGCACGCTTATACTTCGTCGTGATGTTACTTTGATAAAGAGCCGAGACAGAACGTATTACACGTGTACGTGGAATGGTATTCGACGATCGTCTTGCATGAGCATAGAGGAAAATGGAAAAAGGAAAGAGAAAGAAAAAAAGAGAGGGAAGAAAAAAAAAAAGGGGGGGAGGAGCTCGTTTCATTAGGGTTAACGAGGCCAACCGGGTCAGGAAAGCTCTTCGAACGTTACAGAAGTTTCGTCGCGCTTTCGCAGCTCTAATTCTCGAAAATCATTTATCTGATATGGGCATAATATACGCCGCGTTTATTTCGTGATTGGGAAAAGCACGTCGTGGAAAATCACCGGTTGAAAAGTCGAATATCTGAAAATGAGAAGAAAGAAAAGAAAAAAAAAAAAAAGAAAAGAGGGAACACTTTTTCACCGCCAAGCAAATTTATCGTTCTATGCCACCTATCGATTACCGTTCGTTCAAACATATAGAATTATTCCATAACCAAACGTTCTTTACAAGTCAAACAGAGTTTCGTTTACCAGGGGAAAGGCAAAGTTTTCTAAAACCGGAACAAGCGTGCTTGTAACTTTGGGTTACGTTAAAGGGCAAGACCTAAATGAAAACTGATTTCGTTTGAGTGCTGCGCTATTGAAGTATGCATGTTTTCTATCGTATTGGATTGTTGGATAAGTCTTATTTTTTTTTTTTTTCTTTTATATGAATTATAGGCTTTTTTCAACACTTTGCGATATTAGAATTAAACTAAATATGCACCATTTTGTTCAATTATCCTCTACCATCTATTGAGTAATGCTATTATTCCATCTGTGTAGAATTTCTGACGTTTTTGAGCAAAAAAATTCCTCCAGCTGATTTTTGCAAATCTCCTTTGAACGCAAATTAAGACTAAAAAATTTGGTAAGGACAAAAAAGAAATGACGAAGCAGAATAGAAAGCTGTTATGAATAAATGAATATATTTATTTAAATATTTCAATGTCGATCTGTGCTGCTGAACGTGTAACAGCTTTAATAGGAATGAAACTAACTAACGAGAAGTTGTTTCATCGAAAATAAAATGACTCGTTCGAATCTTTTGACGCACAATCGTTTTTATATTAATCTATCAAATGTATCGTTACAAACACAGTTTTAATCCTGTTTGATTAACGTAATCGAGAAAATATCCCTCCTTATCACGTGCCCTGCAGTTCCTGTTTACTTTTTATCACGACATTGTCGAACGAAAATATTAAATCGAACTGACAATGATATATTTCACGTAAATCCCTTTACAGCTGACATCCAGTGTTTGTCATGAAAACGAAGCAGATTAACGAAATTATTTGCTTCATTTTTCGCGCACAGGTGAATATATATATGTATACTTATCATAGGAATCTCTGATACATTTCAATTTACCGATATGCACTTCCGTTTATAAGGATTCAGCCAATTACTGAATCCAAATAGTCGTTTCAAGAGTTTTAAGGATTATTCACTCTGAAATCTCATCGTGTAACGAATACCGTATACGAGAATTGATAAAAAATTGTTTAGATTTGTGTTAATAGAAGAAATTGCACATTAAACTCGTCCCCTGTCGTTGCCAATATCTTTTTACACTCTTGAAAACACTGTGCTCGTAGAGCACTTCTGTCGCTGGAAATTTTTAAGTACTGAAGATTCTTTTTCCAATTCTTTTTGGGGCTTTTTTTCATTTGTGTCGATGCAGAAACTTACTCTGAAATTGAACAACTTTTTAAGTTTTGTCTTATTTCCCCGAATTTGGTTGAACTTTTTCTAGTACTACAGTTCCTTTCTCTTTCTCTCTCTCTACGTACTCCGGTTTATTACATTTATATTATTTTAGAACTGAATAATTTTTTTTAAATTCCCTCTTGTTCCTCGGATTTTCGTTGCAATTTGTTTCTTAACTTTGTAACCCAATTTCAAAATATAAAATAACATTACGATTATCAATTATAAACAGATTTGTGCACGCCTATATAGAACCAAAAAAGGTTGTGGTATATCCAATTATAGTACATACTTAACTTCGAAAAGGGCTCCTTCGAGAGGAACTCAAATTGATAAATTTATCTCTCTGGATATTGTGATAAAAGTCACGAAGAAGTCTTTAAAATCCAGAATTACAACTTCGAGATGAACTTTCAAATGAAAATTCCAAACCAATCGTTTCAACTAATTTATTATTTCTAGCATTAAACGATCCACACAAAGCTCCAACTAATTTTCCATCCTTTATCGTCTAAGTAAGGAAAAAAGCTACCTGAAAATTCACCAAAACTTTCTCCTCCATAATTCCCAGGTTGTAATTCATAATTCACTCTGAACACGATCTCGAGCATAATACGTTCCCTCTGAATCGTCTAACATCTACTCGAATACATTTTTGCCGGTTGATACGAAGAAAACTTCGTTGTATTTCCAGTGAAGATAATGCAGAAACCGTAGAAGGGTAGAGGGAGTATTACTGGGCGCGACAGAATCGCGAATTACCAAGTCAAATATATATATATATATACGAAGTGCATTCGTAGGATCGCGGTGGATTAAAGTGTCAAGCCGGATTGTATTGGCCGAAAACGACGAGGCGGCTTCATTCGACGCGTGAATTATGTAGAGACCGGTGCACAGGCGCTGTTATCGGAGAAAATCGGGTCACAGCCGGGTGGTGCCATCGATGGGGTTAAACTGAGAGAGCTAAGGCACGTCGAAATGCGCCCTTAATATTAATCCCTTCGGGCGCACACCACTTACATGCCACCCACTGCCTATACGCTAAGTACGTACGCAGGAAATTCGGTCTGATGTACCTACTGGAAATTCCTCTCGCGTATCCGTGAAATATTCGCCGGGGAAAATAACTCTTTTACGTTTCTTCCCTACGTGTCTCTCTTATCCAACGATTAACCCTTTCGCATACGGCAGATTTTAGTATGTAACGTGCTTGGCGAAAGGTACACTACTGTTCAAAAATATATGGACACTCGCGATATGTGCAACGGCAACGTATAAATGTTAGTTAGATATCTAAAGTAGGAATTGAAACCGATCTTTATCGCTTTCGTATGGAAAAAGTGATTTAACCCTTTGCAGTCGAGGACTCCGGAGCGGAGCCATTTAAAATTTGTCTTCAAACTCGAGGGCTTCGCTACGGAGACAATGCAAATCATTTTCAGTTTTTAACATAAGGACAAAAACAAATCGTAAAAACTATTTATAGGATATTTCGACTATTGTTTTTTTATTTATTTCATAATATTTGTATTCATAAACAATTAAAAACATAATAACATACAACGATGACATTTCTTTTAATGCGTATATCATTAACTTACGTGTAAATATGATCTTTTCACTAAAATTGCTGGTAATATGAATGAAAAAAAACTTCGAGTGCAAAGGGTTCAATTACAAATTACCTATTTGAAAACTTACTGATACTATGGTAAAATGAAATATGAGTTTTATAGGCGTATCCACTGTGATTAGGTTCGGTTAGGTAAAATAAATGTTACTTAAACGTCTAAATATGGGAACTGAAATGAATTTCTCTTACTTCCCTGTGGGATGAGTGATGTTTAAATTAAAAATTACCTATTTGGAAGCTTACTGATACTATGGTGAAATGAAATATGAGTTTTATAGGCGTATCCACTGTGATTAGGTTTGGTTAGGTTAAGTAAACGTTACTTAACACTAGATTTACGGGCTTTTCTTGTGTGAACCAGAAACTGAATCTTTCCTTCGAGAAATCGATTTGTTAGAGACAACATAACTGTATATTACTAACATATTTACAAATTCGGATATATTTTCGTATCATTCCGTAAATAAAAGTAAGAAAAAGTTGCTAGGAAATAATAACAATCGTTTTTCTAATTTCTCTCGTGAAATCTCAAATCCGTCAAATTGACGTGTCCCGTAAATCTAGTGTTAAACATCTAAAATAGTAATTAAAATCGATTTTCATTACTTTCTTAAGGAACAAGTGATTTGAATTAAAAATGAGTGCTTCGGCAAAAGTTTGCTTTACGACACATTTGTCAAGTGAAAAATGTTTTCCAATTTTTTGGTATTTCGTTTGATCGACGTGAAGGAATAATTCTTGAAAATCTTGGGTAATTCGGAATGTTCGGGACTTTAAAAATGAAAAGATACTATTCTGAGTCTCAAATTGCTTTTATTTTTCAACATTATCTCCGTCGAGTTCAGTGCACTCTACTCAACGATGCTGCAGTGTTTCCATGCTATTTCAGGAATCCTTTACTTGAAGATTTTCAAAACAGCTGTTTAATGCAGCTATCAGTTCATCGTCCGATGAAAATCGTCGACTACCGAGAAATTTGTTCAGTTTTCGAAATAGATGGAAGCCTGAGACAGTTAAATGTGAAGAATAAGCGAAATGAGAAAGCAAGACGATCTTGAAATCAGCGATGTTTTGTAATAGTCAAATTTAATACGATTTACAATGCTCAAAATTATATATTATTACATTTCAATTAATTTTCCTGGAAAACTATACGACAGATCAATGTCAAACTTAAAATTTACGTGTAAAATAATTGCACCTTCAAGATTTATAAATAAAATTGAATAATTACGACCATCTAGACCGCGAATTTTTCAAATTACCGTAATATGAATATAAAAGACATCGTACCGTGTCTCGTTGTAACTTTAATTTTAGTTATAATGTTTATTCAATTATGTATTTCCTATTCCTTTTGTCTATTGAGTTTGTATGTTAATGAGTTTTCTCCCGTAAGCAATAAATAGATAAACGTAAAGTTAGGCTCAAACGACGGACCTATTCTACTTGATATAAGAAGCGGCTCGCTATAAACGTACCTCTACTACTTGTACCGTCCGTCCACTCTTCCACTTACTCTCCTTTGCGCCTTTGCATGATTCAGTCCCGTAATGAATCTTGCATGCTTCTCTCGAAAAAATTCTTTAATAAAATCTCTAAAAAATTGTTCCCTCCTCTTAGAATACGATTAAACGTTCATTTAATGGAATTCGTCGAGATCCTTTTTCTACTGCGATGAGATTAAACAAATTCTTCGCGACGCAACGCTGTCAATCGATCGAAACAACCGACTCTTTTCTCATTTTTCTTTTTTTTTTCAACAAAGTTTACGATACTTTTCGCCGAAGTGTCGAACGTTACTTTATTACATTTTCTTTTTTCTTCTATGAAGTAATTAAAAGAGAATGATACCCACCGTACCAAGTCTATGTCAGAATACAGGGAACAAAACACTTCAACCATGCGTCAATGTTGCGGTTTACCCCGGGATGGAACGCGAAAAAATTTTAATTACTCTGGAAACGTCACCCTTTGTGAACAATTTTTTTGCTTTTTGTCCTTTTTCTCTCTGCGGTTTCATGTTTCAAAAGTAAATTTTTCATGCATAGTAACGATCGGCAACAATAACCGCGGTAATACTTCTCCACAATAGTAACAATATACTTTGACTCTAAAGATGGATTATTACTGTTATTGCTATCACGTAACACGCGGACAAAGCGAATTTTGTTTACAAAACATCAAACACCGTTTTATAGTTCCTAACCAAATAAAACTGCGTCAAAGATTCGAATTACTTTGTCGAATAAAACACACACCGTAACCCGAAAGCCACGATCGTTCGGACATTTCCGTCTATTCCGACGGTCAATCTTCCACGCTGACGTGGACGTTGAATAACTATGCCTCGAGAGATAGAGAGAGAGAGAGAGAGAAGAAAAAGGAAAGAGAAAGAAACGCAAGGGTAGCGAGTTGACGAGGGTCGAAGAATCCTTGAGCGTTGTTGAGCCCTAAATTCACGTTTATCAGAGTAAACACGCCTCATCGATCGAGTGCGGACCACCAACTACTTCTTCGCCTATCCTTAATTACGCGATACCTACAATAGCCCTGTGCAGCTCACACGTTCGCCCCGTCAATTACCGAAAGTGCCCTCAAACTCCTTCTCCTCCACTTTTACGAGGCTTTACTTTTACGATAGCCGGCGCTAATATCATGATTCACGGAATCAACGACGCCGGAACGACCTCCTGGGCCACTCACGCGACAACAATGCCGGCGTACACTTTGGAAACGAATTCGCACGCGAGAGAGAGAGAGACAGAGCGCTGAGAGAGAGGGGGAGAGAGAAAGCGGGAGAGTGAAAGAGAGGAAGCGCTGAGAGAGAGAGGGAGAGCGAGAGAGAGCGCGCTGAGAGAGAGAGAGCGCTGAGAGAGAGAGCGCTGAGAGAGAGAGCGCTGAGAGAGAGAGAACGCTGAGAGAGAGAGAACGCTGAGAGAGAGAGAGCGCTGAGAGAGAGTGCGCTGAGAGAGAGCGCTGAGAGAGAGCGCTGAGAGTGTGAGAGAAAGAGAGGGAATCGGGGATGTAAATCCAAGGAGACAGGAGGGTCCGAAAGACGGAAATCCCGAAAACAAAACATCGTCTCGCGGGAAGAAGCCGATTCTCTCCGAGCCGCGACAAAGAACTCGGCCACTCAGTTATGGCCGTGTGTTTCCACGCGCCTCGCGATTTACACACGCGACACGCACGCGCGTGCCTGTGCAAGCTCCGTCTACGAATAAAGCAACGCGATTATAAAGGCGAAGTCTGGGGGACGACGGCGGTTTACGGAGCCGGAACGAAACTCGACTTTATTCCGGCGCGCACGGGGAAATTCGTGCCGGGACAACGAATTCATTGTCGTTAAATTAAGCAGTCGCTACCTCCGTTCTCGCGTGCGACCACGCTTTTCTACAAGTCTCATCTCATCCCTCGTCTTTTTCGCTCGACTTTATAATCTTCCTTTTACTCTCCTATCGCCCTTATATGACAAAATTACGCGTAAGACAGGTATAAATCGATACACCGATCGATATTCACTTCGTGTGAGGTGTCGGTGATAAATAACCAATTGCTATTCGTTCTATGTAAGGTGTAACACAAACATATGTGTAAGACAAGTAATTCATTGATAATCACGTCGTATGAAACTTCAGTGATATACCATATTGCATACTATAAACCTCATCATTTACAAAATTCATTGTATAAAAGCAAGATCAACCAATAAAGCTTCAGTCTGTTCATATTACTGCATATCATTTGTTCCTTAACTCTAGCATTCTCAAGGAAGTACCTTGAACCCACAAGTCAGAAAACTTTAAATTGGGACCATTTCCCTTGCGTAAAAAATTCTCAAAAATTATTTATTGTCGTGTACACATTTCAGTTCAGTATTCAGAAGTCTCCGTTGCTGTATGTAAAAAGCTACAGTACATAAGAAGAAAACATGTCTTCAACGCGTTGTGATATCCGTATCGCAACGATCACGCGAAGTGGAACCCGAAAAATAGGTCTAAAGTACATGAATGAAATTGTATTAAGCGAAAAGTTCAGTAACAGTCGCTAGATCACGCAATAAATTCAGACATTCATGTCAGAATTACGATTAAACAGTACGTGTGTCACTATTTAGCAGATTTGTAGAACAGAATAACATTCGTCGAAGAAAACCGTCTGAAATATCAACCTGTACAGTTTCCTTGGAACAGTGAAAGGAAGGAAGTTCGAATTACAAGGGAACGGATGGCGCGGCGAGTTTTGCAATGCATCTTCGCCGGTATACACAATCGATTACGCGATACGGAAGTTCATTCGCGTAATAACAGCCCGGTATCAATTGTACGGCAGCGTAGTAAGAGCAATTGCTCGCGATGGAACGAATTCGTTTGCGATCTCGCGAATTCATCTTCCCCTGACTAACGAGGAAAATTATACCCGGCGTTGTGTTTAATCACCTTCGGATCAGGCAGTAATTCACGCAGATAATAGAGAAGTCTCGCGCAACTCTTGCCTAGAGAAGTTGCCTTGAAGGTGGGTCGTGAAGGAAAAGACAGGTAGAGTTAGAAATGGGGAGAATATCGCGAGTCACGGTTTCACATCTCACTTCTGAATCCTTACGTGAAAATGCAGTAACAATTACGTATATAACTATTTGTTTTACAAACTTGGTTAATCCTGAAAACTTTCGAAATTAATTCGCCGACTCGCGCTTTGACTTGGTTATTCGATTACGAGAAACGACCGTGCTTCGGGAACTGGAAATCGTTGTTCGAATTGCTTCTCTCTGCTATTCGACTACTCCGGCTAAACGAAATAACGAACTACGACTTTGTATACACGCATTTTTCCCCTCTCACCACTTGGATCCACTCTTGTTCCACCATTGTTTCTTCCTGCTTTATTTCTTATCCCTACCTTGGTGGAGGAACATGGTGTATTAAAAGTTTTCAAATCGCCTCGGGGACCAGGGGAAATTATTCATTGGTGTACCAAGTGTTCAGGTTATTATGAACGTCTGGCTTACTTCTGCCGCCTCAAAGGTGCCCAATCGTTGATATTACAAAAAAATATTGTTCCTTTAAGAGCAACGTCGAGGTTCGATCGAAAGTCGACATTTTATCGTTAGTTCTTGTAATTAGGTGTAATCTGATACAAAATGAACGACTTCACAATAGAGAGAGATGAAAATTTCTAAGAAAGAAAAAGAAAAAGAAATTGTTCCTTCAAGAGCGACGTCTAGGTTCGATCGGAAGTCGACATTTTATCGTAAGTTCTTGTAATTAGGTGTAATCTCATACAAAATGAACAACTTCACAATAGAGAGAAATGAAAATTTCTAAAAACAAAGAAAAAGGAAAAAATATTGTTCCTTCAAAAGCGACGTCAAGGGTAAATCGAAAGTCGTCGATATTTTAACATAGGTTCTTGTAATCTGATGGAATATGAAGAACCTCGCAATATAGAGATGAAAGTTTAAAAAAGAAAAAGAAAAGAAAAAGAAATTGTTCCTTCAGGAGTAACGTTGAAGTTCAATTGAAAGTCATCAAAGTTTTATTGTAAATCCCTGTAATTAGATGTAATCTGATAGAATGTGAACAATTTCATAATATAGAGACGAAAATTAAAAAAAATAATAATAATAAGAAAAGAAAAGAGTTCCTTCAGGAGTGACGTTGAAGTTCAATTGAAAATCATCGACATTTTATCGCAAATCCTTGTAATTAGATGTAATCTGATGGAATATGAACAACCTCGCAATATAGAGATGAAAGTTTAAAAAAGAAAAAGAAAAGAAAAAGAAATTGTTCCTTCATGAGTAACGTTGAAGTTCAATTGAAAGTCATCAAAGTTTTATTGTAAATCCCTGTAATTAGATGTAATCTGATAGAATGTGAACAATTTCATAATATAGAGACGAAAATTAAAAAAAAGAAAAATAAGAGAAGAAAAGAGAATTGTTCCTTCAGGAGTGACGTTGAAGTTCAATTGAAAATCATCGACATTTTATCGCAAATCCTTGTAATTAGATATAATCTGATACGAAATGAACAACTTCACAGTACAGAGAGATGAAAATTTCTCATTTTAATTCCCTTCCCCTAATTTTTGCCCCTGTATATTTCGCTGAAAGAAAGACCAATGTCCTCGTTCTAATTCACAAGTACGCGTGCACCGTTGTTCGAAAAATCCTATTTCGAGTCAAGCACCAGTCTTTTCGATTTAACTCGGCTGCTCGAAAGCTCGTCAAAGCGTCGAAATTTTTATCCGTTCAAAGAAACACAACTGTGAGAATTTTCGGAATTGTCCATTGTGCTGTGAAATTCCTTTTAAAGCAGCTCGTCCCTTTGAATAACCTCGAATCAACTTCTCTCTCTCTCTCTCTCTCTCTCTCTCTCGTCGTTCCAAAAGAATTCGAGTTGGAAGAACCACAAGGGAAGTTAGATTTTACGAAACTGTAGCGTAAATTAGCGTTTGTTGGGTGCGTTTTCACATTGAGCTCGCCGAATGTTGGCGCGAGACAACGATATTTGAAAAGTTCGGATACCGGATGTGAGTGTCCGCCTTGAAACGGTCAAACGGAACACGTGTATCCGGTTCAGTTAGTTTCGCGAATGGAATGCAACGAATCTGGGAAGAATTAAGCATTTTTATTTATCAACATTATTTCAACGTTTCCGTAGTTCATCAACAAGAAAGTATGTTCGAAACAACATTCAACATTTCTCTCCCTATTTAGTCCTGCATTCAAAAATACATCTCAACATTGGAAGACAGATAAAGACTAATCCGATAATTATATCAAGAGATCGCACATTTCGATCAATTTTGATAAACCAACAATTTTCTGCCACGTGGTTCATTATTTTCTCCCTCTTCGCTAAGCATCTAAAAAAATTTCCAGAGAGAGAAAGAGAGAGAGAGAGAGAGATGTAACGAAAGGGAGATAAGAAGTAGCTTTTAAAATAAATCGAGAGGGTGTTCGAAGGTTGAACGACGCCGGGCAAGCGAATTTGACTGTGAAATGAGGAGGCAGGTGGAACAGGTGCGGCTAAAATCAAACGTCGAGACCCTTGTTTAAGCTAAGATCGATCCGTTTTCAACTATGGAGTGGTTGTTTATTATCGAAATTGAGTTGAGACGCGACGTCTACAGACGTGTACTTCGAGTGGCTGAATTAAACGGAAGGAGGCGCCTTCGATGAAGCGGTATCAACACGTGAGAATACATTATACAGGGTGTTTCATAAATGCACGTAAATTTATACACTTGAACGAACGACAAAGTTTATATGAAAATATGTACGATATACCACATGTACATATATGCGTCGCAGCGTCGACAGTTTTTTAGCGACGATTAAACGACGCGGAGGAACTTCACTGTTTGAAGTCCCAGTCAAATGTGTATGAAGTGGACTGTATTTCTGTATCGTATATTACAATTGTGTAGAATGTTGCGAGTTGAGTACTGTGTCTTAACCTACGAGATGACTACTTGTGTGGTTAGCGACGAAGTGCCGAAGTCCTCTCGTCTCCGATCGTGACACCTCGAAAAGGATTGAGTACGCTGATTGGTCCTCTTTGATTTTCCAATCAGCGCATTTTTACCATTTCCTTAAATTTAAGTACTGCCCTTCTCAGAGCGAGGGTGAGGGCACTGTCTAAGTATGGGGGGTTTCTCGAAGGTTCGATGGGTCGCGGAAAATTCCTCCAGGTCGACTCTTAACGACAAGGACCGTTATACACATGTTTTAGCCGACCTTTCGGAAATACCGAGTTTATGACCTGGTCGGTTATTAAGACGAACGAAACGAAATTCTAAAGCCATTGTGTAAAAACTCGAAATGATTAAACTACCTTTACTAACGCGAAGGCGCAAATTGCCGGTTATAGAAAATAAAACTCTGAAACTATTAACGAAAAATAAATACGAAAATAAACTGTCTGTCACGTCCATGTTATAAACTAACCTTCGAGAATCTTTAATTACGGTGTTCCGTATCGGACGGAACACCACAGGCTTCGAATTGTGCACAATTAATCCTTCACACTCGAAGCTTTCGTTCTGAAATGCAATTCTTCTTAGTTTCTTTTTTGCACAATTACTTGTGTTTCATTTATAATTTCGTCGATTGAAATTCGAAAAATGTAATTTACAGATTAAAAATTACAAATTGCAGCAACTTCAGATTCTATCATTTTTTTTTATCGTTTCTGAATTTTATTCTTCCTGATCTTTCCTCGGTATCTGTTTCATCTAATCGAATTCTCTCTATCCTGTGTGCTATCGGAATCAATTTCACTTTTTATTGTTACAGTTACTTAATTCAAATCTCTCATTTATATGATTGCTTTGACTTCTAAATAATCTAAACTTGAATTTATCTTCGCTGCTACTAATTTCATCGTTTAGCTCGATGCTTTACAAGTATCAAAGACAGTCTGATATATAAAATAATAAGCTTAATTAATAAGCACTGTTATACTTTGAAATATCGACAAACATTTGTGGAAAACCCTGTACATGTTGCACGAACGTATCGAATTTATTCGGAGAATTTGTCCCCTCGTTTCGTCAGAGAGAACAACAGGAACAATTTTGCGATGGGCGATAGCATTACGTTCGGATGCTCCTTCATCGTGGAACAACGGCGTCCATAGCCGAGGGAAAATGAAAAACTCCGGGAATTCTCGCAAAACGCCGCGCGACGCGGCTCGCTCGTCGATTTCCCGCGAGAAACTCCACTTCCGCCGTTCCTCCGCTACTGTCGTATAAATTAGTGAAAGCGAATGAAATAAAGAGCCCCGGTAATTTCGTGCGCAACAAAAGCATCAGGGAAACTGCAAACAATTTGGACGAATCTGGATGCGTCCGTTTTGTTCTGGCATGGAAGGAACGTGATTTCGTGAAATTAAAAAAATTCAAATGCTCGGACGCGGACAATTTCACGAGTCGGTCATTTCTCAAAAAGAAAAAATAAGAAAAACAAAAGAAAAACAAGAAGAAGAAAAAGAAGGAAACAATCTCTTCGACAACTCTCTGACGAAATTTTTCTTTTTTATTTATAAATCTCTCGCGTGAACAGCGAGAGACGAAGAAGAATCGAGGTTAATATTCACCGCGCCATCGGGAAAAGACTGGAAGCCTCTGTCAAAGCTAAAAAGAATCCGATTAGAGCGTGAAACATCATTTGTCTAGACACCGTTGGAAAAGCAACAAATGACAAAGAACCGCGGGACACTAATTTTCCGGGATTTACTTTTGCCTGGTTCCCGATAAAACCCCGAGTACGCCAAAGCTCCTCCACTTCATCCTATTTCCCGATACTACCGAGTCTCCTTTCGCCAGGACAAAAAGCCTCCTGGACGTTCTTCTCTCGTCTCCTTTCTTCCCTTGGATCATCTTGTTTCTACTAGCCGGAGAGATGAAGCAAAGGTGAGTAGAGGCGGCATGATTTCCCGGCGAACCTCGAGAAATCGGTATCCAGGTCACACCTCAAGATCGTGAGACAAGGAAAGGCAAGGCAAGAGGAAGAGGGAGGTGAGAACGGAGGATTTGCAACGGTGACAGCAGAGGGAATCGGACGAGACAACCAACTGTCCTGATGTCTAATTTCGAGAGAGGGATCCTGCCAGGCGACGCGACTAACGATAAGCCTTCAATCTAGGGAAACCTGGCCATAGGCGATCCGACACTGAACGGGATCACGGAGAACAATGCGCTCGAAAATCGAGCTCTATCGATTTCACGTGTCCGCCTCGGGAACTTTCGATTGTCTCGCCGCTGATGAACGGCCGTCTCGCGATTATGTTATCGCCCGATTGTCCCTGCTCCAATGCCTGGACACCTTTTATCTCCGCTCGTTTGCTGTTTCTCTGTTGCTGCCGTTGGAAACTCTTTATTTATTCATGCGTCAGATGTACGTATACCTAGGAGTACAAACGAGTACGAAATATTAGGTTGATCTTTGTGTTCCTGTGGTTTTTCTATCGAAATTTACCATCGATTGTGTAGAATGAACAAGGCGTCTAAGGGATTCAGAGATTACAGCTTTTTCAAAGAAAACACACAATCTATGTTTTAATCTACTTCAGCATTAGCTCTCCTTTACCATGCCAGTTGTTCTACCCTCTTTCCTATCACGTATCGAGATTTATTTCTTTGCCAAAGGAGGTGTTTTCACCTCCGTCAATTAGGCGCTTTCTTGAATCCACGTCTTTCGTCGTCCGCTTCCACTACAATTTTGCTGAGGACGTTTTGCATCCCGGAACGTCATCTATCTGCACTCGCTAAGATGAGAAGATTTACGATGTGACCATTTCTATATCTCGGACGATAGAAATTAAGGATGTCGTCTCTTAAATGGCTTAACGCAATTAATTTCGCATCATAAGTCTCGTCATCGTTACGATCAACGCGAATGTGGAAGATGTGGACTACTAAACTTTTACAATTCTTAAATTTCCCTAGAATTGTGTATTCCTCGCTATTAATCCCTCGTCGTACTTTGACGAGTCTGATTCGTGATACAAATTTTGTACCAAACATGAGTATCACGAGTCAGAATAAGGATCGAGCCAAACGTAAACGAATCAAAGGTTTTGCGATCGAACGATGTGTAACATATAAACGATAGACGAATAGTATAAAATTCGGTCAATATGAAATGGAAATCCTACGAACTTACGGATCAACGTACCGTATTTTTCTGACCATAAGACGTACCCCAACTTTATGGGACATTTTGTAGAAAAGAATATCTTATTAGGTATACAAAGATAATTAATTTTGATTTATTATTAAAATAATTCGTACCAGTAATATTCAGTTCATTTTCACTCTCTGTACTATCGCTTATCTAGTTAATCTAACCGTTCGTTATTTTTGCTTATTATTTTCTCAACGATATGAGAAGAAACTCGGGTCTGAATGGACCCAGGCACCAGAGGCAGAGAGTTAATCTTTCCTCTCTTACCTTCGATCATCGCTTCGACATTCTTCTTACAGCTGCTTAAAATTCGTAAACTTATCGAACGTTACACAATTACGTTCCTCTAACCTTCATCAGCTAACTCACTTCCAACCGTTCTGGTTAATAATGAACGACAGACGTCTACAGTTTTACCCGTTGCACGAAGTAAAACAGTTAACTAAGTCTAGCTGCGTTACAGTCACTTGACTCTTTCAACACGATTAATATTCACGAGATCTTTCTACTTTACGAAACGCTTAAGCAATTTTGTGAATCAGCAAGAGCCACTATCCACCAGCATCGAGGATGTTTATTCTTGAAGGTGTGAGGCGTGTCGATAAAAAGAACAGTGGGTTCAGTCAGAGAGGAAGAGGGGCAATAGAGTGACGTGTATTTGTTTGCAACGATCCCGAGGGTGAATATTCCATGGCTTTCTGTGAGACATCCCTTGTGGCAGCCTGCTGTGACACGGGTATCTCTCCACGGGGTGCGAATTCACTTTGCAATTCCGTATTAGCTCCTACTTGTCGGCCGAACGCTTGACACTCAACCGCTTCGAATCTCTTCGAGTATCTTCTGCGAGCCTTGCAATCCACTAATTTCATTCTTTGCCCGTGGTATACACGATCGCTAGGTTTTATCCAATAGAAATCCACTGGCGCGTGATTCAATCTATAGTGACTCCCATCGATATTCGGACACTCTTTAAAAACAGAATAACGTTTTTAACACTTTGACGACAGCTGTCACGTTTACCCGTGATTTACATCCAACCGGAGTTTTTTGGCTGGCGTCACATATTTCTGATTTTATTCAAACACCAGATGAACAAACGACAGATCGATTCTCGTGTAAATAATGTGTAATAAAATGCGGATTTAGAGATCGAAGATGGTCAATATAGACACATTTACAATATTTATTTGCTTTTTTTTTTTTAATTCGCTTGGGCTCTTTGTCTTCCAACATTTGTCTTCAAATTTGGGAAAATACTGGCGACAAAACTCGCTGATTTTTACGTAGATAACGAGTGATAAAGTGCAAATTTAAAAGTCAAGGATGATCTCAAGACACGTTTACACTATTTTCTTTTTCTTAATTCGTAGTTTTCTTGTCTTCAAATTTTTGTCTCTCATTTTAAAATGCAAATTTGTAAATCAAAGATAATCCGAGAACACTTTTCTTTTTTAATTAAAAACAAAAAAAAGAGTTTTCAAGAAACAGTTTCCAAGCACTAATTTTCAATTAGTCAAAAGTTTTAAATTATCCCGTTTGCGTTTTTAAAAATAAATCGTACACTTTCCAAAAAACGAAGTTTTCTCTTTGCATCTGATCTTACTATAGAATCGGCGAAACACGATTTCAAAGTGCGTTTTTATTCAAACAACGTATTTGTAGACGGATAATGTTCAAAGTGTGACTTTTATTCACCTAAATTCGCGGAGGGTTAACAATAAAATCTACGAGACACAGAGCAAAGTGTATTTATCTTTCCTTCAATTTTCTCTCTAATTTCCTCCTTCTATAATCGACCACCATAGTAGTGCTACTAGCAGTATTCTCAGGAATAATATTCCCGTACAAGTTTACATGAATAGAAGAGGAAGAGGGCCAGAATCAATCACCTTGATGCATGACGTTAAATATTTAATTAGCGATAATTAGGCTGTGAGACGAGGGTGATCGTGTTGCGAGGAAGGTAGTCGTATGTACATGAGCTACCTGGTCGTAACGAGGATACGTCAGGAGACGTGCGAGCAAACGCGTTAGCCTGCCACCTACATACTATGTGTCACACAAGCTTTCCATCTATATACATGTACTCTAACCGCTGAATGCATATGCACCACCCAGCTCGTAGAAATGTATCACTCCTTTACGGGCGAGAAAATGATGAAAGGAAGGTTGCTCAATTAGGTTATCTGCTTGTAATTTACTCGGTAGCTTGTTCAGAGAAATATTGATACCGAAAAGTTAGCTCGAGCTCTACATAGATCTAACACCTCGTCGAGTACAACGTGTTGAAAGCTCGAAGCTCGCGAGTAACTGAAGTTAGTTTTAAAATAGCAACAAATTAAACGGTCAGCATTTAAATCTATTTTCGGTCAGTATTTTATTACGAAGAAGATCAGTATGTAAATAAAAAGATGGTCAGTACATAATTTATTTAAATACTGACCGAAGGATACTGGCCAAATGATTTAAATACTGATAGAAAAGGATTAAAATACTGATGAGTAAAATACAATCCTTTTTAAAATTAGATTTGCACGTGTAGTGAAATTCTGGTAGCTGAAATTGACAAAGAGTAAAGAAATCCCTGTCCAGGGGATAGGTTGGAACGACGAGCCTCTCCAACTCTATCCCCTTGAAAAACATGAAAAAGAAGAAAAACGCGTAACCGTAATCTCCGTGGTATATTCTGCAGTGGACAGGAGCGAGCGGTAGATCCGTCAAGGTAGGTCCGTGGGACGTTAAAGCTTGCCCTCGTTTAGGGACCATAAATCTTCGTGCAGGTCAGGTAGCTCTACACTGGCCATCCCTACACACCCCTCCGCCAATTTCCTACGCATTACGATGAAATATCATAGATTTATTGAAAAGGTACCGGGGTTCTCTCTCTACGATCGATTGATAGAAATCCTCCATCGATCGTACCGTATTGCCACTCTGATCGAGACCAGAACTGAGCAGAGCTATGCAGAGGAAAGCTTTCGTCCTCTCGTGACTTCGCAGCACGATTCATACGAGTCTGGTGCACGCAGAGCGCGTACACATACCGAATACCACACCGTTATAGCAGCTCGGAATTGCACAGATCACGTCGGAGAGAAATGGAAACGTTTGTCGGACTGTGAAGGAGGAAACGGGAGAAACGAAGGGTGAACGATCGGGACCAGGTTCGAAGAGAAGGGGTCAAGGGGTGGCAATAGGAGGCTAGAACCCGATCAAACCAGCACGGCGCAGGAAATAGATCAGACAGAAAGTGTATGCACGTCGAGGGGAACTTATTTGCAGAAATTCTTCAATTTCCGCGCATCGTAGCATCGAAGAAGCTAAGATGAGCCTGGGACAACCCTGTCTTTGTCCTATGGTGATTGTAGATGGAAGAAGGAAAGGAATAGAGGCTGGATAGATGGAAGAGCAATGGGAAAGAAAGATGCGTTTCGTTCTAAATCTCCTTCGAAGGATTCGTCGGTGAAACTGTCTGATAGGAAGCTCGTACCTTAAAGGTGGAACACGATTAGGGTCATTGTCAAATCTGAAGTTGTGTGCAAGACGACACTGAGATAAATGGCTGAACTTTTAGTAGCCTACTTTTTTTTAACCCTTCAACTAGGGAAGACGAGTTGAGTCGTCGTTGGTTAATCAAAATTCCGAATTCTTCGGAGTTTTACGAATTATTCTTGCACAAGAGACTCGTGAAATTGCCGAGTGAATGAAAATCCAAATTTTTGAAGGATCAGAACGTAGGACGTGGTTGAAGAGTGCCGATTGCTGTTTCTATGTTTTCAGTGGCGATGCTCTTGTCGAAGAAGTAGGGAAATTGTTGAACAATCTATTTATTATATTAGAATGAAAATAAGGAATGAGATAAGCATGAGATTTAAATAGATTTCGACTCTATGACTGCGCCAGAAAGTCGAAATCTGAGTATTTCGTGTCTTTGCAACTTAAGAAGTCCTGAACAAATACGAACAGTGACATCAACAAGTTGAGAACTAAATATTACTGATACGAATTATTTTAACAATAAATAAAAATTAAGTAAGAATTTGAAGATATCTCTATATATCCAATAAAATATTCTTTTCTAAAAATCGTTCCATAAATTTGTAACACGTGTGTTCGTCATAAATACAACATTCTCGTATCACAGCAGAAATCCTCGATTCACCTGTAATAATTTCGTTGAACGTTCTTTTCTAAGTATTTCGCACAAAGTTCATTCATCGCGCGAATACGCGTGAAATACTTCTGAATATTCAAAAGGGAATAGCGTCGCAACATAGCGGTTTCTTTGAAGCTCGAGTGAAAATTCGAGGAAAATTCCAGCAATACCATTCGTAATCTCGAAGCGAGTATCGTCGAAAAATCCATGCCTCAAACGCAACACCGTCTGATATTAAAAAGATCAGGAGAATAGCCGATTTTGAATCGTGGTCCGACGAATAGCGCAGCTGTTATCCGAGACGCTCCTCGTTCCACGTCTCGATTCAGTCTCCCTTGCTGTGAAACATTTTAAACCGCCTCAGCTAAAGGGGTCGTTTAAATCCGAATTAGATAGGAGAATTCGGTCTGGTTCGAGTCTACTCGCGAATCTACCCTCTAATTTCGTTAGGGTACTCTGAAAGCTTCTGGCTAGCCGTAACTTTGTACAACTCGGAACAATTTCTCCGTGACTTCTCCGACAAGGTACACCACGTATCCTCCTCGATCCGCGTGTAATTTCACATTATACGCTGCGTCTCCTGTACACGCTGAACGCCGCGACGCGCGTAATCAAAGAGACGCCGGTTCGTCGACCAGCGAAAGAAGAACAGCCACGATGAATTCCCTACCTGTTGAAAACGAGCAAACTAAATAAACGTGGAGGTAAAGACGGCTGAGGAAAAAAGGCGAGTCTCTGAAAGTAATCAATTTTCTATGACCGAATACCGTTCGAAGAACGAACGAATACGTCGTTTGATTTATTCTCTCTTTCGCTCCTTTTAATTCTACCGATTTACCGATCCATCAAATTGTTAGCCTTTTCGCGGAATATACAGAAAAATGCAACAGCACTTTTCTTTTCACAAAAGTGCATAAAATTAGTTGCATATGTAGGGATGACCGAGCGTGAATGTGTTGTTTGTATTATATGAATGCGTTGTCTATGTGAATGCGTGAGGATCTATGACCTGAGAGGTAAGGACCGGCGTGCCAAGTCGAGTGTTTGATATTGAACGAATGTTTAGTTTTAGTAATCAGGCGAGGAGTGCGTGTATGTTTCTTTCTATCGAAAAGTGTGCATGTATGCAAGACGACATTAGGATGAATACGAGGGAGCGAAAGACAGTGTGAATCCTTCGTTTCGCAGGTTTTTGGAAACTTTTCCTGCATGATTCTCAAGCTCCTGCATGGTGTCATACCAAGCTTTGTTCTTAATGGTATCTAACGTCTACAATTTATTTTCTAGTGCATAAAGAGGAAGTACTCCACTACTTCACTACTTTCAAGTGAAAATAAGAATAAAAAAAAGAGAAAAGCGAAAGACAGTGTGAATCCAGCGATTGATTGAGCGACATCCTTAGCGTAGCACGTAGTAATAGAGTATTAATAAATATAGTATAAAACGAAGTCCGTTCGAGTTTAATATCCCTCCTCACATAAAATCCCTACACATATTATGCACCGTCTGATACCATTTAACTTTTACTTATAACATCTTCTATTCACCAACTGTTTGGGAGGTACAGCCTGTTCCAATTGCATGGGACACCCTGTATAGGTGTACAGAAGGTGACAGAGGAGAACGACAGAAGGAAGCTGGATTGAATTCTAGTTTTCCCAGTCGATTTAAGTTTCCTCAGCCGGCGTTTGCCCTCTCGAAGAATGGACTATGATCAAACAGTACGGGAAGAGGAAGTAGGAATCATCCGGTCGTGTCGGAGGGCGACTTCGAATGGCCGTTAAGCCGGCTCCTCTTGCTCTGGAGTGACGCATTTAAATCGACTGTTTAAGTCGACTCTACACTAATTTCGTAATTCATTTCCATATTTAACCCTGGCTCGTCGGTGAAGTTTCAAACGCACCACGGAAAAGGAGACGCAGAATGGAAGACGGAAGGGCTTTCAAGGCAGCTCAACAAAGAGACCTTCTTACAGAGGCGAGCATAAATAAATCAAGGACGATCTTGCGAGACGAACTTATCGAAACTGTTTCCGTGGATTCGCGATCACTTGGTTGTACAATGGTACAATGTTTGAAGGCAATGTGCATTGTTGTAGAACTTCTCGAAGTACAACTCGCGGGCCAATTGTGGCCCGCGATGTCAAATCGTCCGGGATCTTGAATTTACACGAGATAATTTAGATTTTCGCAAAACGATAGATAAATTTATGGTATTATAATTAAAAATGCTGAAGCATCTTCAGTCGGAAAAATATTATAAAATTATACAGATTTTGTTAGAAGAATTTGATAAACGTTCGAATGATTTTAAGAATCACGAGGAAGAATTTACTTCATTTTCTAATCCACGAAATGTTTCGCGAATGTTGCGCAAATATGTTCAACAAATGTTTTCATTGTTTGGAAGCACTTGTATATGCGAAAAACTCTCTCAATCGTGAGTATTAATAAATCCAAATCGAGATCAAAATTAATTGATGAACATTTAAAAACGGTGTTAAGAATACATTCAACCGACTTAGAACCAAGGCTCGATGTTGCTATTAAAAGAAAACAACAACTGCACAAGCCAAATTGACGAATTTGTTATTTTTTCCTATTCTTTCTATTTGAAAGTATTTAGTTACTTTCGTTTAATTATTTTTCAAATGCGTTAATAAACAGTTTGTGATCAAAAGTAATGATTGTCATAAACAAAGAACGATTGTGTTATAAAATCAGTATAAATCTTTCCCTTATACCTAACATTTTATCGGTTTGAACGTATTTTTCCACAGCACTTTTTTCAGCCCGCCAAATATTTTAGAATTTACAATTATAAATACTAGGTAAAACTTGATTGCAGAAAGAAAATCATTTCCAATACTTTCTTCGAGTTTTAAACATTCCTGAAAAGCTCCGTCATAACCAGAAAATGTTTGTATCTCGACAAAGAGGAGTATTCGGGCAATAAAATACCTAACCAAAGTTCAGCCACCTATTTCCGCGTCGCCGTGTATACTTTCAGAGAATAGATGTCTTAAACAGTGGAACGAAACGGAGCATTGGTTGATAATGGAGATAAATTCGTACTTGGGAAGGAAAGGTACCTCGAACTGTTTCGATTCTCGGCTAGGAAAGGTTCACCCGTTCCCTGATGCGACAAAATGGCGCATGGACCAATGGAGAACACAACGAAAGGGGGAAGTTCGACGAGGTTGAAGCATAACTACTGTCACAAGTCTCATACAGGAGAAACTCGCTAGAGATATTTAACGATCCATCCTTACTTCGTTAATGATAAGACTCTCGCGAGTGGAAGACGTAACTTTCTGTCGAATATCCGGTATCCCAGGCACTGTAAGTTACAAACATCATTCGAGAACTGGTTTACAATTCCAACTATATCAATCATCTCTACATACATCGCTATATCAATGTAAAACGAAGAAAAAATACAAGTGAAGATACAAAGAACAAAGGAAGAAGGAGAAGAAACAGAGAAAGGATGAAAAAGGCCATTTGCTGGAAAGAGGAGTAGTTAACTATGATTATTCGATTCTTCAGGCCTTCGAGCAGCTTAATCGTACAGGTTGCTACAATCTACAAGCACATGAATGACTCTGCAAATATTGCTGCCGGGAAAAATTGCTTTCCCGAAGGACCATGTAACGCGTTATTGAAGTTCTTTCGTTGGTTGTTGCCTTTCAAGACTACAAGCTCGAGCTTAGCCAAGCTTCTCCCTTTAAGAAACCCTCGACCTTCTTCCTCCCGAGAGGAGAAACCTTCGAAACAACCTTGAAACCAATTTCCTCGATCTTTAATTTCCCATTAACCACATCGATCGCAACTTCGCGAACTTTTATCTACTACGAATGATTTAGAAGCCGTTCGACGTTCGCGGTGATTCTACAATCATCCTTCAAGCCATCGTTGAGGAAAAGGGTCTTAACAAAATGGCGGTAGGGAGATAGAGTAAAAGGAGGGACGATAAAATGTGAGGAACGAGGGTTAAAAGGAGGATCTTGTACAACCGAATATACAGGTTGATCCAAAATAACTGGCAGTAACTTCAGTGCCTTTAACTTCGTGAATTACCAACGAATTTTAATCAACTAATAATCTTTTTAATTAAATAATCTGTAGACACTTAGATATTGTAAAGTGTAGACATTCAAAAATCATAATTTAGTTCTCCGATATACGGAAATGGTCTTTCGAAACGGTAATTAGTCGACGCAAACGTGCAAATTCAGCAAAGCTCGAAAGATCGTAAGATCAATTGCTAGCACGCTCCAATACCCACTATAGAGTTTCCTCGCTCGAAACCACCCTCTTTTTTTAAACAGGGAACTCGAAAATTGTAGAAACCGATGTGAATAAACTAAACTTAATCTTTTGATAAAGAAACGAGAATTCGGTGGAAAGAAGGGCTACGAATTGATTTGTACACCTGATACATCGAAATCTGTGTTACCTCTCGGCTGTTAATCGTGTCTTTACCAATTTCTAGAACGAATATTTAGACAGGTCTGTATTTATTTGCAGCAAACACAACCGAGATCCGTCCTAGGAATATACCAAAGGGGAGAGGAGAGAGAGAGAGAGAGAGAGAGAGAAGGAGAGGAAGAGGCGCGACAGGATCGATTCTCACGAGTCGTATTATCACGAGTTAAGGTAGGGTAATAGTCGGAAAATAAAATGTTTGACAGTCGGGGAATGGGATTCCCATGTAAGAACGGCTTCGAACTATTACGAGGAGAGCGTAGGAACCCGTAAATAGACCTACCCCTCTCTGTCTTGTCCAACAGGCCAGGGGAATACCGACTTTTATTTTGGCCACGCCATTCGAATTTTCTTATCCTACCAGGCCGTTGTCGGTGAAACATCGCTCGAGGGAAACTTTACTCGCGGTCGCCTTTGTTGGACCGGCAAAACTTCAAGAGTCCCGTGATAAATTAACCCCTCTCCTCCTTCCTCCCTTTTTCCCTATCTTTCCTCCCTCCTCTCTGTGTATCTGTTTCTTAAATCCCCACCTCCACTCTTCGTTTCTTGCCTTCCATCCTCTACAGCATGGTCCAAAATAACTGGCAATTTTAAATTGCCGCGTTTTACAGTCTCTACGATAAAAGCGTGACCAGTAAAACTTCAACATCAATTATACCACTGCTACAACTGCATGAAGGCACTGTCAATTGGAACACGACGACGAGAAGAAACCGAAACATCGTGAAAGGGTCTAGCAAGTTAAGGGGGTCAAAAGGGACCCTCCAACCGATTTGGTAGTGCAACACAGCATTCGATAGCTTACCAAAAGAAAACATGTGACACCAAGTTTCAACCCTCAAACTCGACCGTGGGGGTAGTTACAGGGTAAATTCTAATTATCAGTTTTTCGACTATTTTCCCTATCTAATGATACGCAAAACTTCTGAAAAAAATCTGACATATTGCACACATGAAGGCACATCTTAGGGAATTTTTTCTGATTTTTTCGTTGCAAATCCTAGCTGTAAAAAATAAAAAACGCAAAAAAATGCGGATATCTTTTGAAAAAAAAGTAGCGCTTTTTTTATATTTTTTTAATAGCAGCGTATTAGCGTGGTCATCATCCTCAATTTTTTTCATATTCTTTGGATTGGTGCGCCGTTGTCAAAAAAATTAAAAACCGATATTTTTAAGGTATTTCGCGTGAAAAAGTAACTTCTACTTCGAATTTTTACATTTTCTGCATACGGTGTGTATATCGTGCAACCTCGAACGCGCAGCTCTTACATTTCTAAGTTGCTATTCGAAAGAATTCGAATGTTTCTATTTCGACAGTTGAATGAATTCTGATCTTTTGTTAAAAAAGGTCGAAAATTCCTCGTTTCGAAACAACATTCGACTAAACATTAAACAGCAATATCCGTCTAGACCAGTCGCAACGATTCGCAACTGTCGAAGAAAAGAAATGCAGACGCGGCGGAAAGCAGATTTGAACTCCAAATAAAGTTAGAAACTGATTAATTGCTGGGGCTATAAATTCATTTGTACACCTAATAATACGCCTTCTCTTTACTTGGCAAAGCAACCCGCCTCGCGTGTACAGGAACAAAACGCCCGACGAGTGGTCTAATTAAAATAATTCAACCGAAGAGCGCTTCTTAAGTCGGCAGAAGTAACAAAGTAGCGGAAAAGCTACGTTAGAGATGGTAGAAAAAGGAGGAAGGGAGATGGAACGAAAGTGAAACAGAACGTAAATAAATAAAATATTCAACCGATCCCTTTGATCAGATATAGAAGCTCGAAACAGTGACAAACAACGGGTATATAATTATCCGATTCTCTCTCTTTACAGTGGAAAATCTCTGCAATCACGTTCACAAATCAGCTCGATTAATCCGATACTCCTCTCCGGCTGGATGGACCCGGATTGATACTTTTTAATCCGTGTCACGTATACACGCTGCGAAACTCTCTCCCTCGAATTTGTCGCTGTGAAAAATTCACTCGGAACCACCGGTTAGAGTAGACGAGGGAGAGATAGTTCCTCCTCATTCTACGAACTGGAATGTATCCAAAAAAAAAAAGAAGATAGTAATCTTTCAACGGTATAACAGGGAGGATGAATGTTTAAAGAAATTCCAGCTGTTCTCCGGCAAGAAGACGAGGAGAAAGGAAGAAGGAAGCGGGGGGAAAAAATAGTGGAAGGAAAGATTCGAGGCGAGTAATCGCCAGAGACGTTGAGCAATAATTCCTAGCCGTGCAATTTATCAAACGATCCTCGTAAACAATTCAAAGGTTGTCCGAGGAAACGTAGTCTAGTTCCCTCTTACTCGAAAGAGAATTCCTCGGGAAGACACATATTCGACGAAGAGGAAAGGGATAGAGGAGGAGGAGGAGGAGAAGGAGGAGGGAAATGAAGGGAAAAAGATCACGGGGAGAGAGGATCGATGCAAATGTGAAATTGTTTTCAAAGTCCTGGAAGAATGATGGCTGGTGTACAGAGGGTGTGCACATATTTCGCGAGCGGACAGCGTCAGGAAATTAAGCGTACGGTCTCAAGGGCGACGTTCGGACTTCAAAGTTCGCTCGGGGCAAACTTTTCCCCGACATTGTGCCTGGATTTATCACTTCCGAAGTGTCGAACCGTACGGTTCGTGGCTACAAATAAATTATCGCTGGCCCGTGCCTGTTCTACCGACCGTGATCACAATTCTACTCCTGTGCTTTTCTTTAAATATTCACCTTGCGCAACCCCCCACGAATCGACACCGATTCCCGTCTAACTTTCCAATGTTCTACTTCCTGGCCAACTTAACGAGCTGAAATTACTGGGATAGACAAGTTGCAGATCACTTTTGGGAGAAAAATTAAGGAGGATCGCTGGTTGGTTAGGGTAATTTGAACGTTCGAAGAGATAGGGGGACGTTTTATGGTTATCTGGCTGATTAGGGATACACTAATCTACTTAGTATGTTTCGAGACACTTATCAAACGTGAAGAATGCTGATATCTACTAAAATTTATTAAAATCCACTGTATTTTATTAATATCTATGGAAATCTTCTAAATTTTACTAAAATCTACCGACATCTACTAAAACACACAAAAATCGTTAAAAGAGTTGTTCGTTCTAAAAACTCGAAGTATAACGAGTAGACAATGATCTATTAAAACCTACTATATTTTACTAAATTTTTTTGTAAAATCTACCCATGTCTACAGAAACTATAATATAATATATATAAAAGTATTACTACAATACTTTTATATATTTTCATATTATATGTATATTTTAATAAATAAATAAATGTATATTTTATCTACTACATTCTACTAATATCTGTTAAAACCTTTTGAAATTTACTAAATTCTACAAAGATCTGCACACGTCTCCTGAACATGCAAAAGTCATTAAAGAAAAAATTATTCATTCTAGAATTTCAAAAATTAATTTTGACAAGGAAGCGTAATTTAACTCATATAATAGTTTCTACGCAGACATAACGAGTTCCCTAATACTTCTGAACGCGAGTGTACCTATGTATATTTGTAATAGACATAAGGGAGAAGCATTTGATCGAAGAGAAAGTTTCTTCGGAACGTTTAATTGCCTTGGTTATCGAAGAGAAGTTTCTGGGGACGAGAATTGATTTGCTTTATGGAGTGAATCGAACGACAGGGAAAGTATACAGCGCGTATCATCGTACAATTGAATTTATCTGAAGCCAAAAATGCAGCAGAGCATATTCCTCCATAAATCTCGAATACCAAAAGTCCCATACGATATCAGAGAAACAAAGATATCCTTCTAGTTCGTTCGAGATCACTTTCATACGTCACTTTCATAATTGACGCAGCGTCGTGGATATTTCGAATGGAATCAAAGGTTCGAGCATACTCGAAATGAAATTGCGGCTGAATCTGAATGGTAGAAGGGTAACTCGTCCCATGCATACAAATCCCAAAAATCTTATCTTCCTCCTTCGTCTACGATGGAACGTTTAGCTTTTCGTTCTTACTCCGGGCTTTATCTCAAAAAAACCGATTGTACACGTTTCACGTAGGGATGTAAAGATTCTGCCGCGTTTATGACTCCCGGTGAAGTTCGTTTGATAGTCAACTTGATTCGACAAATCGTAATTCGGTGTTCTCCACTGTTCGAGAGGATGAGAAAAATGGCGGAGCTGCCGGTAACAAGGTATGTATATTGCACACGTGCGACAGTCGGTGGGCAATTTTCATGAAGGTGGCTGGAGAGAAAATGAGACAGAGAGAGAGAGAGAGAGGAGAGAGAGAAGGAGGGCGAGAGGAGGAGAGAGCGAGAGAAGGAGAGACTGAAAGAAGGAGAGTGACAGGAGGAGAGAGCGAGAAAAGGAGAGACAGAGAGCGAGAGCGAGAGAAGGAGAGAGCGAGAGAAGGAGAGAGACTGAAAGAAGGAGAGTGACAGGAGGAGAGAGCGAGAGAAGGAGAGAGCGAGAGAAGAAGACAGCGAGAGGAGAGAGTGAAAGGAAAAAGCGAGGAAAGGAGAGAGCAGGAAAAAAGAGCGAGAGGAGAGAAAGCGAGAGGGGAAGCGAAGGCGTATGCGTAGAGCGCATACAAATCCTCGGATTGACCCGGCGGATTTTTCCAATTTCATATTAAATCCACCGGTTTGCGTTTCGTTCGTCGACCATGAAAGCGGCTTGATTATTTCAAACGCGAAACAATCAGTCGTAATAGAACCGGCGAAGGGAATAAAAGGGAAGGAAAAGAGAAAGAGACAGAGACAAAGAGAGAAAGACAGAGAGAGAGAGAGAGAGGAGAAGCGAGGTACGTGACGTACCAGACGAATTCTTTTTCGTTTCTGCGGATACTTGTCTTTTCAACAGAACGAACAAATCCTCGAAAGCTTTCTCTTTCCTTTCCCGCTGTTTCTTCCTTCTGGTTTTTCCCTATTCATCGGGTGACACACAACAAATTAAACTCGCTTTGATACATCCGTCATTTTCTGTTCTACGGTTCTACACGAATGCAACGTTTATTTCGCAATCATTTACCTGGATACAACTTTTGAAGATAAACAACAAAATCAACGAACTATGTTTCATTTTCATTTGTTAAGAGTTTTCACTTATAATACTTGTTCTTAAGAAGACATTTTCTTTTTGTTTTTCTTCGATCGTAGACTACTTTAAAGCTGGATTCCACGCTTGTTCGCCGTGTCGTCGAATTTCAGCTTGTATTCACCGGTCGGATCGTACTTCTTCGACAACCTCTCCCACAAATCTGGCCGCTGAAACACAAATCGAGATCGTTCTATTCAGGATATCGTCGATTAAAGCTGTTCAGCCTGAGGCTAATCAATCTAATCCAAGAGCTAAGGAATTCCCGTACTTTCAGAGTTACATTTCTTTCGCTTATGGTGAAACGCGAAGTCGTTGGAAACACTATGACGCAAGAGAAGCATTCTTACATACAGGTTAATCACGATGACAAAATGAAAGAGACAAAAATGAAACACGAGTACTCAACTGGACTACTTATACTACTTTCGTACATCTCACGCTCGCCTCTTATTATAATAGAATTCATTACAGGCATAGTTAACGAAGAGGAAAAAGGAAAATGTCAACGAGATGAATCGGCGCTCGTTGGTTCAATTAAAAGTTACCAACGGAGATAAAACTGCAGGAGTTAAATCGTTCGAAAAGTTTTATAAACGTCTTGTAGCGCGATATTCCTTCTCCGATCAGTTTCGACAAACTCTGCTCTTTTTTCCATTCTTTGTACGCTGGCTCCGTATTCTTGCAGGATTTTCAGCCTATCAGTTTTGACGGATAAACTTAATTTTTTATTTAAACAAATCAGATCAACAATCAATATTTAGCCGGCACACAATGTGTTGAGCCTCTACAATCCAGTTTCCCTGTATCTACGCGAAGAAAAATGACACTTGATCACAATTTTAGATCTCAACGAATTATCGAAGAGCAAGAATCAAGAATTTATATAAAACCTGGAGAGAATGCAACAATACAACGATGAACTAGTACAGCAATAAACGAACGAAGTGTAACGTATAAAATATAACTAAATAGATATATAACTTTGAAATCACGCGGTTCTGTAGAGGGTTAAAAAGAGAAGTTTCATATCGCAATACATACACCCAGAACTCAAAGAATCCCACGTTATCACGATTATACTATCTCGTCAATTAGATCTGCAACTTGAATCCGTCTCCTTCCTTTTCTCGCGACCAGGAAAACTAAATAAAAGCTACAGCGAGTCAATAATGCCGGAAGGAAGAACCGAGACGAGAGCAAATAACAGAGGCGAAGTTTGCGAAACGCGACGGAAGTTTGACGCAGAGCGGATTAACCGGTTGTCTCGGGGCATAGGTTAACGATTATTAAGCGAAGAAGTCCATGATCCCTTGGGTGGACGAAGAACATAGGAACTGGAACAAGGGGAAACTGTAAGGGTGATCCGTGTAGAATTATTCCTGGGTGAATTTCCACGCGTGTGTGTCCAAGGGTCACGATGTCGCCACGTGAAAGTCGAACCAGTTCTATGGCGCCAGGAGAAGGAGGAACAAGCGACTCGGTGTCCCTGTCAGGTCGACAACCGGTGCACGCAACTCTGGCCGTCTGTTCGCGTTTAATTAGCCGCGGAAAAGTGACGGTGAACGTACCTCGTTAATCAGGTACCGGATGACCTTCTCGCTGCCCGCCTTCTGCTTCTCGCTGCACTTGTCGCAATCGTTCTCCAGGGCGTCTGGTAGCGATTCTGAAATCACACAGGCACACAGTTTCAATGTGCATTTCTTTTTATTTGCACCTTCTAGGATTTCGTAGTAACGGTTTATTACAACGATTTTGTTTTTTATTTAGGAATTACTTTATCATTTCTAGACATTAAGTAAAAGCGCTTTTTGACGAGCTTTAAGCTTTATAATAAACTTGTACAGCTGTAAGTAGACTTTGTTAGATATTAAATTTGTCAGTTAAGTAATATTGAATTTGAAATGAAGACTTTGGCCGGAAATTTTGCTCGCAACGTCTCTAAGTGATATTACACAGATAAGCCTAACGGATTTGATAATTGAGCCGCTTTTTTTGAAAGTAGTATAAGTCTATTTGTAGAAAAAATTAGTTAATAGTAATTTTAGTAAGTCAATGGTATACAATATCCTTATAAATTAATGCAAAAAAGTTGAACTGCAAAATGTTATCGCAGATTGAGATTGAGTAAACCAAGTTCTTAAAAAGTACTCAAACTCGATTCTCTCGAAAACGAAGCATGAGCAAATTATATTCTTTCCTTTTATTCTCAATTTCTTTTTATATGCGAAATCACCTGCTTCCTGATTGTATCACAATTTTAGAAACATTCTGTATAACTCTGACAGGTAGAAAATTCGAATTCAAATGAAACGTAGAATGACACGAGACGCATACTGGAACATCGTTTGAAAAGTTGATAGAAAGAAAGGTAGACCTTGTTTTAGAAAGAGAAACACAGTCGGACGTGTGAAAAGTTCACATTTGCCCAGTCAAATTTGACGTCAGGTGTCGCAACGAAGTTTCCAAGCACTCATCTATCTAAAAGTATTTAAGATTGTAGAAAGCAATCTTATCGTCGTGTTCCATCGGTGATCGTAGTCTCCGGGAAAGCAGAAAATATGACGAAGTGCTTTTAAATGGGTTACTCGAGCAAACTTCTTATTTATACCAACCTGAGCCACCATCTCCGTTGAGCCCTCTTTTCCACGTAATCAACAGTACGTTAGAGAGCGAAGAAAAAGAAGAGGCAAGAAAAAAGCGAGAGAGAGAGAGAGAGAGAGCGAGGTGTCTTGAAAATGAGATCAAGAATTTTCCAAAGTGACCGTGGACGTAACGAACTCTGGAGCGAGTTACAGGAAAACTGTGCTAATTGCGATCCAAGCTTTAATCGTATCCGGACACTTCGTAAAGTAGGTACGAAAGTAACGTGATTCTTCTTAAAAGCCGTTTACCTCGTAATTTCACAGGCTTCAGAACGGACATCTCGTCGATATCGAAATGTCGTCGATTACTTATTAACCACCCAGGGATCGGCTTTCTTGTTCCTCAACTTCGCGAATTTTCTCTGTTGTTCCAAACTAACACCTTCGATTTAATTAAATTTCGACTTAAAACTAAATTATATTCGTAAATCTTAATGTGTTTAAAATGTTTAGAGGTCAAGACGAAATGAAACAAGCAAATAAAAATGATAAATAATTTCAATTGGATTCATAACTTCCTGAGAGCTAACTCGTAAGCAGTGTAGTAACACACACTGATGCACGCTTTGCAAAAAGATCGCCACAGTTAACTGGTTAATCGTTACCGAACATCATCCGTCAACGCTGTGACATACCGAAACAGATGAAATAACCGAAAAAAAAAAAAGGCAAAGAGCGTTATAATTTTTTTCCATATGGTATTCAGAATGACGTGTGTCGAACATACGTCCTAACCCAGGGGGAACTTCGTAACGTATGTTATTCGATCGAATATAAGAGCAAGTATAGAGACAGGTTGCAGCTTTTTGCCTGGTGTCATTTGCACCAGCTGCTCTGGTCGAGCACATCGTCCGTGAATTTCCCGAGACAAAGACTGTATTTCCCTGATAAAACACCCCTTCGTTTCACTGTGCCTGGTTCGAAGGTAGCGAATAAAAATGGAACCGTGAAGGAAATCCATCTTGATGGACCGATACCGGCTGACGTTTACGCGAGGGACGGACGCTGTCGATGGAAGAGTTGAACGCGATTCGCGTGAAATACACCGAGCATTCGCCTGATCGCGTAAGCACCATGGAGATGGAAACTTATCGGACAACTGACAGCGCACTTGTTAACGCATGGCTCATTCCGAAACTCTCAGATTACGAATCCGTCCAGCGAGAGGATCGTTTGTTATTATCGTTTCGATTTGAAGATAATTTATATCTGTAGGATGTACATTGTTTTTCGATGATGTTTCATAGATAGCAAAAGGTAGAATCGAGGTCTCCGTATCCATCAAAGGGAACAATAACAACGAGAATATTAACCAGTTAGCTGTTTCATTATATATATGAAAATAATTTACGACTAAGATTGCTATGGGTGAAATTAAAGTATAACTACACAATTAAACAACTAAACGATTAACCCTTTGACTACGAAAGACGTATATACACTGCAGACCAAAAGTTCCTGACCACCATTGCTATCCATCTTAATTCCTGAACCAATTCTCATTAACCAATTAACTGGGGAATTTAGTTTTAAAAATCCCTCACGAGATGCGTAATTAAAGTCAAACAACGACGAATATACACGTCGAACGCAGAGCAAATGCTTCTATTATAAATTTGACGAGAAAAGTAGAGCAAAACGAGGTAGAATTACATTTTTATTCGTATATCAAAATAAAAAGAGAAGGTTTGAGTCGGCTGTAACTCATAAGTAAGTAATAAGGAACCAATAAGATACCGAAGAAGACTTCAAAAATGTTCTTTGGTCCGATAAGTCAAGATTCGAGCAAAGTGTATACTAGTTTATCAATATACATGTACTGTTGCTTCTACTCGTGATTGATCTTGCGATCTTTCGAATTTCGTTGATTTTGCACGTCTGTGCCAACTAATTACTGCCTCGAAGGACCACTTCCGTGTATCGGAAGGCTAACTATTATCCGAATTTCTATACCGTTCGATATTTGATTGTCTACCAAGCAAATGGACACACAATATCTCGTTCTTCTTTTTCTCCTCCTCGAGATACAATCCGCGACACTTGATTAAACGCAATGATATCTTTGTTGTATTTTTGTCTAACAATGTTGAAGTTGATATATTTCATTTATTCCATATTATGGATCTAATTTAATGAAAATTTACACGTTTACTTTGAGAAGTTATTTATTTAGTAGAAAAATATTCGCGTTTTTAAGAAGAAGTAGGAATATTCTTGCGACATTTGAATAAATCGACTGGTACGTTCGCGTGACACCTACGTATGTGTCTTCGATAAAAAGCAGGCTTATCGAGCGTCATTGCAAATGAAACGAGTAATCGCCATTAGTGGCAAAGGAGCTGGCTGTTAAATGAATCACCGACGTTCCGTCTTGCGCTGTTATCGCGACAGTTCGTCCACGCGTTGGGATATCTTAATTGAATCGAAAATTATTTCACCAGGAGTAGAAGCAGAAGCAGAAGCTAACGAATCGCCGCGGGAGGACACTGGAAGCGTCGAATGTACGTAGAATATTTATCGGGGACGCGATTATTCTTTCGGATTATCCCGAGGCAGAGAAAAAGAAGCAGGAGAAGAAAGAGGAGGAGAACGTTCAGGAGCACAGTCCCAGCGACGTCTCCAGAGAAGATTAAAAGCCGCGAGGGAAGATTTTAACCGGTGGAAATTTTCCACGCTGTCCAACGACGACCACCCCGGATGTTATTCAAGCGGTGAACGAACAACGAACCGCGATCAAATTTAATCCGAACCGAGAGTTTCGTCGATGGCTGACACGGGATTCGATTTCGGGTTAATGTGAAATGAATTCGAACAGGAAACGGTTTTCAAAGTCGATCGGGACAGGATTAAAACACGGGATTACCAATGCATACCGATCGTTCGTCAAATTTTTATCGGTCTCTGTGTCAACTTTTCCCTTTCTCGGCGTTTCTTTCTTGTGTCGTAGATGTTGTTTCTCAGAGAAATTTTCGTCTGTGTAGAATAAGTAATTGGTTATTTTTCTCCTTATTAAATCCCCGTCTAATGCTACATGATATGGACCATATCGTTATTTTTATATTATTTGTATATTCTATAAAAATCAAAGATACAACGAAACAATGTTAAATGACACTGTCTTATTATATACACGGCTTAAAAAGATTTCAGTAAAAGGGAAGACACGACGATTACATCCTTCCTTTTCGCTCGGTGTCCTGTCTTTAAAAGAACGTGACTGAGAGCCTAAACGACGTAAACCAGGTAGAATTTCCAACGTCTTTTTAATACTTCCACGAACGTTGTAAGCGATATAACCAGTCTCTCGGGAACTATTTTAAAGCAGACCAAGAAAAAGCATCGTTTCTTTGTATCGTCTCCAGTATCCTTGCTTTCTTGTTGCGTCCTGTGTTTGCTCTGCTATCTACAAGATTCTGCTTAATTTCAACACCTTTAACAGTCAAATAACTCTCGAAATGAAACAGGCGCTGTGTATTTCCTTAATATCGCAAAACCTGGCTAAAACTAAAATATTTCATTCGTAAAGTCTAAGAGTAAGTGCTCCTCTGAGAAAGAACATACATCTTAAGAGAGAAAAATAAAAAAAAATGGGAAGGTATTTCAGTTTAATCTAGCATACAAGACCCTTCCTCTATCGCTCAAACAAATCTCCCAAAAGCTCCAAGATTCCTCGAGCGATCCAAGTTCAATCGACAAGAAAACACACGCATAAAAAGGGCACGCCCCAATTTTAGCAACGACAGAGAAATAAAGAAAGTTCTCGTGATCCTGCGTAGAGTTTCTAGAAAGAGAACGCAGGAAGTACAAAGAAGACTCGACAACATCCTCTGGGACCATACAGACTCCCATTAGTATTCGGACACATTTAAAAAAAAGAAATAACTTTTTTAAAGTTGAACCGAATGAACTGAGTTCCCATGAGAAGACCGAAAAATATTTGGGAAAAATTGTAATTAGTCAGAATTGCAAAGAACATAGTAGAGTTCTCTTTTTCCAACTGTTTTATCCGAGCTTGCAAGGGAAATTTGAGAAATATATTTTCTAAATTTATATTCGTTAATTTCATCGAAATCGGTTGATAGAGGGACCAAGGACAGGCATTGAAAGATGTAAAAATCTTTATGTTGACGCTCAATAGCAGCGTCAATTGATTTCAATGAAACTTTCAGCATGTGTATAATTGACATAAATGTACATCTTAAATTTGTACATCTTCATTACAGATTCAGATTAAAAAAAAAAAGTTGTAAAAGGCGCCTGTTACTATTATTTTTCGTAATTCGAACCTAATTGGAACTTTTTCAAAACTGTTTTTCCTTCTAAATCCTTCTAACTTCGTTTGGTCCAATTTGAAAAAAAGTTATTCTATCTTAAAGAATATCCGAATATTAACAGGAGTCAGTGTATATCCAAATGAAATCGTTGTTAAGTGTTTTCAAAGGTTTTGCGGTCTTGAAACTCGCCTCGCCTTTTTCGTCCCGTTTCCTCGACTTTGACCGCGACCCTTCTCCAATATTTGACAGCGTTATACCGCATGCAACCCGCAAACTTTCCATCAACGACATTTCACCAGATTCGCTACGGATGCGGAAAGGAAACCGGAAGCGAGCGCGGGCACCTGTGCCTCCGCCTTACACGACCAACGTGAAGGAGAATCGTTTCGAGGGAGTAGACGATAACGACGAGGAGAAATAGGAAGTAGAGGGCACTGCTTATTGGATTTCAAGGCTAGAGGTCCCCAAAGACCAAGTAACCCGGCGAACGTTAGAGTCTGCACGATAAAACAAGTCTGGTGGAAATGGTAGCCAGATTAAAGCCAAGATCTGCGGAATAGAAAAGGCACACAGGAGATATTTGTGTGCTTGTTCCAACTACGATTTACACCACCAGGATGTCGGGAAAGTATTTTTTACTCGATTGTTATACGATCAAATTCAAAGTGTAACATTCTATGTGATTATTAACTCTGGCGATCCTATATCTGGGTCATTAGAGACCCACGCGATTACAGAACTTTTTACTGATTAAGGACGGATGAAACGAAAGAAAAATTGCCAGCATAAATTTTAGAATTATTTCTCCGTCTTCTCTCGAACTCTCGCATTTTCGAGCAATCGAATTTTTAATTAATTTATCGTATTCCCAATATCTTTCTATCTAAACTAGCCTGTATGTTTCCCTTTAATAAAACACAAACTGTTTGGAATTTTTCCAAGCTGTTTCCTTTCATCGAAAATACGATCCATTACAATTATAGAGGAATAGAATGTCATTCAAGTGTACCACTAAAGTGTACCACGATTGCAACTGTAGATATCAATACGATTATCGAAATTTCCAACGACTTTTCGATATTTTTCTAATTCACAATCACCAATCTAAACTCTCTATCGATAATTCCCCAGGAAAAGTGACTTCGTAGCGCAGCTACGGGTGAATAGTTGCGGGAGCTTTATCTCATTGTCGGTGCTCGGGTGGAAGACTGTTAGCCTGATTCTTCCACTGCCCTCCTGGCAGGCTCTTGTCCCCATTACGAATTCCCTTTACTCGTTCGTAGAGTTAGTTCTCGGAACAATCGTCGCAACACCGAGCTGAGCTGTGCAATTTCACGAAACGATTCGTAGGGAAAGAGAAGAGCTAGTAGAAGGATGTAAGCTTTTAAAAAGGAGAAGAATCCTTTGCTCCGTATGGAACAGAACGAGAAGAAACAAAAGAAACGTTTCTTCATGATCTGACTCGGATAATTGGTGACAAAAGAGACACGATCGATAGGAGGTCAGTTTGTAGAGATACGTGTTCGCGTTAAACCGGAGTTTTAAAAAGTCGACTCACTTTTAAGCTCCTTGCCGTCGGGTGTGCAACTTCCATGATCCAGCAAGCAGTTTATGTAGTTGTTCAGCAGACGGTCGCTCTTCAGGATCTGATCCAAGTCGACGTTGTCGTACTTCGTCGTGTACTTCTCGTTTGCCAGGGCGCAGGCCAGCACGGCGAGGAAAACAATCGCGACCTAGATTCGTCAGGCAGAGAAGAAAAAAAAAAAATAGAAACGGTAGAGAAAAAAAAGAAATACGGAAGTAGCCTTTTATAAAGTAGTATATCCGAGAGATAAAGCGGCGCAAAACCGCGAGATACCAGGGCGAAACTCCTTCACCCTTGCCCGTTGCGTTTTCTCGCTGCTAAAGCTAACACGAAGGCTGATAACAAATAGGGAAACAAAAGAAAAGGAGAAAAGGAAGAAAACGTCGGGTTAACCTTTGAAAAAGCGTTATCACCGCGATGTGTATCGCGAAAGCGAGGGATTAGGTTGTTCTTGAGAGTAGCCGCGAGTTGCGACAAGGTAACGGAGAGTAGTTAGACACGGGATGTAGTTTAAGAACATTTAACTCGGTTCCCGTGCTACAGCAAGCGGATTTTCTATTTTTTCCTTTTTCTTTTTTGCTCTCTTTTCGCGTGTTCCCATGGTGGAAAAATAAAGCACATCGCGTGGCACGTTGTACGGCGTCGTGTAAGAAAGTCACGCGACTTTGCGAACGGAACAGCCTCTAAACGAAGATTCGAGCCTCGATCGGATGGTAGTTCTCTGATACTTTTAAATTAAAACTGCTCCCAGAGATTGTTATCGACATACTGTACAAGATCCTTTAACCCTTTTAGTGCCGATCGAAACAATTGTATCTTAGCGAAGAATACCGAACCAATTTGATGCAATTTAGTACGATTTGAGAAAAAAATCAGAAAAAAAAAGTAAGAATGATATTTACAAAATTCAAAAAGCAACATATTACAAAATAAGGGGAGAATGAATGAATGCCAACTGTATTTCAATATTTATTGAAAATCGTACTAATAATATTTATTGAAAATCGTTGGAAAACATGGAAAGATCAGTTTTCTTTCATAAACAGTATTTGATAGTAAGAAGAATCATCGTTTGATCATAGTTCGATGCAGAATCCGTAGTATAAAGCGTAAATACCACATTTTCAATTATTTATAACAAAATTATTACTATCAAAACATACAACTAAATGATGATCCAATGATGCGCAGCAAGTATCAGAAGAATTACCTGTTACAAAACAAGTGATTCGTGTAGCTAGTATAACATCACTGAAATAATATTCTAGTATTATTATAAACATTTATAATTATCCAAATAATTATATTTAGCATTGATGCGAATAGTTGGCACTTTTAGCATGTGTAGCTAACAACGACATATCGTTATTCGACGCTAAAAAGGTTAAATTCCAATCCGAAGTAGACATCTCGAATTCACAATAAAATAAAAAATAAAAAATAGCATCGAACTTGTGAATTCGATCGAAAGGTACCAACTTCCAAAAAAAAAAAAACGAAAAAAAAACATACGAAACAAAGGGAAATCTGTCGAAATCTCTACGAACGCTAAGAGAAATACGAATGCCCGATGAATCGCTAGGAACCGGTCTCTCCAGATAAAATAATTTAACTCCCCGACGATGTTGTCACCTGCAGCACGCGAAACCTCCTTTATCCTCCCAGAAAATTATATTCGAAGCAGGAGAACCGTGGTAGAAATAAAGCATGAGAATCGAAGAACGATTTCGGCTGGAATTTTCAAAAAACAAACAAGAACAAAAAGAAAGCATACACCGTTCCCAAATGTGTAGGTACAAAAGCCTCGGTTAGAGATTGTAGATACCGAGATCTCATCCGTGAACGCGCTTTATCTATGGTTTGGATCGATGATAGGTGGGCAGGGTTCGTTGGATAAGTCGGTTGGGGAAGGTTGAGTAGTGTTTAACAGAATGAAACATCGTGAATCTGATTGTGGACAGTTAATAGGACGCAATTAGTAATGCATTCCCAGTTAAGTGGCTCAGAACTGATAGACCCCGGTGTGAAACCCTACTTCACTGTCTATCCTTCTCCATTCCCTTCCTCATCTATCCCTATGCCCTGATAATATCGAAATTTAATATTCCGGTGATCTAACCGTAGTATCCGATCAAGATTTAACCGAGCTTTAATCCGAACTTAATGTAAATTTACCTTGAAGGGAATGCGCGTGTAACGATGGCTCAACGGATATACATGTCGCGTATATCTGTAAAGTATATAACCCCTTAGATAGAGGAGAATAGTAGCTGGACACAGAATCTAGACTTAGGAGACAACCGCTACTTAACCATACCGATTCTGTTCCTCCGTGAACTTAATCTACGTAAGATCGGATTACTAGAATGACAATTCATCGTTTAATCGATTCTACGCACGATCACGCGAGCCTACATCAGAATATATCCCAGTTTTCTAACCTATCTATAGACGAATTAACGTTACGCAGACAGCCGAGAATTGAATCAAACGACGACAGGTCGTTTTTGCGCAATACGTTCATAGAAACAAGTTTTTTCTTTTACGTCTAATACGTAGATAGGCGGTTAGATAACGATTAGCATTTCTTGCTACTGTACTGGACTTTTTTTGTATGAGAAACTTGGTCAAACGTGTTCTCTAATCGGATTTATTTTATCGAGAGACAGGAAATCAAAGCTAAACGTGTATATATATTATTTTTTCTTTTTTTTCTTGTAATTTATAATTATTGAATAATTAGAAAAAAAAACTCGGTATTTCTTGCGTATAATGATAACCTATCGGAGAGGAAATTCTTTGTTATTTACTGTTGCGTTCAGAGAAGCTTTTTCTTGCTACAGAGACTTGCAAAACCGAATTGCGGAACCCCCGTGGAAAACAAGTTTGCGATAAAGTAATTCCAAACGGAGAACAGAGTTTCACGCGACACGAAGGAAAACCGGTTCTTTCACAACACAGCCTCTCTACAAAGCATCCATCATCCTTTGAACTTTCACCGATTCGAGAAACACGTAAGGATGTGTATCGACGCGATCTCGACTGATTCGTCTTCTCCGAAGTGGCTCAAGGCCAAGGTGACCAGATGAATGACTTTTACGATGCTGTACTCCGCAACTGGAACTAAAACGTTAATCGATGCGAATTGTAAATCGTTCACGATGCACAGCGACTTCCATTAACATTCGAACGCCTTTTGAAGCAAAATAACTTTTTTAAAGTTGAACCAGATGAACTGAGTTCTTGTGAGAAGTTAAAAGGATCAGTTTAGTAAATCTAGATGTGCGAAAAACATTTTATAAAAAATTTTAATTAGTCGGAATTGCAAAGAACATAGTAGAGTGCTCTTCTTACAACTCTTTTAACCGAGCTTGTAATGAAAATTTGAAAAATATATTTTGTAAATTTATATTCGTTATATACAAGCTAAAAAATGAAGGAACAAGGAATAGGCATTGAAAGATGTAAGAATTTTTGAAATTTAGTAATGATATTTGATATTTTGGTAATGATTTGGCAAAATTCTAATCAACTGTAACTTTTTCTCCTCATAAACACAGAAAAATCGAGTTCTGAAGAGTTAAAATACTTTTTGTTAAAAGAAATAGTATCTCCTAGCCTTCTTCTGCGTTCGGAAGATAGTCGATTCATTTTTAATCGTTTGAGTGCCAAGCAGGCTTCATTTTTCGCGTTTCTCCTGTTCACTGTCTGAAAGTTCTAGTTACTTCGTCTATAAAGTTGAACTAATGTTTGGATTTTGTCAATACTTGCCTTCACTGTCATCATTCATCGAGGTTGTACTAAATAGTAATCTATGCTTTCATAGCTGTCAGTGTTGTTCTTAAAAAAGAATCGTTTTATCTCTAAAAAATTGAAAGTTTAAAGAAACGAAAGAAGAAGAAAAATGAAATGCTTGGCATTCTTCGACTGAATGTTTGCAAAAGTCCATGGCACTCAAACGGTTAAATATTAGAAGGTAACGTTAATAAAGATCAAGCGAACAATTCTTCCTCTCTTTTTTTTTATTTTCTATTCTACTAGCAAAGAGAAAACGATCGGTATGCACATATCATTTTACTCTTTAACCGAACCCCTTTCGTCCGCAAGCGCCACCATTTAAAACCCATCGATCATTCCACCTTTGTGACGTGGATTTTGAAAAACCCCCTTCAGCGACAAAGAGCAACGAGGGATCAAGTCCTCTCGATAGGTAAGTCTCCGTCGTCGTTCAACTGGGATAGTCGACTGCTGGCAGGATTGCGAATGCTCATCGAACGCGCGCAAACCGCCTCTTTAAAGAGCGTAACGTCGATAATTACAGAATTGGTGTCAACGCCGCGTTGAGCCACGCGCCATGACGTTCCTCATACACACCGACACACGTGCATAAATCCCATGAAGCAATCGCGCTATCGAGGTATGCCTCTTAACGCCTTTCACTCTTGTAAATAAATTTCACCTCGGCTCTTTTTCTCTTTTTCTCTCTTTTTCTCTCTCTCTCTCTCTCTCTCTCTCTCTCTCATATTTGCACCGACAGGGGAACAATGTCCCCTTGCAAAAAGTGTTATGGCGACAACTAGCGAGACGCGTTCTACAATGAAACTCATCTTATTTTTTTCCTTTTTTTCAACATCACACAGAGCTCGAACTTTTCCTTTCTGCATGTCCGCGTACAAAATTTAAAATGTTAGGTCGTTACGAGAACATTAAAGATTAATTATGTAATCGAGAGTAATTTTTATTTGTTGAAATTCAAGCACATAACGACCGATTGCAAACTCGCTCCAGTAAACTGTAGATAATAAATTTCTTAGTGACAAATATTACGTTTGAAGGCTCGAGAGAGTCAAACTGAACGATTCAACGAAAGACCTATAAAACTATGAATATTAAAGCATCGGAATAATGCAATAGAAGAAGGAGACACTATTTGTAGAGAACCAATACTTGCAACGAACGTGTTGTAGTTACATTACAACGATAAAAAGTAGAAAATTTATTGAAATAACCGCCAATAAATTCAATGCGTTTTTACATGTAGCTTGGCATTATAAAAATTTCAATATCGACAGTAAATTTCTCAGACGCATTATCTAATGGTTTCTTTTTTCATCTGAATGCTTAAACTGGCGTTGAATTCGTAAAAGAAAATCCCTAGCATTTGATCAGAATCTATTTTCCATTTTTAATATAACCTTAACCTAACAGTTTCACGTAAACAAGTTTTACATTTAAACCAGCAGCCTATAAGTTGTTCCACTTCTCCATACGACAGGTGACGCGATTCTAGTTAATAAAAACAGACAGTACCTGTCAGTATTTACACGAACACCGTCATTTCATGCGTAATGATCTAATATTAACTCTCGACCTCCGGTGCCTGGGTCCACTCGGACCCGAGCGTTAAAAGAAAAGCGTTTTTCTCTATATTCCTCAGAAAATAACAAATATAAATAGAAAATAGTGTACAAAATATGAAAAGGTAGCTGACACGGGTCCAAACGGACCCAAACGTAGTTTCTCTTACAATCGGTCGAAGTTTAACAAAATTTAAAGTTTCTCGCTTTTTAAAATCGAAATGTTGCAACATTCTAAAGAAATTCTACGAAGTGTAATGAATGCAAATACTTTTTTTTAATCCGTACCGAACAATACCGTCGAATCATGACTCGATACCGCTGAATAATCAGTCACGGATTAATCGGTAATTTTTGAATCGTCGCACGATTAACCCCATCGTTGATTAAAATGCCAACGCGAGGCGCCGTACTGTCAAAGCGACGGGGAATCGTACATATATTCGGTGAAACGGTCCGCGTTAATTCCCAACGATTAACGAGCCCGCCGCGGAGTCCTCTAATTAGACATAGATTAAAAGCGTGATTCCATCGGTGGATCCGAATGAACGAGGATCGAAATAAACACATGGGGAAAATCGAAATACCGTGGGTACACATAGTTCGTTCCCTTTCGAATCCAGTTTCTTGTCACGTGCCTTGATCGTGTACCGTGAACACGACCAACGAAACTTTCGTCTGGAAACACCGTCCGCCATGTTCTTACACACAGCACGCACCATGGGAATCCTATATTTTTGTACTGCTTGGAAAAGACCGGTGAACGCGACGGAAATTCATTCGCGATTATAAACCAGAGTGATTCTTATTTTTTCTATGTTTCTTTTCACCCCCCCTCCCATAGCTTCTAATATTACTAGCCTTGACGAAAAGACGATATCTGCGAGATTTTAGAACGATTGGAATAAGGAAAGGTATCAAGTTTTTAAATTTCAACGATTTCATGGAACTTCGAATGCATTTGTAGTTTCTTATTTTAAATGTATCGATAGAAATAGGTTTTTGATAAATCTATACTTTCGTATTGGTCGAAAAAATGAACCATCCTATTTTACACACTAGTATCTCGCTTTACATTTCTCTAATCCTACATCACTTTATTTCCCGAACTTCCCATCGTTAAAAAAACCCAGCTCTTTTGAGAAACCTGAGCAAATTCTTCGGCAAACCGAAGAAAAAGTGAACGTGCCAATATTTATGAGCGACAACGTGTTAAAAGATACAAAGCTCGATCTTTCGATGCTTTTTATACCGTATCCAACGTGTTTGAATTAGCGTCGCTAAACAATTAGTGAATTAATTATGAGAGATCGGTAGAAAAGAACGTGGAAATTCGGTGTACCCTTGAAACATTCCTCTGAAACGATGGAGATTCCAGAACGAAAGTCAGCGTGAAATTTTCCTTTTTTTTTTTTTAGTTCTTTCTCTCCCGCTGCGCAAATCCGATCTATAGGGGATGGAAACTAACTTGTCAATGTTTGAAGAAACTTTCGCGAAGAATAAAGTAAATAGAAGGGCCAGAGTTAGAAGCGAAAGCTCTGCCCGCGTTAGTCAACGCAGCACGGTCGACGGAATAAAATCTTGGCCGGTTGAAAAAGGACGAGGCTGTGTTCCCGGTTAATTTCATTTGAATATGGGACATACGCGCGTGGAAACGAATACCGTCCAGTGAAAGATAGCAGCTCCTGGCTACGCTTTTAACCTCGGTTTCTCTAAACGTTGTTCCACAACTGTAACTGTGCCATACACATCGGCTAAAATGTACTTATTACCCTGATTTCGAATTTTCATCGTGACAAATAATTGTTTCCTTGAATCTGAAAGAATTGTAGGAAAAATCGAAGCTAATTTTATTAAACATCTCGATAGTTTACAAGGTTCAAACGCATCGCGAAACGTCGATACTTTATACTATTTTCGTGCAGAAAAAAAACACGTTTTTCTCGGTTACAATAAATTCCAAAGAACAATTCTCCTCGTTTGAGGAACGAAACTGTTCTTCCAACACCACTATACGTAGATTCACGTTTGTTCAAAAGTTGCAGAGTCCACAGTTATTCTAACACGTTCCCCACCAGACCGTTTTAAGTGAATTTTCCCGTATGACCGAAACCCTTTTCTGTTTTTGGCCTTTTTTTAAATTCTTAAGTTAATTCTTCGTTTTCTCAGAGATCTTTATTGTAGAAGTAAATTTTTCATTCTAACTTTTTCCTTTTTACCCTTCTGCAGTTAGAATTGCGTGGAGTACTTCTAAGCTAATTACATTTCTGATGAAAGAACTCATCTATGGTGGAAAAAAATATGAGCATTGAAAGAAAAAATCACTGTCGCTCATACGTAAACAGCGCGTATATAAATTAGGCAGAAAAAATATACAGATATTTTTCACTCACAGCCATCTGACAAAAAAAGAAAAAATTAGTAGATAACAGTAAAAAGAAAATTCGAAAACGGTTTGTTTTTATGGCGAAATACGATTTTACAAATAGAAACACATTCTTTTTTACTATATTTAAACTAACATATTACTCGATTTATTGCAGTGGAAATGTGAAATATTTTCTTTTTCTTTTTATTTCGAAGATATAATTAAATAAAGTCCAATTTTCTTATTTTCTAGTCGCGTGCTTACATTCGGTAATCTCTTCGGTATCAAATAATGTTTCCACTGTCTTAAAGTCAAATATTTTTAATTCGTAATATTTATACGAATAAAAATATATTACACATATTTGAAATTCGTTTCGATGTCATTTAAATATGGTGAAAAAGAAAAATGTGTTCCTATTTGTAAAACCCAAGGTGACCTCGATTTCGCCATAAAAATAAACTGTTTTCGAATGTTTTTTTACTGACTTGATTTTTTTACTCTTGTTCTAAATCTTTTTCTCGTCAGATGGCCGCAAGTGGCTGAAAAATGTCACCCTGTATATACACACTCGCGTAAAAAAAGCCCAAATAATCTTTAAAAAAAAAAGGCATTTAAAAAGAAAATTTCTTCCATCTCATTCGTCCTTTTGAAATCATTTCGTTTACGTGTAAAAATCCTCTCGTACCACCATATCCAGAGCAGATAATTAGGTGATCCGCCCTGTATACGGTTTAAGGTTAATTCATAAAGAAACAAGTTCCAGTACGCAGCGCCGTTTTAAAAGGTTCCCCGAGAGGTTAGCAATAATTTCGGCGGCCTTCGACGGCGAAAAAGGAGAATACACGGCGCGGCTTATTCTCCTTACGTGTCGCAGGACACGTCTGGTTAAATTTCGCGGAGAACAAGCGTAGGAAAGGTTCGCCGCGGGACGTGTTTCGAATTTAAACAGCGCCGTGTTTTCACAAATTAAACGTATATACGTATATACCTGTAGCGTATTTCATGAAACGATCTTCGACGCGACACTCGGCTAATACTCTTCCGGCTACGATAATTCGAGCAGACACACGCGTAGAAATTTAACGAGACGCGAAAGACGTTTCACTTCTCACTTACAGTTACCGCTTTATGGTTTCCCGTGGCTGTTAATCGTTCCTTCAAGACACCTCGAATTACAACCCTGTGCAAACTGCACGCCACCTAATATTCCATTAGATTATACCGTCTATAACGATCGACCAATCAGAGGCAACTTCGAGCAGACCCATGTGAAAACAATTCACAACGGGCGACAGTCTTTCATATAAACGAGGGTATATGAAATTTCAGAAGGCTCTCGTGCAAGAATTACGCGGGAACAAAGGTGTACCATGGAGGGAAAAAAAGCCATTCAACTCGTCCGTGGGAGGGCAAAAAACGTTAGATTTACATTTGAATTAGAAACAAGGCGGCAAATGCTTTTGCAAAGGTTAATCAAGTACCCCTGAAGGATTAAAAAAAGCTACGGAACAAAGTGTACTGCGCGGTGGCAGCATGGAAAAAAGAATGCGACGGGAGGCGAAAAGGAAAAAGAATAATGGAAAAACTAGCGAAGAAAAAAATAGCAGAGACGCGAGGAAGAAAGGAGAGAGGAGAGAGTGGATTAGAAAGGGAAAGGGAAGAGGGAAAAAAAAAAAGTGGCGCTTACCTTCATGTTGGCAGCTTGTGTCGAGCAGGAAAGCAAAGTTAAGCGTGACTGATGCTGGCTTCGGCGCCGATCAACTGTTTTATACCCGGCCGTTTGCCCAGCCTCCGAATTCGTCGGATCGGTTTTACTCCTCTTTCTCGCACCTATTCGCTCTTGCTCGTGACTATCCTACTCGATCTCCTCCAGAGGGTCGCTCGACGAACGAGACGAGGCAGGACGGACAGCGTGGAAGGGAACGGGACGCAAACGAAAGGTAAACGCAGTCCATGCCTTCTAAGAATTACGATGACACGTGCCTGTTAACGGCCGGATTGCCTCTGTTGTCCATTGCTTTTTGTGTTTTTTTTTTCTTGTCAGAAAATTAATGTTCCACGCTTTGATACGCGTACGCGTCGCATACGATACACGCTCGAAAGAACGGCTTTTGTAACTTGGTTAGGTTATCGCAATGGCGTATAGTGGATTAATCGTGATTTGTTGCCTCGATACGGGTACTGCTTTCTTAGTGAATATGTATAATAATTCGAAAGGGAAATGATATATATAGATATGTATCGTGTGCTACATAATAGGATGTAATGGGTTTTTTTTTTTTCTCTTTCCTGAAGTGTACATTATGCAACGCGCGAACAAACATTGTACTGGTGCTAATAATGACTGCAAGATCGTCAAGTGTGTATTTTGCATGTGTATGTGTGTGTATAAGTACGTAGGTCAGGATTTCTTTGAAGAAATGATTCTAGACCGTTCTAGACATTTTCGTTGCGAAATAGTGGAGAAAATCGTTCGGTATGTTTTACGAGAACCTTGATGTTTCAGTTATTATAATATATACTTGATGGTTAGATCGACACACAACCTAACCTAAATTTGTTATGAAATCAAACGCTGAAGGAGGAGGGGGTTGTAAACTTTTCTAAATATTTAAGGAGAAAATTAAAAAGGTGTGCAATCTATCGTATAAATTTGTTTTTCCAGAAATTTGTTGGATTAATACTGCGCTACGTAAATTTGTTAGAAAATATATAATAGCGACGGGTAGAGGCAAACTTCTCTGCGCATGTTTGAAGTTTCGATAACAATGTTACCACAGGAAACACATAGTTTTACCGGAACTTCCTGTGTATGTTCATATAATTATACGTGACAGTTTCTTACAAAGGTATTAGCTCTTCTGTCACAGAAGAGATTCGTGTGCCGAACGTGATAATTAATAAAGCGAGGTAATTACACGGCGAACTGTAAAACGATTTCAACGTTATATATCCCCGATCACGAAATTAATATTTACAGTACGAAATATACGTCAAAAACAAAAGGGTGCATGTACAGAATTACTTTCTTTTTTTTACGTTAAATCCACTTTTGATATAATTTAATAATTATAATGAAATGAGTGTAATTAAAATTTGAAATTTAATGATAACAGAATCAACACAGTAACAGTAATCGCAAAATATCTTAATTATTACCAAAGGGAAATATGAACGTTTGTTCTAACAACTTATCGTTTAATCGCTTCTATAAAGAAAAAGAGAGGATGTTAAACATTTCGCATTGATTACATTGCAAGAAAGAAAATTGTGCGCAGAGATGCTCAAAGGACACTTCAAAGAATCGCGCTAGAAGTATAACGCAAAGAAAATCAAAATTTGCATTCCATCGTAATATTCCCTCGAATCGGCTGTTCTCGGTTGAGCTCGTTAGCAGACTTTAGAGAGGGGAATCGCGAAAATAATATTTAACCAACGTCGGAGGTATGAGGCGTTTCGTACTTCGTTAACTCCTCCGGAGGAATAGAGAAAATTGAAGCTGTCGCATTTTCTAGCGCGACGGGAACAACACTCTCGATGCCCTGACGTTGCTCGAGGATGTCGCAACAGGGAAGTTAGGTTATGTTTACGAACCGTGTACGAAGAATCAGTCCGATGATCCATCACCTGCGTTGTTTCTCGGAACTCGAAAGATTATTTGACGATGCAATTCGTTCGTTTTAGCGTTCTATGACGACGAGACGTGACACATAAGTTACCGGATCAAAGTTCAAGCTGTACACAATACGGTAATTTGAATAACAAAAATATGCACGGAATTTCTGAGCTCGGTTAGATGAAAATATTCGATCTCGGCGCAATTAATTTGAAAAGATCGTTATAATGTGAGATAGTATTACAAAGGGCTGCTGTGTGAGTACCATTAGCAGGATAGGTTTTCTAACATTCCACTGACCTAATTAAATTAATTAGTTGTTGCAAATTCATTCTGCTCTGTAGCTCTACAGCTCAGATCAATATCCCGGCGTGTATTTTAAATAACAGGGAAATATATACCGTGTAATTACATTAGGGTATGATATTAATAAGCTGCTTAATTTATATCGAGTTTGATAAAAAGAAGAAAAAGCAAAAACACTCTGACGTCAATTTTAACGATAGCTAGAATGTTATTCATCATCTTCCGACAAATGGTGCTCGATCTCTCTTCGTTTCTCTAGTTGATACTTTGGAAAATGATCTGTTACCCGTTCGTTTTATTCCTTACTTTGGCAATTATCCGAAAACATTCTTTACTTTTAACACTGTGATCGATTTCTCGTTTAGTCGTTCAGTTTCGAAAATTTTGCTAAGAATGTTAGAATAAATTGAACAAAAAAAGTGGTAATTTTCTAAGTCGTATATCTTTGTCTGACTTATTTTAATGAAATCCATTAACGAATGATAAAGAAATTTTGTTTTTTAATTTGATGCTGCTAATTTTTCAAGAATCACCGCCGCCTAAATGAAAAGTCTAGCATGGGACCACAAGGTTAGGCATTTAACACTTTGTCAAGCTTAGATAGCACCTAAGCAGAAAAGAAAAAAATTCGTTCCAGGGATTTTTCGTTTGACGATTCACCACGCTGTAGTCGACCATAAGAAATTGACAACGAACAGACGAAATGTCTAATAGAAAATAATCCTCGTTACACGACACATCATATACATCGTTGATTAAAGACATTTCTTTACATTAAAAATTGCTTTGTATTAACTTGCTAAAAATCGCACCAACCGAATATATTCTATTCTTAGTGATTAAGCAATGCAATTGTCACTCTTGTACGGATGACGTGGCCTATTAACACTATGCCATCCGGTGGCACCACGTTGGCGTCCTGTAAAAATATTTCTATTGTAATAAAAATACTTAGATTTATTTATACATATCTTCAGGATTTCGTGTAAATCGGGTGACAGAATCAAGCAAAAGTCATTGAAATTTTCATGTTTTAATACGATACATTGTAATTACAATATAATACCAATAACAGACAAAAGATTTTCCACAACACTTGCGGACGTCAAAGTGTTAACATTGATAGTCAAAGTATTCACGTGTTAAATGCGTTCGAATGCATAAGACCAGTAATTCCGACAAAAAGATATCTGACAAATCTATGAAATACTAAAAACGCCGCTCGTCAAAAGATCATAAAATTGCCGGCTTAAAAAAAGTCAGAGTCGAGTCTTTCCCCGGTTGAAATAGCAAGGAAACGTTAAATGGGCGTGAGATATTTTTTAAAAGAGTCGTATGATCGTCAAACGACAGATAACATTGAACGAACGAGCCACCTCTACGACGATTGTTTTTACATTTCGCTTTATACACGCGTTTACGTTATTTTAAAGCCGGTTGAATGCGCCGCTTTGAATTTGTACGTGGAATATTCCATGCAAAATCGCGACGGTACTCGGCGTCGTGTCCTCGTTCGCTTTGAATTTATTATAACTTCGCTCACAAGGATGCCTGTCCGAATGTACCACCAACCACCTCTGCTATCGGGCTTGTTCTAACAGGAATCCGATTCGTCGTTTGGCCTCCTTGTAAATGCAAAATTCACCACCGCGTCAGATTTTTCTCGTTCGATCAGTTCTTCCTCCATACCATTGTGTCCTTTCGTCCTCGATTCTCCACCCATCGACGTCTGCAATTACGTGATTGCCCTTTAATTAACGTGATTCGCGTGCAAATAATTTACGGATAATGGACATTATCAACGAATGCGAAATCGGGTAATTGACGTTGCCAATTGTCCTCTACTAATCTATGCTAATCGTTATTAATCGCCGTTACGGAAGTTTCTGCCTCGTGGATGCTTTGCATCCGAAGATCCTCTCGCGGAGGAGAGCCAATCGAATTCAATTTTAAACGGCAACGGTTCTTAAAGGGATTCGTACGTTTGAATATTTCAAAATTCGGAAATTTAAATATGTAGAAATTTGTAATTCAAATTTGCCAATTTTGAAATTTAAATTCGAACGAGAGAATAGGTACGGGACTGTTTCAAAGGGAACTTATAGAACTTCGGTTGAAAAAAAAAAAAAAAAATAAGCAGAAGGGGGAAGGAAAAAAGATAGAGAAATATCCGACGAAAATTTAACGCGAAACGTGTATTACGTTTCTTTTCTTTTCGCTTGCACGATGTTTAATTATCGTGGCAGGGGAAGAAAAAACCTAACCGGTAAACGGGCGTACTCGTAATGAAAGAAGAGGTAATTCGAGCATTTAAACAACGCTCGTTCTTTGCGCCATGTTACGTTATTTACATGATGACGGTACGCGAACTATTTTCCAGAATTTATGGCCACGCGTGCACCTGCAACTTCTGCTCTCGGCAGCCGAGATATTCGACGCTATGTCGCGTAAACTGATTTCGACGAAATTACGCGGACGAATTTCTTTTTATACGAAATTGTCACTTCGAAGCGGTCACAGATAAAAAGAATATCAATTGCCGCTGTTATCTATGCAAAACTCATCAAAATCGCACACACGGTGTGTAATCTGTCTCGAAAGGGTTAAGAAAACGCTGGAACAAAAAATAGTTGAATGCTAGTTTTTCGGATGGAGTATATCTCGAAGATTTTCCGTTGAATTTCGGTAGAAACGCGGAAAATAACGGAGAGTAAGAAACGAAGTTCAGTTTCGTAGGAAATTTACGTTTCACAAATTTAGAGTTTCATGCTCTATGTCCCTGGAAGCTATTATATTAAATCACCGGGCTGAACAACTTATATAATAGATAAGAATTTTCTACTTAAAGTCGCGAGAAGAGATCCCTCGCTTGTAACCAGGGATATTCTTTCCCCGAGCGCAATGATGTTACATTTCACACTACATAACGAGAGAGGATCTTATAGATTCGTTCGCCGTAAAATCATGGAACAAAATTGGTACTCGAAATAGAGAATCTTCGGGTGAACGTAGATTCCCCCGCTTGGGAAGTTAAGTAAGAATTCCACTTGAAACTTGGAAACCCGCCGTAAGGTGTAATTTATACTTGAAATCTTTAAGTAGAACGGCTCTTTTTTTTCTTCTTCTTCTTTGCCGCGAAGAACATCGTGCAACACACCGTGGTGGAAGTTTTTAATTCGTAAAAATACACTGTTTAAAATTTGGTAAGCTAATAGACCGTGGAACATAATGAATTCCACGACGCGAGGATTCCATTAAAATATTACGCGCTGTTTCCCTCCTACTTCTTTCACGTTCTCATTCAATGTTGACTTTTACACATGTTCGCACCTGCTCTTTGCTCGTTCGCTTTTTTTCTCACCGCCCACCAATCATTCAGTCATGCATACTTGAATTCCAATTATCTGCGAACATTAGGATCTATTAAATTTAACCGAACGAACATAACCTCTCTTTCCCCTCCCTCGTATTCCTTCACATCGATATATTCCGAAAGAATTTAACTGGAACGAAAAATTTCTTTTATATACAACGACTTTCGTTAATATTCAGACACCCTTTAAAACAGAATAACTTTTTTAAAATTGAACCAAACGAATTGTGTTCTCGTGAGAAGTTAGAAGGATTAATTTACTAGATGATGTGTAAAAAGTATTTTAACAAAATTGTAATTAGTCGGAATTAAGTTGTATCTAATAAATCGATTTCTCGAAGGAAAAATTTGTTTTTTTCCATAAGAAAGGCCCATAAATCCAGTGTTAAAACTGTTAGGCGGTCCTTTCTGCCTACCACCGCTAGAGGGACGGACGCAGACTATTCTCGCTAGTCCTCGCGAAAGGTCCTATTTCTATATATATCAATTCTAACTTAAATCCTTCAGTCCCCCACGTTTAAGGCATAGGTCTCCTAGGAAGCCTTATTGACGAGTCCACTAGGGAGACCCAGGATGAAAACGCAACCTTTCCTATAATTCCTCCACCTTCTCCGCTAACATCACCGCCACAAAACAGTCCCATAATTATAAAGTAAAAAATATAGATAAGAGATAATAACAACGCAGACAGGAGACTCCATTATCCGGGGGAAAAAACGCGAACGTTAAGCGGGAACTACTGTATTGTGCACGAGAAAGCACTCTAGTACTCTGAACGGAACAAAGAAATTACCTTCTCTCGGTGTGACAGACCTACGACGTATGGAAATAATAAACAATAAAGACACTCCGGAACTCAAAAATAACTGAACGGATGATGCGGTCGTGGTCTAACAAATAGAGTGACGAGATCGCGAATCAAAGCGAAATCGAACGACACCGAGCCTGGTTACCTTATTCGGAACGATTAAACGGGCCGTAACAGCCGGTAGCGGGACCGGAACCATTTCATTGTTCACGATCAGATCCAGTGGATACGGCATAAGGGAATTGCTCTCTAGTTACATATGCGCGACGCATCCGAAGTTTGGCCAAGCGCTGTCATTATCGCCGCGATTATGCATATTCAGATAAGCAATCAACACCATTGAGGTACCCTGGGCCAAGGGTCATAGAGTGGAACAGAGATTCGGTGAACCGTATCGGTGTGTGTCAATTCATGTAAATGCACGTGGGGGCATCCTTATGCGCGTATGCGTACGAATGTGCACGCATACGTTTGACCACCGAGATTGTAGAATCGTGTGCAGAAAACACCGGTTCCTTTTAAATCATTGCTGTACGGCGTTCTGCTCGTTCAACGTGCTTCCAGAGCCCACACATTTTGAAACGCGCCGATAAATTTAATACAATGCATAAAAGTACTTTCTTAATTAACACGACCGATCGGGGAGATTTTCCCCTGTTACAAAGAGAATGGATATGTTTAATATATATTTGTGAATTTTGCGATGTACGATTGCGTAAATTTACCGTTTCTTTCTTTGATTTGTGTAAGTGATATGAAATATTGGGTAATTACTAAATACTTGCACATGGGTGCTTACGTAAATGTAAGAATATTACTAACAAGGGAACATTCCTAAGTGATAATCACCAATATTGATGAAACTTTCGTACGCAGTAGTTCTCAAACAAATATTTTTAAGTTTGCTAAGTACGAGATATCTCGTAACCTATATGCTATGAGTTAATACTAGGTTTACCGACTTTTCTTGCATAAAGAAACTCGTGAAATTGCCGAGTGAACGAAACCCCGAATTTTTCATCAAAAAATCGGTTTATTCAGTTTAGAAACAAGTTACTAATAAACTTGAATATTCGTTTTATTAATAAAAGTTAGCAAAAGATTGCTGGAAAGTTTAAAAAAGCGTAAAAAACAGTTCAAACGATGTACAATTCGTCTAGTCGTCAATTAGCGAGATATCTCGTCACCCAACCTCAACGATAGGTTTGCTAAATACGAGATATCTCGTCACCCAGCCTCAACGATAGGTTTGCTAAATACGAGATATCTCGTGACCCGTACGCAATGAGTAAACGTCCAATTAGTAATGGCCACGATTTGCAAATCAATTGTTAGTTCTTGGAACGACGATGGAAGAACGATTCGAACAATCTCGATGAAGTCACCGGCAATAGACTTTGTCTTTGATGGAAAAAGTTCGAATAAAAAAATGGATTTACGATCGCTTAGAAATGAATGGTTTATTTATACAGATGAACATATAACACGTCTAGTGATGGATTTTCAAATTGTGCGAATACCTTTTTTTTTTGCGAGGAAACGTGCACGTCGCTCGGTATCGCGTTTAGAATACACCCTAATGGGTTTACCGGCGCCCTTTTCTCACCGGCGCATACGTGCCACCATGCTCCCTAATGCAGTGTCAATATTTTATCAATCTCGATCAATATTTTCATGGATTCCATTTCGCGATATCGAACGCCTCGTGTAGGTCCAGTGTCTCTTCTATCGGTACACATCCACCGCTTTGCTTTCCATCCTGCGTGCTAATATTTGTACAGGATTTAACCGAATAATTATGTCGTATTCATGGACCTACACGAATCTCACCATAACCTTAACATCGCAAGAAACTGTGTCAAAGATAACTCCTCTAAATCGTCACGAAAATCTAACGTACAGTCTGTACTACAAGAGAGTACACGCGATATCTCTGTGAAAGTTAGTTCTTTCTGTAAAAAAATTGTATACAGATTGAAAGTGCATTTAAAAGATTCGTACACGCTTAATTAATAATGCGTCATATGTACACCATTGGTGATTATTGTTTGATAACGTCCAGGTGTACTTTTAATCAACTTTTCAAAGTATGAGACAAGGAGAGACCTGTATATTTTTCGAATACGACGAACTAGTACTATTAGATTTAATATTAAACCTACCGACACTTTATATATACCATTTCCTGTCGTGAGTGGTCAAATGACCGGTTAAAAAAAGACATACTTCTTAATATAGAATAAATTAGATAGTAAACAATATATTTTCTCATATTTAAAAATAAATCACGCTTATTTTATTCTTTTTCACCGCATTTTTTTTTTTTTTTTTTTTACAAATTATAGGATTCTTGATTGCACATTTCACACATTAGGTATTTTTCACATTCTATGGTTTGAGTCGTTGATTTTCCCGGTCAACTTCAGGACAACATTCGCCAATATTATTAATATTCTCTAGTAACTTGATGTTCTTCGAATGTCTCGACGTTTGTTCACACAAACGATAAAATAAAAACTGTAATACAAACATGTAGATCAAACTGGGTAAAGAATGGAGAAAAGAACAAATCTGCAACTTACTACAAAATACTGTTAATTTGTTTTAATAAAAAAAAGAATATTAAAAAGTGCATTGTACGGTACAATATAAGTAAACTCATGGAGTGAAATGGCGAAACAACGTCGTAATGCAGAAAATTGTAAAGAAAATTTAAAAAAAACGGTCATTTAATCGCGCGTGGTTGGTTTAGCGTTAACTTACCTCACAATCGGTGACGTGTTTACTCTTCGTCGTTCACCATTCTTCTAAGAAGTTCTTGAAATTACTCTTAACATATTTCACATCCGCAAAATGGTTTCTGATTAACTCCAATATTGACCTTATCCTTTAGAGTGTTAATAACGTTCAAAAATAGAAAAAAAAGAAAAAGAGAAAAGAACGCAATGATTTATGAATGTCACCGATTACCATTTTTCACGTCCAATCTTACCAAGATCCTGAACACTTTCGACCACAGATTTACAGATCGACAACGTGCAATTATAATCCGCAATTTGATAGAAGCCGAACAACGTTCATACGGCATAATACTGATCGATTGTTTATATAATTAATGGTGCACTTGACTAATCCCTTTAATCGTACCATTATGATTATTGACGCTGTACATGTACTGGAAACTAGCATTTCCGCCCTCTCCTCCCTCACCTAACCACCAAGTCATATTACAATAATAATTTCGCAAGCCTATTTTACAATAACCCAAATGTTAGTTTTGTGTAATTAGAGCAATGTATTCGTTGACATATTAGGTTCGAACAAACTGGATTATCTGATACTCTATTCGATCGTTGCCTTTGATCACCGTGTTTACGATAATTCCTCGATTCTCCATGGTGCTTGTTAACAAAAATAATTTCGCGTACAACTGGAAATACGAGATGATTACTAGCAGAAAATTAGATACGATTCATTCTAAACGGTGCTGATTTATGCACTTCCATTTCGATTTTATCTTGGACCTACCAGTCTGTATCACGAGAGCATGGACGTGATATTTGCGAAACTTCATATCCAATGAGATAAAGATTGTATCAATCCTTTGACTGCTATGAACGCATATATGCGTCTGCTTAAAGCCATCGATCTGGACTATGGATGCATATATGCATTTAGCAATTGTTTTTGTCTTACACTTCTCATGAAAGCAAAAACCAAGAACTTTTAAGATAGACACATATTTTTGTACTGCATATCAATAAAAATAAAAGAAATCTGTTTATATTGAACACTTCTTCTTCATCTTCAAGTGGAAAGCAAGAAACTGTATCAACATGTTGGACTGGCTAATCTCCAATTAAAAATGTGTGATCTACCATGAATTATAAACTGCAGGGAAAACGTATTTTAAGTAAATCAAGTTGAGCTCTAGCGATGCAAAATTTCGATGAATTCTGCAGAATAACGACAGGACGAAAGAAAATATCCCAAAGAATCCAGTTTCTTATCTTGTGCATAAATATCGACGCATCAAAAGGCTGTAAAATCGCAGCCAGGGAATTCACGAAATTCATTAATCGATTCTGATCGAAATACAAATCATCGCGTGTACTTGATAAGCTCTCGAACTTGTGAAAGAAAGATACGCGCCACAAAACGTGAATCGGTAGATTTATAGGGGATCTCGCGTTTTTTTTTTTTTTCTCCCTTAACTATCTGGGATCTCGACGGCAAATAGAATTCTCGTGTTCGACGCTTCAAAATCGTAAATTTCTCGCCCCCGGTTCAAGGATCTACGATATCGAGTTCGAAGTGGAACTAACCATCTGCAAATCGAAGTTCAAGGCTGCAGATTTAAAACGTTTAAAGTTCAGCCTGTCAATTTCACGGTAACCGGTATTGAACATAGTTTCATACGTTTAACCCTTTGCGATCGACACATTTCTCTGGTAAGATTACCAGTTAATCCCAGCAAATTTAGATTCTTAAAGTTATTTTTATATAGTTTATTGCATGCCTCGACCAGAAAGTAGTGGGTTTATAACATGCACAATGGCTTTAGAACGCCTACTACAGTTATTTTTGAGATTTAATTAAGGAAAAAATATTACCAACCGTTGGAGCCTGAAGTCAGGGCCTAGAAAGTTGTTTATGACAACAGGAGGATCAGCTCTTGCTAACCAAGTGGACTGGTTGTTTAAAAAAGCCGGAAGAACAACCCAGGAAAAAGGGAAATAGGATTGGCGAACGGCGTCAACGTCTATCAAGACGTTTTGGATAAAACTAGAATAATCTAGCATGTAGAGGCGAATTTGTTGATTTCGGCAGAGTAGTTGATTTCTGATTTGGCAAGAAACAGAGACAACGGGTCTCATTGTTAAGCTGTAGAAAATTGAAAAAAAAAAAGAACGTTTTAATATCCAAGAATGATATCGAAGAGGAGCAGCCATGTAGCTGAGAAACTTTCTAACGGCCTAACGAAGATGCTGACTTCTTCCTACGACCACGAATCGCTTAATATATGTACGGAAAGTTTTCGAAGTCGCGATACTGGCATACTGCACCGGGTGCGAATATTCGGGACAATATTGCATAGTTAAAGTGGAATTCTTATTTTTAACTTACTTCGAATTTTTCGTCAGAATGCGTTCAACGCGAAACGCTGCGTTACCAGAAACCTTACTGGCAGAAGTTTTGTTTCGAATTTACCGCGAGAAAGTTTATAATCTCGCCTTTGAGTATTTTCAATTTGCGAAGGGTTCGTTCAAAGTTTCTTTCACCCTTTATTCAGGTTTCATAGCTGACGTCGCCTTTAATCTCGTTTGTTTTATCTAGAGTCGAGTTTTATTTAAAAGTGTATTCATATAAATGCGTTGATAGACGTTAAACCCTTGACTTGTGATTTCTTTTGCTGACTATACATTTAAGCATCGATTACTTACTGTTTTAATATCATTTTACATGAGAAACGCTAATGGGTAGCTGAGGTGACTCTGAACAACTTTTTCCTTTACCAAAATGTTGATTGAAGCTTCGTTTTTGAATTATTAACGAAAAACACTGGCCAATCAGAGCGCCCGTAAAGCGCGCGCTCAACTACGAGAGCGCGGCTTCCAACCGCCGCGCTCAGTCGTGGTCGTGAACAAATGCATTGGCACAGCACGAGTATCGCGACAAATGTTACATCGTTTTAAATTAAGTATAATGTAGAATTATTCGTTTTTACATGAATTAGACACTGCGTTAGCTCTGGTAAAAGATTGACGTCACAAAAAGAAAAGCGCGCTAAAGTACTCGTAATCAAGTTTTTATCAAACTTAAAGGGAAATAAGATTTGGATTCTGAGAATGCCTGAATCTCTTTCTCATTTCTACAGACTCTATTCTGGCTCAGGGTGCATATTATACTCTGAACTAACATGCCTTATTGCATAGAAACGATAAATACACACAAGTGGCTATATGCCGACACGCATCCGCAAAATATTAAATTGTTAATAAATAAGAGACTTACTTTACGCATATTGCAACCCTCGCGTTACACTAATATAGCTATTTTTCTTGAATCTCCACCAGAATCTATGTCACGAGTCTAGCTCGTTGTTATAGGGCAAGGGGTTGAAATGTGTGCAGATAATAAGGATAAAAAAAACCACGAGATAATAAAGTAATGTAAGATAAGTAAACACGTCGGCGTGAATGAGAAAATCGATATCGATGAGATTAACGTGGATAACATTTATCAAGAAGTTGGAAAGCTTCGCTCATGGTACATTCTTTCAGCTCTAACAGGAAACATTCTAATTGACGTGTTCAACAGAACTGGAGTTGAGGAACATTAACCCTTTTTAGAAGAAATTCGAGGCGGTCCGGGTAGGTAATACTGCAGTCTCATCGCGTGAACGTATAATCGGCGATTTTTGTCCCGCTTGCCGGGAGGAGGGGTAGGAGACTCTAGAAGCATAATGTCCAAGGGAAGAAGACGAGTGGCCGTAGCAAGGAGAACTGAGCGTGGAATATATAATGTTTTAATTTCGCGGAAAATCTGATGATGTAATTTCAGGAGTAGGGCGACGCCCAGCAATTGTTTCAGCCGGCTTTCACTCCTGCATTATTCATGAATCTTTCCTTTTTTCCTCGTCTCCGCGAGAGAGGACCGCCTAACCTCTCTCTCTCTCTCTCTTTCTCTCTCTCCTTCTTTTCCTTCCTTTTTTCATTCTTCCTTCCTTCCTCTGACTCTTGCCCCTGTTTCCTCCCCACCGACGATCCCCTTTCTGTCGTCTCACCGCCTACTTACATCACCGTTTGTCCTCTTCTTTCTTTCCCTCTTTTCATTTCACCTTTCCTTCACACTTTCTTTATCTCTATGTCTCTATCGTTCTCTCTCTCCGCTTCTTTTCGTCATTTCGTCGAGTTCTCTCTCTCTCTCTCTCTCTCTCGTTCTTTCTTGCTCCCCTCTTTTCATCGTCGTACACACTTTCTTTCCTTCTCTTTTATCTTTATCTAACACGTGAGCACACGATATATCTGTCCTCGTTGCCCTCACGGTCTTGGTTACTTGGTTTGCTATAGGTAGAATGTTGGAAGTGCTCGTGGCAGGCAGGCAGGCAGCAGTGTCTGCCCCACCGTGAAACCTTCTGTCATTGCAGCCTTATTTTCTTTCTTTTGCGGCCGAGAGCAGCTTCAAGGCACGGGAGAAAAGACGGTTAAGAAAATCGATCGAGGCTCGCGCGCGCTCTCCTCGCCGGAAAAACGATGGAGTTCCTTCCTCGAATTATGAAAAGTGGTGTCTCATCTTTAGAGGGGGAGGTGAAAAGAAAGGACGTGATACAAACTCTCCTTCAAAGTTTCAAGCCTGCAACTGAATTTGCCTATTGCAGGATTCAAATGTAATGTAGAAATCACACGGCACAGCTTGCAGGTGGAAAGTATATGGTGACTCCTATTTGATATTCAGACACCTTCTAAAAGAAAATAACTTTTCTAAAATTGAACCAAATGAACTGAGTTCACACGAGAAGTTAGAAGGATTAGTTTACTAGATGATGTGCGAAAAATATTTTGAAAATATTGTAATTAGTCGGAATTTACAAAGAACATAATAGAGTTCTATGGAATATAAGAATAATTGCATTCCATTTACCTCCGTTGGTTGTTGCTGCCTTAAATTTTGACATTTTTTAAATTATATACTAAAACAAATAGGAACCTTAAATATGAACTAATGAGGAATCACAATAATAAAATACAAATTATTTTCAAAATTTATCCGGAGATACCTGATTGATATTATTTAATATTTTTTATATATTGAATGATATAAAGAAATCCAGCAAAATTTGTGATTAAATTCATAAACTATGTAAAATTGTTAATACTAGAATTAACAAAATATGAAAGAATACGTACATTTAATATAAAATAAGTTTCGATGATCATAATAATAGAACTTTCACACAGCCAGACGTGTTATCAACTGTAATTTATTTTTTATTTTAGTAAAAGAACAGGCTTCCCTCTTTTCTCCTATAGACATTCGAAAATCATAGTCAGTTAGTCTTCAGATACACAGAAGTGGTTCTTCGAGTCTGTATTTGTAAACGTGAAAATTCAGCAAAATCTCGAAAGATCGTAAGATCGACCACGAGTAGACTACAACATCGATAATGCAGCAAGACAGTTATCGATAGCTTGTTTACAGGATTGATCGAAAGTCTTAGATCATAACCTCACAATTATGATCGATCGTTGTATTATCCTCGGTTATACACACTCATCCGACAGATACTAATTTCCTTCGAGGATTGTAACGCGTTTACCTTTGGATCTCAGCTAAGAAGCTTCGTAACGGACGAATCTGATTAACGACGAAAATGTAGAAAGGGATTTTTTAATAAATCATGAACGCTAATACGTGCAAACTCCGGGAAACTATTTTCTTTCAAGGGATCTCGAACAAAGGGGTTCCACTTTCGTTCGTGGCCAACATTAATAAAATGCTAATACCACGGTGTAATATTAAGCTGATATTGAATAAGTATTAAACATGCATAGACACCGCGGGTTCACGGAATTGAAATTCTTCGTAGAAATATTCCCAGCCTTTTGTGAAAATTATACGAGCCCCTGACAGTGGAGGTGATTTCAGTGTACTTTCGAAAAAAACTTCTGAATTCTTATATATTCGATAAAACTATCATTTACATATTAGGAATACATGGAGAAGAATCTTGGCCAGTTTTGAGAAATTCCAAGGAGATTTCAAAGGTAAGATGACCTTGTTAATTTTAAATTACCGTTGAATATTGAAAGTACGAAGGAAGAATTCGAGTCGTTAATCACATGTAACAATTTATCTCTAATATCCTACAAAAATTTCAGTTTGATTAGTGAAAAAAGAGATCCTAACGAATCGTGGTTAATATTAAATTTCAACAATCTTAATGTTATTGTCAGCTAAACTGTTTCCCTGGAAATTGAAATTCAAATGTAACGAAACAGTGACAGCCCGAGTAGCTTAGCAAGTGAAGTAGTTACCTAACTAAATAAGAAATTCATTTAACCTGTTTCTTCTTTCCTTTGTGTACTATAAATGCTCGCAAGAAGTAAGCGTAATTGAGTATTAAAAGAAAGCTAACAATCTGTGCATTATTCTTCACCCGATTCTGTTGCCCATTTAAATTGCTAACACAAAGAGAATTGTAACGTTGAGAAGTTACAGAAAATAAGGTAAAACTTAAGTACGTCACAGTCTTTAACCGTATTATCGAATTGTATAATGAATGTTCATTAATTCGCATTAATGAAACGTAGCACGGTTGCTCGTAAAGGGAATGAAAGTATTTAATTAAAAATTAAATATAAATTCAATTAAAGGTCGCGCGGCAGCTAAACGAACTGTGATTAGCAACTTATAATTCAGATAAATTAGATGTTCCGCGGATATCCAAGTATTCAACGATATTTCAAAAGTAACGTTCTTTCTAACGTTTCTTTTTAATTTTGAAATTAAATTGTTATTTCGTTGCTTATTTCAAGGGAAATAGTCCTAATTTCAAGTTTTCCACTGGCTTTCCTACCGTGTAATTATTAAATATATTTTGATATTGTAAAGTCTAAAAACCGAGTTCTGCGAAGTACAACAGTAGTCAAGTTATAATGACGAAACGAGTGTTCGGCCAAAACTACAAAGAGCTGTTAACCTAATGCAAGAGCACTATAATCTCGTTAATGCCGTCGTATCGTATCTCTTAGTCGGAAGGGGGATTTACTGAAATCTCAAAACGTGCAATTTCATAGGGAACAGAATCGTGCACCACTTTGAACGGGACATCGTATTTACAGCAGAGCTAATGCAGCATGTAAGGTAAGCTACCTTCCTAAGGATAAAGAGTATCTTTTAGACCATGCAACTTGCGACTGTTCGCTATTAAGAACTTCTCGTTACTTGTGTAAACACGCATTAGCACTCATTCTGCTGGTGCCACCGTGTTTTTGTTCTCTGAGTATGCGTCAGCAAGTCTGAAGGTACTTGAAAACGAAGTAAATAAAAAAATAAAGTTAACAATGTACCATAGAAAAGTGCATTAGAGTACCATAACAAGGACAAAATCTATGATTTTCTTAAAATAAAATTAGGAACATTGTGAATAGTAATTAAACGTTATAGAATAAGAATGTCGCGATTATATCGATGTATAATTTCTGATGTATTTCGCGCAAATGTACCGTTTCAAAGTTCGGTACACGAAGTATTTTCCACGTAAAAATATTTCTCTGTAATTTCATTTTATTACGGAACGTTACATAGGAACAATTTTAGAAAAATAGTATAAACCATATAGTCACATTTTTATTTAGAAATATATACAATAAATGTACACGCAATTATTTTGATGTGTTTATTCAAAGCATCCGAATTTCAGTCCTGAAGAGTCCATCCTCGAATATCACCACTCTGTACAAACAAAAATGTTTTTACCACTGCTCTTCCGCGAACATAATAACGAAGTAAATTACATTATTTTCAGAAGTAGCAAATTTGAAATCATGGCATTCGTAGATCTTGGTGAATAAATCATCATAGTAAAATGTGAAAAAAGAGGACTGATATAAGTCTTAAATAGTTACCTTTCTTTTGTCAGGCATTCATTCAATTCTCGTATTCGAAAGTATCTAGAAATAGAAGAAGAAACAAATATTACTAAAAGTTTCCTTTACTTTTCTAACAATTATTTTTCCACGAATTAATCAGTTAGCAAATACTGTAACTAATCACGGCATTCAGAGATCTTGGTGATTAATGGTTTCATCATGAATATATTAATAATATACACATTAAATGTTAGTACTTTCTACTCACTTTTTCTTATGATATTCTTCCACAGATATTGATTGAACCTGAAATAATATTTCTTTATTAATAATTACACTTTACTTGCTTTAAAAAAATATTTCTATTTATTTATCTCAGTTAGCAAATACTAAAACTAATCATGGCATTCATAGATCTTGATGGTTGAAAAGTCTCATCATAAAAAGTTAGAAGAAGCTAATTAAGACTACTTTCACAAATTATACTTACTTTTTGCAAAGTGCAATGGAATAACCACATCCGCATTTGACTCTACAAATAATACTATCATTAATAAAATTATTTACATTTGTATTGAAATAATAATCATAATGTACTACATTTCAGATAGCAAATACAAAATTAAAATCATGGCAATCATAGATCTCGGTGGTTAAAAGTATCATCATATGCTAAATCTATCTAAATCATTAATGTAACAAAATTAACGAAACTCACTTGTATAAGAATGACTACCCAAAATGAATAACCCTGAAAATAATAAAAATACAATTATTTAAATACATCATAAAATATAACACATGTATTACTCACCTTCTGCTTGTATACATTTATCCACATAAAGATTTCGAACATAATTGTTAAAATAAATAGACTAGACATAACTACAAAGAAGAAATGGTACAATTGAAATTGAAATACCTCTTTCTTTTTTTTTTTTTTAACAATTTGACAAATTTTGCGACTGCGAATTGAACATCTATCTTCCGCTATTTTTACGTATTAAAAATCTACCGTAGCGAAAGAGTTAAATAATAATAATTGTAACTTCAATAATTACAGCTATAAGTGAAATGTACTATCAAATCTTCTTTGCAGTATACGCCATGCTAGTAAATTTACATTAAAACATATGTTTATTAATGTATACAAATTAATCAGCTTTTTTGGTTGTACGGGTCTTCTTAGCAGGTAAAGGTTTTTGGGAACGCAATACAGCGCTGGCGCGACGCAGTGCAGCCTGAAAATACCAGATTTTATATTGAAAAATATTGAAAAATATATGATAAACATAATTTCCCCAGATCTAATTACATTTGTCAAGTCTACGCGATATTTGTTCATCGTGAGCAATCTCTTTAACTTGTACAAAGAACGGCGCGCTCCAGACTTTAATGTACATCTAACTGTAGCCTTTGCAGGTTTCCTTACTGCCTTAGCCTTTTTGTACACTACTGTAAATCCTTTTTTATCGGGCGTATCGACAACACCGACGCTTTTCTTGTGAATCAAACCGGAATAGCGGTAGCTGCTTAAATTGGTTAGATTGTTAGGTTCCTGAAATTTTATATCATAATACGTAAATCATCTAGGAAGCTGATAACGACGAATAAGTAAAGCTTAATACGAACCGTGGAAAAAGGCTTGTTAATGTTGCGTTTCTTTAACAGAAACGCATTGTTATTGCGGATAATCATCCAGTTTAAATGGGACGACATTTTGAATGGTCTGAAAGAATGACGCAGTAAAATTTATTAATATTACTTATTTTATTTACGCGAATGAAACCATAAAATTTGGCAGAAGCGTGTTAACCTGTACAACTATTAACAATAAATAAAACAACTTCTGTCTGTACTATTACTTTCTTTAAATATTCTCAACTTAATAATTTATTAATTCACCTTATCGAAAGTTACGATCGATAAAGAGTGCAATATATAAATATTATAAACTGCGAAAACAGACTCACCACGTGTACGACCAGCGAAAAGAAATAAGAAAGGAATACTCAAGATGGAGTCTCAAAGGTATGGCGAATCTAGGAAATAATATGAAATTCGTAAATATCCCTATACGTCGTATAGTGAAAAAATAATGCTTCCTCGAACTGCCTTTCCCGCCAAAAATTAAGACAACAAAAAATAAGAATCGGAAGTGGATTAAAGAAATTTAATATTAACTGTGATTTTTTAAATTCTATATTTTCTATATTTAAAAAAATCTATATTTTATAATATAAGAACGTGTAACTTATTCTCGATCAACATAATTGTTCAAAAGGTAGTTCGTTAAACATAGATGTTACTTCGTCCGAATCGTATTCCTCTTTCACGTGTTCTTCATTTTCTCTAGACACACTTCGAAAATCTTGTGGGATATAAATCGAAGTAACATCTTTGTACAAAGCATCGTCATGGTTCGGCCGTTGTAAATCCGCCCATCTTGTGGCGACATGTTTAAACACACATTTTCTAAACACCATGCAATGCATATGTCGCAGTTTCTCGTATTTAATTCGCATAAATCCCAATTTACTCAGGACATATCTCCACGACTTGATAATCTTAACGTTCGCATTAACGTGCTTGGAGTCTGGACTTACGATAAAAAGTATCCCGCCATTTTGCAGCAAATCGTAAGCTTTTTTACAGCACGCGTATCTTTGTTTCGGACAGGGTAAATATTCTAAGAATAAAGAGAACACAGCTACATCGAAAGAGCTTTCGGGCAATTGCAACACTTCTTGGCTATCGTCGGAAAGCACTTTTTCATCCCCGATTCGAACATTCAGAAAATCGCAACGTAAAACTTTATTCGGTACGCCATTTAGATCTATCGCAGTTACTTCGAACATGTCTAAAGAACCAAATGGATTGAAGCAACTTCCTACATCCAGCAATAATACTTTTTCAGTTGGTTCTTGAAAGTTGTCGGAACGATCTTTCTTATGTTCGCTATTTAAACGACAATTCGTAGCAACTTCAGTTTCTATACAATTTGTATCTATTTTCAGTTTAATATCCCTTTCTCTAATGTCGTACTTTTGTCTTCCACCGTTGAAAAAATACTCCTCACAATGAAATTTAATCCATTCTATCCTGGAGTATGTCGAATTTTTTACGTTTAAATTATTTTCTATCCAATATGTCGTCGCTAATTTGTGCATAGAGGAGGCGTATTTCTGAAAGAAAGATCTCGATCAGATTATTTTGACGATATTTCGAAAGTATCGATATTTTTTCCATCATTTCAATCTCCGAAAGGTACACTCGAACCTGCAAAATATCTTTACGACTTGTATGCCGTTTCCACGCAATCTCAGGACCGTAATTCTGTGCCTCTTCTCGCAACGTGGCGTGTGTATTTTTTATAATATCTGCTAAATATTTATGCTCCTCTGTCGCCATTCGAAGTACCGGATTGACATTAGTCGAATAAAATACGGTGTAACAGTCCGGCGAGTTATTTCCGATTAATTTCGTTGCATAGAATGTATATAAATATGTCAACGACTTTTTTCGTCACTTTAACCTAACGCACAGCTTTTGACGTTTCAATAAATTGCCGTCGTTAACCCCCATAACCAAAACAATGGCGGGTTCTGCACTAAGACGATTAATGGCAGAATACAAACGTGAGAATTAGATTTAATTTTCAATTTTATACTTCGTTAGAAACTTTATGCATATATTATTCGCTTGCTTTTCCCGTCTGTTCAATTTCGAAAGATAACGTAATAAAGTACTGCGTAACTTGCAGAGCTAACCTTAAATCCACCCGAAGGCATTATCGCTGGTCCGATAAACGAGGAAAATTTTTTCGAATGGGAAGCTTTAATCACGTACGTATTCGAAATACGAATATTCTTATCATTTTATATCGATCTTACTGATTTTGTTTCTTGCTCGCGTGTTATATTCATATTCAGGTGTCCATTTTATATCTCTTCGGTCGAAAGTTACAAACGATTACAGGTCGAAAATTTTGCGGATACGTAACATATGTTTAACAAAAGATTTCACAGGATTTGAAATTTTATGTTTGTTCACAGCGGTCCGGAAGGGACATGTTTCGAGGGCGGTGTATTCCCAGCAAAACTGATATTTCCACCTGATTACCCGTTAAGTCCACCGAAAATGCAATTCACCTGTGAGATGTTTCATCCAAATAGTAAGATGTTTTTTTTTTTTAACTCTTCGATAACCGTTGGCACCTATAGACGTTTTGGAAATTTGGCTCGTACACTTTTGCTATCGCCTTTTCGCCCAATATTTCGTTTTAATTTAACCCATTGGCGCATACTTTCAGTTTTAGAATCGTGCCCAGAAACGCAGTTCTTTTGTTTTTTTGTAATTGTTTGTTACTACAATAGGAAATTAAGCGACAGTTATATGTTTGAAAGTAGAAATTATCAAATTTTACCACAGTTTTTCCAGGAAAACTTTCGGTAGCTCTAACCGTAATTTGTTTATCATTACTTTTTTTCTGTACTCGGAACAAATAACGGCTAAGACCGTCGCGAAGACTATAGTAATTTTTGTTCAATGTATTACTGAAGAATCAACAAATAAATACATTAGTACAGTCCGTACTAATAATATTTCTTTTTTTATTAATGAAAGTATGCAGAACGGCTATAGCCGTCGTTTGCGGCAATGGTTTAACGAAAGGAATGTTACACTTTTTCCTTCGAGTGCGGAGCATTTGAAAGTTAAACACTCTACTTGGACGGAATACTTTTTCTAACCGTGTAATTGAATCTTTTCCTGCGCTAAATTAAATTAAATATTTCTGTTATCCTTAGGAAGTATTCGTTACTTACGGAAATTAATATTTAAAAGACGTCATCACTTAAAGATAAATTATAACGAATTTGAATATTCAAGTATGCGTCCATAACACTCGAAAGGTTAAACTTTCGAAACCAATTCAACAGATTTTACGGTTAGAAATCGAACGTCCTTTCTTTCGAAATCCACTGTAGCGAAAGGGTTAACAAGTTGCAAATCTTATTATCTTAATTTCGTTAATTTTGAACAATGATAAAAATGACTTTGTATTCGCAGTTTATACAGATGGAAGAGTGTGTATAAGCATATTACACGCACCCGGTGATGACCCGATGGGCTACGAAAGTAGCGCGGAGAGATGGAGTCCAGTTCAAAGTGTAGAAAAAATATTGTTAAGCGTGGTAAGTATGTTAGCGGAGCCGAATGACGAGAGCGGAGCGAATGTCGACGCTGCTAAGATGTGGAGAGAAGATCGCTCAGAGTTTGAAAGAATCGCTCAAAAACTAGTTAGGAAAACTCTTGGTATCCCGACATAAATTATAAGATGTTTTAACATTTAATCGAGAGAAGAAGAAAAAGAGAGTGAAAGAAGGGGAAAATTGTAATTAAAATGTCATACGACCCAGTGCAAAATATATATTGTGTTTAAAATAATAAAATTTTATTTAAATGTAACGTTATGTACTTGCATAAATACACGTTTCACACGGTTATGTATATCAGGTGATATAAATGCTGAATATAAAAGAGAATGATTATTAAGTGTGTTAGTCTCAAAAAATGTATTTTATTTTCAACATTGCAGTACAAACATTGGTAATCAAATACATACGCATTTGTTTACACTTAGAGTACCCTTGACTGTAATAAACTAATGGGGGAGAGAAAAAAAAAAGAAAACGAAATTTCTTGTGCTCATAGGTATGAAAAATTCGAGTTGTGCAAATCATACGAATTACAATTACGAAAATAGTACTAAATACTCGTTAATAAACAATTCTTTGCTAAATTATTTTATGGTAACGTTCGAAAATATCGTTTACGTTCGGAAAGTATCACATTGCTTATGTGAAATGCAAAAAAAAAAAGAAAAATGAAACTAGAGTAACATTTTTAGATAAATACAGTTACAGATTGCTTTTGGAGTATATGAAATTTGTACATTTGAAATTTATAGTAAAAAAAGTCGCTGTTCTTGTTAGAAATTATACTAACTTATACGTTAGAAAGGTTTTACAAAAATTAAATATTTCCTTGGAATTTAGACTTTTAAAATAATCGTTTCCACCCGTAGAAGTAAATAATGTTCGTCGTTTACTCGGGTTTCATTTTCTTCGTAGTGTTGTGCACAACACTTATCTTAAAATTTCAAAGAATCATCCACACACCTGTTTTGTTGTGCATATTCGAAAGCATATTTTGTATTTACCTTAAATATTTACAAAATTAAAAGATTTGTAATAAGTTTCTGATTATCATGCATTCCTCACTCTAATGACCATCGAACTTGGTGATAAATTATATTAGACTAGAGTAAGTAAATTAAAGAATATATAGAATTATAGTTAAAGATATAATTGTTAACTCTTATTAAACTGTTAAACTAACAACAAAGAGCTTATATATTTTTCGAACATTCTTCCGTTGCAAATTATGCTTTTTGGATTAATATCTTTGAAAAAAGAGATAAAAAAATAAATGCAAGTATTCAGAAGTAAATTGATATTTATTAGTAAACAATACTGAACTCCAACTTAAAACGCAATGTTTATGACTAGCACTTGTCAATTATGTGTAATAAACAATAATAAAAAATTATGTATCAATAGATTATAGACAAAGTACAATATTGCATTTAGGAGATGTATTCCTTCTACTAATCTTTATGATTTCCATTTTTATTAATTTTTTTTATTTTTATGTAATTCAATAAATCGAATTGTATATCGAAAGTGAATTAAAAAAAAAAATATATATATATATATATGTGCAATTACTTTTACTTTGAAATTTTTTAAATTGGCAAAGCAATGTTGTACTTTGAATATGATTATAAACTTTGGCATGTAAGAAATAAATTACTACTCTATGCCAAGTGCATCTCTCGTAAAGGTATTAGCTGTTACCAGTTTCCTAATTAAATATTAAATTGAACTATATATTTTCACAATTCAGATTTAGAGATATCCTGTTTAACAGAATACTTACTTTCAACAATTTTAATATACCCGTAAATAACACACCGGTATCTCCTTAAAAATGTACAATTAATTACAACACTTTAACATTAACAATAATATCACATTTCGATATCAAAATTCTGTAGAATTGAATGGAATATTTTCTCTAACATACCCCCCGCGTTTAGAAGGGCATTTATAAAAATACAAAACTGTTATTCAATTGCAGACTTATTTCCACATAATCGCACGAAAGAAACATATACTGTTAAATATATTTTTAATTACTCAATAACACTTGGCATAGAATTTTCGTATTTTTTTCTTAATCGTTGATGTTAGTAGTAGTAAGTAGTAGAACATAATTAAATAAAGCATCGATACTTTTCAATAATGCTAATTTCTTCACAAGAATACATATGTGCAACTTATATTAATGTAAAATACATTTCTTACAAAATGGTACTAATTCTGCTCTATTATACCTCCCTCTGTGGCTGAGGTATCATGGTGCCTTTAACCATTAATTATACGCACATGCTTCACATATGATTTAGATTTATCCTTAAACATAGTCTTTTTCAGACAATCTGGTAATAGTAATTGTATTGCAAAATCTACCACGTGAATATTGAGTATAAAATTTGTGTAGTACTGCAAAGTTCACGAAAGTGCAACCAAAAAAAAAAAAAAAAAAAGATTCTGAGCAATATGTATGTATATGTGGCCCTCGTTATTCCATGATTCATGAAGCTGCACAGGAGAAGCAATTTAACGATAGAATGAAAAGAAAGATCTGTTAATTAATCTGTCTAGTAACAGTCTCGGTACACGTTTCGTATAAAAACTTTTCTCCTTCCCATTTGAAAAATCTATCTTTATATCGATGCTTCGTAGCGAGCTCTGTATAACATTACAGAATACAAAATTTATCAAAGTAATGTCTCTGTTTCTGAAGATATGAGATTTACGCACCTCTTCAGGAAAGGGACAAAAATTAAAAATATATGTTATTATAATTTACTAAATTTTATCTGAAGCTCCTCTCTACTTTTTCCATTCGGTTACTCGAAATTGTCAATTGAAAAATTTCCCACTCGATTTTACGTTAATCCTTAGGTATTAAGTTATAATCTAAAGATTTATATAACGATCGCAAAAGAAACTGTGAACGTGAAAATTGTAAGTTCCGCAGAATAACATCCGGATTTTGTTAAAAATCATACTATACACAGATAAAACTAAGCAATTACACTTACGTATAATAAAAAGAAAAAGAAAAAAAAATATACAACATAACTAAATTCGATTAAGTGCATTGCACGATGTAATCTTGTTAAGTTTATCTGAGCACAAGAATAAACAGTGACTTCGATTATCTTGGATTCAACTGCATCATAATTTAAGGAATCAGAATTCTATAATTTATAATTTTACATAGCACCAGTCACTAATCAGTTTTAACAAAGAATCTTTTCTTACCTCTCACGGTAAATATCGTTAGATCTTATTTTAAAATTGGCTATAAAGAATGGAAAAAACTGTGATACATTTAAAAAATTGCACATCATACGTTAATTATTCTTTATAGACTTAAAAAATCACAATATGTATATATATATATTATTAGATATATATATCTAATATGCCAGGAATTCATAAACTTCTGGCAATTTAATTATTCTATGAAATCAAGCAATATACATAAAGATATTTACATTATAAAATAATGCAAAATAACGAAACTGTGTTCTATCCAAAGATTATCCTCGAAAACGATCGTGATGATAATAATAATAATTTTTTTTTGTTTTTTCTTTTTTCTTTTTTTTTTTTTTGGGAAAGTACGATTGATGCTCGAATGAAAATATTTATACTGCATTATGATTCCATTAGTTCGTTGAATATTTCGTCTAAGTTAATCAGTCTGTGGCAGCTACTTCTAAACATAAAACAGCATGTTGAACTGATAAATATTGAAATTTCCTACGGTTGACAGACACAATAACTGATTTTTATATATGCCAGATTATACCTTAATATAACATTATAGCCTACAGCCCTTTTTCGTAATTGCTTGTATGTGCATCATATTTAGAAATGATTTATTGACTCTATATCGATCGTCCACCCCGTTAAATGGAATGCCACATGTAGGATATAAATTAACTATATTCGTATTTCTCTCGTTTTGCATTAGAAACACATATCCGAGAATTTTATAGCAAATAATCGAATGCATAATTGAATAATCATAATTCATCGATAAAATAAAAAAGAACTCAACGGACGATAGTTACTGCAATTTTATTGCCTGATTGAAAAGAGCAGTGCAAGGTATATGGCACATCAGAAGGAGTTATTCGATCACTGCTTTGCATCATTATACATGAATATTTATACATTCATTTGCATCATGTAGAACTACAATTTATTTAAAAATAACGAACAGGAACTGAAGTTTAATATCGATATACATAGAATTTACTGAAATTATTCTACAAGTGTTCTTAGAATCGTCAATTCAAAAATCAAACACCAATTGAATTTGTGCACTCTTAATGGAATTACGCGAACGTGAAATCTGATTGAAAATGATCTTCGAATGAATTTTACTTTTTGCCTTATACCCTTCTTTTTTTTTCTTCTTTTTCTTTTTAGTACTTTTATGCAATTAGCTATAGCGTTTATAATTCTATATACGAGCTGCGTGGAACGGATTACCCTTCTTTTCAAAAAGATGTTCAAACATTCTGTTCAAAACTTCAAATCAATGTACAATGTATGTAAAAATCAGCTATTCACCATACTTAATCATAGTGTCGTTTTAAAACAACCATTATAAAAGGAAAAACTGTACAAAAGCTTAATTCTTTAAACCATAGATACTAAACATTTGGCAAGTATTTCACAAAAATAAGAACGAAAGATTATATATTTGTACCTCACGATAGGCCTTGCGGTGTGAAACAAATCTTCTCTAATTCACCAGTTGAAGAACTAACAGGTGATTCGGCTCTGTCGTCTTGTTCAGCTAATTGTTCACTGTAGTAATGCGGCGTGCTCAGATAATCGATGAGCCGCCGCGGCAGAGGTAGAGTTGGAATAAGATCCCTGCGTACCATCTTTAATATAACAAATCTGCACGTATGCTGCAAGCTCTGAACCTGTTTGAATCTTGACACTGGATGAAGAAGTTGCACACGCATCGGGCCTAACACTGGCCGTCGATGAAGAAAAAACAAGTATCGTCCACTACGCGAATGTTCTACAGCATTCTCGATGAAGTCGACAATCGTATGGGATTTGAATTTTGTGCAACTTCCAAAGCTGAAATTACCTGCGAATATATAACAATCGAAATATTAGAATCGTTAAAAAAAAAAAAAAAAAAAAAAGTAATAAGGACAATAATCGAAAGTATAAAACTTACCCTGATCATGTTCTATTCTTACATGCCGCACACAACTGTTAAGTCTAAATGATAAGGAGAAAATATAATGATCATCGCTGCTGTCTCTTACAATGAACGATCCATCTGGTTCATTGGACAGTATTTTCTCTGCAGCTTCACCAGATATCGGGCCCCAATACCATCCGTACTGTTTCAACAGAAGCGTATCGATTATAATTTCATATCATAACTACGTATGAATATCGGGCATGAATTATATAAATTTACATACATCTTTTACTTTCTCGATACTAGCAGCAAAATCCATACTTGTATCCTCTGCCGGCTCGTCCTCAACTTTCGGCGCAAGTGGAGGTATTTGCGGTGGTATAGAAGTTGGACTTTCACATTTCGATACCATCGTTGTAAGCGCATCCTCCGCTTGCTCCACGCATCCTACATGACCGTTACTCTTCGGCAACGGTGGTAACGCACGCTTAAAAAATGGTAGCTTTTGTACAGAGGAATCTACCTCTGAGGTAGTATTATTATTATTAGCATGTTGGTCAGAATCAACACCCTCTTCCTCCTCGACAATTTCACCCTGTACAATGCTGTTTCTTTTCTCTACGAAATGATCCGGTGAACCCAAACGCCTGAATCTAAATATATTGCAAAGTGTTTGTTTCAAATTTAACGAGAAATTCCGTTGACTCTTCTTGATCTTCTCCCTCTCGGAATCGACCTTCTCCTTATGCGGTTCCTCTTTCACCTTTTTATGTTTAATACTAACGAACGAATTTTTTTTATGCTTCTTAAGATTACCGTTATTATTGTTATTGTTATTGTTATTATTATTATTATTATTATTGTTATTGTGAATCAGTCCATTGCTATTTTTGTTTGAAATCGGAGTATCCATCGCTGAATCTGTATGCGGATTACTATACCTATTGTTATTATTTACACTAATACCTTTCGGCATTGCAAGGTGTACAGGTGTATGACTTATCGGGGCTTTATTATCGCGTTTAATTTTATTTTCACTAGAATCACTGGAGCTTGAGTATAGTGTTTGCAAATATTGACGCACTTCGTGTAAAGTCATATGAATCGGTTCACCGATATTATGCATGTGACCATTCGATGTACGAGACGTATGACGACCAGATGTACCTGGAACGCTGTGACGCTTCCCGTTTCCGGTCTCGTTGCAGCATACATCGGACAATAGTCTCTGTGATTTAATAACATGGGTAATAGCACGAGGTTTTCCACAGTAATGCCTTGCCTGTTGAATATGAGCTTCTAATTCACTCTGAGAGCTGGCAGATACGTTTCTTCTTCTTTTTCGATGATGCCTATGACGTTTAGGCCTTTGCGGTGTTCTAAGATCGTGCAAAGGTCTAACTACATCTATTGGTACAGTATAAATGTCAGAATCAAAGGGCACATTGTACATATCACTTATCTCACTGGTCGTTAAAACATCATGCGACATAGCAGAAGTGATAAAACTGCTGTCATCCGCTTTATGACTCAGTCCTGAGGTATTTATTGAATTATGAGAACTGGACAAACGAGATGAGGCTAGAGAACATCGTGAATTTGGACGATTCAAAGTATTATACGGAGTAATCAGAGTGGTTGCCCCCTGGCACGACGAAGGTGTTAATAAATCTGTTGCCCAAAGACGTTTCGGATTGTATACGCTACGTGTTACTACTGGTATATGATTTGTCGCAGGTGCTATTCTTCCTTCCGGCCACGAGATTCTACAAGATATTATTAACGCTTCTTCGATTGTTGTCTGTACTAAATTTTCAGCATATTCGTCTATTAATTGCGGAACTTTTTGTCTCATTAAACGTGCATAGCTAAGAATCGGTGCGGATGAAGATTCAGAGTTAGGAGGAGAAGGGCTATCTTGAAACTCTGGCGGAGGTTTAATAGCTACGTCGACCACTTCAACTTCTAGTTTCCCATCGGCGTCGGTCCATCCTGGTCCTTTTTTCAATGTATTAAAATTTTCACCGCACATACCATCTGAATAATCAAAAGAATCTTGCGACAAAGATTTACTTTCTATATCGCTTTCTTGCATCTAAAAAAAACAACGAGAAAGGGTTAATTATTAAAAAAATAACAATTACCAAAAAAATAATTAAAAAAAACATAGTTTCAACGCATAGTTGAATTCTCTCTAGATATTAATATTATATTTACGATAAAAAAAAATACCTCGATCGCAAGATGCGCACGAACTGAATCGCTAGAAATGGACCCTCCAATTCCACTGCTACCAAGATCACTGAGAGGTCCAGTAGCGCTTAGTGAACATGACGGTGGAGAGTCCATCTCAATACCTTTGATATATTTGTTCGCTAAAAGGTTTATAGTAGCCAAAATTTTTGGAAGTTCCACATTGTCCCCTGTATTACAATAAAATTTGAATCTTTAATTAGTACTATTTAACTTTGCAAAACACCAATTTACAAAGTTAGAATAAAGATGATTCTTAAAGGGTGTAAAGATTCATACCTGAAAATAGCAATTATGGGCAATACACCAATGTCTCATGATCTTCATGTTTACATATGTGCTTGTACTTTTCATATGGTCCATTATGAATAAAAAACTGAAAGTACATGTAAAGAAAATTAATCAGTACAATGCCTAAATTTACACTTACACTATAGAACCTGATACTAATCATTCCCACCTGTGATTCAACTAATATTACCGTGTTTGCTTAGTGAAATCTCTAGATATCGTTAAATCGTTTAACCGAAAATTAAGGAAAATTTTTTTTTCTCTAAGAACACGATTTGGAGTTGACGAATTTCAAGTATTTAACCTCCGATTCGGAATCGCACGAAGTTTCATTCGGGCGGCAGGACGGTAAGAACGCGCGAGAAATAAAAAGAATCGAGGGAGAAAGATATTCTCGTAAAAAAGTATTTAATATATTGTCAAAGGATTATATGACATGAAAAAACAATATGTCTTGAGTTATCGCTCTACGAAGGAATTGAAAAACCCACGTTGGAGTAACACGGATAAGAAATTGGGATATCCCTCATGTATGACTCATCCCTTAGCTGTCCTATTGTGCGAGGAAATGTTCGAAATATCTTGATAAAGATTACATGCCGTGCAACGAGCATTTTAACATCCCGGCAAGGTTGATGTTTGCGTCGTAGGATAGTAGCAGGCTACGTTTGACGTTTCGATAAGTTAAAACTGAGATTTACGTACTTATGCTAGGTTACTCGTAACTCGATCGTATTCACGTAATATTCGTCAACGGTGCCAAGTATCGGAGAAACGTTCATCGTTGTCACATAACGTCCGTTCGACAGACAAATCAATATTTAAAAGACAAACGCGGGTCCTTCACGTTACAGTTTACTCCATGTCAGTTCCGTTCCCACATTCCGTCTGTCATGCCGAGGGAAGAGTTCTCTATTCGAGTACTTTCCGGGATCGACGATGCATTTCACAAAAGGAAGAACTGCGACCACCAATGTGGTTGCACAATTCGAAATGGTTTTATGTACAGCATTTTAGTTAAGTCGGTTCAGTTTCGAATGACCAACATACGCGAATGAAATTTTATAACTTTTCAATCTGTTGAGTAACATTTACTTAGAACAAATAGCTAACTCGGTAATAATACAAAAGAACTCTTCGTTCCTTTTTACGATTGATAAAAGTTTAAAATACTCCTTCAAGCTGATAATTCGTCAAGTTAAGGCACAGTGTAATATCGATATGTAAAATACTTTTTTTTTTTGTAACGAATCTACGAAACAGATTTGCTTTGTTGACGTTATTCGTTGTTTCTCGCTGATTTTCAATTGTTCTCTCACATTCGACTACTACCTTTCCGCTGATCTTTTCAAAGTTGCTACGCGTGGAAGCGTTTTAAAAAGTCCCTAGATGAGAATTCACTAGATGCAGAGGGGGAGAGCGTGGCAGACGTTTCTTCAACCGATAGTTATGAATTCTAATTCATTGTTTTATGTATGTGCACTTTCTGCAACAATGATTACGCAAGTGTAAAAGATCGCGAAGAATGTCGCAGGTGTACGTGAAAAGTAGCCGGTGTAGTTGTAAGAGACACGCATTCACACAGTCACACGGTATGTCAGCACTAGTGTGGTTGTGATTGTGACATTTTCCACACAAACAAAGTGTAGATGAAGATTAATATTAAACGCAGGTTAAACAAATTTAGTATTAATTAGATTAACATTATTATATTGTAATTCCGCGACGGTAATACGTTTTAATTTAATTTCCCGTGAATACAATCGAAGCGTAGAAAATTATTAAATTGCTTTAAACAATTTGTAAAAATGCCAATGTTTCTTTTGTAAGCGCTTGAAGAATCACGTGAATGTTATCTGATTATTATTTATACTTTTATCTTCCGCAAGAACTCGATTTTTGTATTTATATTTAATTATATTGTAAATATGTACGCAATTAATAAATATGTTATTTATTGTTTGAAATATAATTGAATTATGTAATAAACGAAGAAATTTCGATGTACAATCGAAGGTGTAATATAGAATAACATATTACAGGTAGGAAAAAGAGGATAAATAATTGAAAAAAAAGAAAAGAAAAGAAAAAAAAATGGTACTTCAACAGTTAGCAGACTTTTTGAGCCTTGTAACAATAGGCATGTGTTTTATATTAAAAATTCCTCAAATTTTGAATTTGTTGACTGCCAAATCAGCAGATCAAATTTCAGTTGTAGGTCTGTTGCTAGAACTGACAAGGTAAGTTCATTTCCTGCTTCACAATAAATCTTCTTACCTCAGCTCAAGTGAAATGAGCATAATTTCATTTAAAAAAAAAAAAAAAAAAAAAAAGTTTCAACTTTTTCAGAATAAATTTAACAAGAATTTTCTTCCAGCTATACTGTGATGACTAGTTATAATTTTACAAATGGCTACTCACTACTATCCTACTTGGAGTATCCTATCATTCTGCTTCAAGAATATGTTTTAATCTTCCTAGTATTGAAGTACTTAAATAAAATAAACACATTCTCAATTCTAGCCTCAGTATTCTACTTTATTCTAAGTATCTCTTTTGCCATGCAACTCATTCCGAAGGCCGTCCTTATGATTCTAGCGGTTAGTTAATTAATCAACGATAAATTAAAAAAAAAAAAATAAAAAAATAAACGAAAGGTACCAACTCTTGGAACTCTAATAATTATTTAACATTCTATTGATTTGTAGCCATTGTGTACACCTATTTCGTTGTCGAGTAAGCTAGTCCAATTGGTAGCAATTTTTCAAGCGAAAAACGCGGACACAGTGTCGCCAATTACTTGGTTTATCTCTGCGTTCACTAATTTAAGTAAGTCCCACCGATAAGAACTTCCTACACCATCGAAGTTCAAAGTTCCCAATAAAAGTTTGCATACATTTTCATTTCTAGCGAGAGTATTCACTATATGGATGGATTCAGCGGACATGTTGCTACTAGGAAATTTCGGTATGTCTGTGATCCTCAGCACGAGCATCATGTTCTCGGCTATTTACTATAGATGGAACCGAGTGAAGCAAGATTAAACTAGTTGAAATACGACTCAGTGCCATGAAACCGATCTAGTCGAAACTCCTCTACTTAATCAACCAAGAAATAGCGAGATGATAATTAATAATAATAATTAATTAAACAGAACAGTACACACGATGTTTAAGCGAACCGAGAAGAGGTTCGAGAAATCACTCCGGAAGAAATAACCAGATATAGAAAATACATATATGTACAAATATACGTAAAAATGAAAAAAGAAGAAAAAAATACTCAATATCGAATAAAGCAATTACAGGTCAAACGTACAAACCGAAGACTCACTCCATTAATAATTTCCTCGTCGTTTTTTCTTTCCCTGTCAGATCTCTTCGGATTAGATAATTAAAAAAATTAAATATTAGGAAAAATATTAAGTTGTTACATATGAAATATACGATGTTGCAGTAGAAATACTTTGAGCCTTTACAGTTTATTAATGTTTTCGTGTCTATGGGTGTATGAAGTGTCATTTTAAAGCTTTATTCTAATGAAGAGGCGATGAAAAATGCTTTCGAGGAGTTTGTTCCGTTCGAAGGAACAGGAAGTCGCTCGATCTTTTGTTTGACACGGTTTATAACACGCTCGTGAAGAAAGGATATTTTTTTAGATTCATGTATTGTTCGAAATTTGTGTATTTCTCACTGAGAGAATTATTAGTTTTCTTTACAGAGTTCATTAACTTCGAGGATCTAAGCTTCTACGAAAATGGAATTACAAAAGCTGCAACTAGTTGGAAAAAAAGTGTGTAGATTGTAATGGAAAGTACTTTGATCAATAAAATGTGGTTTTAATTAAGATACACTGGTTTAAAGTTCATTTTAAAAATCCTCGAAGAAGTTGATCATTCAGACATTTTACTAACGAAATCAGCGTTTGGTACACTTGAACCCTTTTAATCGAAGCTTTTGAGTACAAAGTAGAAATTTTCCGAGCTTCTTCTTAACATAATTACCTGTCCTTCACCTATGGTTTCGTCGATTAAAATTCGAAAAATCCAATGGTTCTGTTAGGAACTCTTCAGTTACTTGCGATTCTGTAGATTTTTCATGGTTTCAAAATTTTATTCTTCCTGCATCTCTACCATCTATCTAGATTCTTCTCTTTTTCTTCTTTTCATCATTTACGACTATTCATTATCAATTCTTAGTATATCTAGTGTAAATAAATATTTTAAACTAGAATTTTGAATGTTTCCTTTTACATCCCTCTACTATTCAACGTTCAACATTCGCGCATATTTTCATCAACCAATTATGCGCGAAAGTCGAGAGCCGCCTCAATTCGAAAAAAGAAAAAAGAAGAAAAGAAGAAAAGGCTACCAAGAGGGTCTTGATTCACATTCGTTCGCGAATAGTCCAAGCAAAGTTGTGGCCTGGCTCGAAGAGATCGTGAAAGAGAGAGAGTTAGAGACAATGGTCGTTTCTATCTATGTATACTCGTATGCATGTGTCTGTAGGGGGATACGGAATAGCATATGGTTTCGAAGTGTGTGGATCATCCTTCTAGAGCTCGCAGACCACCCCCACCGTCCCTCTACCACAAGCTGCCGGTCCTCGATGACCTCCGGCCTGTCAGTCTACACTGAGAAGCCGGTCAGGCATCATCAACATCAAACGTGTCTCTCTCGCTGCATTCTCCCGAGGAGAAAAAAGGAGCGAGGGGGAGGACAGAGTGAATAAAGGACGAAGAAGAAGTGCCGACAGTGGCGGGCCCGATCTCTTCACTGTCAGGATGGCGAGGTGGTTGTTGTTCACCTCGTTGCTCACCTTATTGGTCCACCAAACGAGAAACGAGATCCTGACGCCGCCGTACTTTAATTTAGCCGAAGGCAAGGAGATCATTGCTTCGGCCACGTGTGGCGTCGACACCCCCGGACCGGAACTTTACTGCAAGCTCGTCGGCGCGAACGCTGATCAACACGAGGACATTAATCTGATACAGGGTCAGGTTGGTATAGACGAATGCGTGCGTTAATGTACACGCGATCTGCTTTAATTCTGATTCACCATGCGTATTTCTTCTTACTACAATTTGGATTTTACTTGATGCTAGGTTTGCGAGCTTTTTCTGAGCGAGTGAGAATCTTTCCTTAGAGAAAAGTCTAGAGATTTAGAGATTTAGAGGTTGAGAAGCTTAGAGATCGTTTCATTGGAGGTAATAGTGTATCGTTCCACTATGTTAACCCTTTGAGCGTGGAGTACTTGAAAATTGAACGCTCTGCGTGTGTGCGGAATACTTTTAGCACGAGCTTCGTTGTACCCATCGATTATATAATAATTAACACTTTACCGACTGACTCGTTTTATTCAATACTGGCTCGGTGATTGCTATCGCGCTTATTCGTGAGAGAGCTTCAACGTATTATTTCTTTTTCAAATCCTTCATGCAGTGACTTCTTTCAAATTGAGAAGAGATCTCCAGTAGGTTATTTGAAAGCGGTGAGATCTCCCCATGTGGTTGGTAATGTGTTAATTATCCGAGTAGCTGTTAATATGTGCAAAAGTATCTCATTGCGATAAGGGAAGACGATAGGAAGCGACTTCTACGAATAAGCGTGAATGAAATCATATGGAAAGGGACGCCTTTCGTTAATCAATCTGATTTAACAGTAAAAAGTAGATGAGACCTGTGTGATTCGATTATTTTCCCTTCGAAGATCCACTTTGATCTTTCTCCGTCTTCCACGAAACTATCGTTACTGCGATTCGAATTAATTCAGTTGACGAACTTCACTTTATCGGTAATTTAATCCTAGCAACGAAGTGCAATTTCTTCGTACGATAGTAATAGTTTACACGCGGTAATCTAAGAAGATAATTGCAGCCCTATTCGTCGAAAAATACTCTTAGACAGTGACGCGAGGCTGTGGTTAAGTGATAAAAGAATTCTCAAGGCTCGAGGATATTTCAAGTTGTTTCTTTCGTTCGAAAAGAATCGTTCGAAGAATCGCTCGTTACACTTTTATCGAACAATTTTTTCGAAGAAGCTTTACCTAATGTATTTTCGCGTTTCTTCTGTAGCGTATACGTAGAATGGAGCTCCCTTGATCAAACCGGAAGTAATAAATCAGACGACCGATTTCGTAGCCATGCGACACGTTCGGAAGATCGTTTGATATTTTGTTAACTGCAGTTTCTGTTCCTTTTTCCGTTGTAATTGAAGCAACGCGGAGTTAGATCGTTTCTCACGCTTAGAGGTAATTGACGTTATTGGACGATTCATAAATCCAGGATCCCCCGAATGGTCAATGGCCACACGATTGTACAACGTTACGTATATCTATTTATACGGGCGAAAGAAAACGCCATGCACACTAGAAGTGAGAGGGCCGATAAGGAGCTTGTGATAAGGGTGACCTCTCGATAACACTTGACCATCTTGTCTTTTCAAATTCCGAACGGTCGAACTGACACGAGTGTCCCATAAAGATTCTCGAGGGAGAAAAAACAAAAAAAAAAAGAAAGAAAGAAAGAAAAAGAGACCTGATCGAATTCTGGAAACGTTTTCTTGCAAGTTGAAAATCGAGCTGTACGCCTCTGTTCTAAATTTTGTTTGTTTAAAAATAAGTACCGGTCTAGTTTTTAGGAACTAAATGTGTAAATATTTTTATTGGTTTACATGAATAACCGTAAATGATGTGATTAGTAACTGCAAAGACATAAGATATTCATCTAAATAAATTGAATAATAAAATATAAATCAATAATCGAATAAAACATTGAACTATTAGATTGATATTTATTATTTAATATTAATAACTTAAATTCGTTATAAATTAATTTGATCAAAATTATTCGAAATGTTAAAATACGAGAAGGAATTGATCAATAATAATTGAAAATAATAATAATAATATATTAAATCATTTTGATTCATTATTTTGATTAACACTAGAGATATCAAAAATTGATATATATCTCTATCAACCAGTCATTTCGACCTTGTCATATTTTCAAATAAAAGATTTCTTATTTAAGATTAAATATTTCATTTTTATCTATAGTTTTACATTAATTAAAATATAAACAAATAAAGATTTCAGTATTTCTAAATTAATATACAAAGAATGATTAATTAAAACTAAAAACATAAGCGAAAACAAAAAATGATATTTTTTACTTAGATTTTTATACACGATACGATAAATAATAAAATATAATAGTATAAATGAGAATTTTCATAATCTTCAACAACAACAAAATTTGAAATTCAATTTAAAATAGAAATTTTATGAGCAAATGTTTAAACCGGTCATTTTGGTGAATCTATATTAAAAACTTTCGGAGATTAGGTCGTTGAACTCGATATTGATATTTATAAAGATAGAAGATTTAAGGATGCGTAATTGTAATTGCAGCGACGATTAGGAGACCGATAAGCCCGTTCCAATTTAGGTCACGATGGTTGTTTCATTGTGTGAACGCCGTTCCTAGCAGTTCGATGGAATCTGAGTGTTCGAGGGAGTGAAATATAATATGCCGTTGATACGTGTACACAGGTATGCGATTACTGCGACGCGGACAACCCGGAAAAGAGGCATCCACCGGAGTATGCGGTCGACGGAATGGAAACCTGGTGGCAATCACCGCCGCTCTCCAGAGGAATGAAGTACAACGAAGTGAACCTGACGATTAATCTTGGACAAGTAAGTTTACGAACTAATTTACAAAGTACACTCGTCCTTTGATTTACACGACACTTTCTTTCACACGAGTCTCTTTCGTACGCGCTGTAAATTATAACGCGATTTACGCGGCAGTTTTACTTTAGAAGCCTTTAGAAGTTTTTACTTTTAAAGCTAATTGAAAAGAAACTTGTTGATTTGAAAATTAAAAAGAAACTTGTTGATTTGGAAATTGAAAAGCAATTGAAAAGCAATTGAAAAGAAACTTGTTGATTTGAAAATTGAACATCAATTAAACAGAACCTTGTTGATTTGAAGATTGAAAAGCAATTGAAAAGAAACTTGTTGATTTGAAAATTGAAAAGCAATTGAAAAGAAACTTGTTGATTTGAAAATTCAAAACCAATTGAAAAGAAGCTTGTTGATTTGAAAATTCAAAACCAATTGAAAAGAAGTTTGTTGATTTGAAAATTGAAAATCAATTGAAAAGGAACTTGTTGATTTGAAAATTCAAAACCAATTGAAAAAAAGAGGTTGATTGTGTTGAATTACAGTAGCGACAGAGTCATCGAATAAAATTTCCTTTCCTTTTCTGAAACGTCATTATTTTTTCGTTTTGTCAATTTCTTTGAAGTAAATACGTATTTCTAAAACTTGCATGTACCAGCTTCTATTTTCAATATTTTTTCTTTCGTTCCGATTCTCATTCGCGTGAAAACGAACGATCCACGTGGAACAGATCCTCCGCGTAAATTGAGGAACGGTTGTACCAATTTTCGAATATGATTCTCGAAAGAGAAAAAAGAAAAGAGAGAAATTACGATTCAGAAGCTTTTCGAACATTTGACTCGACCGAGTGAGAGAACGTCGAGAAATAAATGTGTCGAACGAGGATTGACGAGCAGCAGGAAACAACGGGCCTGTGGAATAAGTACTTTATCTGTAACAAATTGCTTTATCACGTGGTAGGCGTTTTCCTGCGAAGCGGGAAAGAATTATCTTCGCGTCACATCCGGAGGACAATAGAAAACGCGAGTTTTAGGGAGCGGGGTAAATGGTAGAACGTGCATAGATTATTCTTTTGTTACAAAATTGACGAAGAAGAGAACGATATTTATAACATTTGTAATATCACACGTTTTTCTTTCTTCTTCTTCTTCTTCGAATTGATAAATAAACGTTGCACGATTTCCGAATACCGACTGATAGACGTACGCGAGTAATGCGTTAATGTACATTCAGGTTGCAGACCACTAGGGGTTATTGTCTTTTCGCTAAACAGCTTCTAAGAAGGACTTATTTACGCCTCTTTCTAACGCACTCCGGCAGTTCTCCCGGGCCACGTGTGCCCGGGAATTTCGGAGGAAGGCACGATCGTAATGTTCCGCAAAGACCAACAACGGCCACATGTGTTCCTCAGTCCTCGCTTTTTCTTTCAAGCTCCTGCATTTTACACGCCCGAAGGAAGCTAGTCTCACGCACAGAACTACATGCCCTCCTCTCCGTGGATTAAACGCGATTTTAATTATAGTCGGTGCCGCGATATAGCGAGGTCGTAAAATCGGTCAAGCGTCGAAGTAAACATGTTTTAGACACCTAAATTGACAGAAATACGAACAGATAAGGACTTGAAACCATGGTCAGGACTGTATATACGAAGAATTTTTCTAACCAACGTCAATGTACCTTGTATAATGCACCAAAGAAAAAATTCATACTCGCGTTACAATTACGCTACATGTAAAGATCTTTAATTATTTCAGGACCGACCGAAATAATCGTATTTAATCGTAAAATACAGGGCCAATTTGATGCAATTTAGTACGATTTGAAAAAAACAAATCATTAAAAAAATAGTAAGAATGATATTTACAAAATTGAAAAAGGAACATATTATGAAATAAAGGGAGAATGGATTAATGTCAATTGTATTTCAATATTTATTCGAAATCATTAGGAAAAATGGAAAAATCAGTTTTCTTTTATAAACAGTATTTGACAAACAAGAAGAATCATCGTTTGGTCATAGTTTCATGTAGAACACGTAATAGAAAGCATAAATACTACATTTTCAATGATTTGTAACAAAATGACCGATATCAAAACACAAAATTAAATGATAACGTCATTCAAATAACATTCTAATGTTATTATAAACATTTATAATTATCTGGCTATTGAATATGTGTAATATTTATTTACTATTAATCGCACAAATAATTTACTTAGGATTGATGCGAATAGTAAGGTGCCATCGCATACACAACGATTAATCGTTGTTCTAAAAGGGTTAAGGTCTGAACATCTTAACGTCGAGACGAAATTTCTTTCGCAGGAGTTTCACGTAGCGTATCTATACGTAAAAATGGCAAACTCTCCGAGGCCTGGACTCTGGGCACTCGAGAAATCGAAAGATTACGGCAAGACCTGGTCTCCTTGGCAATATTTCTCCGACACGGCCAACGATTGTTTAACTTACTTCGGCGTCGACAGCTATAAACCAATCACCAGAGACGACAGTGTTATCTGTACCACGGAGTATTCGCAAATTGTGCCATTGGAAGGTGGCGAGATACCGATTTCGATTCTAAATAATCGCCCGTCTGCGAAGCATTATTTCAATTCTACGCTTCTGCAAGAATGGACCAGAGCCACGAACGTTCGTTTCCGTTTCCTGAGGACGAAGAATTTACTCGGACATTTGATGTCCTTGGTGCGAGAAGATCCCACTGTCACCAGAAGAGTAAGTATAATATCTTGTTTATCAGATTCTATTTCATTTAAATTACGCGCCAAATTTTTCGTTCGAAAAGATCAATTTTTACTCTTCAGATATCTAATGAAATTTGTAAAATAATAATTAATAAATTATCTTTCGAATGACAATCTAATGTTTCTAAATTTAAAACTAATTATTTAATCAATTGAAAAAATTAATTATACTGTTTTCTTTTGAAATTCATAAATTAACATTTTTAAAAACAGTATTTTCTAAATTAATAGGTATAAAACTATGATTCATCCCACAAATTTCAGAACATTGTCCAAAAAATAATCCCGCTTGTATACAATACAAATTAGATTGAAACCCCAAATTTAGAAAATAATACTTTATCGTTCTTTAACCAGTTAACTGCGGAATTTAGTTTGAAAAATCCCTCGATTATTGTTGGCGCCTATAGGCGTTTTCGAAATTTTCTTCGTACTCTTCTAAAACCACCTTTCCCTCTGAATTTTATTTCACTACCACTTTAATTTAACGAAACAAATTTGACATATCTGCAAATTTGAAAATTATCAATTTTTAAACTTTCGAAGATAATTTGATAGATTTTATTATCTAAAAAATTAACATCTACTTTTCTACTGTTTCTGTTAATGTTTCGCTTGTTATAACAATTGTATCGATGTTTCTTTTCTTGTTTTCTCTCTTTTTTTTTTAGTACTTTTATTCGATCAAAGACATCAGCATCGGTGGTCGATGCATGTGCAACGGTCACGCTGATACTTGCGATATATTGGATCCAAAATTGCCAAAAAAGCTCGTATGCAGATGTCAACACAACACTTGCGGACCTCAGTGCGCTACTTGTTGCAGAGGCTTCGAACAGAAGAAATGGAGACAGTCTACAGCGTTCAAGAAGTTCACGTGTGAACGTAAGATCTCTATACTTCAACCTTTTTATTCCTTTCTCGAAACAAACATTGAATCTATTCAGTTTTTAATTAAAAATTAGGATAAATTACAACAGGTTACTTCATTACGATTATTATAAATGCAAATGTGACGTATTTTATGTTTGATACAGCTACAAAATTAAATAATCCCTCGATAAGTAAAGTATCGTGTTCTAAGTTTTGATGAATCCTCTACAACGCCATGTTACTTTAAAATTACGTACACATTTACCCGTATTTTATTTATTTATCGCTATATTGTTGCATCGTTGCATTATTAAATTACTATCGGTCAATTACTTTCTATTAATTATTAATTTTTGTTTTTTAAATTGTAATTATCTGCGACGTTTCTTTTTGTAAACATAGAAAAATCAACCGAAATCTTTTTTGGAGTCTTATAATTTCGCTATTTTTTTTCATTTCGGAAGATATTTTTACTATAGTATTCCATATATTTTTACTGTAATTATACTTTTACTTTTACTATAGTATTCCACACAGTATGTTAAAAAAGAAGCAAACAAAAAGAAGTTTCGAATTTTTGAAGCCGACAAGGTTGCATACTTCTTTTTGTAAACACAGAAAACTCAACCGAAATCTTTTTTTTTTCTTACAATCGTTTTTGGAGTCTTATAACTTGGCTATTTTTTTAAATTTCGGAAGATATTTTTATACACTTCTACTAAAATTATACTTTCACTTTTACTATAGTATTTCACACAGAATGTTAAAAAAGAAGCAAACAAAAAGAAGTTTCGAATTTTTTAAGCCGACAAGGTTGCATACTTCTTTTCGTAAACACAGAAAAATCAACCGAAATCTTTGTTTTTCTTACAATCTTCTTTGGAGTCTTATAATTTCGCTATTTTTTTAAATTTTGGAAGATATTTTTACTATAATATTCCATACACTTCTACTATAATTATACTTTCACTTTTACTATAGTATTCCACACAGTATGTTAAAAAAGAAGCAAACAAAAAAAGGTTTCGAATTTTTGAAGCCGACAAGGTTGCATACCTCTTTAACAGGTTGATCGTTGCTTCGAAAGTGAAGCTTGCGCTATTGTATATAATGCAAAATTTCATATGAAATTGCACATTCGTTTATTCACAGCCTGCAATTGTTTCGGTCACACGGACGAGTGCGAATACGACACGGAAGTGGACGAGAAGCACCTGTCCCTCGACATCCACGGCAATTACGAAGGTGGCGGTGTGTGTATGAATTGCAGAGACAACACCGAAGGAATCAATTGCAATCGTTGCAAAGCGAAGTTCTACAGACCACGGGACAAACCTTTGAACGCGACTGACGTTTGTCAACGTAAGTTTTTCTCATTTAACTGTTCAAATACCACGGATCTTTGTAAAAATTACTTAAAAGAATTCCAAACTATTTTCAACCAGTATTTAAATCAACTTTCGGTTCAGTATTTTATTACCAAAAAGGTCAATATAAAAATACTAAATGGTTAGTCTGTATTTAGTATTTTGTCAGTATTAATTTTGTTTTTTGACCAAATTATTTCAATACTGTCACGGACGAAGATGAAGAATTTCAGTTTTAAAAAAAAATTATTTTCTTAGTACGTTTATACTACATTTATACTTTAGACAAAAGGCAGATGTTAGCGCAAAGACTTTCAGATTTACAACGAATGCTCGCTGTTTTTCCTCGTGCTTTTATACTTTTCTTATGAGTCAAATATTTACTTCCAATTTTATCTTTGCCAGTTCTTTTCGTCTGGACTGGGTCATAATATTGACTGTTCATATTTAAACACTGACACTTAATATTTAAATACTCACAAAAAGGGATTAAAAAAGTGATCAGTAAAATACAAGTCATAGTAAAAGTTCTAAAAATCCGCGTTTATAAATTGATACTCGATCGCGTTAAGTAGACACGTTAGATTCTACTGTTTTCGACAGCCTGCCAATGTGACGTCTTCTTCTCAACCGGAAATTGCGCGGATGCGACTGGAAAGTGCGAATGTCGAAAGGAATACACCGCTCCCGATTGCAACAGCTGTAGCTTCGGATATTACGGATATCCAAATTGTGTTCCATGCCAGTGTCACAGAAATGGAACGGATGGCGATCATTGCGAGGCGATCGATGGATCTTGCCCTTGCAAGTCGAATTATGCCGGCCATTACTGTGATCTGTGCGCAGAGGGTTACTACAATTTCCCCGAGTGTTTACGTAAGTGAATTTCTTTTATCGAATCGTTTGCAGTAAAAGGAGGAAGAAATATTTTTTTTTTGTTTTTAATAATTATTATTGTGATTCTTAGCATGCGAGTGTAATCCTTTGGGTTCCCTGAATGAAGTCTGCGACGTGATTAGCGGCAACTGTACTTGCAAGAACAACTATGGCGGAAGAACGTGCGATATCTGCGAGGATGGCTACTACAGATATCCTCAATGCACATGTGAGCATTTCGAAAATTCATCAATAATTTCTTTTGTGTGTTGGAAAGTAATTTCGTTTCACCTTAACAGGTTTTATCGGAAGTTTTGAAATATATGTGAGAAAATTAATTAATTGAATAATATCTACCGCTTAAGAGCAACTTTTTCCTATCGAGAAAGTAAATATTCTATTTTTCTTTTATAAAAATCAGTGGATTATCTTGGACAATTAGTTTTTTGAGTTTTCGTAATTACTCAATATTTTGCCTTCTAAATGACGGTTAAAAAATCGGTTTTTTGAGTTTTCGTAATTACTAAATATTTTGCCTTCTAAATGACGGTTAAAAAATCGGTTTTTTGAATTTTTGTAATTAATAAATATTTTGCCTTCTAAATAACTGGCCAAAAATCGGTTTTTTGAGTTTTCGTGATTACTAAATATTTTGCCTTCTAAATAACGGTTAAAAAATCGGTTTTTTGAATTTTTGTAATTGCTAAATATTTTGCCTTCTAAATAACGGCCCAAAAATCGGTTTTTTGAGTTTTCGTAATTACTAAATATTTTGCCTTCTAAATAACGGTTAAAAAATCGGTTTTTTGAATTTTCGTAATTACTAAATATTTTGCCTTCTAAATAACGGCCCAAAAATCGGTTTTTTGAGTTTTCGTAATTACTAAATATTTAGCTTTCTAAATAATATTCTAAAAATCAGTGTTTAGAGTTTTCCTAATTACAAAATATTTTGCCTTCTAAATAACATTCCAAAATTCGGTTTTTTGAGTTTTCCTAATTACTAAATATTTTACCTTCTAAATAACTGCCCAAAAATCGTTTCTTTAGTTTCAATGTTACTTAACGATAACTGAGGTTTCCATTCGTTATTCTTGTTCAAATTTATCATTTATTACATTTCACCCTCGAAAAAGAACCGTTCACCCTTACACGCGTTGTCGAAAGGACAAATAAGTTTCTTAAAGAAGCGTGTAAATTGTATATTTCTCTTCCACCAAATGAAATTTATTAAAATCCATCAAAACAACCATGTTAAACTGTGATGGGACGAGAATTAAGTTTAAGATCTGCCCTTTCGTAACAACGAATAAATTAAAAAAAAAAAAAAAAAATGCTTGGACAATAAGCGTAAACTCTCCAACTCTCTAACCAAAGATCGCGAATTCGATTTCTTTTCGATCCTCCAAATTCTCCGTCACCATTTACAACTATGTTATTTTTCAATAATCGTCAATGCAATTTCTCGCAGTCTGCAACTGCGACACACGTGGAACGGAGCCAGGAATTTGCGACAAATCGGACGGAGTTTGTCTGTGCAAGGAGGGATACGGCGGACCGAGATGCGACCAATGCGTCAGCGGATACTACGGATACCCTAATTGCAGACCTTGCAACTGCAGCACGATAGGATCGTCAACAGTGAGCTGTGACGCGACAGGGAAATGTTCTTGCCTCTCTAATTTCGCTGCGAGAACTTGCGACCAATGTAGCCCTGGTTATTACATGTATCCAGAATGCATAGGTACAAGAGATCCTCTATTTATAACCACTGTCTGCTCAACTTGAGCTGCGAATATTATGCAGTGAGCGACACGTGATTGAACGCAGTAACTTCTGTAGTCTTACTGTACTTTTCTTCAATGAAGTTCAAATTGATCAATTTTCCGATATGATAGGTCTCATTTAACAAAAGCATGTACTTTCAAAAGTTATTTATTCGTTATAAAAATAGTAATTACATTTTTAGTAAAAGTAAGAATACTCTATCGTTGTTTGAATAAACACACTGTAATTAAAAAGTAAAATTACAGTGTTTATCGCAACAACTAGATTTTACTAATATTTCGTACATCTACCATTCTTATTTTGTGATTTAATGATTTATGTACAATATTTTCATACATATACATCAAGGTCTAAAATTCTTAAAAATAAATCGTTGACATCACTAGATGAATAGCAGAGAAATACGGAAGATTTTAGTGTTGTATGTTCTATTGTTCAGATCGAATTTTCACAAAGGTTCGCCAAATTTCTTATTACTAGACCAATATTCAGGGTAAACTGCAAACCTTACCCTTTCTGCGATAGATTATCTTTTTCCAACTTTTTCACAGAAAAGTTTTGTCTTCTTTTATTTACTTTTTTTTTTTTTAACAACTTTATCTACAAAGTTCTATCACGATTGTTCAGCGTGCAACTGCGACAGCCATGGCTCGATCGGCGCGTCCTGCGACGCGGAAGGGAAATGCCAGTGTCGGGAAAATTTCGACGGGTCTACGTGTAACCAGTGCAAAGAGGGTTTCTACAATTTCCCCACTTGCGAGGGATGTAATTGTGATCCGGCAGGTGTTCTCGAGACCTTCCAAGGATGTGGCTCCCTGCCGGCTGGTGAACTCTGTCAATGCAAAGATCGTGTCGAGGGGAGAATATGCAACCAGTGTAAGCCGCTTTATTGGAATTTGCAGCCTTATAATCCTCAGGGTTGCGAAGGTAAGTGAAAACTCGGGGGAATTTTAAGAATTTTATAAGTGTACAGCGATTTCTTCTTGAAGAGTGCCAGTGTAATATACCTGGTGTCATTGGGAATATCGGTGAATGCGACACGAAGACTGGCCAGTGCATCTGTAAACCCGGAGTGGCGGATAGAAGTTGCAATCAGTGCATAGACGGAACGTACAATCTTCAGGAGAGCAATTTCTTCGGTTGCACCGGTAAGAAAGATCGATATATAGTAAATGGGAAATTGTTAACACTTTTGTGATAACTGGAACGTTTAGGCTACAGTAGCGTATAACTTCTGAAACTCTGTAGCTAAGTACAAGGTTCTGCTATTCGTAGATACGTGACTGTAACAAGTACTTCTCGGTATGATGCTTGTAGTAATTTGTTGTTCGAAATTTCTTCAAATTAATCCTCCCCAAACCAGGTGAATAAAAGTTATTATTTATTACACTATGTAGGGTTCATTTTACTCCGATTATTATCCATCCGATATTTACTTTGATCGCAAAAGTGTTGACACGAAAAATTGTTTCAATCGATCACACGAGTATTTCTTCTCAGATTGCGCCTGCGATATCGGTGGTTCCGTGAGTTCGGTGTGTGACAAGGTAACAGGGCAATGCCAGTGTCAGCCACGTGTCACCGGTCTCACCTGTAAGGAACCTTTAAAAGCTCACTATTTCCCAACTCTTCATCAATTCCAATACGAGGCGGAAGATGGTAGAACACCTAGCAACAGTCCCGTTCGTTACGGTTTCACGGAGGAGCATTTCCCTGGTTACAGTTGGAAAGGATACGCTGTGTTCTCTGCTCTTCAGGACGAGATCATCCTGAACGTATACATGCAGAAATCCTCTCTGTATCGAATGGTCCTGAAATACGTGAATCCGAACAACGAGCCGATTCTTGGCACGATCACAATTACACCTGAAAATCCATCCGAGGTGCAGCAACAGTTCAAAGTAAACTTCAAACCAACAGTAAAACCGTCGTTTGTGACTGTAGCAGGTCCTCAAGGTAATCTACCTTCACCTATGGTGATGAATCCTGGACGTTGGTACATCAGTATCGCCACGAAGAAGAGCCTGTTCCTCGATTACTTCGTTCTACTCCCGTCAGAGTATTACGAAGCCACAATTTTAACGCAGGATGTGAATATTCCCTGCGAAGTTGGCCACAAAGGTCTCTGTAGACACTACGGTTATCCTAATTTGACAAGGTTCGATTCTGTTCACGGGGCAGGTGGTTTCCTAGGTGAAAGCGACGTGAGAATGCGGTTGACCGAATATTTCACGGACAGAGATATCCTACGTGAAATCGACACGGATGAAGTTCCATTGATCAACGACAGGCAAGAAGAGATTCATTTCGATCTAAGAATCTCTAAACCAGGTCCACACGTCCTACTAGTGACGTATGTTACACCTAGAGATGAGAATACCACGTCTACTCTTCTCATAGAAGCGAACACTGTCGGCAAAGGTAAAGCTACTCTGTATCCTTGCAAATACTCCAGCGTTTGCAGACAGGTAGTCACCGATACGTACGACAGAGTAGCCGTAATGAATTTCCACACTAATTACATCAGCTTAATTCTAACCGGAGAACCCACTTCGAACGTGGCCATTGACTCCGTGGTAGCCATTCCGTATTATCAATGGTCCTTGGACTACGTGAAGCCTAAGTCTATCTGCGTCCGGAAAGATGGGAAATGTGTGAAAGGACAATTCCCCGGAGCGGCAGATGCGAAGAAAATCGAATTCGAAAGCAGCAGCATCAGTTCCGAATTCGAGAGCAGACCTTTCGGTATCTACGACAATGGAACAAAGTTGATTTACCTAGACGACAAGAACACCATGGTAGATATCCACGCTAAAGTCCCACAGCCTGGTGATTACACGTTCGTTGTACAATATTACCAACCAGACTACCCAGAGTACGAACTCGACGTTCTAGTGCAAAATGGTAAATTCTACGAGGCGAAGATGTCTGTTCCTCACTGTCCAAGTAACAGTGGTTGTCGCAGCGTGGTGAAACAAGCAGACGGGAACATCCGTTTCCAACTGATCGAGAACTTCATGATCACGTTCAAAGAGAGCAGTGGTAACGGTATCTGGTTGGATTACATCTTAGTCATCCCAACGGAACAGTACAACGAGAAGATCCTGAAGAAGATCCAGTTCGATCAAACGAAGGAGTTCATCAAGAAGTGCGGCTATAATCATTTCCATATCAACATCACCGAGGAGGGTTTCTGTCGCGACTCGATATTCTCTCTGACGTCGAACTACAACAACCGTGCTCTGCCTTGCAATTGTGACATCGACGGTACAATTAGCTTCGAGTGTGAAAAATTCGGCGGACAGTGTCCGTGTAAGCCTAACATCATCGGAAGACGTTGCGAGATATGTAAGACAGGATTCTACGGTTTTCCCAATTGTAAACCGTGTAACTGTCCAAGTACAGCTCTCTGCGAGCCAGAAACAGGCGCTTGTATCTGTCCATCGAGGGTCACCGGTGATCGTTGCGATCAATGTGAAGTTGGAACTTACGGTTTCCATCCGATAATCGGTTGCGAAGAATGCAACTGTTCTCCTGTCGGTGTAATCGATGGAGACATGCAGTGTGATCTGTTGAACGGTAGCTGTAGATGCAAGGAGAACGTAGTAGGTAGACAGTGTGACAAATGTGAACCAGGTTATTCTCAGTTTCCACACTGCGAGAGATGCGATTGCGACGTTAGAGGAACTACTATGGATATCTGTGATCAGCATACAGCTGAATGCTTCTGCAAGGTGAACGTTCAAGGATCTGCCTGTGACGTATGCAAAGAAGGCACGTTTAACATACAGGAAACAAACGAGGAAGGTTGTACAAAGTGTTTCTGCTTTGGGAAGACCAGCAGATGTACATCCGCGAATCTGTACAGGATTCACGTGTCAGATTTAACCGGCTGGGAGTTGGCATTGTCTAACGAGAAAAGTGGAAACATGACGTTCTTGGAATCGATCCCAGAGGAGTTCAATTCGACCAGTATTAGAATTGATCTGACGTATAACGATACGTTTGGAAAGGTCGTCTATTTTGCGGCGCCGGAAATGTATTTAGGGAAAGATTTGACTTCTTACGGTGGTTTTCTTAATTATACCGTTTATTATAGCACTGGACCGTTTGGTGACGCGGTTAGCGCAGCAGACGTGATACTTCAAGGCGATGAAACGACGTTGTTCTATTTCGCCGAAGAGCAGCCACCGTCGTTCACGAATTTCCAAGCGTCTTTAGAATTGATCGAAACGAACTTCGTTAATCATAATCGTCTCAGCGCGACAAGGGAACAATTGATGGTGGTTCTTGAGAATCTTAGAGGGATATTCATCAGAGCTACCTATTGGAATCCTAGTATAGCAGCATCTTTATCGTATGTGACTTTGGATACGACTACGGAAACTTACTCGTCTCGATACAACGTTGTAGCTAGTAGCGTTGAACAATGTCTATGTCCGCCGAATTATCAAGGTCTCTCCTGCGAGGAGTGTGCTCCGGGATATTATAAAGTACAGTCTGAAATCCACGGAGGGTATTGTATCAGCTGTGAGTGTAACGGTCACGCTGATACTTGCGACGTTGAAACTGGAGTATGTTTGGTAAGGAGTTACTTTATAATATATATTCATATACATGCTGAAAGTTTTGTTGAAATTTAAACTCTCTCGTTAAACTCGGCTTTCGACTTATAGTTGTGATAAGTGAAAAGATTCTTTGAATCTTTCAATGCCTGTCGCTTCTTTTTGCATCAACCGATTTTCAGTATGTCTGTAATTAATGTAAATTTACAAAACATATTTTAAAAATTTGCATTGCACGCTCAAATAAAAAGTTGCGTAAAAAATTGGAAAAAACGTTGTAAGCGTAACGAAATTTCTAAAAAAACATGAAAAAACTTGAAAATTTTCAAAAAATTATAAAAAGCTTGTGAAAAATTTGTGAAAACGTTGTAAAAAGCGTAAAAATTTGCAAAAAAAGTTACAAGGGGAACAAAAAATTTCTAAAAACCTTCGGAAGAATCGTAAAAATTTGCAAAAAGTTGTAAAAATGTTGTGAAAAATTTGTAGAATAATTGCAAATAACGCAAAAAAGTTGCAAGCGTGAAAAATTGCTAAAAAACGTCGTAAAAAGCGTACAAAATTTATGAAAAAATTGCAAAAAGCGTACAAAATTTCTAAAATACGTCGCATGAATCGTAAAAAATCTGCAAAAAATTGTAAAAGCGTTGGAAAAATTTGCGACAACGTAAAAAGCGTAAAAAAGTTGTAAAAACGTAAAAAATTTCTAAAAGAGTTTAAAAAGTTTGCAAAAAGGTCATAAAAACCGCAAAAAGTTTAAAAATTTTGTAACCGTCGTTTAGTCCAACTCTAAAAAGGTTATTCTGCCTTGAACTTCGCCATACGCGTATCTACCACAAAGAAAAGAATACTTCACCTCTCTCAAATCACCTTCTGTTTCCTTTTGCGTTGCAGGATTGCAAAGATGGTACAACCGGAGATCACTGCGAGTATTGTCAGGAAGGCTACTACGGCAACGCCACCGGAGGAACCCCAACAGACTGTTTAATCTGCGCTTGTCCTCTTCCGATCACGTCGAACAACTTCGCCACTGGGTGTGAAGTAAACGAAGAGGGCAACAAGATAAGCTGCGATTGTCTTCCTGGTTATTACGGTGCACGATGCGAGTCCTGTGCCTCTGGTTACTACGGGAATCCCGAAACTTATGGGGATTACTGTAAACCATGCGAATGCTCCGGTAACATCGACACCAATCAAATCGGTTCTTGCGACTCGAGAACTGGAGAATGTCTTCATTGCTTGAACAACACTTACGGCGAAGCCTGTAACTACTGTGCGCCAGGTTTCTTCGGCGATGCAATCCAGAGGAAAGATTGTCGCAGCTGTTTGTGCGAGGAATGCGGAATGGAACAATGCGACAGTTATTCAGGCCAATGTCACTGTCGCGAGAACGTAATTGGAGAACGATGCGATCGTTGCGCCGATGATCACTACGGCTACAAAACCTGCGACGGTTGTAAAGCTTGCGACTGTGGACTTGCATCTGATAGTAGTCAATGTGACGAGACAACAGGTCAATGTAAATGCAAGCCTGGTGTTACTGGACGAAGATGTGACCAATGTATCCCAGGATATTGGAATTACGGAACGGAAGGATGCACTTCTTGCGAATGTAACATCGGATATTCCGTCGGTGTGTCTTGCAACACGACCACAGGACAGTGTAGCTGTTTGCCCGGTGTTATCGGCGAGAAATGCGATCACTGCCCTTACAGGAACGTGTTAATCCCTGGGCAAGGTTGTTTCGCATGCGACTCCTGCACTGGAAACTTGCTAGACGTCACCGATGAACTGTCCGATCTGTTACATCCGGTCTTCTACGATTTCAACACGGTGGCCGAGAGTTACTTCACGAATCAACGATTAAAATTCATCAACGACACCGTGAACGAGCTCTACCCGAAGGTGAAGCTTCTAGATCCAAGCAGAGTGAACTTTACGCCTCTTCAACAGGAAGTGGATAGATTACAGCTGGAGGTCACGAAACAGAAGCGTGAGAAGAACGACACAGCAGAGGATAGCTTGAAGTGGAAGCTAGCTGCGGAGAATACATTGAACAACATGAACATCCTCGAAGAGGAAGTGATCAAGGAGATTGATTTGGTTAATACAACTATCTACGAGGTGCAGTCGTTGGGTTTGAACATCGAGTTAGGTACAGGAGCCAAGGTGGACAACGCGTTGAAAGAAGCTACAGAAATCCTGAGGAAGATCCAGGACGTGTCTTTCGTTGATTTCAGGGACCGAGCGACTGATCAGGCTGACCAAGCTAACATCCTCGTGTCGGCGATGCTTGACTACAATATACCAATCAGCAATCTATCCGATTTTGCCGATTATCTCAGCGGAAAGATCAAGAACGTGTCCGACAAGCTGGACGATCTCCTCGAGATCAATTGGAATGCTCACGAGCTGGCTAGTACCGTCGATAGATTAAACCAAAAGAATCGTATCGCCGCTGAGAGCGGAAACTTCGACGTCGTGAAAAACGCCACGACAGAGGCGAAGGAAGACCTGATGGCCGGAGAAGAATTGAACGGAAACGCCAGCCGATATATCGAGGATTCGGAACGCAATTTCGAGATGCTGAGAATAGGTGCGATAGACAATTCGACGGAACTGGTGTATAGTATTATTCTAGAGAACCAGGAGATGTTGGAGAATCTAATCACACCAGTCCAGAATGCTTACGTCCATGCTGATCGTCTTTACAATCGATCATTGGAGTTGGACAGTCTTTTGACCGACACGAGAAATACCGACGCTGTGAAAGCTGTTTCTGCGTACAGAAATATCGGAACTGCGATCGAAGCAGCTCGAAACGCTGCTTTAGACGCTAGTAAAACGGTAAATAACGCCACTGCTCTTGCAGATGGTATCGAAGAAAGGATGTCGAATTTGATGAACGCTTCGTTAACTCTTCTGAACACCGCTGAGAACACTTTATCGAGAACACTGAAGAAACCCGACCTGGAGCTGAGCAAAGCTCAAGCAGACGTTGCTTTAATTTCCAACAACAACACGCGTAACAAAGAACTGCTGGATTATATCGACAAGATTCTTGAGAATATCCAATCACCCCCTGCAGCGGAGACGCAGAAGGCAATGGAGGAGATGATAAAGATAGAGAAGAATCTTAGTTCGTCTATGAACATCATGAACGGCATACTGAACAAGATTCCGGAGGATCTGAGAAACGTGAAACACCTGTCGAAATATATCTCAGAGTCGAGCCGTGACATGTCACAGGCAAAGAAACAGTTAGATATAGTCTACAACTATTTCCCGAACATGAAGAAACTGTTAGACAATCTGAGCGCGAATCAGAAAACGATAGAAAACAACGGGGCCGATCTGCAGATTAAGATCGAGGCGTTGAAGAATAAAATCGCGAATGCCAGAGAGTTGGCGGATCGTTTCAAAGTTGGCCTGACGTTCTACAGAAACACCACTTTGGAGTTGAAGAATCCGGAGAATCTTCCTCTGTTGGCTACTTCTACCAAGATATCTCTCTACTTCCGAACGAACACAACCAACGGTTTCTTGCTGTATCTTGGAAACGAGGAGAACACGAAACTACCACGTTCGAAGACGCGCGATTTCATGGCTCTGTTGATTGAAAGTGGTTACCCGGTGCTGATAATCGATTTAGGATCAGGACCTGAGAAGATCATCAATAATAAGTTCGTATCGGACGACGTGTGGCGACAGATAATCGTCGAGAGGACTGGGAGAAACGTGAAGCTGATTGTACGCGAGGATATTGGAGAAAGTAAGGATCGTCTTTACGAGAAGGGATACGTATTACCTGGCTCGTATTCTATATTCAACGTAGATCAAGAACACTCGAAGCTGTTCGTCGGTGGTTACCCACCGTCGTTCAATATGCAAGACGCGGTCACAGCATCTTCGTTCGAGGGTGAAATGGAGGAGCTCGTGATAGGAGAGGACACGCCGGTGTCTTTCTGGAATTTCGTCGACGGCGAGAACAATCAGAATATCGCAATGGAGAGGAATAAATTGATCAATTTCCAACCGAGCACCGGTTACAGATTCGACGGACACGGATACGCGATACTGAGTAAAAAAGACTTCCAGATCTCGCCGGACAGCAAGAAATTCAGCATTAAACTGAAATTCAAAACGTTCACCGAGAACGGGCTGATTTATTTGATGGGTAAAGGTAAACAGTTTCTTTCGTTGGAGATGAGAGACGGTCACGTGCTTTATCAGTACGACTTGGGAGAAGGAGAAGCAAGTATGAGATCCTCGGAGAAATACAACGATGGAAGGTGGCACAATCTCGAAGCTCTAAGGTTCGAAAGTAAAGGTGTTTTGAAAGTTCAGGGTATGGATATAGCGAACAGCAAAGCGAGAGGAAATACTAAGAATTTAGTATCGTCGGATAACATTTACTTCGGAGGATATCCACCGAATGCTAAGCATCCTTACGAGCTTGTGACTAACGACGCTTTCGAAGGTTGCATCGACGATGTAGTCATTTTGGACACCATAGTCGACCTAACGCGTAACATTCAAGCGTTCGGCGTGGTACCTGGCTGTCCAGCAAGGGTAATGTTACGTTATTTTTACTTAAGATCAAGTACAATAGGATTCGATTTATTCGATTATCGTTTGGAGGACAAAATGATTCGGATAACTGAATCCTTTAACTCTTTGCCGTACGAATTTTTAATTACCACGTATGCTAGTCTCGAATGTTCATTGTTCTAATACAATTTTAAACGAAGAAAGTCGAGACAGGTATCAATTTTTAGTTAAAAGTCCTCTATTTTGAATTCAAACTAAAGTTCGAACAAAAATACAAATTTGATAGACGTATAAATACTTCTCTTTTGTCACACCTTGAATCTGCAGCTCAAGTGAGACTCGTTATTATACGGCAAGGGGTTAATTATTAATAATATATATATATATATATGTATGTATGTATATTGGAGTTGTGTCAGGAAATATCAAAGAGAAGGAAAAAAATTGATAAATAAATAAATAAATACGAAGCTATATTAGGTTAGGAGTGCGTAAAAGTGTGAGGTATGAAAGAACGGAGTACGTGTACAAAAGTAGGGAAACACTGTAAGCCGATCACAATTTTTTCCTAGCAGGAAAAAATTAATACACATATATCGCATTTTTGTTTCCAGTTTGCCAGTTTGGTCTCCTTCGAGGAGAATACACCGGGTTACGTTCGATGGCAGAATATCTCGATTCCGGACATTCTTCAGATGAACTTGAAATTCAAGACCCTGGCGAACGACGGTCTAATCTTCTACGTAACCGATCACGAGAAGGGTGTCGTTAGTTACTTGTCTCTGATCGACGGTATTCTCGTATTTAACAGCCAGGGTGAAGAACTACGGACAAGTTCTGCGGGTATTAAGTTCAACGACAACGAATGGCACGTGGTCACGGCCACGCACTCACGTGAATCGTTGAAACTCGACATCGACGATACGAAAAATTACAGCTCCGATTTAGAACCGCCTGCGTTGAACATACCTTATGGTAGTTTGTACATCGGAGGTTTACCATCTGCCTTCGGTATTCCTGCGGCAGGCGCAATGACATCGTTTGTCGGCTGCATCGGGGATGCAACGTTGAACGGAGTGATTATTAATTTCGCGAACACGACAGAGAGGCCTCACGCTCTTTTAGGGAAATGCAAGCTCGGTGATACGTCGTGTAAGTGAATCGTATTATTCTTTCAACCCATTGTACCATTCAGAGATTTTCTAGCCAGAATTTTTCTCGTAAATGATAGATATGAGAAAAAAATCTGTTTCGTCGTCCTTAGTGTGTTATTTATAGACACGGATCTGGAAATTGTTCGGTCATTCGTAGCTGTTGTAAATTTAGGAAGTTATCGAGGTACTTTAGCGTTTATTTAAAAGTTCGATGTTGTTCTTCTCATGACTATTATCCACATACATTTACTATATTTCAACTTCTCGGATTTTTGGTTTCGTATGTTGTTCACGACACGCGAGTTTCCGCAAGCCATCACTCGTCCTTTGTCTAACCCTTTACACTCGAAGCTTCTGTGTCGAAGTTGCATTTTTCTTAGTTGTTTTTTTCTTTTTAGCATAATTACTTGTTTAATCTATGGTTTCATTGATTAAAATTCGAAAAATTCAATGGTTGTGTTACAATTTACAGCTACTTGCGTCTATTTAAACTCTGTCTTTCGTTAAGATGGATCAAAATTTTGGTGTTTTTAATCTGTGTAAATTTATTTACAGCTCTACCGGTTATACCTGATCCAGAAACGGATGTCCCACCTCCTCTGTTACCCACGGAAAGTCCTGACGATAACATTGAAATATCAACGCAGATTAGTTAGTAAAATATAACAGATAATAATAAGACGTAGGTCGTACACGTAAATTGGCGTGTGTATCTAATCTCGAATCTGCTTAAAATTCGTCAGACCTCGTCTATATTGATTTGGATAAGGAGACTGATGAGGACGAGCCTATCATAGAGGGACGTGGCAATTACCACGAGGAATTAACTACCACTTCAGAGCTTACCACCTCCTCGACACAAAGAACAACGCCATTGTACGTCGATCAATGCCGATTACCTTATTATCCATCTGTAGATCCGAACTTGGACAATACCTGGAGATTCGGTATACATTTTTCTTTTTTTTCTTCACGTTACTCTACGAGAAATTGCAACAAGTATTAAAAAAGAATTTTAACGACGTGATTTGTTATCAAGGAGCAATGAAACAAACTTAAACGGTGCAAATTTAATCCTTTCTTCGAAAATTTCAAAAATTTCTCGTTTTCGTCCTTCGGGTCACTCGTGACCCAATCACATCAGTTAAGGGTTAATTTGTAATTTTTGTTTTTCTTCCAGGAACGGCGAGAAACAGCAGATTGGAATATAGATCTCTGAACGGCAGATACAAGAACGACTATGATTTCCAGATAAACGTGAAAACGATGGCCAACGACGGGATCATTTTCTTTACCTCCGATATTTCCGACGAGAGTTTAATCGCTTTGTACGTTAACGACGGAAAGGTGCGATCTTATTGCCGATACTACGATTTCTTATCTAGCCCCGGATAATCTTATTACCGATCCGAGGAGAAACAATATTTTGCAAAACGGTTCTCGAAAAATTCGACACACTTTTAACACCGTTCTCTCGTTTCTCTTCCCGCAAGATTCATTACAAGTTCGATTGTGGAAGCGGACCGGCACTGTTGGTCGACGAGATGAAGATAAACGACAATCAATGGCATTTCGTAACATTCAAAAGGCAAGGAAACTACGGACAGCTTATCGTCGACGAGAATTCGCCTGTTTCAGGATATTCTGAAGGATCTACGGAAACTATGAACGTCAGTCCACCGTTTTACGTAGGAGGTGTACTTCAAGATATGTCGAACAAAGTCTTCAACATGATTGTAAGTTAATTACGTATTCAGAAAAAAAAAAATCTTTACACTGGTGATTTTTTTCTCACTTTTTTGTTTGTAATGAACAAATTCATTACTTAGGGTATGAACCACACTTTCAACGGGTGTATAGGAAACTTCATGGTGAACGGGCAACCTGTTAGCGAGCCTATAAACAAAGTAGGAGTGATTCCGTGCTCGAATCAAGTCGAACCGGGATTATTCTTCTTCCCGGGCAACGGTAGCAATTTATTCAGAGCAGGTACAAAGCTTATACTATTAAACTTCAGGCAAACCTCGTCTCTCTTTTAAACGTTTCAATAAAATGCTTTAACCCTTTAACTGTGGCACACTCTTGCACGAACTCATCGATATACGCATACGTCTTTCGTAGTCAAAGAGTTGAGAAAGTGCAAACGTATCTTTACATATTATAAAAAATTGTATATTAAGTAAAATTGAATTTGTTCAATTTAATACGATCTCCAAGGACCGATGCTGCTTAAACGGAAAATTCAGCGTCGGTTGTTGAAGATCATTTTCACTGGTTTTTATATCTAGTGTTAACGTGTTAACACTATCAACCGGAAGCCTATTAATCAGCTACTTACTGCCACAAATTAATGAATTATCCTATAACAAGAGAAAGTGGAAGATATATAGTAAGCTCTCTAGTAAGGAGTTTCGATTGAAAATTTTCAAGGTTGTAATAAAAATAAGCGCGATAATAAAAATCGAGACAGTAGTGAATAGCGTTAAGAACGATCTCTGATTCTAATGTAAAATTTCAGTCGACAGATTCACCGTTGGAAGAACAGTCGACATTCAAATGGACATTAAACCACGCTCGACATCCGGACATTTGTTATCTGTTCACGGTAAACGGGATTATTTAGTTTTGGAAATGATCAACGGAACGGTCAAGTTCCTTGTTAAAACGGCGAAAGGTTCTATTGAAACATCTTTCGAACCGACGAACCCGAATTCTTTGTGCGATGGTAATTGGCATAATATACGAGGTAATATTTTTCATTTCTATTATTGATGTGACATTGTTATCGTGAAATTGAGGATAAGTGTATTATAATAACTTGTTATTTATTTGTGGACAGCTGTTAAACAAAAGAACGCTGTTCTCCTATCGGTAGATCATAAAGCAGCCATGCCGGGAATTGGTGGTAAAAATGTAGCAGGTGTACTGTCGAAACATCCAATCTTTATCGGTGGTCACCCGATGCTTGGAAAGAGATTACGGGGAAGTACTTCGCAAGCACAATACGTTGGATGTATCATGAATATACACATCAACATGAGACCGATCAGTCTGGGCCCGGAACGTGCTTACGGGCAAGTTATCGTTGGCGTTTGTCCAACGATATAAGCATCTTTAAGAACGTGATTTAAGCGTCCACTTGAAAATCAACGAATACAACGGTGCAAATTTTCTTTTTTTCTCTAACCATCTTTCAGCTGATTTTCGAACATCTTTATTTCGATAAAGAGAGAGAAGAAAAGAAACTGATACAACTCGTAAATTCACACAACATTGCTGTTAAAACGAACACAACGTTGCAAATTTTATTTCGTTCTAACGATCTTTCAGCTGATTTTAGAACACTTTTTTTCGATGAAGAAACCAAGAGAGAGAAAAAAAAATTGATACCACTCGTGAATTTCTAGAGCAATTGCTGTTAAAATGAACACAACGTTGCAAATTTTCTTTCGGTTTAACGATTTTTCGATCTCTCTTTAATTTTCGAATTTTTTCCGATAAAGAAACCAAGAGAAAAGAGAATAAACAAACTGATACAACTGATAAATGTCCATAACACTTCCTATTAAATCGAAGACAACGTTGCAAATTTTCTTTCGATCTCTCTTCAATTTTCGAGCACTTTTTTCAATAAAAAAAACAAGAGAAAAGAAAACAAACAAACTTATGCAACTCACAAATATCTACAGCAATTGCTATTAAAACGAACACAACGTTGCAAAGTTTCTTTCGCTCTAACGATCATTCAGCTGATTTTAGAACACTATTTTTTTTTCCACAAAGAAAGAAAGAAAAACAAAAACAAACAACTTATAAATATCCACAATTCCTGTTAAGTTAATTTCTTTTTTTCCCCCTTTCTAATAAAAATGTATATTTTTTATATTTTTAAGTGTCTAAGATAAATCGTTACAATAACGGAGAATAAATTAGAATCGTCAGATTATATCGAGTGCCATATCTCAGGGCATAGGCCATCGATATTATAACTTTCGAGGAAAGTGTTAAACATTCCCAAATGTGCCTTTCTCTTTTTCCAATGTAAATTTTTCGAAAAATACTCTGTAAGACATTTTTTTTTTGCAAAAGTGTACAACCTTTAAGTTCGAACATACAAAAGACTGAACATCATCGTACTTTCTGCTTTTTCATGGTGGAAGATAGATCTTACTGTATCCCTTAACAATGCGTTCCATAATGGATATTTAACACTTTACCGATCGAAAGCCTAATAATCGGCTTTCTGCTACCAGCGTAACAAATTAATTAATTACCCCATAATAAGAGAAAATAAACGATACAATAAACCCTCTCGTGAATTTTTATTGCAAATTTTTAGAGCTGTACGAATAAGCGCGATAGCAAAAACCCAGGCAAAATGAGGCGATCGGTAAAGTGTTAACACACTCTAGTAAGCTATTTCACTATAATTCATAAATAGGCGAATTACAAGATTTCTAAATAAGTCTCAAAAGGTATTGTAATTACGCAACCAAAGAAAAATATGTTACACTAAATAATAAAGTCGTAAGTTATGTAGTATCGCTAAAACGAAAAAAAAAAAAAGAAAAAAAATTAGTTGACTTTCTGTAAACGTAAAAACATTTAGAACAGTTAAGAGGTTAAGTGAATAAAGTAATATAATATAAAAGGTATTTGCATATTGTTTTATACACGATTGAAACTATCGTAAGCTTTTGGCGAATAGAAAGAAAATTCACGAATAGTGAAACAACAGTTTCTCGATACTCCGTTCAACCCTTTCGCTACGACAGATTTGAATACGTAACAAGCATGGCGAAAGGTAGAATAAAATTCCATTCTTAATCAAAAAAATTTGTTAAACTGTTTTATCTAGAACGTTCCGAAATTTGAAGTTCGTCTCGTTGAATTAACCCCTTATTAAAATTTTCAAACGAATTTTCTGAAGCGTCTATAGGGTGCCAACAGTAATGAAAGGGTTAAATTTGCATCATTCGATTTTATTTCATTGTTCCTTGGTGACACACTTCACAACGGGACCTGAAAACTCTGTAGCACTCCGCTGCACGACTGAATTAAAATAAACTTGTGCAATTAAATCACTTACAATACATAAAATCAAATTTATTATAGTTATAACAACTATCATCAACCTGTGTATAAAATTGTTTACAGTCTCTGAGTACACGCGTTAGCTTTGAGAAAAGAGAAAACAGAAAATGTCATTTTCAACGTTTCGATACATCGAGCGCTAAAGGTTATCTGATATTAACAGGTTAGAGAAACGTTACTCGATTTTGTACATCTGTATCGAGTTGCGCAGAGTTCAATTTAAAACTGAATTGAAGAGTACATTGAATTGTTCAATGTATCAGAATTGCAACCTTTTTAAGCTATTAAAAAAAATATGTCGTGTAAACAAGGGTAAAAAGAGAAAAAAAGAAAAGTTATACGTAAATGTGAAAGCGTAAACTCAACAGTAACTCATGATTAACATTTTTAATTGTGTCGAAATAAAGTATGCGATATTTCGTTCATGCAACAACTTCGGTGCAGAGAAATAAGAAGCTGTGTTTATAAAACGTCTTATATTCGACGGTATATAACACATTTCGAGAAGCTAACTTATCCTGCATTTGTGCACAGACCGAGAAAAAACTAGCATTTTATCGTACAATTATTTTTATCGTAAAAAAAAGTATCTAAAAATCAAGCATTTCTCGTATTACTAATCATTGGTTACTTCTCTTGAGATACACGTTTCACAGAATTAGCTCGAGAAAGGCGATAACTGAAGAAATGAAACTCGGCACCATTCTGAATTGATTATCATAGACTGCTGATTGAAATTATTATTATAGTTGAAGAGCGAGTTGGAAGAACGGTAAATCTACATGAAATTTCCACGTAACATTCTTATCATCTCGTTGATCGTAAACGATATATTTACGGCCGTGTTCGCATCGAGTGTGTATATTTCATTTCTTCCGAACGATCGTTGTATAGCATTATTTACTTCATTGTACGCACTTTGAAATATTTTTTTTATTAAAATCATATAAATAACGTTGACGAAGAAAGAAAACATCCTTTTTTTCTTTCTGACATTTCGATACTTATCTTTTAGAACACATTTAGATCTTAATTAGTAGCAATTACCGTACTGATAATTTCTATTTTTTTTTTTTTTATTTCTTACTTGTCTAAAGCATTATAATAAAACACTTACAGACTTCTATGTATGTAAAAAATTTCCTGAAATAGCTGACAAATAGTTGGTATCGTCGAATGTTGCACGAAGAATTCAAGTTATAAAAATGTACATAGAATTAACTCGAAACAACTAAGAAAGAAAGGAAAAACAAAGCATGGCTTACTATTTATCGTGCGTATTTCAGGAACTTTCTCAATGAAATAGTATATCACAGTGTAATGATCCAGACATTCGATTAGATTTTTGTATGTGGCAATTGCGTCTGTACAATTGTTTATCACAAAAAGGCATGTCGTTTGTTCCTTTCAAATACTTTTTTGTTTTTGAAAAGATTATCCTGCGCTATTGATCGCGAGGATAGATTATGCGAATATCCCGATATCTGCACGTAAGTACAAAGATATTCTTTACACCTTGCAGGTGAAACACGGTGAATATAACAAACAGAATAGAATGAACATCGAAATACCTTGGGCATGCACGAGAGATTGGTATAAAATTTTATTCTATGCCATGTGCAAAAATCATCACTAATCCAGGTTCGACCATCATATCCTCCGGCATGTGTGTATTATCGCAATAAAGTACTAACACCGCCTGTTTACCCGGAACTCTTTTGCAAACGTAATTGTCGTATTGCCTTCTAGAATTTTGTCTGGTCTCCAGTGAATTTAAACCAGGTGGCCATTTCCTTTCGTGGCAATTCTCCATTAGCTCGTCGATTACATGAGGTGGACAATTATACTCTGACAAAGTCCTCTTTATCATTGTCTGCAATGTTACAAGTACAATTATTTACTAGAATTAATTAGAAGTAAAGTAAGATTCGTTTATTAATTACAATACCTGCAACAATTCATCCGGTGTAGAAATCATTCCTCCCCACCTGGTTACTCTTGCTCTAGGAAGAGTAGCAGACCATCTTACAACTTCGTCTCTCTCCATTTGATCGGCAATAGCCCGCATTGCAGGATTTGAAACTCTTAAAGCTCTCATAAAGTCTTTCAACAGATGTATCTCCCTCTTGTGTTCGTTTATCTGAAGTTGTTGCTCTCCTAATTCACGTTTCATATCGGCTAGCTTCTGCTGTTGCGAATGTATGATGTTTCTAAGCTCCCTCACGCAATTGTGATCTTTCAACTCGTTTTTAGGGATAATAAGGCTACATCCTTGTTCACAAAGCATCGGTCTCTTGGGATTGTATTCGCATTGTTCCAAATGTGACACTAAACTGTCAAGCTTGACTATTACTTGACATCCATACGTAATGTTATCACAACTAATACAAAGACGGGCCAGCAGGTTTCGTAGAATTCTTGGAACTGCTCTCAGCTGAGCAGATGTGATTGGTGTACGATCCAATGGACAGGTAGGTTGTCTGTTTATCCATTCATTAATGCATGTACGACAAAAGGCATGTTCGCATACAGGTGCCTGCAACATATTGCTCACCTACCAGTCTTTAAGCCAAACTAAACATGTTACAAAACTTATTATTATATTTAATGATAAACACAATAAACACGCGTTACATCTTATGGAATTTACAAGAGATATTTCGATACTTGTGCCTGTCTCGTTATACAGGACCAACAGCGATCGAAAGTATCAGAACTATGTGTGTACATTTTGACAGAACGGTAGTTGTAAAAAAAAAAGTTCAACCGCTGACACTACGAGATAAACGGAAAGTTTTTTTTAACGAACATTTTCTGTAAAATAAATCATGATATTTAGCGTGGAAGATGAAAACTAGCGTTTTCACAAATCCGATGATATCCGCTGATCAACATAAAGTAAAGTAACCATTGTAACAGAGAAAGAAAGAGAGGAGGAAAAGTTAGGTTAACTTTTGTGTAAACGCAGAGAACTGGTTTATTAGGGGCATTCGGTAAATTAACGAGCGAAACAGAAATAATACCTGGACAGGATCTTCCAGGACACCGGAGCATATCGGACAAACAAGTTCCTCATCTACTGCGCCCTGAAAGCGGTTCACATCGAACCCCATAATGTGAACTCGGAACAATACTCGTCCTCGTATGTAGCGACGAGCCTCTCTCTTGTGAAACTGTGGGGATCCAGAATCACAAAATTCGATGGCGTTCGACGTGAAAGCTCTACAAATATACCGTTACTTTCCACGGGTGGCACGCAACCTGACAATAGTCACTTGGTGCAAATTCATCGACGCTTATCACGGCTCTATTTCATCGAAATTCGACGTTTTCACGATGCACGATTTATCTATTATTGTAAATCATCGTGCACATTAGGTGAACCACCTATATGGGTCACAGGACTAAAACATTTAACATTGTTTTTCTTCCCCTGCGGCCAACCTCGAGGATCCGAGCTTGTGATTAACATATATTTATGTCGAAGTTTTTAGATGTAACGATAGGAGAATGTTAATGTGATAACACATGTAAAATTTAAGACGACATTAATAAATTACAAAAATTACCTTTAAGTAATCATGCAATTCATCTCTAGTGTAAGAAATTTTGTTGTACGTTATTAATTACTTGTTTACTTAATCGCAACAAGAAGATTTGTATTTTTTCGATACGATAAAAAAAAATAAAGAAGTTAAGTGATCATTTACTTTCGTATTTCAAGATATGGACCGTTTATTTTGAAAGTGATATAACTCCATTTTTGGAAAACATTTAGATACCGCATAATTTGCGTATAATTCAGTATGAACTCCTTATTTATAAATAATTCATACTTAATATTTTAAAATATCCATATGTTTTGATTGGTTGAAAATTCGTCGGTAAATTTGATTATGGAAATGGTCCAAGTCCATTTTCTGTAGTTTAATTAAGCACTACATATATTATACAAGAGAAGAGTAAAACTGTGGATTTTACCAACGAGAACGCAATGTAATAGATGGAATGAAAAAAATCTTGTGACCTTTGCATTAACGGCAAGTTGTATAATTGGAGTAGTATATAAATAAACAATTAATATTGAGAATAAACAACACTATTTTGTTTCTTGTCCTTTTCCATAAACGAAATCAGAATAAAACATTACTTATTTCAAGTGAAATTGAATTTTAGATAACTGAAATTTAATGATTTTTATAATTCAGTAATTATGAAAGTGGTATATATAATAATTTACATATTTCAATTCACATATATCTAAATTCATAAAAACATTATTAAACTCAGTACACTTCATTGATATTTTTAAATCAACTAAAATTGCAAACCTTTAAATATCTCGAAAGACGAACAAATGGACATACACCATTTTCAAAATAAGCGATCGATATATCGTACAACTATGGAAGTAACGCACTTTGAGTTCGACGTGCCTCCTTTGATAATTTTTAGCGTATTTACCAAGAGCTACTTCATTCTTATCCGTAAATAAAAATTTTTCGATAAAATCCACCAACTGACGAAAATACCCGCCGGAAGTGGAAAGATTAATCGACACTCGACGTGCAGAATTTATCACAATTGCGAAATGAGTATTTTTTTTTTTTCACAACGATAATCACGTGTAATTTACATTGAATCGATCGGTATTTTCCAATTTGAACTAAACGATCTAAATTTCCGGTTGTAAATACTCAAAATGTAACGGATACCTTTTAATGTTTTGATTATATAGAAAATACACGTATCATTTGTTGCTTTACGATAAGACGTTTTGTCATTGATATCGATATAATAAGCTTAACTCATCGTTTCGTTTGTAAAGATTGTAAAAATCTCATTTAGACTGCCTAACAAGAAGATTGGACGAATTTCATAAAGGTGTACCTGTATTTATCTGTGAAACAATTTTTACCCTATCAAACGAGATAAACGCTATTAGAATTAATTGTCGGCTTGCAATGTTTCGATTGATAAGACCAGATATAGTCATAAGAAGATAACGCAATTGAGAAAGCGAATCAGTAGGCGACGTATCATTATTGAAACAGGTTCGATTAAAATAATTAGGGAGCGAAAATGGACGAGAGGAAGGCTTCTATTAACGAAATACAAGGTATTTCAAACACACACTTTAAGTTATCTATTTATTCATTAACATTTCGATATTTGCTTAATTTCGATAAGTTGAAAGGCTTGAGGATTTAATTTATCGTATCTTAGTAGTATTTTTTTATAGAGAGTGAAAAATTGCATCGACTAGCGCATCGAAAAATTGAAGTTTGATAAATTGAAAGGCTTGAGGGCACAACTTATTGCATTTTAATAGTTTTCTTCTTTTTTTTATAGAGAGTGAAAAATTGCATCGAGTAGTGTATTCAAAAATATAGTGTTTCATTGAAAAAAATTCACTGCACTTTTCTAATGCACCAGTGCACAAATCTACCTTTTCAAGTTCGATAGATTGAAAGGCTTGTGGACACAACTTATTGCATTTTAATAGTTTTCACTTTTTTTTATAGAGAGTGAAAAATTGCATCGAGTAGTGTATTCAAAAATATAGCGTTTCATTAAAAAAAAAACATGCTGCAGTTTCATAATGCACTGATGTACAAACCTATCCGCTTAATTTTGATAAGTTGAAAGACTTGAGAATCAAAAATACTGCATTTTAGTCGTTTTTTATTTTTTTTTTATTTTTGTAGAAAGTGAAAATTTTCATTGACGAGTGCACTCAAAAATATAGTGTTCCATTAAAAAAACAATATTAATTTTGCAAATGTACCGATACACAAAACAGCATAAACTCAATTACAGAATATGTGACAAAACGTGTAATTTGACAGCGATTAATTTCATTTATACCGCGATACTTTTTTTTCTTCTCGTCTATAACAATTTTAAAAATATACAGCTTGTCCCAGTTGCACGATACACTCGATGTATAAAACTACATAACAATCCTTTTAATCATTATACAATAATTAACCAATACTTTGATTATTCAAAAATAGTTTTCTTTCACTATACTTTACATTACGATGAAAGTTTCGTTCTCAAGTTTATTAAATACTTTACGGTTTCGAATTATAGTACCCCGTACTAAATAATGATATTTTACCATCGAAATTACCGTACAATTAAGCATTTTCATCGACCACGATATTCGGCAGGGCAATTCGGGTTAAATCGTTTCGCTTTCGATTTATTCGAATGCCCAATTGGACCGTGACCCAATTCGTGAATAACAAATTACCATAGTGCTTCCTAAATTATATTAACGACTGACATAACCGGTTACATTCGATTGGCATTTCAATAAGATCGTTACAAATGCGCGACGATGATGATACCCGGTGTTTTAACCCCTGAATTATGATTATCGTCAAAGATGAACGGTTCTTCTCGAAATATTAAAAACACATCAAAGCACAAAAGTCATTTATAAAAAAAAAATTACGACTGTCATGGAAACTTGTTTTCCATGCGTGAAAATCAATCGTGACGCAAAACTAGTAATTTTCATAAGAATTTCTACGTCATACCTGTAATAGATATGCAACACCAGACGGGAATAAATAATTGTAGCACACTAGTCGAGATTATGAAAGAGAATAAAATAGTAAGGTTTGTAATTGTGTCAGACGAATTATCAATACTCTTCGTCGACTTACGTGTTTGTGTTTTTCAGATCATCCGGAGAATGGGAGCAGTACAGAGGAAAATCAAAAGGTAAATATTAAAGTACGCTCACCTATCTGTGTCAGGAAATGATTCATTTACGATAAGAATTGTCCTCCAATTGATCATAGTATCGCGATCGATTCACGATGAAAACTATCGTACGGCTATAAACACGTGGCTGTAATTGAATTATCGTAATTAGTGAATACCGCTCTCTAAGATGGAAAACATGTTTGTACGTACCGCTTTAATTTAATCGTTCGAGTCTCGAATGCTTTGGAGAAAAAAAATCTTGTCGAAAAGACTCAAGAATTAGATCGAGAATAATTAGAGTTAGAAACAAGCATTGGCGAAAAAGGGGTTCTATAGAATTTAAAATACACCGTGTAACGCGTCTACTTTGTCGAGCTCGAATTTTAGCCCAAAATCGTAACGCTTTGGAAAAAAAAAAAATCTTGTCGAAAAGACTCAAGAATTAGATCGAGAATAATTAGAGTTAGAAACAAGCATTGGCGAAAAAGGGGTTCTATAGAATTTAAAATACACCGTGTAACGCGTCTACTTTATCGAGCTTGAATTTCAGCGCAAAATCGTAACGCGTGCTTCTAATCGATTTCTTGACAGCGAAACGCTGCTATCCGCCTCGCGCGCGAGCAAAGGATTTTTATAGGGAGCTGTGTAGAGTATGGACGTTTGACTCGATACGCTTGGGTCGGGATAACTATGATCCGTCTGCCAAGATTTGTCGAAGTCAAAAGGTAGGCAAGGAAGAGTTAGAAATGTATTTAGAGCTGTAATGTAAATGCGTTAAAAGTGCTAAGCATCGGAATCTAATGTAATTACCGATTGAACGTAAAAGATTACTATCGAATATGAAATATCGAGAAGCGTTTATTTTGAAAGTGGTTGCAAATCAATTTTCTCTTCTCTCAAGATATTCGAGAGATGTATTTTAGTGTCTGTAGTAAATATTCGAAATTAGTACGCGATTTAAAGTCGAACAATATATGTAAAAATACATTTTATCCACAACGGATGTTAATTTTATTAGAGAAAAAATCACCTGTAAAATCGAAGTAACTAAACTGAACGACGTATTAATTAACGAACACGTTACGTAGAAAATACACGTGTAAACTAATATCTTTAATAATCCTTGTGTAACGCTGTAGAAACGGAAACACAAGCACGGAAGAAATTTCATTAACCGACAAATCTGATCGTTTCGGAAATCAGGTGTGTTCGTGTTCATTTCACGGATAACGCGTAAATTAGATATGGTCGGTCAACAGCGAGGCATAACACTTTCACCAAGTTAATTAAACTTTGTACTCGCGGAATCAAGGATACATCGATGAAGAAAAATTCCTTTCGCCTGTGAAAAGATTCTTTTGCACAGCCACTTCGTTATTTATCGACGATTCGATTTGAAAACCTGCGTTATTGTGTAATACGGGTCAATGACGATGACTTCAAACTATATAAAATTCTCCAATATCGTAAATCACGCCTCTGCAAAATGGTCCAGTTTCGCAAAACAATGCCCATACACCACCTTGACCGGAAATTCGCATCAGATTTCACTTTTTTTTTTCTACGTCAGTGTCTAACGGCAACTACAGTAAATTTCCGTATAACGCGACTAAGATATTGCGTCTACAATAATGTAGTTACTTTACATTTTTGCAAAAATGTTATTTTAGGTTATACGGGTTATGTGAGAAAAATTCCGCTACAGCACGATTTCCTACAACGAGAATTCATGTAACACGTAACATATTAACCGCGTTACACGCAAGTCTACTGCACGTCGATAGGTTATCTAAAACTACACAATTCATTGTCATTTCAATAAAGAAAAGAAAAAAGTAAAAAGAGAAAATGACAATCACCTCTTATCTATGATACAATAATTCCGATCTAAAACTACGAATTTATTGTCGTCATTTTAATAAAGAAAAGAAAAAAGGAAAAAGAGAAAATGACAGTCATCTCGTATCTGTGATACAATAATCCTGACGATTAAACATACGTGTAAATTGTTGATTAATTGTTCGAACTGCCTAGCGTAATAACAGAAAACAGAACGACACATTTATTGCAGGTTGAACTTTCAGAATTTATTACGCTCGAACTATCTTAATCTGCTTTATCTCCACACGCTATCACATTCTGGATTCCTATAAAGCCTTCAACTGTGCCTGTTCAAAAGAGACGAAACGTTTCCTATCGCGTGGACACGGCAACAAAGATAGTTTGTAGACAGTTAATTGTACCTTATCGAACATACGGTTGCAAGAGAAACTTCGATAAACGAACGTTTATATAATTATCCCGCGATTCAATTTGTCCGAGAAATCGTGTAAGATTAAAAAGAAAAATTCAAAATACCTATTTCGTATGCAAAATTCTTCCTGTCCGTAGATATGAAACGATAGTAAGGTTATAAGGAAACCAATGAACTCGTAACATGTACGTACGTACATCGATTGTATTAGCATTTCGAAACAAACATCAAATTGTTCGTGATACCGTTCCACCGGACTTTCACATTGTTCCAAATACACATGCACGGTAAAACGTAACTCTGTTCTTGAATGCCTGCGTCGGTGACTTGATGCACAAGTATCAATCGTGGAACAGTACAGCTCAGGCTGTCAACCGAGGCAAACGTCGTTCTTGTATTACCGTCCGGGATATCTCGATCGATTTGGTGATCTCTATGGTTCGATCTGCGAACTCGATAGACACGTATTACCGACTACTAATACCGTTTTCCACCGTGGTGAAACAGTACTTCCGTTGGTAGACCTTTTTGGAATTGTTCCGCGACTGTCATGGAACGCGTGTTCTAGCAATATGTTCCTCGTGTGTGAAATTTCGTCGAGTGATTCGGTTAAATTTTAGCGTCAATTTTTGCACAATCGATAGGGACTAACAGTCGCGATGGCCGTGGCGAAGGATACGACGGAAGCGGAGGTAAGAATTTCTTAATTTCAAACACGTCTTTTCCTCGTAGCTGAGTTTGACACAAGAATAGGAAAAGTATCGAATTTTTGTTTTTCACATTTTTACTCCGATTTTCTCGCGTGAAAGAAAATACAAGTTGAAGACAGTTTTTTTTTTTTTCCAAGAGTTCAAGCGGTAGGTGAATGATTATGCAGCGACACAAGGAAAAACGATGGGCAGAATTTGAAATGTAAAACAACTGCGAGAAGAGTTTATATTGTACATTGTGATGCGACCGTTTCGCCGATTGCATGGTTTCCGATTTATAATGTATTACGCGTATCATAAATAATAACAAAATGTTATCAGTCATTCAGTAATACGTTAATGAGCTAATGAAAGTTCTGCTTTTTCCTTTTTCCTTTTTTTTTTTACATTTGAAACTTGATCGTTCAGGACATACTTAAATCCACAGATAGTATCCATGCAACATGTATCGAAAATTAACAACCTTTAGTAGCACCAAACATTGGTTGAATATTTTTTTCCAATATTGAAAAAGTATTCTTTAAGCCACACTTTTTATTATGAAAAAAATATTGAATCTGAATATTGTACACATGTACGAGGAATGTAAAATAAATATTTAGAAAATGTAAACTGAATATTTGTAGAATATAACATAGATGTGTAAAAAATGTAAGGTAGATATTTAAAAAAAATATGAAAATAATATTTGAAAAATACGAATTGGATATTTAAATAATATTTAATAAATACTTCAAATCTAAAAAAAAAAAAATTAAAACGTTCGAAATTGTACACGTTGTCTACGAGACCACACTCTTGGTGTCTTATTGTATTACTATTCTCGAAAAATATTTTCTTTCCAATATTAAATTAATACTCACTTTATAGGAAATAAATATTTTCCCGTAACATAAAATATTTCATATCTGATATAAATTAAATATTTCTTGTACATTCGAAAAAAAAAAATATTTTTTTCTAAAATCAAATGAATATTTATTTTTCACTTAGAAAAAAATATTCCATTTCCAATGTTAAATTAATATTTACTTTATATTAGGATATGAATATTTTTCCGTGACATAAAGTAAATATTTTATAAATATTCGAAAAAAAAAAAAGGTATTTCTTTCTGAGTCCAGAATAAATGTTGTACGTACGTTTAAATATGAAAAAGAGATTCGATCTCTATTCAATATTTTGCGCTATTAGAGACGGTACGGATAATTTTATAAGCTGCTGCAAGCAATTCTATACTTTTCTCATGAATATCTGAATCACCGAATCATCAACGTTGATATTCAATTCTAAACTGTAGATTGAAACATCGATCAGTTTACAAAGGAATGAAAATAATGTTATCAATGGCATTGTAGTTAAAACGAGGTAATTTATGTATCATGCGTGACTTTCAAAGCCGTAGATGTAGCAAGAGCAACTCTGTCTAGGACGAGAACGAGTTGCTCGTCAAGGTCAATTTAAAAAGGTTACAATACGTTTAAAAAGAAAAAGCAAAAAATCATTTAACTTCTTATCGTTTCTCTAATTACCTTAAACATCGTCTAGTCTACATTTAATAGACTCAAATAGAGATAAAAATACTGAAGAAAAACAAAAGACCCACGTTTAAATGAGGTCAAGCTTCGAATATTTTTTTCTTCATTGAAATTCGCGTGTTACCGATGTTTCAAACAAAGTAACTAACTAACGATCACTGTACTACGATTAGCGTGGTGTTACGTAATAAAATATACATCGGTGTGTATTACTTAAAAATGTAAAGGAAAAAAAGGAAACAGAAGCGAGTAATATCGAAATTTATCGAGAGTGAGAAAAAAAAAAAAAGAGGAATGTTAAATGGCGTCATCGGTGAAACTGGAAGCCTGAGAAACTGTATCCTTCGAATCGAGTAACATTAATAGCGTAAATAATTGCTTGAATCGTGCATTTCCTTCACATCTAACAACAAGAGGAAAAACAATTACTTCTAACTGACGATAACGCAACATTGAAGTTAATCGGGTCAACGCGATCGTTCCTCTACCGGCATTATTTTCCACGTTCGTTTCCTGTGAAACGCGGTTCTTTTATTCGTTAACCCTTTGCACTCTAATCATAATTCCGTTGAAGTTTCATCCGTATCGAAATAAAGCAAATTGATAAAATAGATAAAGGTAAAAATATTCAGGAACGTCTGTAATTTTTGTTTTTTTTTTTTCTCTCGAAAACGAAATTTCTGATTTTTTTTCACGCGGATGAAAATCGCGCGAATGAAGCCTGCTGGTACGAAAAAAGAAACTTATGCTATAAAAATATTTGTTTCGTATAGGTTAACAAAAGGAAGAAAAAGTAATGATATTTCAGAAAATTAAGTAAATTTTATTCTTTGTCAAAAAAAAAAAAAAGAAAAAAGGGAAAACAATATGCATAAAAGTCAGAATTATGTAGTTAGTATGTTCAAGAAATAATTGGCGTCTCTCCGATACGTAATGAATTCAATGAAAGATCGTAGAAAAATGTATTTTCCGAGCGGGTAAAATTAGATCGCATAAATTGATACCGTGTATAAAAAAATACCACGCAAATAGAGGGATAATTTATCGCGTGAAAAGAAACTCCCCTAAAAGGTTTCGAGCTCTCTCTCTTTTCCTCTCTTCCCTCCGTCTCTCTCACTCCTCTCACTCTCTCTTCCTTCCGCCACTCTCTCTCTCTCTCCTCTCTCTCTCTCCTCTCACTCTCTCTTCCCTCCGTCTCTCTCTGCTCCGCCTGTCTTACTTTCTCTCTTCCATCTCTCTCTTTCTTCCGACTCTCTTTTTTCTCCATCTCTCTCTCCTCCGCCTCTCTCTCTCTCTCTCTCCTCCGTCTCTCTCTCTCTCTCTCTCTCTCTCTGTCTCCTCTCTCTCTCTCTCGCTCTGTCTGTGTCTATGTCTCCTCTCTCTCTCTCTGTCTCCCCTCTCTCTCTCTCTCTGTCTCCTCTCTCTCTCTCTTTCTCTGCAATATATACGAATAAGACAGAGAATATATTATAATACTATAAACGTGTGAATTGCAAAAAACTGTATAATTGTGAAAAAATGTATAATAATTTACCCGAAGAAATAAAGCAGTGTGATATTAGATAAAATAAATATACGAGAATGTTAAAAAATTATGTTAAACACACGGTGACAAGATATAATATAATATAACAGTAGTATATTTGTATATTAGTAGCCGAGAAGGCTAAATAAAGTGCAATCAATTTCTCTGTCTAATGGGAGCATGGTTAACATTTCTTTCTGTTTCTTTTTCTTTTTCTTTTGGTTTTAATTTATCTTTGAAACATTACAGAAGCTGAAATATCCGAAGTCGATATTCTTCATCATTAGCAATGAGTTCTGCGAGAGGTTCTCTTTCTACGGAATGCGTAGTACGTAATAAACTGAAATACCTCCTCTTTTATCAATAGTTGTAAGGTATTTTTATTAGCCAGATTGTGCGCGTTAAATTCCAACTCTCTGTTGTATCAAATGACGAGGTGTAATGTTGAATAATTTGTTTATTTAGCCGTGTTGACGCTCTATCTGCAGAATCAACTGATGTACACCCAACAAATGACCATAGTGATATATCATATTTTCACGGCATTCGTGTACTTTTTCCCTGTCCTCGGAGCAATGCTGGCAGACTCGTTACTCGGGAAATTCCGTACGATCTTCTACTTGAGCATTGTCTACGCTATTGGGCAACTCCTTTTGTCCTTGAGCGCGGCGCCTCCTTTAGGAATACCAGCCAAGTAAGATCTCTCACAATTCCTCCTTCTAATTTTTAATTCATCGCACTTTCTTATCAGCGGTTTACATCATTTCATTATCTCAAACTTATTCTACGTACAAATGAACCTGAATGATCTTTTATTATCTTTATTATCCGACACACTTTCATGCGAAAGGTGTTGGAAAAGTGTGTTTGTGAAATGAAAAATGTAATTTTGAAAGATGAACCCTTTGCACTCGAAACTTTCGTTGAGCTGAAGTTGAATTTTTTTTAGTTTCAGCATAGTTAGGGTAAAGTAGCTAAATACGAGACTCGTTTCTTTAAGCAAGCACAATTCTCGATTAAAAATACTTTTATTAAAGTACGATACATATTTTAAGTATAAGATGTGCATACTTTTGCAACATATTAGAAATAACAAAAAAAGAAAAAACAGATAGAGTTCCATCGTAATAAAATAAAAATGAAACGTATGCAGAACCATGATTTGAAAAACTGGTCGCCCAATATGAGATCCAGGTTTCATCTTGTCGAAATTTATTTTTTCTATCTTTTTTCACACATTGGGAATACAAAGTTAATTTCGTCTATACCGCAGTCTTCATGAACCTAATTGACCATGGTAATAATTGATACACTGAACCCATGGTTCACCATGTACATCTGAAGAACAAAGTCCTGTACAAAATTTCGAAAATGAACTGTTGAAATCAACAACGACGTTTCGTTTATATTTGTATTAAGGAATGTATAATAATTTTCCAGAGAATTTTCACTGCTTGGTCTACTTCTTATCGCCGTTGGCACAGGCGGGATAAAACCTTGCGTGGCTGCATTCGGAGGTGATCAGTTCGTGTTGCCGCAACAGGAACGATATCTGTCCACGTTCTTCTCTCTCTTTTACTTTTCCATCAACTCTGGCTCCTTGATCTCCACATTCCTCACGCCGATACTTCGTAGCGATGTCTCCTGTTTCGGCAATAATACGTGCTTCTCGTTGTCCTTCTTCGTGCCAGCTGTTCTCATGACTGTGTCTATCGGTAAGTTCGAGCAGATACACTCTTTCCTCCATTTACATACGATAAATTACAAATTATTTTTATATTAGTATGGTTTAAGCTTTATCGACACTTATCAATACGTCACAATCACCTTAAACCAAATTATTTCCCAACTTTGATCTCTTCGAGAATATTACCACGTACATATGTGAACGATTTGGTTGCTTTGAAAATTCCACTATTCGTGATGGAAGAAATATGAAAGTACAGTGAATCTTCTGATAAGGAAGCAATTTAAAATTACCATCGATTTAAAATGTGTTGTAACAGGACAAAATTGAAACGTGCAACTATTTCGATTCTACAGACCGATTAGCCTAGCATTTTTTTGAGGCATTGAACAGAAGTCGCTTGGCACTCAAACGGTTAACACATTAACCGCTACATTAATTTCGATCGACTTTTCATTTAGCTTCGTTTCGAAAGTTTCTTAAAGGATGTTACTATAAATTTAACAAAAAAAGTGGTAACTTTATAACACCTGCAGAGGAAAGCCCGTATCTTTGTTTAAACTGTTTCAATAGAGCCCATTAACGAATAATAAGAAATTATTTTTAAAATTTGAAATTGTTCATTCTTCAAGAATTAACGCCGCTTAAAGGAAAAGTCTAACGTCGATCTGCAGGGACTTAACGTGTTAAGTAATAATTGAATTATTTTCTTCTTCTAGTAATATTCGTATGCGGCAAACCTTTGTATAGAATAATAAATCCCACTGGAAATGTCTTGGTGAACGTTTCCAAATGCGTTTCCGTAAGTTCGATCTCTACATTGAAATGTGTGATCGTTCGTAATTAATCAAGGTTGAATTATCAGTAACATTTTGAATTTCAGTACGCGATTTCGAAAAAGTTCAAGTCGAAAAGTGAGAAACGGGAGCATTGGCTTGACCATGCGGACGACAAGTACGACAAGGTGTTGATAAAAGATATCAAGGCAGCTTTACAAGTGATGAAACTGTTCATACCTATTCCTATCTTTTGGACACTGTTCGATCAGCAAGGCTCGCAATGGACACTCCAAGCGAACAGAATGAACGGCAAGATCGGTAATTTCACCCTACAACCGGATCAAATGCAAATCTTCAATCCTTTGTTAGTACTCGTTTTTATTCCCCTATTCGAGACATGCCTCTACCCGCTTTTGGCGAAGATTGGCCTTCGAACACCATTGAAGAAACTCATTATCGGCGGCTTTTTAGCCGCTTTATCGTTCGTGGTATCGGCGCTCGTTGAAATCCAGATCGAGGTGCTTGATTAAATTTCTGTCATCTGATTATACCGTTTAATCCTTTCGTTACGAATCGCATATACGTATGTACTTATCCTTTGCAAAGATGCTTTACACACAAATCAGACATTCGACAATTGTAAATCCATCGATTTTTTATTATACATATCTCGATTTTTACGCAAATATTTATATGCACTTTTCATCTCGAACGCGTCGTAGCTAAAGGGTTAAGAAAATTCGAATAATTCAAGGTACACCTTGTGAACGCAGAGAAATAAAGTTTCGAAGTTTCCTTATCTTTTAGAAAACGGAACCGGTCATGCTCTCACAAAACTTTGCTCAGTTACGAGTTTTCAACACTCTAGATTGCCCCGTGAACGTACAGATGACCGGTGATTTGAAATTCGTTCTGAAAAATTTGGACATGTGGGCGGACACTGGGATTCCAGCGAATGGCATCAAACGATTAAGCTATTCGGCTGATTTCTCAAAGTGCAACGGTATTCCGAACATCAACGGTACGTTCAATAATATAAATATATATATTTATTAATTTTTGCAAATTAAAATTTCTAATTTGTTCAAATTTCAATAAAATGGGATCGCTTGCAATGTTCCACAATTCACATCCTTCCACACTCCGTTCTTTCACACCTTCTCCACGCACTTTTACGTACTCCTAATCTAATACAGCTTCATATTTATTTATTTACTTATTTATCTATTTTTTTCTTATTTATTTTCTTTCCTTCTCTTTGATATTTCCTTATAACCTAATACAACCCAATACACTCCTCCCTTTCTTTTCTTTTTCCCCTCTAAACTCCTTACCCATCCTATATTATTACATCTCACTTCTCCATTAATTTCTCCAGTGTTTTTTCCATTTTATCCAGTGTTTTAAATCTCTTAACCCCTCCTGAGATAAAATACACTTCCTCTGGTCTTCACTCATCCAATATCTCTTTACCTCTTCTACACCTTCACATCTGGCCCTAGCAATACATTTCTGACTCGATTTCCACCTTTTCCCAAATATTGTGGTAACCCGATCTGCCGTTAATTTTCATACCTCTAGTTATACTTTGATTGTTCAATTTTTTTTCGCATTGCACCTCCCAATACATTGTGTAAAAATTACACAACGATCAATGGTATTTTCATTCATTTCCTTAGGTACGATCACAGTAACAGAGGCCAAAGCAACGTCTTGGGTCATGACAGCCGACGGGCTCTCGTACAATTACGCAGATTCGATAGAGAAAACAGTTAACGGTGATCCTTTGGTACGTGGTCTCATCGTTCTGAATACGCCAGATGGGTCTGCTTCTTTGGAACTAATTAAAGACAGTAAAAGTATCTATAAGATCAATGTTTCCCCGCCGCTGAAACCTTCGGAATTAATTGCAATCAAGTCTGACACGTACGACATCCGTTTGAACGATAAAATGGTAAGGAAGAGTGTACCTTTTAATTTGGGTGGAGTTTACACGGTAGTCGGTTATGTCCAAGGAGATGAACAGAAAGTAAACGTCGTGACTGTACGGGAACCGTATTCGGTGCATATGTTATGGCTGGTGCCTCAATACGTGATTATCACAATGGCAGAGGTGTTGTTCTCAGTGACCGGTTTAGAGTTTGCATTCACGCAAGCACCTATGAGTATGAAATCACTGCTACAAGCTACCTGGTTGTTGACAGTAGCATTTGGTAATGTTCTTGTGGTTATTATTACGGCTGCATTCGCGGATGCTGTTTTCGATCGACAGGTAAGTGTACAGGTGAAACAAATTTCATCGTTTTAACAGCCCATCATTTCTATCGTACTCGAGTACAATTAATCTATTCAAAAAGTTTCTGGACTGATACTATACAGCAGCTTTCAGTGGCGACATCTTCGTTTGAAATTGAAATTTAGTTATCGTAGATATTTAGTTTACCAGCTTCGTTTAATTTCAAAGTATTTAAGTAATATGTGGCGGCCCTTTCTGCCCACTACCGCTAGAGGGACGGACACGACTATTCTCGCTAATCCTCGCGAAAGGTCTTATTCCTATATATATCAGTTCTAACCTAAGTCCCTCAGTCCTCCTGCGTTTAAGGCACGGGATCTCCTAGGATGCCTTTAGTTGACGAGTCCACTAGAAAAAGATCCAGGACGAAAACGTAACCTTTTTTTCCTTTTCCGCTTTACCCTATCTAACATTCCTCCACTTTCTATCTCCAACATCACCACCACAAATATAATAATTTGAAAGTATTTTCTGCAGACACCACGTTTGAAATTTGTCAGTTTCGTTTCGTTGTCACAGTTCTCGAATCATGCGAAATGAGTATGAAACTGGTTGTCTTGGTCGTACGCGGTTGTTTGAGAGGTATACAACCTAGTAGCTAGCATAAAACGTTGGTTAAATATTTAAATTCCAGTATTGAAAAAGTATGTTTTAAGCCACACTTTTTAACGTAGAAAAAATATTGGATCTGAAGTGGATCTGAAGAGTGTGTTCACAGAGGAGATTATGTAGAACATTAAAAAATAAAATTACGTGTACCTGTAAGACTTTTTAATAGAAAGCACAAGTCCAGGAACTTTTTTGAATATATTGTGTGTATCGAAAAAAAAATTGAAACTTTTTCGGGAAATTTATTAAAAGGTGCAGCGTAACAATTATTCGAAGCACTGCTAATCGTGTTTCTCTAGACATGCTCGTTATTAACCAAGGTCGAACGGAACGACGGCCATGATTATTATTCAATCATAGTAGCTGTGCGAATCATACATTATTCAACGCTCGTAGGATTAAACTTTTCGAAAAGTTTCATTATTCAAACTTTGATGGTTAAAATTTACGCTTCCAGATATTGACCGTAAGATTTTTTCATTTTTTCTTTTTCCTGTTGCCTAGGTGTACGATCTGTTTTTGTACGCCGGACTGATGTTCCTCGACATAATTATCTTCGCGATATTGGCAAAATACTACAAGTACGTAGAACCTGCGGAGGCGGAAACTATTACCGAGGAAATAAATATGGATGTGAAAAAGGGGGAGATTAACATCTCTTACAACGACGACGAGAAATGAGCAACTTTGATATTATAAAACTAAAGGTTGCACAACTTACGAATCACGTAATAACAGAGAATTCGAGGCAAATGGTGTAACGCTAATTTATCTAGCGTTATAGAGAAGTTTTTACATATCTTTCTTAAACATTTATCGGTTGAAATCCGATAATTGTGAGGAATGCGAGAAGTTTATTCAACGATGGCTGTAAATAAGTTATATCTTTTCAAAATTACTTTTGCGCTGTTTTAACGATGAGGAGAGGAGCAAGGATTTTGGAACTACCAGCACAGTATCGTTTCCGTTGAAATAAGAATGATACGCAGCGTACCTAATCGCAGAAATATTGCATATAATTAAATTAGAAAGACAATTTTAATATTTCTGCCGAACGTATAAATGTTGGAAGACAGAGTGTAACTTTTTTGGAAAATATGAATCGAGTGCAATTATTAATCGAACCCCGTATGCTGCCTGCTAGTATTTACGACTGTTCATTAGAATGTCACATCAAGTATCATCAAGTCAAAATATTACAGTAACGTATTCCGTGTAAATATTCATGACACGATAAACTTGTAAATAGAAATATCGATACGAATAAACATATATATTTTCGTAAAAGCTTCGATTATCATTGGATCAAAAGATTCACCTCATTTTATCGATCTTTGCCTAACTTTTTCCTACTTTCACCTTCCTCCCTAGTAGCACCAAATATTGAATTAAAAAGAAATTGAATCTCTTTTTTATATTTAAATGTACATACAATATTTATTCTAGATTCAGAAAGATATTATTTTAGAAAAATATTAGAGAAATATATTGTTATTTAGAAAAATGTTTATTTTATGTCACGGAAAATATTGATTTCCTAACATAAGGTAAATATTAATTTAAGATTGAAAACAGAATATTTTTTTCTAAGTGAAAAATAAATATTCATTTAATATTAAAAAAGAAGAATATTCTTTTCTAACGTTTTCATTTTTTTTAACTCGTTTTTAGATTTGAAGTTTATTCAATATTATTTAAATGTTCAATTCATATTTTTGAAATATTATTTTCACGTTTTTTTTAATATCTATCTTACCTCCTAAATGTTTGTTTAATATCTATCTGCCTTTTAAATATTTATTTTACATTTCTTGTACAATATTCAGATCCAATATCTTTTTCATGTTAAAAAGTGTGGTTCAAAAAATATTTTTTCAATATTGGAAAAAAAATATTTAACCAATGTTTTGTGCTACAAGAGCTCCTTTCGCGAGTTTCCATTTAATTATAATTCTACACGGTAGTGAAAAAGCAAAAGCGGATTCTTTATAAAATAAACAATTTATTTAGTAAAATAATAATACATCATTTATCATTCATATTTTACACCACCTTTTGCTTTTAATTAATGGAAGAACGAAAATAATAGTGATAACGATATATATTTACGAAACATGAATCGCGAAACATGAATCGCAATGATTCCCCATTGCGCCTATGCTACAGCTCACAACACATACAATCATGCTACAAACCACTATACAATAGTCTATTTGTACACAGATTGTCCTTTCATAGTGTCCTTTCTATAAAATTTAACGAATTTATATAGTCGACGATGCAGTGCTGTAAAGGCATTGAAAGGTTAACAATAAATTCATGCTGTCTTACGGTGTTTTAATTCTCGATCTATGATCGAGTGTTATTTTAAACAGACAAATCTTTAGGAGATTACTGTTTCATTTTCTTATAATATATATATATATTATATATTATATTTCATATCTATATACACACATGAGTATACATAATATGTATAGACGTATGTACACAGATATGTACAGTAATCCACAGATATTTTTGGGGTATAAATAGTAACTCTCTGGGTTAAATTACATAGTCGGCGCTAATTACATGTAGTGCTTAAAATTTGCCAAAATAAATAGTCATTTCTATATCTCATATTGGTTATAATAATAGGCTCTTTTATCATTAAACTGTTCTTCTTAATCAACAGTTATATGTATCATAGAAAAATAAAATACGTATTATCGTATTACCTGAAGCCGTAATAAATTATTTTGTATTATTTTCGCCTGTGTATAATAGCCAATATTAAAAGGAACAGCTTCCTCGTAACAGATACATAATGCACCTATACGTACCCGAATTTCTCATTTGGACAATACAAATCACAGCGATAATGTCGAAAGCAAACAGCACATGCAAAATGGAAGTCTACCTCGAAACTTTCTTCTTTTTTTTTCTTCTTTTTTTTTCTTTCTTTATAACCTCGACCTCGAAATAACCGAGAAGTTTAATGTAATAACTTTAACGTAAAAGTATTCCACTTCGTAAACATCAAGCCGTAGACCTACTACACGTGAAACAATTTCATTTCGTTACAATAATTCGAATTATATTAATCTTAATAATAAACTTTCAAGTTTATCTCCTTCCACGAAGAAAGTACTAAACTTAATATATAGCCACGTGCAATATTATTCCTCTAATACAAATATAGAGAATTTACAGCGTTATAGGCTGTCTAGAATCGAATCTCAAACCGTACACCGATTCGATAACGTAATTAAATCTGTTTAGGAGAGAAAGAAGAAATTGTCGAATAACTTTGCAATAAAACATTATCCCTAAGTTTTAAAAAATTAGAGTCAGGTATAAAGGTGATATTTAGACGTTTTACAGTATAATACGATCTCCAATCTGTACTTTGTATGTTGCAAGTGTAACGGTGTGTAGAAAAATAATGTCAATCATGTGGCTAAACCGTACCTCGCTATGAAAGTACAAACTATAGTACATCATGGAGTTTAAAAAATATGTGTTCTCAAACAAACACGATAGTTTCTAACGACGTTTGGAAATTGTTCATCGTTTCACGTTTGTTGTATCCCCTTGCACAGAACGCAAAAAACGATCTTCCGGTCAAGAACTTTATAGTTAACTTTTTATATCTTTGACTTCCTGCGTCAGTATTAAATATTAAAGTTGTTTCGTACATTCAATATATAGATAAATGTTTCCGATATGGTACATTAACAGTGAGCTAAGCACCAGAAAAAGATATTTCAAATTAATATATATATATGTATATATATATATATATATTTAGAATTTACTGAAACTATATATTATGGTCCTCTTGTTTACACATTTGTGCTGGTGTTACTGGTGTTGGATCATCGTGGAATAACGGATTCTTCACTTCCATTTCTCCTGTCTTAAAGAATAATACGTATCGCACTATTTTTCCCTCGTTAATTCTACTAAAGAGACTTTATGCAAAGTCTAGAAAATTTTTAGACTTACAGAAGCTAGTCCTGGACACTCGTAGACAGTGTAATCCCCCTCTTCGTTCTCCTCCTCGCTATCCGCTTCAGAGACAGAGCCTGGATCTCTGGTTGAAGAAACACGACTACACAAATCATTATCGGAACGATATTCTCTAATTAGAATAGAATCTCTTAAAATCACTGAACACTCTGTCAAACTTCAATAGAATTTTCCACACGCTGGAGACAAATTTTCCTACACCTATTCTACTTTCAAATATACTTCACGATAGATCGAAAATATCGAATGAAAATGATCAAACTCTACTATTTTCCTATATAGAAGATATATCGTAGAATCGCTTACTTTTCCATGGCAATAATTTGTTGCTTTTGATGTTGGAAGTGGTACATCTGAGCGGACTGTGCAAGTCTTTGGTCTCCCGAAGGCGAGACCTCTTTGTTCGGACCTGTTACACCATAAGCTGGATACTCTATGTCGGCAGCTGCTTTGGCACCCCACTTTACTCTACGAAAATTACTTGGTATCGTTAAATAAACTCTAATTAATCCTCTGATCATTCATTAATACGAAACACTCGATATACTTATTACCTGTAGCATGTTAAAGCGATTAGTACAAGGACACACATGATCACTGCGCTGCAACCAGCAAAAAGAGCTAAAAATAAAAGGAGCAATTTATCGTCCTGCGTGACTATTGACATTACGAATAACCGAAGCATTAATTGCTTACCAGTAAAATATATATCATTATTAAAATCCTGATTCACAGGTACGAACAATGGACTGTACTTTGTACGACGTTCCAACTCTGGCAACATGATCATCGACGTATCCTTAAACTTCGATTCAACGTTTCTCGGGCTCTCTTCGTTAATTACCTCAATATTCTCCATCTCTTTGTTTTCTCTATCCCACTTGGTGTTGTTCTTTCTCACCTTCTCGAAATCCGACTTATCATTGCTGTCATCTGTTACAATTGAACAATGGAGAATTAGAAAGATATCTGCTCAAATCTCGAGAGGAGATTCAAAATCTCGTGTACATTACCCGAGAAAAATGTCTCCTGATAATAACGTGGATCGTTAGGCTTCACTGCAAACGGATGGCTCTCGCGTAGATTCGAATCGTCGAACTTAAACTTAAATTCTGGAGTGGTCAGGTGTGGTTTCTGTATCTTCCTGACGTTACTTCCGTCGTCGTCCACGTTCACCATAGAACCGTGGTAACTTCCGTGAAAATCTAGCAAAGGTTCTTCGTTCATTCCCTTGTCAAAATTCGTCTCCTTTAAGATTATCTGTTTCATCGGCGGATTTCTATTCTCTTCGTAACCATCGTCCAGGAAATACCCATCTTTCCAGTAAGTTTCACGAGGAACGAAAGGAAACCTGAAATTCGGGAACTCCAGGGAGCTCTCGATCGGAGTTATCCCATAAAACGGGGAATAAGATTCTCCTCGTTGCGGTCGTTCGTTGATTGGCCCGTTGTATCGCATTTGTCGATGATTCCATCCTTTCGGTTTCTCTTTCAACAGAATATCAGCTAGGCTGCCCTTGTTAATCAACGCTTCCAGCAAATCTCTCTCCTTCAATCGATCCAAAGGAGAGAAATGAGCTCTCTGCCCCTGGACGTACTTCATTATTTGCCTGAGCACGATGTTCTCCGAGGACTCGGGGACTTCATCTAAAAAGATAAAGAAAAATTACTTATCATATCAACTTTTATCAACTTTTTAGACACCCCTTTATAGACAGAATAACTTTCTTAAAATTGGACCAAACGAAGTTAGAAAAACTAGTTTACTAAAAAATGAGGCACGCAAACAGTTTTGAAAAAATCCTTATTAGTCAGAATTAAGAAGGAAACAGTAACGATCGTGTTTTACAACATTTTTTTTAGCTGAAGTCGTAAGGAAAATTTCATTGAAGTTAACGTTGCTATGAGCTACGAACGATTAGAGATGGCAAAAATTAAAGTCTTTCATAGCTTTTCGCCTACAATTACGATTAATCGAAATATTCTTCCAACTTTCAACTCCCATCTCTTGTTCCTGCATCAACCGATTTCGATGAAGTTTTCAACATGTATACAACGAACATAAATCTGCAAAATATATTTTTTTTAATTTTCATTACAAATTCGGATAAAAAAGTTGTAAAAAGATCTCTGTTATGTTCTTTGCAATTCCGATTGATTACAGTTTTTTTCAAAATATTTTTTGCACATCATCTAGTAAACTAATATCCTTCTGATTTCTCACAAGAACTCAATTTTAAGAATGTTATTTTGTTTTGGGAGTCACTGTACTTGTTGCACTCTTCGAATAATAATCGAGTTTGATCTTGTATTTATTCGAATACTGTTTATACGATTCTTACTCTTGGTTGTCCCTCGGTTAATTCGAGAAGAGATAGATTAAACTGAACGCGAAGAAAAGAGAATAGAACGATATCGACAAATTGAACGACACCTACGCGTTATCGGTTTATTTCCGGATGTCAACCGTAGGAACGTGAACACATGAATTTCCTGTGGTTATACAAGAGGCCACACACTTCCTGGACGATGTTGGGCGACGTGTATGTTACAGCGACTTGATAAACACGTTTATCTAATTTCTATTCCGTTTCAAACGGCCACGCACGCACAGATATAATTCATCAGTACTTAACCGCGTCCGGGTAAACAAGCGTTTTTTACCGTTCAAGTATCGTTTGAATATCTCCGTGAAATATCATCTTTGAAATCAGAGACACAGATAACCAAAGTGTCATCCTCCCGAATCGTAGAACGACGTGCACGCGACAGAATATGCAAAACTTTGATACATTGCTCGAATACAACCTTCTTGAAATGTGGAATTTTTTACACGCTTCCGTTTGAACTATAAAGAAAGCCGGTTCCATCGAAAACACACTCGTTCGAGGGGAAAATCTAGAGGAAAATTTGAAAACGCGAAATAATAGAAAATACGTTCGTTCGAGGAGAAAATCTGGAGAAAAATGTGAAAACGTGAAATAATAGAAAACACGTTCGTTCGAGGAGAAAATTTCGAGGAAAATTTGAAAACTCGAAACGATCGAAAATACGTTTGTTCGAGGGGAAAATCTGGAGAAAAATTTGAAAACGCGAAATAATAGAAAACACGTTCGTTCGAGGAGAAAATTTCGAGGAAAATTCGAAAACTCGAAACGATCGAAAATACGTTTGTTCGAGGGGAAAATCTCGAGGAAATTTGGAAAACGTGAAATAATCAAAAACACGTTCGTTCGAGGAGAAAATCTCGAGAAAAATTTTGAAACGCGAAATAATCAAAAACACGTTCGTTCGAGGAGAAAATCTGGAGGAAAATTCGAAAACGCGGAACGATCGATTACCCTACGTCGTTAGGCTGAAATTAGCGATGTAAGGTGTGTTTCGATCCTTCTAAATATGTTCCGTTTCCTTCTTTCTCCCGTGAACTCGTCGAATCGTTAATGACACGAGTAAAAAATTGAAAAGAAGAAAAGAAGAAAGGTCGTGAACATCAGATGTTACGCCATAGTGTCATTACCCTCGAAAAGAGCACTGTTTTCGGTGGAACGGACTGAGATGGTGTTATGCTCACCTCGATAAAAATCGAGTTCACCGGTGGAAAGGGTGACGAGAACGCAGCAGGGTAGCAACAGCCATGTGTAGGTGCAGAGGGTCGATGTCATCATCACCGTTTCAACTGGCAGGTGTCGGCCAGGTGTGGTATCCACAGGTTTTTATCGTCTTGCCGTTTGTCGTGGTTCCATATGTAAGTACGTCATTTCATTGAGGGCAGACAGAGAGTTTGCGCGGTCAAGTTCCGTTGCAATCAATACCACCATTACCCTTTCCACCGCGACACCGTCGCCGACAAAATCGTCGACGTTTTGCCCTTCTGCGGAAGAACTTTCCGTCTAACGCGATGCTTATCCTTCACTATTTCCCTTTTCTCTCATACTACACACACACACACACACACACAGACCTGTAAACAGCAGAAAAATTACACATTCACCGATGGGAACAACGAACACTTCGTGTTGAATTTACTCTTAATGTCGTCGTAACATCATCGATTTCGTTTAAGAAAGAACACGCTTCATGTACAGGACAATTTACGCCTTCAATAAAAGTTCTTTTTTCTACTACCTTTTATAAATGTATCAATAATTCAGAAGAATTCGTTATTTTCATTCTCTGAGTTTCCCTCGTAATATACTTCGATTATTAACGAACCTGTACGTTGAAATAATCTTCTAATGGTAGATGTAACGTTGCTTAATACACGTTTATCCGCTTACGTTCGAACACGCGTGAGAGAGGACCGAGAGGGACGATGTAGATGATGCTTGTGATCGACTTGGGTAATTTGGTAAAAATCTGTCGATGTATAGATGAAATTTTAAGTGTCGAAATACTTACGAGACGTTGCGTCGAGGATTACGTTTGGCAATTTCGAAACACGAAGCAATTGATATTTCTTTAGATGTTACAAAAATTCGACGACAACAACACCCCTCGAGAGGAACACTAGTTAGTAGCTGTACCGTGAATCGCAACGACTGTACAAAGAGTATTAACGGCACGTCTTGATCTGACGTAGATTAGGCGCGAAACGTGTTATTTATTACGGTTGTCGATACAGGAGATACCTAGATTAAACGAGATTGTTTTAGTAGTTAAAGTGGTAATTTACTTTATCACGGAAACTGTTGTACATCTCAACTGATGTGAACAAATCGTTTCTGAACGATGGAAAGAACGAAGTACTTGTAAGAAAGGAAATAGGATAGAATAAAAGAGGATACGGTGATTTGTGACTAAGTAGAGAAAGGAGAAAAAAAAAGAAATACTTTATTAAAAACATCAAAATAATTTATTTTCATTACAATTTATAATCAATACTTTGTACCGGTTAAAATAAAATTCGTGTTTATTTAAATACGAAGTGTTCAACTTTTAAAATTTCAATTGATCATTACGCGTCTCCCAACGTATATCTCGAAACATCTCGGAAAATCGATATATTTATACGCGGGAGTAAACGCGGGATATTCGAATGTACAATGTGACGTAGTTATTGTACAATCGTGATCGTTAACATTGTATAACAATTTTTTATAGCACACTCATAACATATACATTTTTCCACGTTTAAACTTAACTCTTAGAATCACTCTTTGGCGCATCTTTGTACTTTAACGTCTAGTAAAATCAATTTCCGTTACATTTACACGGGAGGAGGGAAAGTTGACTAACCGATTCAATCATCCCATGGAATATATCACTCCGTTATACAGTTCGAGATTCGTTTTAAGTATCGAGATCACAAATCAGGGATTCACCTCGGGAAGACATACGTGATGGCTTTTTGTCCGTTATCTTTTGCTTTCTCTTTCGATTGACGACACCGTCCGTTGCGTCCATCATCCTCAATATTTGCGTCTGATCCGAGCAATCGACCGGCGCAACGGAAATATCTCTGACCGCTCTGAATTTGCCGCAATTATTTAGATGCTCGTTTTCCAAACGGAAAAAGTTCCATATGAATCTCCTATTAGGAAGGGGCAGCAGATTATTTTACGTAACGACATCTACTCGCGAACGTCGATTTCGTAATCTAACAAAATAGTAGATAAAAAAAAAACACTAGCTCTTGAAAGCGCTAAATTAAATCGTTAGTTCGGGTGACATGCCGAGCATGCAGATTAGTATGCAATATTACAAATAATGAGAGGGAAAAAAAAAAAGAAGGAATTTGGATTGTTTCATCTAAATGAGAATGATCAGGTGTTTCGAATACATATAAGATTCACAATTACGAGATGTCAATGACCATGAAACGGTGCCCGCTCCTCGCTATCGTTGTCCGTACAATCCATGAGACGAATGGCCGCTTTCTGTTCGTCGTGTTCGGTGTGTCTGTAAGGCCCTATGGAGATATCTCGAACAGCTCGAAATTTCCCTACGTTGTACAGGTGTTCGTTTTCCAGACGGAAATAATTCCATGTGTACCTTCTATCAACTGATTAGTAAGACGAATCGATACAAAACGATGTTTCTTATAATAAATTAAAAAAAAAAAAAGTTTACCGAGAAATTATTATCAGAAATTTTATGAAGCTTTTGAAGAAAATGCCGTCAACTTGTATATAAAAAATGCGGGGAATAAATAAAACGGGAATAATGATTGTAAACAAATAAAATTCCTCTTTCATATGTTTATCAAGGTTTATTAATAATCACTCTGTGAACATTATTTTTTTTTTTTCAGCATGTCTTGTGTAACTGAAATGTAAAATTACTTTAAAACGTCATGCAAGCAAAATGTCATCGTCAAAGCTTCGCTGGGAAATGAAATCTACCACATAACCGTGTGCAATAATAAAAATAATTCGTACACATTATGACGTGTATGTACACAAGCAGAGAGAATCAATGGTTTCTAATAATGTAATTTGTATATTTGCTAGGTGATTTCAACTTACTTCTAACTTACCTGAACACTTCCAACGGCGCCACTATAGAAACCATTAAATCTGCGTGCACATATCCCATTTCGGTGAGAGAGAGCGAAAATGCCCAACCGAAACGTAGCACGAAATCTTCAATAATCGCGAAGTAATAATAATACTACAACAATACAAATTGTATCGTGTAATTATAGAAGGAAGAATTATTATCCACGTTACGGTGCACGCGTGATCGAACTTACTGGAGAGGAATAAACTATCTCTTCCCGGAGAAATTTATTTTCCCCTGCGTTACTGTCGAACAATCCCCAATCTAACTTTATGTCCCACGTATACGTGAAACAAGAGCTCATAATACTTGCGGTAATCCATAAGTAAAAGTAAGGATTTTCTGTGGACATCACGTAATATTCTGCAAAGAGATATTATCAACACGTTAAGCGCCACATTGATTTCGATTGACTTCTCCTTCAGTTTCGAAAGTTTTACAAAGAGTGCTGCGATAAATTTATTTACCGGTCCGCGGGGACCAGTATAGCGCTTAACGTGTTAAGCGATATTGATAGAGTTGTTAAGTAAATCGTTGCAACAAATTTTCCAGTACGATAAAAGTTTCCAAACAAGAAAACTTACTAGCGTTAGTTAAGTGTAGATATGAGAAAACTACAACGAAAAAGCTGGTGGCGTATTTTGCTGCGTTCACAAGATGGGGAAAAGCTTCTTTCGTGTCTCTATATCGTCGTAAACACTGTGCAAATCGGAACCACGCCGGCAAACAAGCTACGAACGGTCTCATTGATAATTCACGCATTATACAAGTTTCTGCATCTGTAGAAAAATACATTACTCGGTTGATTACTTATGTCTATCAAACTTTGTGACAATAGCTTGTATCTAATTACGAACCGGTGACGTTGGTCCACGAAGAATTTTGTACATAAAAGCAAACGAAATATTGGAAATCTAGAAAAACGGTATGCAGAGAATTCAGTTGATCGGCAAGCCAGAAATCGGCAAATCCAACGTAGAAGAATGGAGCGCAAAATATTCTGCCAAGTACTCGGAGTGCCCAAAATCTAGCCTCGTAGCGTAACGTTTTTGTTGGATTAATTAAGAATAGGGCCAGCAGTATGTATAACAGAAACTGCAAACAAAAAAATATGATCTATATTTCTCCATATAATCAATCGTTTTACATATTCTATAATCGCTTACAGGTTGAACAAACGGCGGTATTCCCAATGTTTCGCTATATAAGAAACCTAGAATTGACAAAGACCAGACTAATCCAAAAACGCTAGCCATTTCGATGATATGCTAAAAATGAATTAGCATATTTTTATTAGTAATTTATATATTCTGAGTATATAAAAATAAAGTATACAACCTGTTCTGACAAATGATTCCGAGGATCAAGTTCAAATATCAAAACGTGATTTACACCGGAAGATCTCCATCCGTAGACGTTAATTCCCATAAGAAAAAGAAATTGAATCATAAGAAGTGGTCCTCGGTATAATCTGCATAAAACCCGCCAGTTATTGTTGTCCTTATAACGCGCGCCTATGAAACGGGAAAAATATATTTTTTTAAATATTTCAATACTTGTGAAATTTATATAACGTATACTTAGTTACCTGAAAGTATCACTGCTATAAGAAGAACGATAAAAGCCCCGGAAAAGAGGCCAACTTTAAATGTAATCCATGGGGAAAGCTGTTCTCCAAGCGGAGGGACTCTCAAACGTTTCATAGCACGTTGCCTGTCTCCATGTTCCAAGTCTCTGGTAACTAATGCTTCTGTGTCTGCAATAAGTCTGTCTATGTCTTTGTGTGTGTGAAATAATGCTGTGTCTACATTCTCCGCTCTCCATTTTGCTCCAAGGTCTATATTCAAAAGCTACAACACAAGTTTCTTATTAATTATTTCTTATTAAGTTTCTTATCAAGTCCTTGCTTACTTTGTCATGCTTTTTTAAAATCTTTCTGAATCCGGTGAAGTTCAAATTTTGATAATTCTGAAGTAGAATTAGAAAGAGATAGAATTCAGAGAAAGCTAATTTCAGTTCTTGAAGTTTACGTGCTGAAACTGTCCTCTTGTATAAAATATTGTTACGGTATCGAATTTTACGATTTCCTTGTCTATTCTCAGCAACCGACAAAATTTCACTCAATTCATTGTTAAGACTTGCAAATCTTCGAGTTGCTTCTGCTAATTTCTCTGAGAAAAGAATAGCAACGAGCGATTAGCAAACTTTCGATTGTAAATTACGAATAAACGAAGTCCCCTGGGAGTACAATTTTACCTGAATAAAATGTATTTATTTTCGCCAATTCCTTGTCGCAGTAATGGAAGAACTTCTCGTCGAACTTATTAAAATAACGTTCCAAAACGTGAGATTCTGTTATATCCGCTGCTGGTGCCTGTTCCACTGCAGCATAGAGCAATGCTTTCATTTCCTGTATAGCAATTTTATTGTCTAATGTGAGTCTTTTTCATTTCGTCAACGGAACGAACGATTATTAACTTACAACAATAGCTTAATATTAAAAATAACGATTCTCGTTTTACCTCGTAATTTATATATTGTTTTCTCCATTCTGGTGTGATGTGAGCACTCAAGTGCTCCGTAAATTTCATTTTTTTCTACGAATTAATTAACTGGACAATTGTAGTATTTGTGTTTCACTGAATGCGCCAGAATACGAACAGCGGGATTAATAATTTGTTGAAAGGAATCATAAGTTATTTTGGGAAAAACCAAGTTGAACGTGCGATAGATATCGGTATGTACATTCTCTTTAAGGTTATCGGATATGCACCGTAACGCATCGCAATGTCGCTATTGCATTTTGCAAATACTATTCTATAATTTTGTTGAATTGAAAACTTTTTTGTTATTGTATTACGAACGTTAGGACTTTATGCACAATCTTTTCATTACAGGAGAATTAATACGGAGGGATAAGGTTATTTATCATGTCAATAAGACAAACTCTTATGAAGTATAAACAAATGCGATGGGTAAGTAGAAAATTCTACATCGATACTTTTATCATAATGAAAATAATAACTTACTTTTCTCTATGAATCATTAATTAATAGTTGCTACAATACAGAAGTTTAAATTTAATTGTTTTTTTTATTTTTATCAGTACTCAACAAAGCAGAAGATGAAAGTCATAGATTCTGTGAATGATTTACTTTCAAATAATGAACTTAAGCACAAAAGTCATCCAGGTAAAATGAAACCCAAACAAGTGGAACAACCTGCTTGGCTCAAGAAGACAGTTCTAAAAATTTTAAAAGGTGGAAAAATTGATAAAAATATATTTAGTATTGTCAATTATAAGATTTTGTGATTATTAATTAAATATCATCTTTTTTTTTTATGTAGATGAAACTATTCCATCAAGTGTGATTCAAGCACATAGCAAAAAATTAAATTTACATCTGTACAAACGACATCCACCACTGGAACCACGGGATATGAAATTGAAATTCCAAGAAATTCGGTCGAGAGTACAGATAGACGACGCAGAAAATTTAAGCGACGAAGAGCTTCTTCGATATTCAAACGTTAAAAAACTTTTTAATAGTATTGTATATCATTGGACGCCAATTCTGTATGATAGATATACATGTATAGCATATTTAGTTGGTAGAAGTGTACCGGAGTATAGTATTTTATATAAAATTTTTAAGGAAATTAACGATAACGATAACAGTTTCGCGCCAAAGACGTTATTCGATTTTGGTTCTGGTATAGGTACAGTTATCTGGTAAGATATACAAAAATCGTTTAATTGTTACGAAGATATGTAAATTATTATTATAGTAAAAATGTTAAAAACCGAATTTCAATATTACGTAGGTCAGCGTCTCAATTCTGGCACAAATCTATCAAAGAATATTATTGCGTTGATGTTTCTGGTGCCGCTAATGAATTGTGCGAAAACCTGCTAACACATGCTACGCCACAAATTAATATGGATTACGTCTTTCATCGGCAATTTATGCCCGCATCTGTATTCGTAAGTGTACATATCATTTCACATTGTAAATATCTAAAGTAAATTTTAAACGTATTATTTGCATTATAGCCAACTTATGATATTGTAGTGAGCGCATATTCCTTACTAGAATTGTCAAATCAAAAAGCTCGTATTCAGACAATTTTGAAACTATGGCAAAAGACGGAAAAATACCTGATTATCGTAGAACAGGGAACGAGAGTTGGATACAAGGTAAACTTAACACTTAAACAATTTATTCAATCGTTCCGATTCAACTGATCTATTTATTCTAAACAGATTATTATCGAAGCTCGAGATTTCATCCTTAATTATGGGAATAAAGTGAAGGATGCATATGTATTTTCACCTGTACGTATAATACTTGTACAACTACAATAATTGTCGTACAGAAAGGATCAATTCCATGATTATTATTTTAGTGTCCGCACGATTTGAAATGTCCCAGAAGCATGACAGACGATACTCCCTGCAATTTTGAGATAACTTATCTAACATTACCTGTCGGTGAAACTTCTTCGTATAAATACGAACGTTATTCGTATGTGGTACTAAAGAAAGGTATGCGATGAAACTGTTATTAGCGAGTAAAATGTAATTGATCAACGCGTTAAGCGTAGCGTCGATCCGTGATTAAGTCTGTCTATACTCTGTAATTTAACACTCGATGAACGATCGGCACCTGAATGGAAAGTACAGCGAGATCAGTTGCGCGCTTAACGTGTTAATAAAGAGAACCTAACAGACAAATGAATCCTTTATTGGAATTAATTAAAAAAAAGACACTATGATTACAGGTGACCGTCCAGAAAATGATATCAACTGGCCACGAATTGTTAGACCGGTATTAAGACGTTCTAAACATGTTATATGCCGTATGTGTACAAATTCAGGAAATCTAGAGGAACAGATATTTACAACGTGGAAAAATGGAAAGTTAGTATCTTTTTTTTTTTTTTTTTTTGACGAAATTCCAATTTCACAACATTTAACGTGTCTTTGTACGATATTCTGTATTTTTAGAAATACGTATCGCTGCGCGAGGGAAAGCGAGTGGGGTGATCGTTTACCCTTTGAATACTGTGAAACGACGGAAATCGAAGAGCCAGAAGAAAAATAATATAAGTGTATTTGTAATTAAATTATCGTGTAATAAAAAATTAAATTTTAAGTAATACTGCGTAATTTTTTTCAACCCTTTTTGACATCGAACTTGATATCGCTTTTGCTTGCAATAAAAATAACAATGGGACATTCTTACGAAGTATTTACGAGATAGGCATAGACGGAGTAGTTTTCTAATATGAAATAAATATCTTATTCGCGATACGCGCGCAAAATATTACACGAACCGAGCCCAAATTGGGTTACATCTTAAGGCTGTTATTCAACAACTTTTGCCAGGAAAATAAAAAGATAGCAGGAGACGAAGAGGGGTATTTAAAAGCCGTTTGCAGGTTGGTCCACGGCCAGTTCTGCTTACACAACAGAGGAGTGCGTTTCTACAGGTGTAAGGTAAGATCGGTTCAAGAATTCGAGTAGGGGTACGTAAGAAAAACGATCAACTCAATGTGTCTCACGAATTTTCATATAAAATTGAAAATCATTCCCTCCCCGTTTCATTCTTATTTCAAAATTCTACGCAAATTTCGAACAAATTTTATCCGTTAAATTAGTTACGATAAATCGATACAGAACACTGCTAAGTTATCTTTAATTTCATTGAAAACAACGATTCATTTAGAATTTTAAATCTATCCTAAATTCGTCAAATTTCCCCTGACTCTATTTATCACAGAATAGAAGCGGTAATTGTCTACAAAATTTTCGAAAACATTCTAAATTAAAAAATTTTAATTATCATACATACCGCGCGATATATACTTGTCGTATTCTCAAATTAAAGACAAAAGTGATACTTTTCAAACATAGCGAATATTCGAGATATAGGACAATAATAAATACAAATATTCGAGATAAAGGGAAATAGAGAACGAACGATTATAGTAATACTTCAGCTCGTACGAAACACGCGTTGAAAATCGGGCCGGAAATGAGTCGAAGACAGCGATCGCATTGTAAATATCAAGCCGGGTAAACTCGTATCGTAAGTTGGAAAGTATCGCGAAGGAGAGGACGGTATATATTAAAAATGATCAAGACTTTAAAATGTACAACGGTGTTATGCAACAAGTTATGAAATAATGGAAGTGAGTGCATGCCTTGGTCCTTCCTGTATGCAACTTTCTCCCATGGAGCTCGTGTGTTTCACTTTCTTTTTCAAGTACGCGGTATAAACGGCGCCATTCGTCCCAAAATATTCAAAACTGGTCGTCGAGCTGATCGAGTCGATGCGATTCCTTCCGAATACGTATCTATTCTCCATTGTGTTCTATTTTATTCTTTCACATCACAAAACACTTGCAACCGTAAAAACGAAAAGTGGAGATAGTATATTTTCTTACGATAACTGTTGAATTTTACACCTTTCAAATTAAAATCTACGCTTTACATTTGAAATATTTTATATATTTAAAAAGAACTTGGACAAATTTCGTTCGAAATATCAGGAATTTTACAAGCTGACTTTAAAACAGTATTCGTTGTGTTTGCAGCATGTTCTCAACGGTTATGTTGCTGATTGTGCTATTGTTGCTACTGCTGTATCTAGGCTCAAGGAAGCCAAAGGGATATCCTCCAGGTGTTTACACGAATACCTTATTATAATTAAACGCGAAAAAGCTTTCTGAATGTTGATAATACGGAAGTGATTATGTAACTTTACGTTCGAATTATTTCAGGTCCGAGATGGTGGCCGATTTTGGGCTGTGCAATCGAAATAGCACGTCTTCGACAAGAAACCGGCTATCTGTTCAAAACTTGTTCCGCATTGTGTAAGAAGTACGGGCCAGTGGTCGGTTTGAAGATTGGCACGGATCGTATCGTTGTGTTGAACGATTACGAGAGTATTCGATCGATGTTGACCAATGAGGATTGCGACGGAAGACCAATCGGTCCTGTCTACGAGACGAGAACTTTTGGCGCGAGAAGAGGTAGAGTAACGTTGACAACAGTGTGAATATGTATTTTCAACGAATAATATTACATACATTTTTAAAACGAATGCTACTTTGAATTTAAGGTTTAATCGTCGTGGACGAGAATCTATGGGTTGAACAGAGAAGATTCGTGTTGAAGCATCTTCGTGATTTTGGCTTCGGCCGGAAGAGTATGGTGATGATAATAGAGGAGGAAGCTCAGTGGCTCGTTGAACATTTCAAAAAGTTGATCGGCGATAGTTACAACAATCGTGTAAACGAGTCGAAAGTTCGTTGTAACAATAACGACGACGACGGGCAAATATATAAATTGATAAAGAAGGATAAGGCGAACGAGTTGAGATCGACGGATAAATACCAAACGTACGGGAAACAATTAAGAGCTTCCGATATGTACGTAAACGCGAACGAGTACATGGAAATTAAGAACTTGGCACGATCTAATCTAGGAATGGTGATACCGATGCACGACGCGTTTGGAGTTACAGTACTCAACACCTTGTGGAGAATGATGGCTGGTAAAAGGTTGTTAATTCTCTCTGTGCCTTTTATAATTATTACCAAATTCATTTCTCGATGGAACAGCAATGCTTATGTTAGAATTATTCCATACAGATTTAACATCGACGATAAAGAATTAACTTATTTTCAACGGATTTTGACGAAGCTTCTGAGGGAAATCGATATGATAGGCGCACCGTTTGGTCACTTCCCGATATTGAGATTCATCGCTCCGGAAATGTCCGGTTACAAATCGTTCTTGGAGATCCATCAGCAGCTTTGGAAATTTTTAAAGGTGACTCAAACTATTTCTAATTGGATAATACGATCCGTTACCTATACGGAAATTTAAGTATTTTCATTACAGGAGGAACTGGATAATCATAAACGTACTTTCATATCCGGTTCACCGAGAGACTTGATGGACGTGTATCTGACTGTCCTGAATACGGAGAACTACAGCAGCACGTTTTCAGGTACTTAAACGTTCTACAGACACGTTTTCAGTAATAAATAATATTATTTATTATTTATTATAACGATTATATAATCGTACAGATTCCGTGTGACTTTTATCGAGTTGTATTTCAGAGTCTCAATTGCTTGCCATTTGCATGGATTTGTTCATGGCAGGATCGGAAACTACGTCTAAAGCTCTTGGCTTTTGTTTCTTGTATTTAGTGCTATTTCCAAATGTCCAGAAGAAAGCGCACGAAGAAATAGACAGAGTGATTGGACGTAACAGGCCGCCGAATCTAGAGGATAGAACGAAGTAAGATGAAAATTTTATTTTTTAAATGATCAGTAAGTTTCACGATTAACTCCTTGCCATACCAATGAGCTCAACGAAATTCGGGCCCAACCAGCAGGGGCGACATGATGCGCGAGAACGCTCGCTAAATGGGCCAAAGTGATGCGCGAAAACGCTCACAATACGTGCCGAAATAGTCAATATGTTCGCAAAAGCGGGAAAAAGTAACATTTTGCGAGAACGTCACATCTAAGTTTCACTTGTCACGTTCATGTTTGACTCGATATTAATTCCACGAATCAAACTTGCAATGTTCATGTCTAGTTCGAATTTGATTCCACGAGTCAGACTCGTGATATTCACGTATTGTTATCACGATTAAGACTCGTCAAAGTACGGCAAAGGGTTAAGTAACTGATCATGAACTTGGTAAAACGGGATTGTTTTATTTCAGAATGACTTACATGAACGCTATCGTCTTAGAGTCGTTGAGGATGTTTATGGGGCGAACGTTAAATGTACCACACAGAGCGCTAAAAGACACCACGATATTAAATTATAAAATACCAAAGGTGAATGTTTCTAATAACGAAGTAGAGAAAATATCGAATTTTGTAGTTTAATTTAGAATTTCTTTTCTTTTTTTTTCAGGATACGATGCTCATTGTGAATTTCAATAGAATAATAATGGACGATTCGTGGGGCGATCCCGAAGTTTTCCGGCCTGAAAGATTTATAGACGAAAGTGGTAACCTTATTTCACCCAACACATACTTTCCATTCAGTATCGGTATGTATTCTAATAGTAAAATCTGTTACATTTCCTTTTTCCAATTATGCAATTGTTATTTCCTTTAGGGAGACATCGTTGCATGGGGGAAAATTTAGCCAGAAGCAACATATTTATCATAGCCACCGCGCTACTGCAAGCGTTCACATTTTCTTCGGTACCTGGAGAAAAGAAGCCATCGTCGCAAGACTTCGTCGATGGTGTAACAGCTGGTCCTAAACCGTTCAGAGTAATGGTTTCTTTAAGAACATAGTCGATCACATTCACGTTCAATATAATTCGAATTAAAAAGGTGACGATTAACAATTTTTTTATGTATTTTACATAACAATTGTTGAAAGATTTTTATTTAACGAATTGCTTAGACACTGTAAGAATAAATAGGGTACATTAAGTATTTTTATACACAGTAATTTTATAATTTTATAATTATAATATACAGTAATTTTAAATAAGGTTTTTTGCATCTTAATGTTCAGAAAAATATACTTTATTTTATATGAAAATACATGTATGTGTATATATTTATATGTATGTGTATATATATATACATATATATGTATGTATGTATGTACATATATATATATAAGAAGCTATACGAAATAAATAATACATATATGAGAACAATATAAATTTCATATCACCGTTCGCTTTTTAAAGTATAACAAATTTCAATCTAGACTTTAATATTATTATACTTTTAATAATATATTACAGAAAGTATATAAATTGCACATAATTACACATATTAGAAATGTATATTTGTTCAATGACTTCCCTTGGTTTTATTTTTCTTTTTTTCTTACGAAAAAGATAAATCACCCATTTACATTTGATTGGCCTTATATTTCTTAAAATATTCTGGCACTTATTTTTATCGCGGTGTTAAGTATACGGCATCCTTATTCGTATTATAATAACCTTGTGCTTGAGGTTCGAAAATTGTAAAAAGTTTCTTGGCTAACTTACAAAAGATACGTAAAATTATAAATGACATTTTGATTTTGGATAAATGAAGTAACATATATATGGACTACGCAGGTACTGTTTCGATTGGAGAATTGGTAAAACTGGTCGAAAAATTCGGTAAGTTGTTCCAAAACTGACCTTAGAAAAAGAATGAAATTCTTTCTGCTAATAGATATATTCCAAGTCGCATCGTCCCATTGTATGTTGCAACGGTGGATCTTCTAGACACCAAATACATTTCATTAAATTCGTTATATAAGTCATGGTAATATCTGCTAAAATAACTATGTAAGCAATTGTTTTTCTTTCTTTCTTTTTTTTTTGTTTTTTTTTTTACAGTGGACGGTGGTAAACGAATAACTTTTCATTTATAACCTACCGGCGCGTGGTGACACAAAAATAAAACTAAAAAAAATAATTTATTAATTAACTTAATATACGCATTATCCCTGTAAATGGTGTCGAAAAAGTTTTCTTCCGGGGTCAACTAGGATGATTTTCGACTATATGGATCTGTTAAAACGGAAAAAAGTAAAAATAAACACTAAAATCTATTTATATATTAAAAATATCTTTTCGATGACAAACATTACCTCAGACAAAATTGCCCAATTTTCGCTTTCACTGTGCACAGTCAAACGAAGTATCAATACTTTTCCTAATTTCGAATCTACTGTCCCTTGAGCAATCCCAAGTGCATCAAATTTTCCTAATTGCAACGTAAATAAATTGAAATATTTTTTTATTGAAAACACAAACATATTTATATTACGCTGTGTAATACCTATAATAACATAACCATCCTCGGTAATGTCGTTATTATTTCTATTCAATAACGTAGACATCTCCGTAAGCACTTCTACTGTTGTGTTGTAAAATCTATCAGATGGATGCTCAGGATTTCCACTTCTAAATAAGTACCTATAGAGAAAAAAAAAAAAAAGAACAAATGTAACATTGTAATTACATAGTATTTAAAATACTGGGCATATGCGTAAAGTACCTTTTTATAAAAATAGGATGGGAAAATTTGAATTTCAAATGATCTCCCGGTTGTGGCAAAAGACCCCAAAAAAATGATTCACCTTTGTAGGCTTTTTGCAATGTAAACTGTTTGTAAGGTTTAATTTGTGTTTCTACCGTTGCTTCTGGATTTTCATGGGCATAATATAACGTTATTTTTCCAAATTGTTTATCCTAAAAATAAGACTTACAGTTACCGTAGAGTACTATACGTTAATAAATATATAAAATTTAAGTGTACCTTTAATTTCTGCACTTTTCCTTTCAGCGAAGAATGTGTTCCTATATGTTGAAAAAGAGAGGGTTTATAATGAACCCAGAGTTCTGCTTTAGCCATTTTACAATGTTTCTAAGACATAGAAAACATTAATAAATACAAATACACGAGATATCTTATATTTTATATATCTACGTTTTCCAAATTTGTTTTTAAAACTAAACTTACACTATCTTTATCGAGACTACAAACTTTAGTTGATACCAAATGATCTAATAACCAGTCGACGGGTTTATCATTGTGAAACATTAAAAAAAATTGTATCAACCATGGCAGTTCTGCACATTTAAATAACTTTCCTGTGTTAACAAACGTATGATAAATATAAAATAAATTCAGAAAACATTTTGAACGAACGTTATCAATAACATAAATTACCGATAAATCCCAATTGACAAAAGTCCAAAACGAACCAATTCTCTTTCGTTGCAATCTTTTGCAAGGCGAAAGATTTCATCGTAGTTACAAAATTCTTTTTAGCTAAAATATCATCCTCCAATTGTACATAAAACGTTCCTTTCGTCTGGGCGTACGACATAAGGAATGCGAAATCTAAATTCTGTTTCGATCTCCATACTACTCGTTGGTGATCGTCACCTAAGGTGTCGTGCAATTTAGATAAATCCGGGTAATAAGATGCGGATGGAGATATCACATCGATCACGCCAGCTTCGTATTCAGTTGGAAACCTAGAATAAAGAGGAATTTAAACATGTTACGAAATTGATAATAAACTTAATGCAAGGCAAAAGTAACATCGATGCATAATTATCTTTCAACTTTTTGCGGTCGTATCTTTCATAGGAATGATAGTAGTACTGATCGGAATTATTTTCATTCGATCAATTATTGCCTAAATAAATACGTAAATTTGATTCTAATGAGTTCGTTTAAACTGTGTGCATACTATTTATTATCTTGGTATTTGTTATTTTATGTAGATTGATCTATAATTCCCAACATACCACCACAATGACAAGACTGTCAACTGCAAAGAGTTAAATACAACTTACTGAACTTCGATCTGCTTTGCAACATATGTTACATATTCCAAATCCGTCTGCAAAAATAATAATAATAATTATAATACAGAATTTTGAAATATCTTTATTGTTAGATTCTGGATATTTACTTCGGCAATGAATACGATAATTAGAGTGTCCGCTGTTTCCGCGGGATTCATACGATCCAACAAGTTCTTAAGTGTTGCCATTAAATAACTTTGTACCTCTCTTTTAACTGTCGGTACACCTAGTACCATACTAACTCCGGTACGGCCTTTACTCTGAACAAATGCTGGGCGTAAACTATTAGGGTCATTCAAAAAATGAGGAAGAAAGTTATATATGGATGGTAGTTTTATATTGGTCACATTTGATGTAGCATTGTTAAGTAGAAACTGAAGATCTGGTAATATGTGATTATTCTCTATCAACTGTAACAATTGATGTGACAATAAATTTATCTCTTCTTGACTTGTAACATATTTAGCATGTAAATGTTCTAATTTAGCTTGCAACTCTGCGATGCTATTCTGTAAAACCGTCTCCTCGTGCAATTCTGATGGTGATAAAAGGTTTAAAATGGCGCATGGTACTAATACTATTGAGAGTATGATTAAACATCGTCTTCTTATGGGTGTCAGTGCTACGAAATGAGGCGTCATCTTCTTTACACTAAACTCTACATGATTATAGTCATAGTCTTGTGGAATAAAAATAAATTCTCAATGATATCACATTATAAGTTCACAGCATGGCAAACCTAAAATATATATTCATATGTGTAAATGCATTGTAATCGATCAATGTACAGGCTGAAAAAAAGAAAAGAAAGAAAAGAATAAGAACCAATAAAGAAACAAAATCATATAATGTATCATGTTGTAAATTAAAATTTCAACTTAGTTCAGGTAACACAAATGAACTCATGAGAAATTTGATATATATACGCCAATTGTCGTTTTGTTATCGATTATAAAACGTAGAACGTGTTTTGTAAAAACTATTCAGATATGCAACAGAAGTATTTTACGAAAATATACATTTAAAAAAAAAGCAAATTATACGTAATAAGAAAAAGAAGGAGTTTTTCGAAAGATCGATATTTACCATAAAGTATTTGCAACCTTCAATTCTTCGATAGTGACTAAGCAAAACTGATAAAACGTGTTAGATTTAACAGATATCATTATTGATTATGAAATGTTCATTTTAACCGGTGGTCTCTTCTAGTCGTAGCGAAACTTTCTTTTCGATCGATAATAACATTACTTTAGCAATCTGTAAAATTATACTTTCATTAGAGTGTTTGAAAACAAAATTTGATAATTTTATTTTTCCGGTAAATACCCCAAACACTTAGGGAGAATAAATTCTCTTACTTAAAAATTGTTCAGGGTCGAAAGTTTTGCTCGATCGTTTACGATTGAATTCGTCCTGGCTCATTTTACTACTAACGCGTCACTCGATTTTTCATTCTCCTTTCGACGTACATAGGTAGATTACGTATTTTTATACGAAAACTATAAAAATTGTTACAGTATATTGTTACATTGATTCTACATACGTATCATGGCATAACCTATTTTACTACCAAATTAAAGGGTAGCAGCACCGACGGTAGCGATATTTGTACATTTTTAATGGGTTGATAAAATAAATAAATACATTTGAAAGGGTACTTTTTCGTAACATATTTCAAAGCTGATAAGAAAATCATAGTAGTAGTAAATTGAAAAGCAAAATAAATAAAATGACATTAGTTTTAAATACAATCTGGCATATTTGAATGGAAGCTGGCTTCCAAATTTGAAATAATTTACTTCGATATGAATCGTGTACGATATAAGAACGATATCGAAGTAACATAAATATTTTCATCATAAATGTAACATATTTAGTCGATCAAGTATCGCATAAAACTAATAATAATTTAATGTATTTAGATCAATGCGGAAGCGTTTCAATTTTATTCTAAATTCCTCAGCAACATTATGTAACGAAGAGATTAATACAAAAAAAAAATGTACACACACGCGTTTTACTTTCCCATTGCTGTAATTTATAGTAAAAAAAAATGAATGGAATCTTATCCTATAGGTTCTTTATTCGCGCTTCTTTGCTCAATTGTTGCAGATTTTGCAACGAAAGATATAATTTCATGTTACGATTTAACATTGCTGCGTGTTAAAGTAAATGCAGCAATCAGAAGGGTTTGAACTTCACAAATAAAGAATTCTGAGAATTTCCACTAATCAAGTTACGAGAATTTTATTACCGCTTCTCTTTCCCATCGCTGTTCGTCAAGTATCGTCGAAGAACAATTGTCCACGATTATTTCACGAAACATGAAATTTCAGAGAAATAATGAAGTATAAATGAACGATAAATGTTGAAATTTACATATCCGTATTGAATTACAAATTATGAGATATTAACCTAGAGACTTTTTCGATATGATATCTTTCACGTGGCTTCGACAGAGTCTACGTGTTTTTGAATACTTGTAAGGTTAAGTGTGTGTCATGTATTCATTTTTAACCGAATGTTAATTGTTCGAATGTATTAAATATCATTTCTTCTACGATTCAACAAAAAAAAAAAAAATGATGGTAAGTTGTTTACAGCATTATTCAAGTGCATGTTCTATTTTCGTAATTATTTAGCCATGTAATATCTACAGTTACTTTCCATATAGAGTTTATAACACATAATTAAGTAAAAATCGTTGCGTTTTTTGTTTATAAAAATACAAATAACAAGTAATGTCATTCATTCTATTCCTAGACCAAGAAAACTAAAGTGGCAACAAAGGGTGCGAAGCAAATAGTGGAGGAGAATATAACAACATTGAGTTTCTATCAGAATATGATAATTGGTGCGATAGGGACGTATTTTACAGTTATGATGTTGTTTTTTAATTTTACAACATTATCCATAGTAAGTTTCATCATTAAAATGCTCAGTTTTATTTCTAGAATGCATATTTCAGATAACATGTGTAACTATGTTGTTATTAACAATTACAGACATTAACAATATTCTCTGCAATTGTATATATAGGAAGTTATCAATTTATGAAATACATAGCGCACGCGACATATACGGAATCTGGGCAACTTCTAGATTCTGGAATTGATCTTAACATGGAAGGAGGTATAGCAGAGTAAATATCCCAAATGATTTTTAATAAATTCTTTAAATAATATAACACTTTATTACAATATATATATATATAACAGCTCTGTTAAGATATAACAACACTCTCTCGTTTTATTCCAGGCATGTAAAAGATTTAATTATATTAACTTCAGGAGTACAAATACTCTCTCTTATATCGAATTATTTTTGGTTGTTATGGCTTCTTGTAAGTATACTTAATAAAATAAATGTTATAAATATAAAACAGTATATTACGTCGTCATAAATTAGCAAACACTTTAACGTTTTTCTTTTTTTTTTTCTTACTTTCTTTCTCATATTCCTCTCAATTTGTATTTACATAAAATACTTAAACAGATTACAAAATGTTTACACTATATCATTTGTAACAGGTACCACTGAGAGGAGGTTGGATGGTATGGAAACAATTATTAGCTCCGTGGTTTTTCGCTCCTGCTCCGGAACAACCTGAGATTAGCGAGAAGAAACAACGGAAATTGGAAAAGAAAATGGCTAGACGACACTAGTCCTTCGATTATGTATAATAGAGCATTTCGAATCAATATTTAAGAATTTCGTGGGTGTGGGATAGAGTTGAGCAAGATTACGGAAGAGGACTACCCGTTACTTGACTTTTGCTTCAGCTTACACTGTTTTCTATGCTATTTATGAGAAAAAAAACAAAGTTAACTTTGTATCTTTTATATAAACTTTTACATAAATTATTATAAAATTAACTTTTTTTTTAGAAGTTGAATAATATTTACGAGCGCTATCACATTAATTTTGGCAACTGCCTTTCAGCGTTCAAGAAAGAAAGCTTATGAAAACATTAATATAAAAATAAATTTTATAATTTTTAATGTTATCTATATCGTTTATACTTCCTATGCAATTTCTCATTTTACGTCTAGTAATTTTATGTACCATATACATACTTATTATAATTTCCGATAACTTATTTAACTTATGCGAGAATTATTTTTATACAACTTAATAAATTAAGCAGAACATTCTGTCGTATATGTACATATGTACATACATACATGTTTACGTCTGAGCGTATATAAAAGCGAATTACATTACACAAAAAACAATAATCTGTTTCATGTGTAAATAATATATAATATAAATTAAATACTCTTATTTGGCTTTGATTCATATTTGATATAATACTAAATGGAATGTGCTTATCACTTTCTCAACTCTTTCTTTTTTTTTACGAATATTAAAACAGTGCATCACAGGTAATTAAAATACAATGATTCATACGCCGCGACGGCATGTTACATTAATGCTAACGATACTTATAATTGTACAATTCATGCGATATAATCTATACGCTTCTCAATTGTGGCAACGTATCGAATGTCGAATGTTCATCGAAGAATTGCACAACAAATAAAAATTTTTAACTTTAAAAATACTGTATGATTTTTATGGAAAGCTGTTGCTACTACATGATATTAATAAAAATTACTTTTCGTCGTTACCAAAGTGCCGGTAAATCAATTATAATACAATAAAATGCTATTTACAAGCTCAAGGTATTTACAGTTGAAGGTGTATCGATATCTAAACCTTTCTTTTTTCTATAATCGTGTTCCGATTGATATCCAGGTGGATGATTATGATCGTGTACACCTGTGGGCATAAATCTTTCAGCAATCACTGCGCATTTACCTTTACATCCACGATGTTGTTCGGCGCATCTATAATGAGACCTATTTAAACCTTCCGAGCGGGACGTCAAGTTGTAAACGTAGCCCTCGTGCACCAATTGCGGCCGGCCTCGTGCAGAAAGTCTATAAATCACTGGCTCCACATCTGTAATTTTAAGTTATCGCTGTGACATATTACCCCTTTCATCTTCGATCAAAATTACATTTGTATAATACCATTCTTTTAACCCTTTCGCTACGGCAGATTTTAGTACGTAATGTGCAGTCGCAAAATTTGTTAAATTGTTTCTAAGAATTTCAAAGTTTAAAGTTTGTTTTGGTAATCAAACCGGAAATGCGCGAAAGATAAAATTAAGGATTAAATTACGATAAAAGAACGGTAACAGAGTACCGGAAAATCTTGAGAGCGCCTATAGGCGCCAACAGTAGTGAAAATTTGTTTTGGTAATTAAAATGGAAGTGCGCGGAAGATAAAAAAAATAAGGATTAAATTACGATAAAAAAGCGATCACAGAGTACCGGAAAATCTCGGGAGCGGCTATAGGTGCTAAGAATAATAATGAAAGGGTTAACTGTTACCTTGCTGTGCCAGATTTTCTCTTGCATTTTCAACATCAGTTAATTCACTTATAGAATCTTCAGCATCCATCTTATCATTGTTGTTCACAGGAGAAATATTGGTTTCTTCTTCCATCTTTACAGTGTCATTCATGTCTTTATTCATTAAGAGCAAAACTTCTTGATTATGAATATCCACCTTTTCATCAGACAAATCTTCAATGTTCTTTGATATTATAGATGTGTCTGGTTTCTTTTTCTTGACACACTTTTTTGTTATATCACGTGTTCTTTTCTTTCTATCCATTATTTCCACATCTTTGAAACTTTTGTTTGTTGTACTTAAATTCGATTGAACAATATTTTGGATATTGGAATCAACATTTAACTGACTATCCAAATTAGAAAATGACTTAGTGCTACTTGTATCTTCTGTTGTGAGTCCCCTTATCTGTAATGTTTGTGCCACCTTTAAGAATGTAGATAAATCCTCTTGTTTAATGTTAATCTCTCCTTGGTACATGAATTTCAACAAGGATTCAATTTCATTGCATTTCATATCTTTCAGAATAATTACCGGATGCTGACAAGGATTCTCCTACAAAACAATTCTAAGTTTTTCACCGAGCAATCGCAACACTTACATAAATTACACATAAAAAATAATAATTTCTGTACCTTAAATATATTTTTAAAATACGGACTGCATACTGAAAGAACTAATTTGTGTGCTTGTAACAACTGACCCTCCACGGCGAGCGTAACATCGACTAGATCATTCTCGGTAAAATGATTTAGAAATCCAGATGTTAAATTGCTAGAGAAATTGTTCCATCTTAAGGAGAATTGTTCGGACAGCGAATTGTTTGCCATTTTCTTTTTTCCTACAAATGTAGTAATTATTTTACAACGATAATTTCGACCAAACGCGAACTAAAAGTAGAATGTAAATATAAACCTTCAAATTTAATATTTTATCATGAAATAATATGCATGTAGGAATTTAAAAAAAAATTTCAACTCATTATAATTATTAAAAAGTTGTTGTATTTGCGTATGTAAAATGCACAGAACTGTCTGCAAGATACGTAGAAAACTGGTTGTATTTATTGAAAGCATATAAAGATCGGTAATACAATACTATGTTGTGCGTTATGAATCATACACCATGGTGACAAACGTACTATCGATTTCGAAACAATCAATCGCAATTAAAGATTCTAAATTGACATTTAAAAAACTATCCTCTACAACATTAAACAAAATGAACAAAATGAAATAATTGTTACGTTGTATAATACAAAACAAACAAAAAAAAAGACATACTGTCTAAGCGCGTAATAAAGGAAAAGGTAATTTTTGCCAAAAATGAACTTACCTTGAACGCGATGCACTTTTTTTTACAGAAGTAACATTTTACTGAAAAAGTATTCTTAAGGTTATATATCGCCGTGGCCACAATTTGTTATGTAATTACGCACAGATGAAAACTGTAAATTATTACAATCATTCTACGCGATGACACACGACGATGTGTGATAAAAAAAAAAGATTTTAATTATATTCCTCTTAATCTAGTTTTACACATTGCGAAACTTCGTTTCTCATAGATATTTTTCATCGGTTATTCAACAATACGAACAAATGATAAATCAACGAAGAATGTATCGTTAATAATGTTTTTTTCGTTCATCTAATTTGTACTTTTATAAATGTTAACAATAATTTTATCGTCCTCTTTACGAATTCGAGTAATTTATATTTTGACTATTGGCAGCCGACATATTTACTCCCTTCACGAGAGTAGTGTATTATAGTGAAGTTTGCAACATACGATTGTACATTTGTCGGTTGGTCCTGTGTGTAAGTTTTACGTGTCCTCTCCGAGTAAGCCACGTCAAAATATTTGACACAATGGTAAGTGCAACATTTGTTTCTGTTGTGTGAATGTAACACAGTAACATAATCAGATGCTATTCTTGTATTATATTTAACGCGGTACTTTACGTTTCGATACGACTGTAATTCTGTTTAAACATCTCGACATTTTTAAACTGAAGATTAGCGTGTTCGAAATGTTATTAACATAATTGTAAATTAATAAATCTATTAACACGTTAAACGTCAGGCTGATTTCGATCAACTTTTCTTTTAGCGGTTTAGTTACGAAAATTTTGCAAATAACGTTACGATAAATTTAAAGAAGAAAGTTGTAATCTTTGTAACACCTGTAGAGGAAAGCCGTATCTCTGTTTAAACTGTTTTAATAAAGTTCATTAACAAATGACGCTTAACGTGTTAAATAATGCTGCGTAAATATATAATTTTATACGAAACCTCATGTAAATTTTTTTCTTGCAAAAAAAGTTTAATTGTGCATAAAGGTTATTTGTATTTCCTTCTATTTCATTCTGATGTCTAAGAACTAATTTTTCTAATGCATAAAAGTTTAAAAAAGGACAGGATTTATATCAATTCTTTTTAACTAATTAAAATTGACTTTTAATTATTTCCCTTTTTTCTCTTCAATTTAGGTGGAAATCGAGTCTATGACAAGATATGTTTCTCCCATAAACCCTGGAATTTTTCCACTACTGGCAGTGGTGTTATTAGGGATAGGAATATTCTTTACAGCATGGTTCTTTGTATATGAAGTTACCAGCACAAAATTTACAAGGGACATGTTCAAAGAGTTGTTAATTTCTCTAGTTGCAGCAATATTCTCTGGTTTTGGAGTACTTTTTTTACTCCTTTGGGTTGGAATTTATGTATAGGTACAGACTTTCGTAAAACGTTACGATTTTCCGCTGAATTGTAATCTGTATACCTGTTACTTTTGTTTCAGAATAATCCCGTCGAGAAAACTTAACTTTTAAGACTACATACCACAAGCATTTAAATATAATTGCATAATAATTTCACACCATAAGAATAAAAACAATGTATTTTTACTAAATCGTGCAATGTAGTGATTAATCTATACATTTGTCACACTGTAAATAAGCATTTATATTTCTTAATATCTAAAATTGCTATTTGAGGTACATGACTTTTTTTTCTTTTTTAATAAACAAAGAATCAATACATTACATTTAGAAATATAATCTTTTAAACAAAGATATTTATTTTTAATATAATTACTTAAACCTTCATTTACGTATGTATATATATATATATATTTGTTTGTTTGTTTGTTCTCGTTTTATTTTGTGTATAAAAGCTTTACGTTTGAGTTCTTCGATATGAACTAAATGTATACATAAAACAAAAATACATTACTGTATATATATAGTGTTCAATTCATAAGAAATTCTCCCTTTTTTTTATTGAAAAGAGGATGCCTCTTTTATATAACACATTTATATCCCTCTAGTACTGTGGGATTTATATAGTTTGTCTTGCATACATCATTTGTAGTAAAATAAAATATTGAATGGCGCAACTTTGTAAAAATTGAGTAGAGACTATTTAACCAGTCAATCCCGCTTTTTGGCGACAACGTTGCATAAGTGCTCTGAGCATGAACTGTCTGCGTGAAAGTTGTCGTACTTGCTTTAAAAATGCATCTAAATCTATAATACCGCAACGTAAAGCTTCACCGAGATAGTATATAGCGTCTTCCGTCGCTGCTTCTTCCGCGAATGCGTTCAACATTCTGCAAATTATACAAGCAACGATAAAATATTATTTAAGTAAAACTTACAGAACAAATGTACTATTGAAATTCCTTACTGTTTGTAAAGCGGCGCGATCGTTGTAACAGCTTCGTCGACGTCTATCGATTGATTGTCCGAAAGTTTCGAGATTTCCTTTTCCAATTCTGCTTCCTTGTCTTGGAGTATAGTTATATTTTTCTCGAGTTCAGCTTTCTCTCTCTTTAGACTATCGAATAAATAAGTAAGATGGGCGGATCCACTTGTAAGCTCTTGTTGCGTTCGATGTAATGTTTCTAGTTCAGCCAACAATTGCGAGAATTGTTCCTTAAGCCTCCGTCTTAATTTGTCTTCTACCGCTGATAATAAAGATGCCCTAATATGTTCTTCTGTAATTGTACCTGATGCACCAGCTGTAGCAGGTACTGTTGGAGACTTAAAAATCACAGCTTGTTAAATATTTCATTGAACGCATACTTCTTACCTGTAAACGATAATTAACTTACTGGTTGCGTTGACGGAGGGTATGGAAAAGAGCCGGGAACGCCTTGTGGTGGATAATTCGAACCTGATCCTCCATAAGAACCATACGAGCCTTGATACGGAAATCCAGAAGATGTTGTAGACATATACGGAGGATAGACGCTACCGCCACTCCCATAGCCACTACTACTTGAGTTGTGTGGATATGGTGGATAATTAGTACCAGGCACATGTGCTCCACTTCCAGGCACAAAGGCTGTACAAATTCGTATCTTTTAAGAATACGAAATTATTCGTAAGAAAATTAATTATCATAAATTATTATTTTACACATTCTTACGTTGCACAGGATAAGGTGTGGAACTTGCTTGTACACCTTGACGTGGCCTAGCATAAACAGGTGGTTGTTCTCCAAAGGTTACAATCATTATTTGAATTAGACTAAGTAAATCAGATGAATGCTAAAGAACAAAAGTATACTATAATATAAAAGTATCATATACAATAAGGATCTCTTAGGAAATACTTATACAAATTACTCACTGGCAACCAATCATGGAGATATGGTAAATAAATTTTTCCATTGTGATCGACAAACATGCTTGCTTTAATATCCATATCTGAAGTAGGTTTAACATAGCACATGGGAGCATTATTTGGATGAGTGTCCATTAGCCATATGCATATAGGAATGTTGTAATAAGTGCCTATAGAAAAGTTATAATATAAAATTATCTTGTATTTGTCAACTTGACAAATTATATATGTATATGTCAAGCTGAATAATATTACCTTTGAAAGGAACAGGTATTGTTCCTTGTAAATTGAATAACTCTTTGCGTGATCCATCATTGAATACTAATATGAAAAGAAATACAATTGAAATAAACATGAAGTAGATGTATTTAAAATAAATTGACAATATACAGAACAGAAAATTTTATAAAAGATATGGTTCCATATTTACCAAATGGTTCCACTTTATATTGTAAACCTTTGTAGAGATTCAGTACTTTGATGATATGTTTTTTGGTGATCTCAGCGTTTTGATACTGGAAAGTAAAATGCGCTTTACGAATGTCATCGAGAAATGTGTATTAAAAATGATGTATATTTGAAAAAAAAAAAACACATACACACCTTTGCCAAATATTGCCTTATTTTTCCTGAATCTAGAGATGTCATCTTCACCATTTAACCTAGCAGTTTAGATCAACTAACTGTAAGAAATAATAAAATAACGTCTTTTTTTTTTTTAATGTCAGTTGCTTCTTTTATCGATAACTAAGCACTAGAAAGTTTTTCAAACTTTTTACAAAGCACTTTATATCGCCCTGTTACGGTTTCGTCATACATAAAACTTCAAACTTACACTGTTTTCAATATTTCATGTACCCGACCGAATGATAATCTTCGATCTTTAAATCTACCGTGTCTCGTAAACTTTTCCGACTAGCACCTCGATAAAGAAAGCAGATTCGTTTGTCTGTCATTTAAGACATCCTGAAAGTAGTAATATCATGATTTGCTACTGCTTTCGATCAGAGAACACGAAAATCTATTGAAAGGAGGTTGCAACGATCATCGGGTTTTCCAATTATTAGTTAGTGCTGCCCCCGAATAGTATGGCGCATATTTCGAAAGCTCACAAAGAAAAGTCTAAGGGATATATCAGATAGAATATTATTTATTACCATAGACACAGATGATCAAATTTTATAGCAAATAAGAATAAAGTCGAGTTTGTCGAGTCGACAAAGATTGTAAGACTGATTCAATTATAATATTAACGTAAGTACGATAAGATTATATTCGATGCATGTAATGGAAACAAATTTTCAGATAAGAAATATTCTCAGAAACGTGCGATAACATCGCAAAATACCTCGAATAGCTTGAACTTGTCAATTAGCCGTTTAATAACTTTTCACATTATTACAAAATTTGTACATTTCATTATAAAACGTACCGAATGTGTGACAGATTAAAAGTAACTTGACAAATATATTTCGAACAGTTTTAAACAGGGAAAAAGATTGATGATAAAACATCCGCCATGGATGTACTTATTCGCCATTGGTTCTCATGAATGATTTAGGCAAGGTATACAAGTATAATAATATGCAGAGACGTTTTGTATCGTTTATGTTATTACATTTATATCAATATAAGTATTTTCCGTAAGTATGTACAAGCTAAAAGAATTCCTTAGATGTTTGATATTCTTGTATTAATTTTATTGATCAATACATTACGGTATATCATAACATTAAATTAACAAAAAAAAAAAAAAAATGATCGAGAGGCGTAAATGAACTTTTTCATAAACCGTAATTCACGAAGACTTTAAGTTTCAGACTCTGTTTTCTCCTTTGACTCGCTGTTATCGGATGTGTTTCTATTTTTCTCGTCGGATTTCGATTCCTTCTCGGATTTCTTTTCTTTGCTAGACTTCTTCTCGCTCTTCTCCTTATCGGCCTTATCGCCGTCGCTCTTTTTTCCATTGTCCAATTTATCTTTGCTCCTTCTCTCTTTATCTTTGTCTCTAGATTTTTCAGCGTACTTCGATTTCGATGATCTAGACTTGGATTTGGATCTAGATCGTCTGGACTTCGATTTCGAACGTTTGCTACGAGATCGTGACCGGCTCCTTCGACGAGGTGACCTCTTTTTGCGATCTTTTGATCTAGATCTGGATCTCCGCGATCTAGAACGTCGAGATCGCGAGCGAGAACGATGTCGGCCACGGGAGCTGCTTCTTCTGCGTGACGGAGACTTTCGTCTACGGTCTTTTGAACGAGATCGTTTTGATCGCGATCTTGATCTTCGCCGATGACGCGAACGTGAACGTCTGTGACGTGAACGCGATCTTTTACGCGATCTGGATCGTCTGCTACGTCCTCTCGATCTCGATCGTGATTTTCGGCTGCGCGAACCGCTGCGGCTTCGTTTGTCTTTCGACAACATTCCGATCATCGGATCTATCGCGGCAGAAATTAAATTGTGTGCCTCCTTTACACGAGACATAGCTTCTTCAATTTCCTTCTGCGCCGCTTCGTTACTCTTTGCCTCTGGTTTCGCTATCGCTTGGGTAGAATGATAAATTTTAATCGGTCTGTCCATTAACATTTTTCCGTTCAGCAATAACGCAGAAACTACAGCTGCCTGCTCGGACAATTCGACCAATGCGTAATGTTCCGCGTCCGAATCTCTGGTACACATACGTAAATACTTCACTTCGACATTGTTATTACTAAAGAAGTCTAACAAGTGGTCTGTAGTTACAGAAGAATCTAAATTAGCAAGAACAAGAGTTCTTCTAATCTCTTCGATCCTTCTGCTGTCCAAATGGCCAGGTAAATGTGGATAAGGTGGTAATCCATTCGCCTCTAGCTTTGGATCCATTGTGGTGATAACGTGATTGGGGGGAATCCCTTCAATCGCGTTTACAACGTTTGGTGGTAACTTGGGCTCAGAGGGATAAAGACCTGCGAAGAAAATAATTTTTTTTGTTAAAATTTTCTTTTTATATAAATCTATATGTATATATAGATTTAAAAGCAAAATTTAAGAACAAACTAAAACAATAAGATTATCGTCGATATTTACCTGGAACAACTGTGCCATTATTTGTTAATTCAAGAGCTCTCTGTTCATCTGGAATGTCTCCATTCTGGTATGGGATCACGATTAATGCACGATCGATGAAAACAGTGTTTGTCATATGTTGAGCGACCGCGACGCATCCCTGGTCGTGAAATTTGATGTAGCAAATACGTGATTGTACAGGTACCGCGACGTCTCGTATAGTAGGATACAATCTGATATCCTCTATTTTCCCAAGGTATCCGAACAAAGTTTGCATTTGATCTTTAGTCGCCTGAGGCGCGATATTTGTCACCTGTACCACTTTCGTCGAACCGACCGCCATTCTTTTTACGATATTCTACTAAATCTTCTGAACGTTTTGTAAAAAGAGGTTAAGTTACCGAATGATAGGCTTTGTACGTGGACGTATCATACACGCTACGCGGAAACGTTAATCTAACTGACGCATCGTGGTGAAAAATCGGTGAACATAACGTTGGTTATACGATTTTCCACTTTCAAGAGCGTTTCATACGGAAATCAACGTTCCAACGCTGCCGCGTTCTTTCACTACACATAACTCGTACATTCTTTATGATTTTTCGACGATTTCCGAGCGACATTGAAACACGAACTATGAAACTCTAGATGATCTAAATGTAGTTTAGTTTCCGAAAGCTGTTCACCAACGGTCGGTAACAAAATTTTATCAGTTTAAACTTTTCATTCATGCCGTAACTTGAGATGATATACTACAGATGAAATATCTCTCGTCTGTGGTTATACGTTTTTATTCTGTATCTAGTCAGTGCTTTTGTCTTAATTCCAGAACATTCAAATTACAAAGAAATTGTTCGTAACTGTTAAATCGTTGATAAAATCAGCACTCAAATGCTTCGAAATTATTGGAAGATATTCTACTCGGATATTACAGATGTTACTAAATTGATGAAAAGGATATTATTTCGCTAGGTAACTGTAATAAGATATACACGTAGTCCTTAGCTTGGTATCGCTTTCCAAACAACAATATTGTTTTTTGGAAAATAATACCAATTACCAGGTCCCACCGCGTGGAGGTGACTACGCAAGGGACCCAACAAAAACAGGGGCCCTACTGGCAACTCCTTACTTTTAGAGATACGCGTTTCTCATTCGTAGCAAAGGGAAACTGAACATTTAATTAAAAATTCCCGACTTTAAAATAATTCGCGGAACGGTATACGAGCGTCTTATCAAGAACTGGTATTCGCGAGAATATTATCGTTTTACAAATAAAAGAAAAAGAAAAAGAATAAGAATAAGAATAACGCTTGTCATCAACAGTAGTAAAAAGGAAGTATTTTATTGTTATAATTAGCTACGAATGAGATCGCGTATCTCTGTAAGAGAGCGCGCACATGGTATTTGGTATAATTTTGAAATAATTTATTCTATCTTACGAATTACGTGTTAAACTTAAAACGCACGCATCCCACGATGTCCATCGGCGAGTGAATAGATTATTTTTTTAACGCTTTATGCTAATATATTTTATCTTACGAAGTAAATTATTTTCTAACCTATTTTGCCTTATGGACTACTTAAAGTTAAAAATTATTGTTCGATTTCATTTCATTATCCACTTATTCTATAGTACATTGAAGATATTTACAATTTTTTATCTTAGAAATAATTTATTCTATCTTATTATTAGTTACTAAAATTTAAAATGCACGCAACTCTATCTACGATGTTTATCTGTAGGTGTAAAAAATATTTTCTAACGTCTTATGGTAACTTATTTTATCATATCAATTAAATTATTTTCTAACATATTTTATGGATTACCTAGAAACAGTTTAATATGCAAAAATATCAACTTCAATAAAATATTATACTTGCTAATAATATGTAATAGAAAATATTTAATTTGCAAAATGTATACGTTAATAAAATATTATTTTTACCGATAACCTGTAATAGAAAAGATTTAATTTGCAAAACATATACATTAATACACTAAATTTACCAATAAGTTGTAAATAAAATGTTTGATTTGCAAAATGTTAACTTTAACAAAATATTAGCCTTATCAAGAAATTATAACAGAAAAGGTTTGATTTGCAAAATAACAACTTTAATAAAATATAAAACTTACCAAAATGCTGAAACAGACAAAGTTCAATTAGAACAATATAAATTTTAGTAAAATATAAAACTTACAAAAATACTGAAATGGACAAAGATCGATTAGCACAATATAAATTTTAATAAAATATAAAACTTACCAAAATGCTGAAAAGACAAAGTTCAATTAGAACAATATAAATTTTAATAAAATATAAAACTTACCAAAAAGCTGAAACGAAGTTCGATTAGCACAATATAAATTTTAGCAAAATATAAAACTTACCAAAAAGCTGAAACGAAGTTCGATTAGCACAATATAAATTTTAATAAAATATAAAACTTACCAAAATGCTGAAACGAAGTTCGATTAGCAAAATAATAATTTTAATAAAATAATACACTTACCAAAATGCTGAAATAAAGTTCGATTAGCACAATATAAATTTTAATAAAATATAAAACTTACCAAAATGCTGAAACGAAGTTCGATTAGCACAATATAAATTTTAGCAAAATATAAAACTTACCAAAATGCTGAAACGAAGTTCGATTAGCACAATATAAATTTTAATAAAATATAAAACTTACCAAAATGCTGAAACGAAGTTCGATTAGCAAAATAATAATTTTAATAAAATAATACACTTACCAAAATGCTGAAATAAAGTTCGATTAGCACAATATAAATTTTAATAAAATATAAAACTTACCAAAATGCTGAAACGAAGTTCGATTAGCACAATATAAATTTTAGCAAAATATAAAACTTACCAAAATGCTGAAACGAAGTTCGATTAGCACAATATAAATTTTAATAAAATATAAAACTTACCAAAATGCTGAAACGAAGTTCGATTAGCAAAATAATAATTTTAATAAAATAATACACTTACCAAAATGCTGAAATAAAGTTCGATTAGCACAATATAAATTTTAATAAAATATAAAACTTACCAAAATGCTGAAACGAAGTTCGATTAGCACAATATAAATTTTAGCAAAATATAAAACTTACCAAAATGCTGAAAGAGACAAAGTTCAATTAGAACAATATAAATTTTAGTAAAATATAAAACTTACCAAAAAGCTGAAACGAACAAAGATCGATTAGAACAATATAAATTTTAGTAAAATATAAAACTTACCAAAATGCTGAAATGAAGTTCGATTAGCAAAATAATAATTTTAATAAAATAATACACTTACCAAAATGCTGAAATAAAGTTCAATTAGCAAAATAACAATTTTAATAAAATATAAAACTTACCAAAAAGCTGAAACGAAGTTCGATTAGCACAATATAAATTTTAATAAAATATAAAACTTACCAAAATGCTGAAATGAAGTTCGATTAGCAAAATAATAATTTTAATAAAATAATACACTTACCAAAATGCTGAAATAAAGTTCGATTAGCAAAATAACAATTTTAATAAAATATAAAACTTACCAAAAAGCTGAAACGAAGTTCGATTAGCACAATATAAATTTTAATAAAACATAAAACTTACCAAAAAGCTGAAACGAAGTTCGATTAGCACAATATAAATTTTAATAAAATATAAAACTTACCAAAATGCTGAAATAGACAAAGTTCGATTAGCACAATATAAATTTTAATAAAATATAAAACTTACCAAAATGCTGAAACGAAGTTCGATTAGCAAAATAATAATTTTAATAAAATAATACACTTACCAAAATGCTGAAATAAAGTTCGATTAGCAAAATAATAATTTTAATAAAATAATACACTTACCAAAATGCTGAAATAAAGTTCGATTAGCAAAATAACAATTTTAATAAAATATAAAACTTACCCAAATGCTGAAATAAAGTTCGATTAGCAAAATAACAATTTTAATAAAATATAAAACTTACCAAAAAGCTGAAACGAAGTTCTATTAGCACAATATAAATTTTAATCAAAATAATACACTTACCAAAATGCTGAAATAAAGTTCGATTAGCAAAATAATAATTTTACTAAAATAATACACTTACCAAAATGCTGAAATGAAGTTCTATTAGCAAAATAACAATTTTAATAAAGTAATACACTTACCAAAATGCTGAAATGGACAAAGATCGATTAGCACAATATAAATTTTAATAAAATATACAAACTTACCAAATTGCTGAAACGAACAAAGATCGATTAGAACAATATAAATTTTAGTAAAATATAAAACTTACCAAAATGCTGAAATGAAGTTCGATTAGCAAAATAATAATTTTAATAAAATAATACACTTACCAAAATGCTGAAATAAAGTTCGATTAGCAAAATAACAATTTTACTAAAATAATACACTTACCAAAATGCTGAAATGAAGTTCTAATAGCAAAATAACAATTTTAATAAAGTAATACACTTACCAAAATGCTGAAATCGACAAAGTTCAATTAGAGCAATATAAATGTTTATTGAATACAATTTTACAATCAAATTCAAAGAATATAACTTCAAAGATAAGGAATAGGAAATGGAGGAACAGGGTTATATTTAGTCATTTATTATATGACAGTACAATTCATTTCAAAAATTACAAATTTATACAATAAAGCATCAAACTTACTATTAGGCTGTAACGAAACTGATTTAATTAGTGAACGAATCAAAGAAAAAAAAAAAAAGAAAAAGAGGAAAATTCCCGAATTTGAATAAACTATGGGCGAAAAATAATAAAAAATAAACGCGGTAATACTATTCGAACGAATTCAAAGGAAAAAAAAATAAAAAAAAGTATATAATTCCCGAATCTGAATAAACTATGGGCGAAAAATAATTAAAAAAAAACGCGGTGAAAATAGATAAGGCAGAAAGGAACGTGGGAGGAAGCTATAGTTAAACGCGATCTAATAGATTCTCGTATCTATCGAAACTAGCAAAGCGTAAATATATTAATATACCTTGCAATCCATTCCTCTAAAATTCATAAACTTTTGGTGTTGATAATGATTGGTTTTGGTAAAGCATTCCATCGATTCCAGGCATTGGAAAAGCTGTGAAAAAGAAAAGCGCGCGCGCGATGTTTACGGTTCCGCGGCTGTATTATAATTTCTTTTTAAGTCTCAGAAGGAGACGTGCAAATTCGCGAATTTATTTAATTTTTCATTTTAGAATGAATCAAAGTTTAAGTGGAATCCTCTTCGAAATGTTTTAGGGGAAGATTTTATCAAAACATAAACGCGGTATATAAAAAAAAAAGCAAAAATAGGGGAGGAATTCGCGAATCTCTATTCTACCTTTCGATACACTAATGAAGCTAACTTTCGATAGAAAAGTAAGAGAAAAGAAAAAAAAAACGCGAATGTAATCTAGTCAGCAAACGGAATGGGGGTGAAGCTAATGACAATTTGATCATTTAGTGCGAATACTACTTGGGGTATTTTAATGGGCGGGTACTCTTTTCGAGTACAGTGGAGCTCCTTGGAACAGAGCTCGTCTTCGAACTCCAGTGGATCCAGCTCATATTTGAGCTCAAATACTACTCATGCATAACAGATAGAACCCAATCACCAAAGAACCCAAAAAGTTTTCACTCACCAACCGCAGATTTCACGGTTGGTTGCTGGATGTCCTCTCATGGTCCACTCATGATCCACTGGTCCCTCCTTGAATGGAATTCCCTTGGCCTTGGATCATCGAGACTCACGCAATGTGAGTCGCTGTGGAGTGGGCCGCGCGAAAGTTCGTACGTTTCTCGCGAATTTTAATTTTTCAGGGAAACCGCGATTTTATTTAAAGTAAAAAAAAAAGTGAAGTTAAATGTGAAAGCAAACGCGATATGTAAAAACAGCAAAAGGGGGAATTGTTCGTGATTCGATAACGAAGCTAAACCCGAACAATATACGCAACACTAATTTATATAAAAATAAAAAGCAAGTGAAACTGAACGCGAGAAAGGGAAGAAGCTAGTACTTGTAAAGACTCTAATAAATATATATAGATAGTGAATTTAAGCGGTAAACTACTACATAATTTTAATCGACGATGGGGATTCTCCACGAGTACCATTTGTACTCGTGGCAGTGGAGTTCATTCAGGAACTCATTTCCAAATTTTCATGCACAAAATATTCCCAAATACCAAGCACCAAAAAATAAAAAATAAAATTCATGTGACTCACCAACCGTAGATTCTTACGGCTGGTCATCAAGCTCCATCAGATCCATGGTTCTTGGATGGTCCTTGGCATAGCTCACGGAATGTGAGCAGCTGTGGAATGGGTCGCGCGAAAATTCGTACGATGTTTTTCGCGAATTTTAAATTTTGGGGGAAACGCGATTTCATTTAATCTCCCGATTTTATAATTTCGCGTAAAAAAGTAAGAAAAGAAAAAGTGAAGTGAAACTCTAAACTTGAATATGAAAACTCGCGAGCAATTAACGTGAAGCTAATGAAACAAATGCTGTAAAACGCGAAAGAAGCTATATACGAGTGAAGCTACTATAATTACGGACGCGATCGTTGCAAAAATCGATTTTTAATTCGAACGTGAAGCTAATTCGATCGTTTTAATCATGGGTGGGCATTCTGCACGAGTGCGAGGGCACTCGTGGCAGTCGAGTTCTTTTTGAACTCGACGAAATCGCAAGGGACATACACAAAATGTTCAACTAACTACTAAATGTCAATGCATGCAGCTGGAATTTTAATATCAGATTAGTAAATGATCGAATAGCTGTGAAAGCTATCGAAAAGATTCGAAACATTTCAGATAGATAGAAGAAAAGGAAAATATTATTGATTAATAAAATATTAAATGTAAAAGGAAGCTGTAACGATAAAATATTAGACTCACCAAAAAGCTGTAATCGAAAAGGTTTAGATAACAAGATAAATTTTGACAAAATATTAGACTTACCAAAATGCTGTATGGGAATGCAATTAGACAAATTTCAATTTTTTCGAATACAATTTTACAATCAAATTCAAAGAATATAACTTGAAAGATAAGGAATAGGAAATGGAGGAACAGGGTTATATTTAGTCATTTATTATATGACAGTACATTATATTTCAAAAATTACAAACTTATACAATAAAGCATCAAACTAACTATTAGGCTGTAATGAAACTGATTTAATTAGTGAACGAATCAAAGAAAAAAAAAAATGAAAAAGAGTGTATAATTCCCGAATTTGAATAAACTATGGGCGAAAAATAATAAAAAATAAACGCGGTAATACTATTCGAACGAATCACAGAAAAAAAAAAAAGAAAAAAAAGTATATAATTCCCGAATTTGAATACACTATGGGCGAAAAATAATAAAAAATAAACGCGGTAATACTATTCGAACGAATGCAAAGGAAAAAAAAAATAAAAAAAGTATATAATTCCCGAATTTGAATAAGCTATGGGCGAAAAATAATTAAAAAAAAACGCGGTGAAAATAGATAAGGCAGAAAGGAACGTGGGAGGAAGCTATAGTTAAACGCGATCTAATAGATTCTCGTATCTATCGAAACTAGCAAAGTATAAATATATGAATATACCTTACAGATCTCACAAGAAATGATTCCTCCAGTTTCACTGATTCCACTTACTGGACATCGAAACACTGATTGGTTTTGACAAAGCATTCCATCGATTCCAAGATCCACCAGGCATTGGATAAGCTGTGGAAACAAAAATCGCGCGCGCGAAGTTGACGATTTCGCGGTAGTGTTTTAATTGCTTTTTAAGTCTCAGAAGGAGACGTGCAAATTCGCGAATTTATTTAATTTTTCATTTTAGAATGAATCTAGGTTTAAGTGGAATCCTCTTCGAAAAGTTTTAGGGGAAGGTTTTATCAAAAAAGAAACGCGGTATATAATAAAAAGAAAGCAAAAATAGGGGAGGAATTCGCGAATCTCTATTCTTTCTTTCGATACACTAATGAAGCTAACTTTCGATAGAAAAGTAAGAGAAAAGAAAAAAAAAACGCGAATGTAATCTAGTCAGCAAACGGAATGGGGGTGAAGCTAATGACAATTTGATTATTTAGTGCGAATACTACTTGGGGTATTTTAATGGGCGGGTACTCTTTGCGAGTACAGTGGAGCTCCTTGGAACAGAGCTCGTCTTCGAACTCCAGTGGATCCAGCTCATACTTGAGCTCAAATACTACTCATGCAAACACATTGAACCAAATCACCAAAGAACCCAAAAAGTTTTCACTCACCAACCGCAGATTTCACGGTTGGTTGCTGGATGTCCTCTCATGGTCCACTCACGGTCCACTCATGGTCCACTGATCAACTCCTTGAATGGAATTCCCTTGGCCTTGGATCATCGGGACTCACGCAATGTGAGTCGCTGTGGAGTGGGCCGCGCGAAAGTTCGTACGTTTCTCGCGAATTTTAATTTTTCAGGGAAACCACGATTTTATTTAAAGTAAAAAAAAAAGTGAAGTTAAATGTGAAAGCAAACGCGATATATAAAAAGAGCAAAAGGGGGAAGTTTTCTCGATTCGATAACGAAGCTAAGTTTCCCGAATAATATACGCAACACTAATGTATATAAAAATAAAAATGCAAACCGACCACGAAAAAGGGAAGAAGCTAGTATTTGCAAAGACTCTAATAAATATGAATATAGTAAATTTAAGCGGTAAACTACTAGATGATTTTAATCGACGATGGGGGTTCCCCACGAGTACTATTCGTACTCGTGGCAATGGAGTTCATTTCTGAACTCAGTTTCAAATTTTCATGCACAAAATATTTTCCCAAACACCAAAAAATTAAATTCATGCGACTCACCAACCGTAGATTCTTACGGCTGGTCATCAAGCTCCATCATGTCCATGATCTTTGGATGGTCCTTGGCAAAACTCACGGAATGTGAGTAGCTGTGGAATGGGTCGCGCGAAAATTCGTACGATGTTTTTCGCGTATTTTAATTTTTGGGGGAAACGCGATTTTTTTAATCTCCCGATTTTATAATTTCGCGTAAAAAAGTAAGAAAAGAAAAAGTGAAGTGAAACTCTAAACTTGAATATGAAAACTCGCGAGCAATTAACGTGAAGCTAATGAAACAAATGCTGTAAAACGCGAAAGAAGCTATATACGAGTGAAGCTACTATAATTACGGACGCGATCGTTGCAAAAATCGATTTTTAATTCGAACGTGAAGCTAATTCGGACGTTTTAATCATGGGTGGGTATTCTGCACGAGTGCTATGGCACTCGTGGCAGTCGAGTTCTTTTTGAACTCGTCGAAATCACAATAGACATTCACAAAATATTCAACTAACTACTAAAAATCAATGCATGCAACTGAAATTTTAATATCAGATTAGTAAATGATCGAATAGCAGTGAAAAGTTTCGAAACATTTCAAATAGATAGAATAAAAGGAAAATATTATTGATTAATAAAACATTAAATATAAATAGAAGCTGTAACGATAAAATATTAGACTTACCAAAAAGCTGTAAAAATAAAATATTAGACTTACCAACAAGCTGTAATAGAAAAGGTTTGATTTGTAAAGCAACAATTTCAATAAGACAGTAAATTAAAAAATATGTTGAAACAGGAAAGGATGTAATTGGTAAAGTTTCAGTTGTTATTCAATATAAATACAACTTCAAAGATAAGGAATAGGAAATGATGGAACAGGGTTATACTCATTTATTATATGACAATACAATACAGTTGAAAAGTTACATATTTATTCAAATACATAGTTGACATTTATATACTATTGATTCTTAGGAATGAAATCAAACATTAAACTTACTAATAGGCTGTAACGAAAATTGTTTAAAAACATCAATTTTAATCAAATATTATATTTAAAAATAACCTGTAAAACAATGAAAATTTATAAAACTCATTATTCTCAAATTCATACTTTCCCTACTTTTAATTTGGTTCTTTTTCGAACCATTCGAGTACTCTCGAATTCGTAGCTAGCTGTGGAATGGGCGACGCGAAATTTTACGAATCGCGATTTATTTAAATCTCAGTTTTATTTAGTCAGGGGAATCGCGGATTTCTATTACTTTTGACTCTACTATTTTAACCGAGTTTTGATAGAACGCGCGTATAAAGACGAAAAAAAAAGATAAAATAAACGCGGTAATATTCTAATGAAAAAAAAAAAAAAGAAAAAAAATATATAATTCCCGAATTTGAAAAGATAGTGGGCGAAAAATAATAAAAAATAAACGCGGTGAATAAATGAAGTTAAAAGCAAAGGGGTGAAGCTTTCTTCAAACGCGATCTAATATAAATTCTCATATCTATCGGAACTAACAAAGGGGGTGAATTTATTGCAAAAATGAATTCTAAGTTTGATTAAAACGAAACACTATTGAAACGTTTTAATTATCGGTGGGGATACTGCACGAGTATAGTGGCTCTCGTGACAGTCGAGTTCATTTTTGAACTCGTAGTTCAGCTCATATTTGAGCTCGAAATATGCATGCACAAATATTTTACCAACCACCAAAAACCCAAAATTTTGTCACTCACCAATCGCAGATTACACGGCTAGGACTGCTCTGAAGTCGATCAAGTTTTCGAATTGTAAGAATATTTAAGAATTGTAATTTTATTGCAGAAAAGTACAAGAAAAATTTAGATTGAATTTAAATTAAAATAAAAATTTTGTTCACTTGAAGTTAAAATAAATTATTTATAATATATAAGAATATTTAAGAATTGTAATATTATTTTATAAAAGTAAAAGAAAAATTTAGATTGAATTTAAATTAAAATAAAAATTTTGATTGCTTGAAGTTAAAATGAATTATTTATAATATATAAGAATATTTAAGAATTGTAATTTTATTTTATAAAAGTAAAAGAAAAATTTAGATTGAATTTAAATTAAAATAAAAATTTTGTTTACTTGAAGTTAAAATAAAATATTTATAATATATAAAAATATTTAAGAATTGTAATTTTATTTTATAAAAGTAAAAGAAAAATTTAGATTGAATTTAAATTAAAAGAAAAATTTTGTTTACTTGAAGTTAAAATAAATTATTTATAATATATAAGAATATTTAAGAATTCTAATATTATTTTATAAAAGTAAAAGAAAAATTTAGATTGAATTTAAATTAAAATAAAAATTTTGATTGCTTGAAGTTAAAATGAATTATTTATAATATATAAGAATATTTAAGAATTGTAATTTTATTTTATAAAAGTAAAAGAAAAATTTAGATTGAATTTAAATTAAAATAAAAATTTTGTTTACTTGAAGTTAAAATAAATTATTTATAATATATAAGAATATTTAAGAATCGTAATTTTATTTTATAAAAATAAAAGAAAAATTTAGATTGTATTTAAATTAAAATAAAAATTTTATTGACTTGAAGTTAAAATAAATTATTTATAATATATAAGAATATTTAAGAATTGTAATATTATTTTATAAAAATAAAAGAAAAATTTAGATTGAATTTAAATAAAAATAAAAATTTTATTGACTTGAAGTTAAAATAAATTATTTATAATATATAAGAATATTTTAGAATTGCAATTTTATTTTATAAAAATAAATAAATTATTTAAAATTAAATATTAATTTAATATTAATTTATTAAAGTGACTCTAGTATATTATAGTTTAGTTTAAGTTAAGCTAGCCTATGTTAATTGGAAGGCAGAGTGTGTATAGTGTGGACATAGGCTAGCTAAGTAGCCCTCGACCACCCTATTCACAACTCAGAACCTCCAAGTAAAAGTTAAGAGATGTGCCCACCTCGAAGGCTTAGGGGCAACTGAGTTCCCGGAAGGTTACGAGGTTCCCTCTCAGCTGTTGTCATTGTCCGCCAAAAGTAATTACCAACGGCGCGCGAACTCGGGCTGATGATCGCTAATTAGCCATTTCACGTTTCTGTTAGAATACCGAATAATTTCTTACTTTTCACGATTTTATTATTAATTTATATTTGTACCAATTTGTTACAACATCATACATTATTATTTATGCATTTTTCAAGTTTCTTTATTAAACAAATCAATTTTAATGTTCTTATTAATTGTTCCTGCTAAAATAAAATTCGTAATAATTGAAAATTATGTTGACCCTATGGTCACAAATTAAAAAGAACCAAAGTGAAGATAAAATTAATAATTTTAACATTAAATTAATCAATTTGCATACGAATTAAAATTTTATTCAGCATTTATTTGCTGTAGTTTCATGAAATAGTTTGCATCATAGATTTTCTTTGTACATGTTAAATTAAAATGTTGTAACTATTGAGAATCAGATTGACCTATGGTCATCGATTAAAAAGAATCCAAGTGAAGACAAAATTATTATGTTAAATCAATGTTTTATACGAATTAAAATTTTATTCAGCGTTTATTTGCTGTAGTCTCATGAAATAGTTTGGATCATAGATTTTCTTTGTTTCTATTAAATTAAACGTTCGTAACTATTGAGAATCAGATTGACCTGTGGCGATTTGTTCAAAATAGCCAAGTTAAACCAAGAATTTTTATGTTAAATAACTTTTCATACGAATGAAAATTTTATTCGGTGTTTATTTGTTGTAGTATCACGAAATAATTTACAGCACATATTTTCTCTATTTATAATAAATTTAAAGTTCGTAACAATTAAAATTCAGATTGACCTATGGTCGATGTTTAGAAATAGCCAAAATGAAGATAAAATTATTATGTTAAATAACTTTTCATGAGAGTAAAATATTTAGTCAACGTTTTATTTATTGTAATATCACGAAATAATTTATATCACACATTTTCTCAAATTTATGTAGCATTAAATTTAAAGTTCGTATTTGCTAAAAATCAGATTGATTTGTGATCATCGATTAAAAATAGCCACAGCAAGTTAAAATTATTATGTTAAACAATATTATTTATACCAAACAAGAATTCATTTAAACTTGTGGAATAATTTATCTCATATATTTTCACTTTATTTACACTAAATTTAATATTCGTAATTATTAAAAATCAGATTGACCTGTGGTCATCGATTAAAACTAGCCAAAGTGAAGGTAAAATGATTACGTGAAATAACTTTCATTCAAATCAAATGTTCAATCAACATTCGTTTATTGCAATACCATGAAACAATTGATGTCGTACAGTTTTTTTATTTACACGAAACATGAAATTTGTAACAGTTAAAAGTCAGGTTAATCGAGGTCGTCGAAGGAAAATAAATAATAAATAATCGACTAATCGAATGTTATAAAACGTTGCCTTAACAAAATAAGAACGAACGATAAAAGGGAATTGATTCGTAATTACTGTATAATCGTGTGAATTAATTTGTACACTAACAGCCAAAAGTTTGAGATCGCAGTGTATTGAAAATCATCCAAAAGTGTCAAGAAATAGTTAACAACTTTCACAATTTCCTAATGAATTTTTATCAAAGTAAATTTCTATCGATTTGCACAGTGTCAATTTCAACTCCATAAAAAATTAGTAACCAATTCAATTTCACTGCGAATTGACGCAATGAACCCAAACTTTTATCCGGCAGTATACATATGTAAGTGTACATTGAACTGATTCTTACAGTTAAACAACATCACGAGTTCAGAATAGATCTTTCTTTAACCTGTTAACTGAGTTCAGCTTTTAAATAGAAGCTGAATGTCTTTACTAATCAAAAATGAGTCACAACAATGACCACTTGCTTCGTATTGAATTTGAATTCTTGCAGACGCGAACATGGTGTATTTCATGTATTATACAGGCATAACAGTACATTTGAAAATGAACAATCCTTTGATAAATAAATTATTTCAGGTATAAAAGTGTTCGTTAACGAACGACGAGTTAAAACGTCTTTCCAAGTTAAAAAGTTTAAAAAAACACAGCGAACAACCATAATAAACATATATAACGATAGGTACAAATTCATCATATTTATTCAATTAATTGTTGTTACAAAATTATATTGTACATTCTGATTAAATGTATGTAACATACACTCCCGTGTATATTTATTTAGGACAGCTGTTATATTAACAAAGAAAGTATTATATCGGTAAAAATATATGGGGTTTTCGCGCGAATAATATACAGGATTTTTCTCGTAAATTGTAGATCTGTGAGAAAAATAGAAGAGGAGAAAGTTTCGCCAATTTTTATAGACGATACGATAGCTTGAATAGATTTTTCGAATTTGCAATAATTTCACATAATTACAATTCCTTGAAATTTTCTTAATTTGTCAATTATAATTATAATTTGAATATTAATTATAATTATAAATTATTTTATTTTTATTAGGATATTGTGAACGAAAATAGGTATTTGGAAGTTTAATCGTAGGTATATGTTGTACCATCAGATTCCAGAATGTTTTTCAATCATTTGTAATAACTGTTTAGGTTTGTTTTGCATTCGACAAATGTTCGAATACTTGTCAACGAGAGTGTATACGAAACACGAGGTGTATTAATATGAAAACGACAAGATTGCCAAATAATTTCGATATGTTCACGCGATATGATGCAATAATTTCTCAATTTCTAATTATTTATTTCTACTACTGATAAAGACGAACGTTTCTTCTGCGTTTATTTACAATATAAGATAACTCGATTACGCAATATGATTATTGTTATCTTTCACGCATTTTTCTACCATTGAACGTTTCAATAATTTTTCCATTTTTCGTTCTTTATTGAAGTTCATGTACATACTGTACAATTACGATTATATTGCATTTCACAAAATTTCTTCGATCTTTTCAATAGTTTCAATCGTTCGAGTGCCATGGACTTTTGCAGAAAATCAGTCGAAGAATCAGGGAAGGCGATGGCACTTCTTTCGTTTTCTTCAACTTCCAATTTTTCATGGATAAAAGATTTTTTATTAGAGACAACTCCGATACTTATGAAAGCATGGATTGATATTTAGTAGAACTTTGATAAATAATGATAGCAAAGACACGCATTGATAAAATCCAAACATTACAAAAATTCCGTCGAAGAATGCCAAGCGACACAATGGCGTTTCTTTCGTTCTTTTAAATTTCCAATTTTTCATGGATAAAAGATATTTTATTAGCGACAACTCCGATACTTATGAAAGCATGGATTGCTATTTAGTAGAACTTTGATAAATAATGATAGCAAAGACACGCATTGATAAAATCCAAACATTACAAAAATTCCGTCGAAGAATGCCAAGCGACACAATGGCGCTTCTTTCGTTTTCTTCAACTTCCAATTTTTCATGGATAAAAAACGCTTTTTCCCTTAAAAATTTCACTCTGAAAAATACAAAGTTCGTCGATATGCATCGTTCCTCTGTCTTTGACAATGTTCAAGACGTTAATTCAAAGATCTTTACCTTCCAAGATGATTTTTGACTGTGGACGATCGCCCATAAAAAGGAAAACAGAGAAACACTTGTAAAATATTTTTTTCACAATTTCCACAGTTTCATCGATATCGGTGATATCTTCTTCAAGGAATGTCTTCTTGTTAGTAACAATTCTTAGTAACTTCAATAGTAAAATACATCCGTTCTTCAATTTACGCGAAGGATCCGTTTACACGAATGAAAATAACGTTAACGTAACTTTCACGTACTTTCATTTACGTTCCTTTATGTATTAACACATTCTACGCCAGTCCCGTATTATTGTGGGATTTCCAATTTATCGGTTTTGACGGATGTTTGATTTTTGTTGAAACGTATAATGTTCAACAAAAATATACTATATATTCTTTTGTGAAAATGTATAAAATTTTTAATATACTTTCTTTCGAGTGTCCATTCCCCGTAAATAAGCAATGTGACTGCCAGCACCCAGGTTTTCTCACCTGCAGATATTTAGCCGGCGTACAATGTGTTAACTTTAACACGTTGAACGCCACGCTAATTTTACATGGCTCGTTCATAGAGCCACCATGAATTTACGACACGTCGCAATGTTAGCCCATAATATTTCAGAATACACATTATATATATATATATATATATATATATATAAATAAAATTATTTTTACGTATTCTATCGTTGCATTAATTTCTTCACACCATTGTAGTAACGATGATAATACCGAACAATTTCAAAATACTGAAATTTACTCGAATTATGGGTTTCTAGTAATCCTTCGTTGATCACCGGTAACTCTTTGGCGTTCAACGTGTCAATAAACTGTTAAACACATTAGAAACTGTGTGTTTATATCCACGAATAATCTGACAAACATAGAAAATGCTATGAATTTCTGGTCCAACCTAGTACATCAAGTATAACCAGTTTCTTTAGTAAAATAAAGAGATCTCTACGTTCGATCGGTAGAATGTTAAAACAAACGTCGAATAAGTCTCCTTTATCAATTGTCGTCATCCAAGAACTTGTAGGTTACGATTATGCAAACGTAAATAATTGATTGCTTGGCATCTTTTTTCCAATTACGTTAGATTTTACGATATGTAACGATAAAAGATCGTTCGAGATATGTTACAATTTACTCGTACACCTTTCTTCCATTGAAGTAACACTTTTAAAACACGTTGCTACAATTGTTGAAGATTTTCGGACAATGTTTGCGCGCGATAATCGCGTAGGGGACGTTGCTATCCACGTGTACTTCTTTCGATTTACTGAGCCTGTTCCAAACGTGAATAGCCATCGCTTTTTCTATTAACTTCATAGTTTCGTTCGTGTGTTTCGTCTCGAAATACATTTTCCATTTCTTGTAATGCACCGGGTAGAAGGCAGACGGTGAGAAAACTTTGAAGCCATGGCACCGTATGGTTGTCATATCTCGAATCTAGAAAAAGAACGTCAACGAAGCTTTTCACGTATTCGTTTCACCATTTCAATTTCCTACTTTCTCTTTCGTGCACATGCAGTAACTCTCGTTGATGCTCAGACACCGTTTAAAACAGAATAATTTGTTCAAATCGTTCGTTGTCGCATCGCGAAGAAGAAATTCCATCCACAGTTCGTTACATTTTTTTTTTTTTTTTTCGAAATTTTGCAAGATATACGAGAATACTACAGATTTTTATTCAGACTTTTAATAGCTTTTTACAACTTTCATATCTGAGCTTGTAATGAAAATTTCAAAGATACATTTCGTAGATTTGACAATTTCAAATTTCAAAATTTCATTGAAATCGACGTATTATGAACTAACTTTAAAAAAAAAGAAGTGGTTCAATTTTGAAAAAGTTATTCTGTTTTAAAGGGAGGCGTTGTAAGTATGTAAACGTATGTAAATCTTTCATCAGGTTTTCTTTCCTTTCCAACAAGTGTATATTTTCCTTTCAACGACTTTTAAGAAATGACAGTTTAGCTTTATTCAATCTAACGTTAATGTCTCTATAATTTCCACAGGCCGTATATAATCTCCTTTATTATTAACAATGACAGCGTGCAAACGTATAATTTCTACGTCCTTGTGGAAAATGACAAAGAGACACCAGCATTTATAGACGAGAACTTTTTCTCTCTACAATTATTCTAAACTCTGCTTGATTTCAGGAAAATTTCAAATTATACAATTTCTTTCGTAGTTTCACGAGGTAAAAGAACCCTCGGTATAAGAATTAAAAGTTTCTACCGCTTAAAAGTAACTATTAACATATTAACGCATTATTTCGAGATTTGTTAGCCTATCCATTTTGACGAATCTTTGAATTTCGTTGAAGCATATATTATTTTGTGAAAATGTATAAAGTTCTCGATATATATTTTCTTTCTGCTGTAATATTTCCCATGAACAAGCAAGGTCGACAGCAAATATTTAGTCTTTTTTAACACTTTACGTTCACAATTTGTTGTGAATTCGAAAGATACATTTAAAGGATACGGATAATCTACGATAATGTTAAGAAACTCACATATTTCGCCGAGCAAATCTTGTGTAACGCCCTGGTGATTACTCCAGGTCCATTGTTACCCCAGATATCGCCACGGAAATTCGTCTTCATGTCGCTGATACAAGTATCAGCCACGCGACGTCCAATCTCCGTCATGTCGAGTCCCATTACACCAGCGGCTATGTGGTTCCAATCTTCAGCACCGGCGAAATTTCTCAAACCTTCGAGGGATCTATCGAGAAAAGCATTGTTTTTTTTTTTGTTATAAAATTGAAAGTCACTGTAGGAAGTCTTTCGATTCTAAGTCAATAATCTACTCTTTATCTTTCTTTCTTGCATTTTAGTTTCTTTGGTTTTTCATTGTCTATTTTACTACATACACGTAATACAACTGGTGAGACAGCTATAGTGAGATCGTAATGCCGCCGGCGGAAAAATGCTAATCGAACGAAATCACGCAAACGTAACAACCGCGGACAAAATGTTCAAACTCCAAGAATTCTTTAGATAATACTCTACTGCAGTAAATTACAGAAAGATATAAACACGCTTACGTGGTGACAACGACGTCCAGATCCAAGTAAATTCCTCCGTACTTCCATAACGTTAGATATCTAAGAACATCCGACATATGATTCCTTGGCCATTTGCTTTTCTTCAATGCATCGGTTTTATACCACGTGTCCAGAGGTGTATTCCTCGTGTACTCCTTCGGATTGATATGTCTGATTCGAATATTCGGATATGTCAGTAGTTGATTGAAAATTTCCTTCGATTGATCGGAGATCTTCAAAGGAGAGACGAATAGCAGGTACACGTTCATGTTGGGATTCATTTTCGCTGCGGATTCAACAGCGCACGCTTGGCGTGTGTTGAGTACCAATCCGGCATCGTCGAAGCAGGACGTCTCGTGGAAAAAGATGTTCCTGTCTGTCATGAGTTTGTCCGATGCTGATTGCAAAGTAAGAAGGAATACATTTGTAGATATATATAACAATGGTGTAACTGATTTGATGCTCTCGAAAGTATAGTAGTCCCTGTTTAACGTTTACTAACTTCGGGAGATGGATGTTCCAGAAATTGCTCGTATATACACTGCCGTTCACAAGAATTAGGAGACCCATTATGGTTAAGCAGAAAATAGTGTCTAATTTAAATTACATTTTCTTGCCAAAGTTAGTGTCATACGTGGGATTGCGAGCCTACAAACGTAGTCCTTAAGTGGGCACTGTGTGCATGCGAGAGAGAGAAAGAGAGAGAGGAGGGGAGAGAGAGAGAGATACAGAGAGAGAGAAAGAGAGGGAGAGAGAGACAGAGAGAGAGAGAGATACAGAGAGAGAGAGGGAGAGAGAAAGAGAGATACAGAGAGAGAGAGGGCAGAGAGAGAGGGCAGAGAGAGAGATACAGAGAGAGAGGGAGAGAGAAAGAGAGAGATACAGAGAGAGAGGGAGAGAGATACAGAGAGAGAGAGGGAGAGAGAAAGAGAGATACAGAGAGAGAGAGGGCAGAGAAAGAGAGAGAGAGAGAGAGGGTGGGAGGGAGGAAAATTCGACGGGGAGGAAATTTGAAACGCGAGCGAATCTTTCTAAATGGGACTGTTTAGGTCTCTTCTCGATTCCTTTGTGAATCTCGAGGGACCCTGCGTATTGCACCTGTTGTGTCCAAGTCGAAGGACCACACAAGTTAAGCTCGTGAGACTGTTGTATATTTTATCGTTCCAACTTAAGCAAACTCAACGTACAAGTGAGACGCGAAGAGAACATGAGACAAGTGAGAACATGTTAAATTTCCTCAAAAATAGCTGCAACCGGTATCCGTATCATAAACCCATCGCCTTCTAGTCGAGGAATATTAGTCCCATTCACTAACAGAAACTTACCGGATTCTGGGTTGAAATCCGGAAGACCACCGGGTATGCTCGGTTCCTCGTAGCACATGATGTTCTTCGAATCACCGAGTAGCGATACGTATTGAATGAAATCGCTAACAGTCGAGATCATCAGGATGAAGAGTAAAATAGCGCAGAGAAAGCAGAAACCTAGTCTCCTCCTCATTTTTCTTCTATGTTTCTCGAGTGATCGTCGAACATTAGTTTTCCTTGCAACGATTTTGCCGTCACTATTATATCTCTCACACTTATATCTCACACGTATTGCTTCAAACGTAGTCGGTCGACTTTCAGCGTTAGAGCGTTTCTCAAAAATTGTAGTCCAGTCTTCCGGAGTGCCTTTGCAACTCGAACTCTTCGAATTTGTAGACTGTACTGTTCACGAGAGTGTGTCAGGAACTTTTTTCAACCCATTTCAATCTGCAAGCGGAATAATCGGTACGTGATGATTGGATGTACACTTTTCGCCAAATTAGAAACAATAAAAGGGATCGAGCTTTCCACGTGTTAGAAAAGTTCAAAGAAGCGAACGCTTGAGTGGTCTATGTACAGTCTTTTGTCCTCCTACGGATGATTCTGTCTCAAGGCTAAGAAAGACCATATTGTCAAGGAGGTCCTCTTGACTAGGATTTTTCAGAAAAGACAGAATTGTACTAGCACTCGCTAAGAATAGTCAAAATATAGTTTTCACTCAATTTAACAGACCAACATTTACATCATTACAATCATTATTGTTATCCTGAAGCACAAACTAGCGGAAGAAACGATCGTAAAGTGTTTAAAAAAAAACAGAAAGTCTAGTGACATCGTTTATCAGTGATTCAATAACAAGATACACTGCACCCATATTTTCCCATATGAGTATCTACAACGACAGCAAACGGGGGGAAAAACATCTACGTTTATCAATAAATATATCTGTGATGTATCGCTATCGATCATTTTAAAAATCATCGTCCTAATTAATAAAGTCTAATAAACTGTTATAAATTTATTTACTGTACAAATAAATAATATTAACTTTTGTTTCGATTATTACACATCATTTCTAAGCAAAACCGGAAGTAAAAAGGAACTTATCGATACGCAACGATACGGGCCAAATAGTTGAGCGTTCCTAATTAATCAAAATAGTAGTGTATCTAGAGCTGTGATGCAAATAGTGCTGCAAAAGGAAGGGAAACCACTGTGACGGATTGGAAAAAATCGATACTCTATTTTCTCCACTTTTTTTCTTTTCGATGGTTTGCAATTTCTACAACGAGCCTTTAAAATATTCAGAATTTACATAATTATAGTCACAGAAATGCATTGCCGGAAAACGTATTTCTTACCATCTCATGAAGAATTGAGCGAAAAAAAAAATTGTCGAGATCTTTGGGTGGGTTTATAAGAAATAACGAGTGAAGCTACAGGCGGTTCAAGTGACAATTTATTTAACCCCTTGCCGTACGAATTTTTAGTTACTATGTATGTTAATCTCGAATGTTCACTGTCCCAATACAATTTTAAATAAAAAAAGTCGATATATTACATACCAATTTTTATTTGAAAGTCCTCTATCTTGGATTCAAATGAAAATTAGAACAAAAACGTATAAATACTACTTTTGTCACACTTTGACTCGTGAGATTCGTTATTATCGTGTTTAAGAATAGTTTTATAGAATTGTTATAATAATAAAACTTCTTATTACGAAAATTTAACCGCATACAGTTACTTGCCAAGATAGCACTATCGGCGTTTCTGTTGCAGATACCCCTTTGAAAGATAAAACTTATCTTAAAAGTTTATTTAAAGGATGGAGACTTTTTGAGAAACATTAAACGCGTTTTTCTCGAAACCAAGTTTTTCTAAACTGAGCAGAATAATAATTCGACGAATTTTCATTCAAATTGCTTCGGACTGGGTGATAATTTCTAATAATATTTTCTTTCATTTCACCTGCAGAATTTTCCAACACAGTTAGAAAATAAAACGTTTTGATTTTTATCACTGATTTTCCACACTTTTTTTTTACAAAGATGTAAATTATACTTCAGGGTACTAACAATAAACTAATTGGAGAATTTCTTATAATTTAGATTCAGTATCTTAAAGTATATAAAATAAGTAATAATCAATATTCACTTTATCAAACTATTGATATTTAAATTATTTATATTTTAAGATATCGTAAATATAAATTAATTACAAATTCTTCAATTTAGATTTAGTATCCTATTATATATAAAATAATTAGTAATCGATAGAATTATCACACAGAGAATACATTGTTCTGGGAACAACCGATGCACTAAACAGAATAATTACTTTTTTTTTTTCACAAAATACATAACAGTTTTGTCGATAACATAAAGGTAACATACCACAGAATGAACATTTCTATTACTACTTACCGAAATTTCAAGTTTCTATAGTAAACGGTAACTTTTCTGTTTAAAAAAAAAACAATTATCAAAAACAAAAAACAAATTTCAGTTTGTATAAATTACGCTAAGGAAAGTTAAAAATTAAATTACTACTACTACCATTTATCATATCGCGTATAAAGATCTCAGTGAAAAACATAATTTTTTGCTTATGCTATTATTTTTAATTAATCGTCGTTTACATATCAATTTAGAAATACTGAAATCTTCATTTGTTTATATTTTTAATTAATGTAAAACTATAGATAAAAACTTCAACCCTAAATAATAACTCTTTTATTTTAAAACACAAGATCAAAATGACCAGTTGGTAGAGATAAGTATATGTATATCAATTCTTGATATATCCAATGTTAAATAGGACGTACTTACGGTCACGTTATGATTCACGTTTAATTCATCGTCGTGCAACTATTCCACATCGCTTACGATCGAATATCACTCCCGGTGTCTGACAAACGATTCCCGTGAATATATTCCGATGATCATCTAAACGCGTGTACTAACTATTAATCATAGAGCACATGCCTATATGTTGTCCTTCTTTCAGATATACTATAGTACTACGATAAGCGTTTCCTCTATGCGCATTTTCAACCATCAAACTGTCAGTGGTCGTATGACCGGTGTCTAGAGAAACGTATCTGTATATTCTGACCATTATATCACGGGCAATCGATGCTTTCGTACGTTCGATCGACATTCCCACAAGCTGTATGTACCTCCGCGGTGTTCGTCAGTGGTGACATTGATCGATTTCGCACTGTACACTTTTAAACCTGTACACTATCTTCTTAGCATTATGTTTTCGTGAAACAGTAATATCAAACGATCAATATCTACGGACGTCCACCGACAGAATGCAGCGGAGCGTTGAACTGCAACTATCGTCGTACGAAATGTGATTGATAATATTCGAGAGCGATGAGGTTATATCGCGAATTGTTGGAACGATTCTTTCATTGTTCGAGGTATACGTTTTCCCGGCAAAACTAGTAACCGTGTACAGTTCTGTGCTTGCATCGTTGCTTCTACAAGCTGTAGTCTGTACACGATCGAACAGGGTTGCACGTGCACATGCGTAATAAACCTGCGTTGCGCGATATGCAACATTTAGTCGTCCGCCGTCGGGTTTATCGTTTCTATATGTGTACAACTGTAATTGAGAGCATACGAATCTTTTTTCAATTTTAACGTAGGATTGTGAATTTTCGTTGTTTAGCCTGGTGACGAATTTTTATGCATCTAGCATCGTAATGGAAAAAGAGAAATATACATTTAACCTTTTACGCTCCGAGTAAGTTTTCTTGTACGGTCGATTTGTTAATTTTAACACACTTCTGCGAAACTACTGAGGAAATTTTGGAGAAAGGAGGAGTTTTATTTTGAATAGAGAAAGTGTTCGGTAGTAGAAGTTTAAAAATTGTCGAAGAGAGGGATTAGGCGAACACGATTCGCCTACGTAGAAAAATAATGTTACTCTTGAAAAATATTGCAGTCTGCTTAATTATTTCTTTTTATCCTTGCAATTTTCGCGTAACATGGACGTGCAATCTTTTCAAACTTCAGCTTTAATCGATGCCAAGCCAATTAACGGCATAATTGCATTCCTACCTGAAATAAATACGTTCGTAGTTTCAAGGCGCATAATATTACAGTACTACCTGACTGCAATTACAAAGGTTGTTTTGCAAAATGTTTTGTCATATGACGACATTCCGCTTCAATTCATCATCAGTTGGTAACAATAACTATACTGGATTTAAATGACGCGGGATATATTCTTTGCGTTAACCTTTTGACTGCTATGGACGCATATATGCGTCCATTTTATTTTTGTTATTTTAAAAAAAATTTTTTTTTAGTTACTATGAACTCTTAAAAAATATCAAGTAATTTTGAAGAACTTGTTCTGAGTGACGATAGTGAACTAGATGAATAGTAAGATTTAAGTGAGTATCGTAACGATGAATAAACATGTGTTTAAGACATTGATATTTGAAAAAAGAATGAAACTAGAATATGTGCGAAAAAAATAAAAATATTTCATTTCGTAGGTAAAGAGTTAAAATAGTAACTTAGTTATAAAAACAACGCGGAATGAAAATCCACGTAAATGGAGGTATGTGTGTAGTTCTATCGTGAATTTGATTCTAATTGAAATTGATTACTTAATTAAAATAGTATAGAAAATAATTTTAACAGTCGAATGATTTTTCGATACGTTTGAAGCATTGTATAATAACATGTATGTAATTAAGGTTGCAGTAGGTTACGCGTTCGAGTTGGTAAAATCAAGATCGTTGATGGCGTTTATCGATAAAGTAAGTGTAATTAGAAGTAGAAGGATTCTATAATATCATCTGTGATATTAACCGTACGTCGATAAAATGGAAAAAATAGGAACGAAAGCATCGGGAATTAAATGGCGGTTATTAGTTCACGGGTGATCTACGACATTGAGGAGGGCGCTTAGATCGTTTAAGCTGAGAGCAGTCAGTACACAGTGAAAATGGCGCCGCTCGAGTGAAGGTGGGTGATTCTGTGCGTGCGTGTGTCCGGAAAGTGCGAGTTTTCGGAAATGTGGCAAGATCTGGACGGTCTGGGGGGTGTGGGAGTAAATTCTGGTGCTCACCAGGTCGACCAGTTCAACACAACGGGTAAGAAAATTCACGATTATTGTAATCTGTCTGTTCGGAGAGGCAGCAACCTGGCAAAACTTTACGTTTCCCTGTCAGAGCGCACGCGCTCCTTCTCCTTTTTCCATTGTATACATCTCGTAAACAACACGAAATTTCCTTTCCCTAAATCAAATTTACACGACCCTGAACTTTTCATTCACGCCCCTCGTATCTCCTAATTTCTCTGATAAAACTCGCACGATTTGAAAAAATCTTTCAATCGTTCATCCCTCATCTGTCAACAAAAATGCAGCTTCGCCGTAGCATCGGTGAAAGAGGACAGAGTAAGAGAGATTGACCAGTCGAGCGAGAGATTTACAGAAATCCACGGATTCTACAGAATAGTTCTCTATCTATCTTTATCTAATTTACAATATCGTACGATACTCGAAGGAAGAGAAACATTCGTTCAAAACACTCGTGCTCGCTGATTATCTTTTCTGTTTACATTTTTGCCTCTTCAAAGCAAAATATCCCGTGAATCAGCCAGTTACCCGAAATGCGCCGTATCGTTTTATCACATCTCGATTTCAATCTCTTCGGAAACACGATAGTACTGTTATTTTTATACCATCTCTGATACCAGTCGACAACGTGAATTATGTTAGAATTAAGATTGTCGTGTGTTTGTTTCTAACGTTCGCATTGTCACGATACACCGTCCCGTATAACGGTAGTGCAATTTAAATGTATCGAGCCCTTGACGATTACGTAGAGCGCGTCTATCGACCCCGTTACGCGTTCCTCGTGCCTTCGAACGAAGCAACAGTTTCTAATTGTTCCGTTCGGGCACGTAACCTAGCCTAATCCGAGCAGAGACTTTCCGTTCGTCGCGCAACACAGGAAGAGGTTAGCGTACCCGGTCGAATTACATAACCTCACACGGAGGTCGAGTCTCGATGGATCATACGGTACCCCCGCGACGTAGCGCAGGTGGCAGAACGCATTATGAATGGCGTACATGTATGTGAAACTCACCGCCACGATTTCCTCTTTCGTTTCTCTCTCTTTCTCTCTTTCCTTCCCCACTGTTGACGCATTTTTATGTTTACGTTTGCTCGAGGAACGGGGAAATTATACGGCACGGGGCATTCCATTATTCGTTCCGACACTCGTTCATCTTTTATCATTAGTGCGATCGCACCTTCTTGTGAATCAACCCTATTATAACGTATATATATATGTATACTGTTTCTTACGGGATTTCTTTTAAATTGAATTTGTTCTGTTATATTTTTTAGGAATTTCAAGTTTATTTTTGTTAAATGATTGTTTAATTGCTTTGTATTCGTTTCTTTTGAGATTATTATACAGATAGAGTTACGTTTTGTTGATTTACAAAGTTTGCGAGCACGTGTCTAATGTTCGATGCAAGAAGCGTAGCATAGAGTCGGTGATGTTTCAAAGGTTAACGCTTTGACTCTGGTGGTAGTATTCTTGCCGCAGCATTTAAATTGCTCGAGCGTCGTCGCTGGTAATACTATTTAAGCAATTATACAAGGTGTCTCGTAATTCAAGATACAAACGAAAACGAAGGGAGTTTGAAAATTAATCGAATGGATAGAAGAAGATTGTCTGGTAAGAATGGAGGAACGTTAACCTCTTGCCATATAACGAGGTAGACTCGT